>CM017796.1:23550718-24750718 GCA_008121215.1 Drosophila athabasca | reverse complement strand
GTCGCCAAAAATGACTTTTTCTGATAGATTTGGATGTTTACAAATTTTTAAAGAATGTTTTTTTCTTCATAAAGTAGTTTTTTTTTTAAGAATTTTTAAAAAACTTGGTATTTTTTGTCATAGGTAGTGCTTCTATTTTTCACATAACTTAAGTTTCCTACAACTGGTTGTATTGAACTTTGTAGTTAAAAAAAGCTGACAAATGCAGCTATAGCTGCAACTTAACGTCTGGAAGATATTAAGCTTCCAAATTGAAATTTCATAATTTTTTTCGGTATTTTTCCCCGAAATTTTGACTTTGAAAGCTCAGGAAAAGTCGAAAAAAAAATATTTGAATGCCTTGATTTTCGGTTTTAGATAGAGACATTAATTAGGCGTCGTTTAACGTATTGCCTATAAGAATATAAAAATAAACGGCTAAGTTATAACCGTTTGACCAAAATTTCATATGCCGTTTGGCACTATCCCAAATGCCATTTTACCGTTAAAAACTGTTACAAACACAGATTTTTGGTATTTTTGTAGGAAACAAAAACGGTTATTCGTCGGCTAACGGAATTTATCGGCGAAATTCGGCATATGAAGTTTTGGTCAAACGGTTATAACTTTTTTCGACTTTTCCTGAGCTTTCAAAGTCAAAATTTCGGGGAAAAATACCGAAAAAAATTATTAAATTTGAATTTGAAAGCTTAATATCTGAGTCGGATTTATAGGTGCATTTGTCAGCTTTTTTTAACTGCAAAGTTCAATACAACCAGTTGTAGGACCAACCAGTTAAGTTATGTGAAAAATAGAAGCGCTACCTATGACAAAAAATACCACATTTTTTAAAAATTCTTAAAAAAAAACTAATCCATGAAAAAAAAACCATAATTCTTTAAAAAATTTAAATCTCCAAATCTATCAGAAAAAATCATTTTTTGCCACAGCGGAAAAAAAAGTTGAATTTTGTCGAGTAGTGTTATCTCAAATTCCATTTCACCGTTGTTCAAAAATCTTCCAGACGGTAAGCTAAAGCTACAAAGTGTTTGGGACTAATTTATAGCTTTATTTGTCAGCTTTTCAGAATTGCAAAGTCCAATACACCCAGATGTAAGATACTTAAGTTATTTGAAAAAAAGCACCTTCTCTGAAAAATACATGAATAAAATACCTGACTTTAAAAAATTCTTTAAATAAAAACTGAACCATAAGATAACTTTAATTCGTTAAACAATTTTAAACTCCAAATCGATCAGAAGTCTTTTTGGGACATTTCGTGTTGACTAGTGTTATATGTACAGATGTAAATTAATCTGAACAGACCGATTTGGCTAACAAAAAAGGTTAAAAGTGTCAAAAAGTCGGGAAATTGTGTGGAAATTAATTTTTGATATAAATGCAGCGAAAAAGAAGATCTAATATAAGTACTGATTTTGCTTTCGACTTACAGATTTAAGGCCATAAATTCACCGTCGAATTAGATCATTAAAACCTTTTGAAGATGCACAACATAAATTCTTAAAAGTATACTTCATGGGCAATGGAGGCATCAAGAGATCAACAAAATCAATGAAAAAAGCAGTTCTGCAAGATTTTCAGCAACTGCTTCATGAAAAAAATGCATTGCTCAGTCTGTTCAAGAACATTGGAAATCATTAGAACTAGATTCGCCGAGTCCGCTAGTAAAAATATTCCTTGACATTTACCCGAACGATATTATAATTTCATGATTTCTTGGAATGGTTTATATGACCGACATTTTATTTAATATATTAGACATGTGAGATACCAAAATTAATTTCGATGATTCTTTAGAAACAAAATGTTTATTATTCCAACGGGAATCCTTTTTTTTAATTAAACTAAGACAATATTTTATAATTAAATTATTTTTAAATAGCAAAATTGACTATTAAACGTTCTTTATTGATACAAAAAAAATACAAAAATTGTATTTTATATAGGCAAATATGTACCAGAATAAAGCGCAACTTTGACACGTTATTATGAAGCTTCAAGACATCAAAGAAATGCTTATTTACTTATACGCTTCTCATACACACAACATTCAAACGTCTTGGTTTCAGGAAACAAACCAAAAAAAATAGCAAAGCATAGCTTGATATATATTTAAAAAATGGGCATATATAAATATTATAAAGTAGTTCTTCATTAGTCCTTAAATTGGTTCGAAGGTCGATTTTCTGCAGCTATTCGTTACCAGAATTTTACAAAAAATTCCAAGAATTTGCACGGGAAAAATATGGAAGTGGTTTTCGCGGAGATTAATTCAAACTCAGATTTATATGGTCAAAAACACCTTCCTTCCTATACAAATTTACCCTTTAGCTCCAGCACTGCGGAAAATTACTGACAGGAATCTGCTATTTATTTCATTTGTGTGGAACATAACTAAAATAGTGTGACCAAGAACCTAAAACGTGCTGGTGGCGGCATACATTTTTGCAAACAAATAGGAAGAAGAGTAAAGCGCAGACGGAGGCGCCAAAATGTCCAAAATTGGCATATCTCTTTTTCACTTTTACTTCAGTAATAATAGGCACATAAATATTCCTGGCCTGAATGTAAGCTGTTCTCTCAGTCCAAAATCGTGTCAATCGATAAGAATCTGTGGATTTCGTTTAGCCTTCTGGATACTGAGGCCAGGAAAACGCAAATGAAAAATTCCTGGCCCAGTTTTTTTTATATGAAGTTTGACAGTAATTTTTAGTTTCCGCTGTGCTGGATACAGGGGTTTAACCGATATTGAGAAAATTTTCGGAGATTTTCTTTAGTAGTTCAATATGTTAGAGAGACTTTGAGAAAAAAAAGTTTAGCAAGAATCATCTTTTTTAAAGGAAAAAATAACGACCGGCCGATAAGATCCCCAACACCAGAAAACAAATGAATCATAAGCTGTCAACAGGAAATCACCTAAATTCCAAGCTACTAGAATAAACAATTTGGTTCCCACGCCCAAAATGAATCATAGATACCGAAGTAAACAAATTCGGCTCCCACACTTCGCCAGATTGAAGCTATTTCGATAACTACTTTATAGATCGAAATATCCTTTCCTCCCACGTATTCTTCATAAAAAAAGGATGCAAATTAGGCAAACAAAAATTGTTCGATTTTTTCATCGATTTTGGCGGCCGCACCACTCAAAAATATCATGAACTCATAACTTAAACGTCAAGGAAATTTAATAGTAAGACAATTGAATCAAAATACAAGGTTAAAACAAAAACTATATTTCTTTAAGTTAAATATCCATTAGTTTAAACCATTTGAAAAAAAGGAGAAATTTTCAAGTTTTGATGAGTTAGAGAGAGATGAAATATTTTTTTAAAGAAGTAAGAGATAGTAAATCTTATGAGTTTTTTTCGCTCTCAGTCTTCTGTTCGGCAACTTTAAGTTTCATTGCATGCCATAATTACTATACGGGGTTCAGGTCAGGCGAGTTTGTCGGCCAACATAGGAGTAAAATTCCCATGTATCCCATTCCACATATGCTACAAATATAAAAAAAACTTGAATTCAAAAAAAAATGTTTTGTTAAATCTAGATGAGAACCTCCCTTTAAGACCCTGATTGATTCCATGCCGTCAAGGACAATGGCGGTTATTCAGGTGAGTAACATCCTCCTTATATATTATTTAAAGATTTACTATCCGTTACTTCCATTGAACAAAAATTAATGCAATAACTCATTAAAATTTGAATATTCCTGCGTTCTTGTTAAATGGTCCACATTAAGGATATTTAACTTCCAGAAATATAGTTTTTAGTAAAAACTTTTTACTTTCAACCTTGTATTTTTAATCAATTTTGTTAATATTAACTAAAATAATAATATTCCTTGACGTTTACCCGAACGATTTCATAATTTCATGATTTTTTGGAGTGGTGTAAAGATGCAAAGATAAATAGTAAGATGCATAAAAACGCCCATGCAATTTTAATGATACATATGTATATGCAGCGACATTTTCCGTATCAGAAAGTTCCCGCTCGCACGAAGTTGAGTGCGTACTTGTATAGAGCTTCCGAATTTGCTAGGCGAAAATATTTCTATGAGATTTCTTGAGCCACAAATTTATTTACAGATTGTTGCTTGTTGACGCGTCGCACGAATACCTTACAGAAAATTAATCTAATGTGAGGTTAAACAAATGTATGATATTATGATATATATTTATTATTTTAAGTATTGGTGGAAAGCGTTTTCATAATGTCATAATCTCCAATGAATTCTAAAGTAATGGGTGTTTCCTTTCATAGCGGCGTCGTAAAAAATCAATAAAAACGAGGGGGAACGTTGTGAGCCGCGGCAAAGGCCGCGGCTCTACCTTATACCAGGTACTCAGTCAGTATATAATTGAAATTTAATATGAAATTTATTATATGTTCGCAAAAGGGACGAATTAAATTTTGGGCAAAAAATAATATTTCAAACGAGAGGGAACGTTGTGAGCCGCGGCAAAGGCCGCGGCTCTACCTTATACCCGGTACTCAGTCAGTATATACATACATACATTTATGAGCCTACGATTTATGAAATTTATTATATGTTCTCAAAAGGGACGAAAATAATATTTAAATTAAAAAAATGAATTTTTTGGAATTTTTATACATGTTTCCATTTTTGTTTACATATGATTTTTACATCTGCTTCTACATTTTTACATGTACATGTATAACTACATATTCGAGACGTGAAAGTGTTTGCGAGAGAGAGAGGGAATGAGTAAGCGCTTGGCAGGCGTTGCGTAGCCACTGAAATTTAATTTGTTTCTTCTGGCCATAATATTGATCTGATCTGATCCAGATTCGGTAATCTGGTAGATATGGTAATTTTTCATGATTCTGCGTTTTTGGTTTTCATTTATCTTAAAAATTGTGGATTCCACAGATTTTCGTCTTTTGTGAGGGCGGAAGGGGGCGTGGCAAAATTTTAAAACAAACTTGTGCTGGTTCGGTATCACAGGAGCTTGGATAGAAAGTTTGGTTACTCTAGCTCTTATAGTCTCTGAGAACTAGGCGCTCATTTATACGAATAAGCAAAGCAGATGGGGTCGCGTGTGAGAGAGAGCGAGAGGGAATGATGACTTTCGAAATGGTTTTCTTCATTGTAGCTATAATAATGGTCCGATCTGATCCAGATTCAACACTCTGATAGAAATGGGCATTCTCTATGACTCTGCGTTTTTAGTTTTCTTGTATCTTCAACATTGTGTACGCCACAGACTTTCGTCCTTTGTGGGGGCGGAAGGAGGCGGGGCGAAATTTTGAAATACACTTTGAGTAGTGTGATAACACAGGAGACTGGATACAAAACTTGGTTACTCTAGCTTTAACAGTCTCTGAGATATAGGCGCTAATGAAGACGGACGGACGGACGGACGGACAGACAGACATGGCTATATCGACTCGGCTATTGATGCTGATCAAGAATATATATACTTTATGGGGTCGGAAACGCTTCCTTCTGTGCGTTACACACAACCGTTATCCCCACAAATCTAATATACCCCTATACTCTTCGAGTACCGGGTATAAAAATGAAGTCAAACCATTTTTGGAATTTTTATACATGTTTTCATTTTTGTTTACATATGCTTTTTACATCTGCTTCTACATTTCATAATGTACATTTATAACTACATATTCTAGACGTACAAGTGTGTACGAGAGAGAGAGGGAATGAGTAAGCACTTGGCAGGCGTTGCGTAGCCACTGAAATTTAATTTGTTCCTATTGGCCATAATAATGATCCGACCTGATTCCGATTCGGCAGTCTGGTAGACACGGTTATTTTCCATGATTCTGCGTTTTTAGTTTTTTCGTACCTTAAAAATTGTGGATTCCACAGATTTTCGTTCTTTGTGGAAGCGGAAGGGGGCGTGGCAAAATTTTGAAATACACTTGTGCTGGTTTGATATCACAGGAGCTTGGATAGAAAGTTTGGTTGCTCTAGCTCTTATAGTCTCTGAGAACTAGGCGTCACAAAATTCGAATGGGCAATGAAGCATGAATGAGCAGATGGGGTCGCGTGTGAGAGAGAGCGAGAGGGAACGATGACTTTCGAAATGGTTTTCTTCATTGTAGCTATAATAATGATCCGATCCGATCTGATTCAACACTCTGATAGATGTGGTCATTCTCTATGATTCTGCGTTTTTAGTTTTCTCGTATCTTCAAAATTGTGTATGCCACAGACTTTCGTCCTTTGTGCGGGCGGAAAGGCGCGGGGCGAAATTTTGCAACATATTTGGAGTAGTGTGATCACACAGGAGACTGGATACAAAATTTGGTTGCTCTAGCTTTTATGGTCTCTGAGATCTAGGCGCTAATGAAGACGGACGGACGGACAGACGGACGGACAGACGTACGGACAGACAGACATGGCTATATCGACTCGGCCATTGATGCTGATCAAGAATATATACACTTTATGGGGTCGGAAACGCTTCCTTCTGGGCGTTACACACATCCGTTATCACCACAAATCTAATATACCCCTATACTCTTCGAGTACCGGGTATAAAAAGCAGATCTAAGAAGTGTGCACACATACAGTTAAATCTCAGCTTCACGTATAGAAACAAGAAAGCGCTTGGCTCTACAGCAGGGGTCGGCACGCAGCCACTGACATGCTCTTAGTGCGTTTGTGTGCGCAGGCAACAGACACGAAGCCACACGATTCATTTTCTCTGCCGCTGCGACATCCGAGCAGAATAACGAAGCCGCATTTGCGCAGGGCCGACGCTACACGAAGTTTTAACACTGTGCGTGTGTCGACTGCGCTGCTCCGTGGCCTTTTTCCTATGCACAGTGCATAGGACGCTGCCGACCTCTGCTCTACAGTAAAAACGGGACGAAGATAGTTTGGGAAATCACAACGTACAAAATTTAGCTTACTCTTATACTATTGTGTGCTATAAAGTCTATTACTAATATAAAAAAACATTGCTTAATTATTAAATAAGGAATGGGAATTAATGAACTACATAAAACTGTTTTTCACGTCTTTCGCTGGAAAAAGTGAAAGAAGGACATAAAACGACGACCCTAAAATTCGATAACTATTAAAAGATGATGCATATTAAAATATTTTATCTACGGATGAAAAAGCCTGGTACATACTTTAACTGTTTACAACAAAGTTTCTACGTAATAGCTAGAGTGATTATTATGTTAATATCTTCCAAGACCTAATTAAGAATTAAGAAAGATTGGAGCAAACATGTCACTAAAAATCAAACCCAGAGGATGCTGGTGATGAACATGGAGAGAAATTTCACCAACAATTTATATCTATGGAACTACAAAATGATTGGAATCAGAATATGTTGGGAGAGCAAGTAGTCACAAATCAAATTCATAATTCATCTTTAAAAAAACTTGTAGTAACATAACAACTCAATTCAATTCTGTATTTAATTAAAGCCTTCTGAAAAGGCTGACAGTTACTGATTTTTGTAAGACATTTCATTGACTGTGGCCTAACCGTGGCCTCAGACATACGTAAAGCATGAAATTCTATATATCAGGTAGTGAATATATCCGGTATATGTACATCCAGCCTCGGTAGAGGCAAATTACACTACTCGACAAAATTAAACTTTTTTTTTCCGCTGTGGCCAAAAATGACTTTTTCTGATAGATTTGGAGATTTAAATTTTTTTAAAGAATTATGGTTTTTTTTTCGTAGAGTAGTTTTTTTTTAAGAATTTTTAAAAATTGTGGTATTTTTTGTCATAGGTAGTGCTTCTATTTTTCACATAACTTAAGTTTCCTACAACTGGTTGTATTGAACTTTGCAGGTAAAGAAAGCTGACAAATGCAGCTATAAATCCGACTCAAACACTTTGGAGCTGCAACTTAACGTCTGGAAGATATTAAGCTTCCAAATTGAAATTTCATAATTTTTTTCGGTATTTTGAAATACCGACTTTGACTTTGAAAGCTCAGGAAAAGTCGAAAAAAAAAGAGCTTTCAAAGTCAACATTTCGGGGAAAAAATACCGAAAAAAAATTTTGAAATTTCAATTTGGAAGCTTAATATCTTCCAGACGTTAAGTTGCAGCTACAAAGTGTCTGAGTCGGATTTATAGCTGCATTTGTCAGCTTTTTTTAACTGCAAAGTTCAATACAACCAGTTGTAGGAAACTTAAGTTATGTGAAAAATAGGAGCACTACCTATGACAAAAAATACCAAACTTTTTAAAAATTCTTTTAAAAAAAACTACTCCATGCAAAAAAAAAATTCTTTAAAAATTTTTAAACATGCAAATCTATCAGAAAAAGTCCTTTTTGGCGACAGCGGAAAAGTCGTGTCGACTAGTGTTATAAGTCTTTTTCGTACGGAATGGTAAAATGCTATTTTATAAGGTTTGGTCAAACGGCTGCACCTTATCCGTTTATCCATAGATTTTTATAAACTATACCTGCAATGATGCCTAATTAATGCACATAAACAAATAAAATATAACAATTTTGTTTACTTTTCCTTTCCGAAATTATTTAAGACTATGTGTGCCAGTTCCAAGTGTTGCCAAATTTCAGACATATTTCAGACATAGACCAAATTTTAAACGAGGGGGAACGTTGTGAGCCGCGTCAAAGGCCGCGGCTCTACCTTATACCCGGTACTCAGTCAGTATATACATACATTTATGAGCTTGCGATTTATGCAATTTATTATATGTTCGCAAAAGGGACGAATTAAATTTTGGGCAAAAAATAATATTTAAAATATAAAAAAAATGAAGTCAAAACATTTTTGGAGTTTTTATACATGTTTGCATTTTTGTTTACATATGCTTTTTGCATCTGCTTCCACATTTCTACATGACATGTATAACTACATATTTGAGACGTACAAGTGTTTGCGACAGAGAGAGAGGGAATGAGTCAGCGCTTGGCAGGCGTTGCGTAGCCACTGAAATTTAATTTGTTCCTTCTGTCCATAATAATGATCCAACCTGATCCAGATTCAACACTCTGATAGAAATGGTCATTCTCTATGATTCTGCGTTTTTAGTTTTCTCGTATCTTCAAAATTGTGTACGCCACAGACTTTCGTCCTTTGTGCGGGCGGAAAGGGGCGGGGCGAAATTTTGCAACACATTTGGAGTAGTGTGATCACACAGAAGACTGAATACAAAACTTGGTTGCTCTAGCTTAAATGGTCACTGAGATATAGGCGCAAATGAAGACGGACGGACGGACGGACGGACGGACGGACGGACGGACAGACGGACAGACAGACGGACGGACAGACAGACATGGCTATATCGACTCGGCTATTGATGCTGATCAAGAATATATATACTTTATGGGGTCGGAAACGCTTCCTTCTGGGCGTTACACACAACCGTTATCCCCACAAATCTAATATACCCCTATACTCTTCGAGTACCGGGTATAGAAATAACGTTTTACAAAATTAGTTAATCTCATGAAGAATTGAATTATTTATCGGATAAAACAATTTTTTTCTTTAAAAATCCCGATATAAAAGCTCTTAAAGGAGCGGTAACAGAAATTGTATTTCTGTACAAAGTTCTTTACTGGGAATTTTTGTTCAACATGTATCAATTTTCTATTGATGTACATATGTATGTATGTATTTACTATCTTTTTTCTTTACCTGCTTCAGTTATATACAACTTTGCACTTATCTTATGTACCAACGTGGAAACGTCAACCTTGACCTAATTTCAGAAGAAATTTGAAGAATTTCTATACATTTCTATATGTATACACGTTATTTGTGACAATGTTTGGGGACGGTTAAGGACTTAAGGACTGGAAAAAATGGGATACATACATGTTGTATGCCTCATTACGTAGATAATGTTTGCATATGTACATATTATAGGCAATGATATATGTATAGGCGTTGTACTTTTTAAACGAAGAAAAACTAGCATCAATTTTTTCAGTGAATTCAATTGGTTTCGTTATTATTAATACATTCGAAAAATCCATACAATTTAGCACATATCCATATACACATGCCCATCCGAAATTTTCATCGAAGATACGAACAGGAATTCTTATTAAAAATGAATTAAGGAAAGCGGATGTTGAACATTGCAGACGAAAATTTAACTCAATCTTTGTTATTCATGATACAGAAAAATACTCATATTTTATCACTTTCCAAAACATACTCATGAGTACTTATTACTTATCACGAATTAACATGTGGTATGTAAATTTTTCATGTATGTACGTACTAAGGTGAAGTGGTTGTTTTTGAAACACTTTAAAACTGTCATGAGGATGTATTTATTTACTAAAGAGGACACAATCGGATTACCAATTTATGAAATCATTCCTCAGCTAGAAGTTCAATATTAAACTCATCAATATTCTTATTTAATTGTTTTTTATATCATTGAAAATTATTATTTTATTTACATGAAAAAAAAATGTTTCGGAAAATTAGTAGGCCCGTTTATAAACTAACATTTATCGACTACACAATTAACTTAATTCTATTCTGATAAGCGCAGAATCCATAATTACATATATGGTATTCTTGAATGAGATGTGCTCCTGTTTGATCCTAATACTCAGACCGAATACATATTTACATATCCCGAAAAAAGTTTGTTAGCAAACAGTGCCATATATTCCTATAGCGCCTGAGTGTGACCTGGTGAACTACCCTACGGATACACTTCTATGTATTCGCCTTCAAGTAAAATCAATTAAAAATTCAAATATTGTATTAATGAAAACTGGAATGTATTAATTGTCGACGCTGTGCCGCTGGTTAACAATACACAGACTGAATAAATCCGTTCTTGCGGAACAAAAATGCAATTACATATTCTCTAAATTATATAACATTCCCTCTGCAAAACATTCTTAATTAATTTTACTCTGCTATCGTCGCCATTTTCCTAAGTGCTTGTTTGGTTTTTGTTTTTTGCTGTCCATTGTGACGTTATACTCACACACTCTATCTTTTTTTCCTAGCGAAATATAGAAAAATTTTCTTCTGGAGAAGAAGGCGAATAAATAAAAAGAATCAGATGTCGTTTTAAACATTTTTTATTCTTATATGTTTAAGAATTTTTTTTTAATGGCAGATCTGAAGATGTCTGCAGGTAAATGAAGATCGCGCTGTTCAGGTTGCTCACTTTAAATAAGCAGAACCCTATTCTCATTAATGGAGCTGTTGTTTTTCCTCCACTTTTGCCGATACTTCTTTCTATTGTGCACGGATCGAATTTTGATATATTGTCGAATCGCTGTTCTAAATACTGTCGGAAATAAAGCTTTCCTAAATATCACATAAAACTCTTACAGCCTTTTCCCACACAGCACATTTATGGGAAACGGTGGGATTTTTTAAAATATGCGAATCCTCGATTCCCACAGGCCACCATCCACCACCCATGGAAAACTCATTTGACAACAAAAAAAAAAAATAATTTTTACTCTGCATTTTGTCAAAATTTAACAACAAATATGGAAAATGTAATTATTTTTCGACTGTGGCAGCAACAGTCAACAAATGATGTTGCAAAAATTGATGGTGGCGTTCGACAAATAAATAAATTCGCTAAGATATTTTAATGAAGGTATGCCAAGAAGAGCGTGGATAGTTGTAAGTAAATTGCAATCAAAGTAAATTGTTATGAACAAGACTATGTTTTATCTGTTTAGGAAGCGGTACGGAACTTTTTGTCTTCGTCATAGACTTCCAAATTTATTCCATTTCAATTTACTTCAGATAGAGATTTGCGTATGTAAACGTCAGCTCTCCAGAAAGTTGCAGCTATTCGACAATATATCAAAATTCGAGCCTAGCACAACAGATGGAAGCGTTGGCAATATTGGAGAACAAACACAACAGCTCCATTTATTGGGTTCTCCTTAATATAAGTGTGCAACCTGAACAGCGCTATCTGTAATTATCTGCAGGTATACTCAGATCTGCCATTGCAAAAATATATAAGCAATTTTTAAAACGGCATTTTATTCTTTTTATGTGTTCGCATTCTTCTCCCGAAAGAATTATAGCATCTCCAACTAAAAAATTTGGATATGCTATAGAAAAACCTCCTGGCCTAGCCATTTGCTAGAGAATATCAGTTATTTTTGTCTGTCATTGTTTACATATTCGCAGTGAATTACATTTTTTCGTTGTGAATGACAATTGTTCAGAGTTGTATTTGAAAACCATCGTCTGTATCACATCCAAAAATTCAAACTTCCCAAATGGATGGTGGAACTAAATGAGAAATTTCGGAACGGCAAAACGGAACGGCATCCCCGAAATGAATGGTGGATGGTCGTCTGTGGGAACAGACGATTAAGCTCTGTTTCTGAATCCCGAATTCATAAATATATTAACATAGTTGTAAAAAACTTAAAAATTGTAGAGTGTACAATAGATTGTACGGATAGCGCTATGCAACACCACGTTTTCGCTGTGAACAGAATCGACTTTTTCTGATAGATTTGGGATAAACAACATATTTAAGCATTTAGTTTTTCTTGGTATATTATTTTTCATTTTGAAAATGTTGCGATTTGTTGCATTCGAAGGTTATCGATAGCAGAAAATCGGTGAGAAGCGAAGGGGCAGAAGTTTACGAACAGGTTGGCAAGGCCAAAATTTGTGGGGTAGGCTTAACTGATAGTGGCGCCCGCAAGTCGGATGATCCTGAAAGAAGTAGAAGAGGCCCGCGGTCTTTGATCCAGTTCGGGAGAGCAAATCTCACCCACAAGCGGAGTCCCGGTGCAAATACACCCACAGAGAGTAGGCCATGCCCTTGAACCAAGTTCAAGGGCAATAGAAGAGAGTCGATTAGCGGCCGGCCCCAGAGCTAATATATAGGGGGGAACTAAGCCGAGTGCGAGCAGATATAAAAAAAACCGTCAGCGGAGACCCAGGCGGAGGTGCCTCTTGTTTTTTCTGAAAGTAAAAGTGACAATGTTTTTCGGGAATTAAAGTGAGTGTGATGAGGATGGAGTAGTGGCCATCATTCTTATCCAAACTGCCATTACAGAGGACCGGGATCAGGAAAATAAGAGGAGGAGTCCGACCAGCGAGGCAAAGGAGTCGATCCCGCAAAATCGCCAAGTGAGTCCGCTCCATGGGAAGGGGGAGAAACAGAAAAATTTTATTTTTTGTCTTGGAAACTCCTAGGGGATCGTGCCCGGTTCCGTCATCCGGATCACCCATTTCTGGTCTCGGAGAGCCCTCCTGTCCAAGCAGCCTGGCCCCTAGCTCTGCTCGGGAGGGGCATAAAGAGGAGAAAATATGAAATCTTGAGTTCGTCAGATGGCCCCAATTACATTATAATTTCTATTAATTTATTATAGAATATGTCCATGCTTATTTTTTTATTTGTATTCTTATATAGGTAGTTATTAATTTTATATTTATACATATTTATACTTATTTATTTATTTATATAATCACCCCAAATTAATAAGATAAAAGGGGGGACTCGTAGGCATAGAAATCACCGTCTAGGATAGTCAGGGAGAGAAATTAGCAGAATTATTTAGATAAAAATTATGTATAACCCCATCGATTACATGTGAAAATTAAAACGAAGATAATGAAAGGTCTTCTTGTTTCTAATGGGGGAGGGGAACCATCACAATGGGGGAGTGAGAAAACGCTGCTCATGGCAGGGAGATTTGAGACGATGGCAGGATCGAAATCTCAGGCAGGGAGGGTACGTCGGAGGTAAACCATCAACACCTCGCCGCTCCACGTCTATTTGTGTATTATGTTAGATCATGAGTCGATTTTTCCATTTGGTTATATATTTTTGTTTATTTTTTTTTTCTGAGATGTTGGTTTATTGGCTTATTGTTTGACCGGAGGGCTTGGGAAACACGCAGCCCTGAGATGACTGGCTAGTCGGCCTTGCCCCACCACCAAGAGGTTCGTAACAATAATGGCGCGCAATCATTCTCAGAGAGTGGAGCCGCAGTCCCTGCTTGACCACAAAGTGAGAGAGTAGGGCTGTGAGTCAGACGAATGTCGAAGAAGCCGAGAGGAGCGATCTTAGGTGGTACTCCGCAATCTGGGTACTTCAGTGTTGCGGTGGCCTATGAGAGACTATAGAAGCTGGCTCATCGATGCACTGCGCTGAGGTATCTGGAAAGGCAGAAAAAGACACCCACTCAGTAAAATTGTTTTTTTTTTGTTTGGTAGTTAATTTGCACTTATCTGACAAAGAGAAGCAGGTAATCTCGAGTAGAAATTTGGTTTGGTACTGGTAGAGGAAAAGCCGCAATCAGTAATCAACCTTTCTGATACCTGGTGTACGCAAATAGAGACTGAAAATAAGAAATACCTGGCGTTAGATGAGTACGGATAGATTGGTGTAGCTGCTTTCCCTGCTTACCGCTGGATGGGGATCGGGATGGGTAGTTTCTCGAAGAGATTTTTGGTTTTGAGTGGCCCGTGGAGACATAAGTCGACCACGCGTTGCACTCGGAAGAGCTTCCAGTTAAGTAGCAGGCAAGAAGTGGCAAATATAGGGAAGTGAGCGCCCTTGACTCTCGATCTTCGTTAGAAGATGAGACTAGTCAACAGTTCTCGCAAAGACTAGACGTTCGATAAGGTTAGACGTAGGAAACCAGGTGCGGAGTTGACTCCCGAAGGTGTTGTGGTTCCTTTCCCCCTTTATTTATTTTTATACCCGGTACTCGAAGAGTATAGGAGTATATTAGATTTGTGGGGATAACGGTTGTGTGTAACGCCCAGAAGGAAGAGTTTCCGACCCCATAAAGTATATATATTCTTGATCAGCAACAATAGCCGAGTCGATATAGCCATGTCTGTCTGTCCGTCCGTCTGTACGTCCGTCTTCATTTGCACCTATATCTCATAGACTATTAAAGCTAGAGCAGCCAAATTCTGTATCCAGTCTCCTATGTTATCACACTACTCCAAATGTGCTGCAAAATTTCGCCCCGTGCCTTTACGCCCGCACAAAGGACGAAAGTCTGTGGCGTACACAATTTTGAAGATACGAGAAAACTAAAATCGCTGAATCATAGAAGATGACTATTTCTATCAGAATGATGGATCTGGATCAGATCGCATCATTAATATAGCCACAATGAAGAAAACCATTTCGAAAGTCATCGTGCCCTCTCGCTCTCTCTCACACGCGACCCTGTCTGCTTTACCTATTCGTCCCAATTAGCGCCTAGATCTCAGAGACTATAAGAGCTAGAGCAACCAAACTTTCTATCCAAGCTTCTGTGATATCAAACCAGCACGATTTTATTTCAAAATTTTGGCTTCCGCCCCACAAAGGACGAAAATCTGTGGAATCCACAATTTTTAAGGTACAAGAAAACGAAAAACGCAGAATCATGGAAAATGACCGTGTCTAACAGATTGTCAAATCTGGATCAGGTTGGATCATTATTATGGACAGAAGGAACAAATTAAATTTCAGTGGCTACGCAACGCCTGCCAAGCGCTTACTCATTCCCTCTCTCTCTCGCAAACACTTGTACGTCTCGAATATGTAGTTATACATGTCATGTAGAATTGTAGAAGCAGATGCAAAAAGCTTATGTAAACATGTATAAAAATTCCAAAAATGTTTTGACTTCATTTTTTTATATTTTAAATATTATTTTTTGCCCAAAATTTAATTCGTCCCTTTTGCGAACATATAATAAATTTCATAAATCGTAAGCTCATAAATGTATGTATATACTGACTGAGTACCGGGTATAAGGTAGAGCCGCGGCCTTTGCCGCGGCTCAAAACGTTGCCCCTCGTTTTTTTTTTTGCATTTGGAATTTTGGGTTCTATACATATTAATTAGATAGATAGGATAGTTCGATGGGTTAGGAAGAGCTTGATGAGCACGTACAATTTGCGGTGAAAACTGAAAATGACTCGCAGGACTCGTCCACCAGCTAAGCTCAAAGAACGGATGCAAGACGATGATGCACAAGGGGCGGCGGGAGGCCTGGTCGGACGTGACAGCAAGGACGCGAATGGTCAGCGCGCTCTAGAATTCCTCGAACAGAGGTCCAGCACCGGAACCTAGCAAAAACGGTCGAATAAGCAGTATATGGAGAATTCCCAGCAGCCTCCAAAGAAGCCGGCGAGGCTGAGCCAGAACTGGCGCCGAGGAACGGCCGAAGCAAATTTCGATCCGGGTGCTGAAAGGCCTAGTCCGGAAACATCTTGAGACGGAGGAGTACCAACCGGCCTCCCGCCGCTGGAAAGGCGAGAGGATTGGAGAGGAGCGAGAAATAAAATGACGATAGAGGACTTTGTCTTTAGGGTCGAGTTCCTTCGGAGGTAGAATAGACGCTCGTGGGACGAGGTCCTTGACAACTTCCATCATCTCGTCCAAGGACAGGCTGCCGAATGGTATTGGCAGTTTGTACGAGAGCGACCCCCAGAGGTATGGGATGACGGGATGAAGTACGAGTTGGTGTCACGTTTTCGAGCCGTGGGCGGAAAGTTTAAGCGGCTACGCGTTTTACATGAGCGTCGACAAAAATCTGGCGAATCTGTGGAGGACTACTTTAGAGCGATGTGCAGGCTTGCGGCTTGACTCACCACAACACTAGCGGAGTTCGAAATGGTCAGAGTGGTGGAAAAAGGACTCGACGATGAGATCGCTCGATATTTTTATGCGATTCGAGTCCATAACTTAGAGCAGCTAAGAGAAGATTGCTTAGAGGTGGAGTACCATTTTCGAAGATGGGAACAGAAGTCAGCTTTTTGTTCAGTACCGAAGTTCCAGTCAGCCGGGAAGCGAGTGGAGGAGATTGAGCCAGAGTCCGAGCTGTTGGAAGAAGCGGAAGCCATGTTGTTAGAGGAAGCTCATCTGGCTAATAAATCCCAACTGTGTTGCTGGAATTGCGGGCAGTTTGACCATGGTTTTCGTGACTGCGTGGCGAAGGAACTGAACATATTCTGTTACCGCTGCGGGAAGCCGGATATGTTTACACCAACGTGTCCCAATTGTTGTCCCAATCAGCCATTACAAAGAAGATCGCCAGGAAGAAGTGGACGTGGACGCTTGGGATCTGGAAAAGAAGCAGACTGAGGAGTTGGAACAGGTAAAGAAGGAGTTTCTGACTTACGAAGATGCCGGCTGAGGGATAACGAAGGTAGAACGGCACCGCATCCAGTTGGTGGAGGGCGCTACACCCTTCAAAGATCGACATTACCCTTAATCCCCAGCGATGCAAGAAAGAGCCGAAAGTGCACCGCATTTACCGTGGCAGGTCGTCCGCTGAACCAGTTTGTGATGATGCCCTTCGGTCTGTGTAACGCGGCTCAGAGGTTATGCCGGGTGATGGATAAGGTAATCCCGACCCAGCTCAGATCCAACGTCCTTGTTTATTTGGATGATCTCTTGGTGATAGCCCCGGATTTCCAGACGCACATGCGATATCTTCGTTTGGTGGCCCATTGTCTGAAAATAGCGAATTTGACAATTGGGCTACAAAAATCCAAATTCCGCTTCAAGTCCCTGAAATATTTAGGTTTCATCATAGGAGGCGACACATTGCAGATAGGTCCCGAGAGGGTGGTGGCTATCCAAAGAATCCCGAACCCCACTTCAGTGAAGGAACTACGGAGCTTCCTAGGAACGGCGGGATGGTATAGGCGTTTCATCAAGGATTATGCATCCATCGCGGTACCGCTTACAGATGCCTTGAAAAAGCACCCGCGTGGAAAATTCACCTTGTCAATGGATGCAGAAATGGTCCTAGAATCCTTTAAGAAGGCGCTCACCACTGCTCCAGTATTGGTGCATGCCGATCTTAAACGTCCATTCTACATCCAGTGCGATGCCTCCAATTTCGGAGTAGGAGCAGTACTGTTCCAGCTGGAACCAGGCAGAGCGGCCGGTGGCCTTCTTTTCCTCCAAGTTGAACAAGCACCTGCTAAATTATTCGGTGACAGAGAAGGAATGCTTAGCTGCGGTGTTGGCGGTAGAAAAATGCAGGCCTTACGTGGAAATTATGCCGTTTACTGTAATCCCCGATCATGCCAGCCTGAAGTGTGTCTCTGAAAGACTTAAACGGGCGGTTGGCAAGATGGTCCTTGCTGCTGCAGAGATTCGATTTTGAGATTGAACATCCAAAGGGAGTCGAGAACATCGTGGCGGATACGCTCTCACTCTGCAGTGAAGAAGTGCACTTGGACCCATCTGAGATCCTCGGTTTCCAGACGACGGAATTCGAAGCTGAAGAATATAAAGAGATGGGAGAGGAAATACAAAAGAATCAAGAGTTGTTGCCGGATTTGCTAGTAGAGGGAAGCCTGATCTTCAAGCGAATGTCATTCGCCCAGGTGGACGACCAAATAGAGGGTTCTTTATGGAAATTGTGGATTCCCGCGGGCTTGACCGCCACTCTCGTCGCTAATGCCTATGAAGACCATAAAGCTGGGCACGGTGGGATGAAGAAGACGCTCGTCTGAAAAGGCATTATTACTGGCAAGCTATGACTCTACCAGTACGGGAGTACATACGGAGCTGCACCAAATGCAAGGAGTCCAAGGCACCAAATTATCGCAGCCAGGTGGATGTCGGACAGGAAGTAGTCACGAGAGGTCATTTCAGAAGCTCTACATCGATTTTCTGGATAGTATCCCCGTTCTAAAAAGGGACAGGCCTGGATTTTCGTCGTGGTGGACCACTTCTAAAAGTTCACCTTCCTGAAAGCGATGAGAGAAGCGACCGCAGCGAACGTAGTTCAATTCTTGGTGCAAGAAGTGTTTTACAAATTCGGGCTACCAGAGGTGGTTCACTCGTACAACGGGAAGCAGTTCCTGTCAAAGACTTTCTAAGAAATGGCCAGTACGTTCGGGGTTAGACACCTGCGCACGGCGGTCTACTCGCCGCAAAGCAATGCAGCCGAGAGGGTGAAGCGGACGATATTAGCTGCGATAAGAACATATTTAGAGAAGGACCACCGAAACTGGGACATGTACTGGCCTAAGATCGAAGTGTCCATCCGCGACTCAGTACACGAAGCCACTGGCGTTACGCCGTTTGTCGCGGTGTTCGGACAGCAAATGTTCCTGAATGGAAATTGCTACAAACTGGCGAGGAAACTGCAGTCCTTGACGGAGCATGAGGTGCAAGCTTTAGATCCCGCGGACAAGCGTCAGATCATTCGCGAGCACATCAGAAAAAACCTACAGCAAGCATAAGAGCGCAGCAGGCACCGCTACAACAAACGGGCCCGAATGTTCTTTGCCAGACTTGGTCAAGAAGTATACAGGCGCAACTTCCCCCTCAGCAACTTCAGCAAAAAATGCTAAGTTCACTCGCAAGTTCATAAAGTGCCTCGTCGTACGCCCATTAGGGAACAATGCCTACGAGCGGGAGGATCTGTCGGGGAGGCCTGTGGGGAATTTTTACGCCAAAGACCTCAAGTTGTAATAGGGTATAATAAGTTAAATAGGGTGGGTGTATGCCTGCATTGGGCGCTGCAAGAGGACCGTTGTTAGCACACTGCAAGGCCGGGGAAGTTAACTCGAAAAGACTATAAATCCTTCGATGGTTGCGAATAATTCTCCACGTCCAATGGTAACACGAATTTTCGCTAGGTGTTGCAGAAAATCGGTGAGAAGTGAAGGGGCAGAAGTTTACGAACAGGTTGGCAAGGCCAAAATTTGAGGGGTAGGCTTAACTGATAGTGGCGCCCGCTAGTCGGGTGATCCTGAAAGAAGTAGAAGAGGCCCGCGGTCTTTGATCCCGTTCGGGAGAGCAAATCTCACCCACAAGCGGAGTCCCGGTGCAAATACACCCACAGAGAGTAGGCCATGCCCTTGAACCAAGTTCAAGGGCAATAGAAGAGAGTCGATTAGCGGCCGGCCCCAGAGGTAATATATAGGGGGGAACTAAGCCGAGTGGGGGCTGGCGAAAATCCTCTAGCTGAACCCTCCACGAGGGTGCCGGCTGGGCAATGGGCACTGCATTATCCCGGACAAGGGTAATGCACTGTCGCTTGCTCCGTCCGAGGCAATGCAGTCTAGCTAAGGCAACGGCCCAGCGTTTTCTGGACCTTGAATCGGGGGAGCGGGGTCAGGGCCATGGCTAGAGGTGCTTGGCGGGTAGGCCTAAAACGCTAGGGGGTGGTTCTCCGAAAAATATTAACCACGTATAGACCTTCGGGTCAAGTATGGAGCAGAAGGAGGATAAAACACGGGTTGGGATGTCAACTCAAACGTCGGTGGGAAGGTGGAAGAGTTGCTTGCTACCAAAAGGCAGCGCTCGACCGACAGTGCTGTCACTCCGGCGAGCAAGCGGCAACGCGGGCCCAAGAGAGCGGAACTTCCACCCAAACCGGC
Source organism: Drosophila athabasca (assembly GCA_008121215.1). Classification (NCBI taxonomy): domain Eukaryota; kingdom Metazoa; phylum Arthropoda; class Insecta; order Diptera; family Drosophilidae; genus Drosophila; species Drosophila athabasca. Next base: position 24,730,393 of record CM017796.1, on the reverse strand, counting down.
AAAGCAGGGGTCAAGCGTGATCCTCTCGCTGATGTGTCCAAGAGACACCTGATCGTAGCTCTCATCGATAGACGTGATGAGAATGGGAAGATGACAGCGGCGCAGTGGAAATTGGTCCACGCGCGGCTGGTAGACTCCCTGTTTACACGGATGGAAGAGAAACCAACAGCTCCCATGCCCACTTTCGATGGTGCTGGGTGACTGAATGGGGTCGAAATTCTGAAGTGTAATGATAACCCGACGCTGAAGTGGCTGACGCAAACGGTCTGCCAACTGAAAGCGATGTGGGAGGGGGCCAAGCTGGAAGTGGTGGACAAGGAGCTAATCCCGTCCATACCGAGGGCGAAGATTCTCTTCTGGTGGAATCCGGACCTCTTTCTACAAAGAAATAACCTCAAGAAAGCTCGCTAAACTAGCGAACGATGAGAAAATCAACGAGGAATACAAGACGCTACTAAGGAAGTACAGGAAGGAAATACGTAAGGCACAGCGCAGCTCATGGAGGAACTTCTGCTCCAACATTGAGAAAGTGCCTGAAACGGCTAGACTGAGAAAGCTGCTGTCAAAGTAACCCACAGTACAAAGTCAGCTCAAACTAGACAACGGACAGTGGTCGGAGGGCAGCAAAGAAGCCCTGACGGCACTAATGGCAGCCCACTTCCCAGGATGCACCGAGGTCACCGATGCCGAAACGCATCAGGACCTAGCAACTGAGAAACAAACACCCCCAACAGACCTAATAACCCCCAAGAAAATCCAATGGGCTATAGACTCCTTCACGGGCATAACGGCACCTGGACTGGACGGAGTATTCCCAGCCATGCTGCAAGTGACCAAAGAGGTGATCATCCCATGGCTTCTCGCAATATACGCAGCATGCCTAAGAACAGGCGATATCCCGATCCAATGGAGAACCTCTAGAGTTGTCTTCCTCCCAAGAGCAGGAAAGTGCAGCCATGTGAGTTCCAAGGACTACAGATCGATAAGCCTAACCTCTTTTCTACTGAAAACATTAGAAAATCTGCTGAATCTACACATCAGAAACGACGTGGGGGGACTGATGTCATCCAACCAGCACGTCTACCACCAAGGGAAAATCGGTCGAAACAGCACTACACTCGCTAGTAGCTACCGTCAAGAAAGCCCTCAACAATAAAAAATATGCACTTGGAGTATTCGTAGATATATCCGGAGCATTTAATAACGTCGCTACAGAAGCCATAATGGACTGCCTAGGAGCAACCAACACCTACCCAGCAATCAACCTCTGGATAAAAAACCTTCTAAGTTGTAGACGGGTGCAATCAGAGTGGGGCACCGCTTCCATGGTCAGAGGGGCACAAAGGGGCATACCCCAGGGTGGAGTCCTGTCACCCCTCCTGTGGAACCTGGTGGTCGACAACCTCATCAAGAGATTCGAGAGGAAGGCCCAAAAATAACAGCTTATGCGGACGACATAAGCGTACTTATTACGGGTGTATGTCCATCGACTCTCAGCACCATAATGGAACGAACACTCAGTGAGATATGTGAGTAGGCAGATGGAGTAGGACTCAGTATCAACGCGGATAAGACGGACCTCATCCTCTTCACCAAGAGATACAAGGTACCAGCATGGATCCTCCGAAAGTCAACCAGACAAGGCCAACCCCTAAAACACAGGTCAAATTCCTCGGCATAGTACTGGACAGCAAAGTGGCATGGAGACCCAAAGTAGTGGAGCTGGTGAAAAAGGCCACCACTGCACTTTATGCATCCAAGAAGATGCTTAGTAGCACCCGTCACCCGGCCTGTCACCCGCTCTGATGCATTGGATCTACATCTCGGTGGTGCGACCAACTCTGCTGTATGGAGTCTTAGTATAGTGGAAAGCTACTGAAAAAAAGACGTATCACAAGCTAATGGAACGAACCCAGCGGCAGGCTCTGCTCTGTATAACAGGAGCGCTGAGGTCAACGCCAACCAAAGCACTCGAAACTATACTCGGAATCGACCCCCTCGACATCTACGCTAGGCTGACTGCAGGCAAGGCAGCACAGCGCTTGATTGCGTCGGGGAACATGTCTCCCAAAAGATACGGGCACAGTTCAATTGGAATGGACATGATCAGTGTCACTGACTAAATGATCCCCCAAATGTGCCTTGAAGTAAAAACAAACCTCTTTATGGGACCCGAAGACTGGAAAGCGGGACGGGAACAGACTCAACAACTCAATATATACACTGACGGCTCCAAGATGAATGAAGGAGTTGGAGCAGGCCTATACTGTACGAACCCTGAAATAAGGGCGTCTTATAAGCTACCCGACCGATGCAGCATATTCCAGGTGGAAGTCTTCTCTATCAATTCGTCCGCGGTCTGTTCCAGAAGTGTCCTGGCAAGCAGGGAGGCACTAGAATCACTAAGCACGACTAAGTCAGTGCAGATCTTTTGGGTTCCCAGCCACCAGGGCATCGAAGGAAACAAAGCGGCAGACGTTCTGGCTAAGGAAGTCGTCGGGCTGGTAAACGAAAGAACCGAAAGCGTGCCGGTCTCCCTTAGGACGCTACAAAGCGACCTGAAGAAGCAGGCCAAAATGAAGACAGACAGCAGGTGGAAGAACGCCACCACCTGCAGAATCTCGAAAATCATGTGCAAGGAATGCAATGATAAACTCTGCCACTATCTGCTGCACCTTCCACGGAAGGATTGCAGACTGCTAGTGGGCATACTAACAGGCCACTGCCTGGCTGCGTCGCATGCAACCAGGCTAAACATCACCAACAGCGACATCTGCAGGAAATGTGATGAACCCGGGGCTGTCGAAACCCTGGAACATCTCATCTGCCATCTCTCAAGGGCAAGGGGAAGATACCTGGGCGCACCGATGATGGAATCACTGGACGATGCCTCCAAGAGGTCACCAGGGAAACTGCTTGCCTTTGCTAAAAACACCTCGATTCTGGGGACTTCGGAACCTCAGAAACACCCTCGTAAGGTCCATACAAAAATCCGGATAACTAAGGGACATTCTGGCCTATGAGAGGCCCCGTTGAGGGCCGTCCGGGGTAACCTAACCTAAGCCGAGGAGCAGATATAAAAAAAACCGTCAGCGGAGACCCAGGCGGAGGAGCCTCTTGTTTTTTCTGAAAGTAAAAGTGACAATGTTTTTCGGGAATTAAAGTGAGTGTGATGAGGATGGAGTAGTGGCCATCATTCTTATCCAAACTGCCATTACAGAGGACCGGGATCAGGAAAATAAGAGGAGGAGTCCGACCAGCGAGGCAAAGGAGTCGATCCCGCAAAATCGCCAAGTGAGTCCGCTCCATGGGAAGGGGGAGAAACAGAAAAATTTTATTTTTTGTCTTGGAAACTCCTAGGGGATCGTGCCCGGTTCCGTCATCCGGATCACCCATTTCTGGTCTCGGAGAGCCCTCCTGTCCAAGCAGCCTGGCCCCTAGCTCTGCTCGGGAGGGGCATAAAGAGGAGAAAATATGAAATCTTGAGTTCGTCAGATGGCCCCAATTACATTATAATTTCTATTAATTTATTATAGAATATGTCCATGCTTATTTTTTTATTTGTATTCTTATATAGGTAGTTATTAATTTTATATTTATACATATTTATACTTATTTATTTATTTATATAATCACCCCAAATTAATAAGATAAAAGGGGGGACTCGTAGGCATAGAAATCACCGTCTAGGATAGTCAGGGAGAGAAATTAGCAGAATTATTTAGATAAAAATTATGTATAACCCCATCGATTACATGTGAAAATTAAAACGAAGATAATGAAAGGTCTTCTTGTTTCTAATGGGGGAGGGGAACCATCACAATGGGGGAGTGAGAAAACGCTGCTCATGGCAGGGAGATTTGAGACGATGGCAGGATCGGAATCTCAGGGAGGGTACGTCGGAGGTAAACCATCAACACCTCGCCGCTCCACGTCTATTTGTGAATTATGTTAGATCATGAGTCGATTTTTCCATTTGGTTATATATTTTTGTTTATTTTTTTTATTTTCTGTGATGTCTAATTTGTTGGCTTATTGTTCGACCGGAGGGCTTGGGAAACACCCAGCCCTGAGATGACTAGCTAGCCGGCCTTGCCCCACCACCAAGAAGTTCGTAATAGATTACATCTCAATAATAATAATAATTTACAGCTGGCTGTGTCCAACGAGGGACAAAGGCGAGTCTTGCGATGTTAAGGTGGCAGAAGAAGAATAGATATGAGGAGTTAAATAGGTAGTGACCAGGCCCTACTCCCTTACTTTGGAGTATGTTATCCGATACAGTAGGGACCAGGCAATACTTCTAGTACTCCACTAACTAACTCCTCTTAATTCTCACGTAGATATTCCAGTATTTTGCACTTCAGATTTTGCTTAGCTTTTGGTCATGTCACGTTATTTCAAATTCGGCGATCTCGGCTTTCTCTTCCGAAAATGCTAGTGGTGATCGCCACGGGTCTCACTAAAAATGCTTTTTATTCGTATCCGTTTGCGCGCGGAATCGGTCGATTCTCGTCTGTTTGTCGCAAAACCTATACTGTCGACAGTTCGCCGTGGACATCGCTAAAGATTCCCCTTCCCTATCTATTTTGTGCTCTCGTTCGGTGGGTCGATTCCTGATTGTTGGTTGGAGAAATCATAACCATTACGGATTTCTTTGGCTGGCAACGGCAGAACCTAATTTATTTGTCCGCTACTTGCGGGTTACATATAGTATACGCTTCTTGCTTAGCTTAAAACTAGATAATATTTCTTAATACTAAATACCGTCTTCAGACACCCCCTTTGGTCGGGTGGTGTAAGTTGGCGGTCACTAACTCCGCCGTTTCTCCGGGATATCGACCGAAGCGAGTGCGTTTCGCTGAAGGCATGTGGTTTCCATGGATCTCGGTCACTAGCCGTTCGGGCAGCATCAAGTTGGGCGTAAAAACCCGCCTGTGTGGGGTTGCCACTACCTGTATCTCCAATGTTTCCAGGGAGTTGTTTTGTTGTTGCTCAGATCCTTGAGCGGACAGTTCGATCAGTTTCCCGATGTCCAACTCCGGCCTAAGACTGCCTGTTGCTCCAAACAGGAGCCTTAGAGATTTGTCGGCGTAGTTCATTTGGTTCGGGAGAGCCGAACCTACAACCTCTTCGATCAGTGCACCACTTACCCAGTTCCCTATCTATTTTTTGCTCTCGTTCGGTGGGTCGATTCCTGATTGTTGGTTGGAGAAATCATAACCATTACGGATTTCTTTGGCTGGCAACGGCAGAACCTAATTTATTTGTCCGCTACTTGCGGGTTACATATAGTATACGCTTCTTGCTTAGCTTAAAACTAGATAATATTTCTTAATACTAAATACCGTCTTCAGACACCCCCTTTGGTCGGGTGGTGTAAGTTGGCGGTCACTAACTCCGCCGTTTCTCCGGGATATCGACCGAAGCGAGTGCGTTTCGCTGAAGGCATGTGGTTTCCATGGATCTCGGTCACTAGCCGTTCGGGCAGCATCAAGTTGGGCGTAAAAACCCGCCTGTGTGGGGTTGCCACTACCTGTATCTCCAATGTTTCCAGGGAGTTGTTTTGTTGTTGCTCAGATCCTTGAGCGGACAGTTCGATCAGTTTCCCGATGTCCAACTCCGGCCTAAGACTGCCTGTTGCTCCAAACAGGAGCCTTAGAGATTTGTCGGCGTAGTTCATTTGGTTCGGGAGAGCCGAACCTACAACCTCTTCGATCAGTGCACCACTTACCCAGTTCGTCCCCGACTTATAAAGTATCGGTGGGCGTCGACGGCAGCTGACTGAGGATTGTCTCGATTGGTAGATAAGGGCTCTCTTTGCATACGATTTGTGTCGCCGCTCCCGATGCATTGGTCTTCTTACTTCCGGAACTTCTGGCTGGAATCACACGTTTTAGCCGCACACTGGGCAAATGAGAATCTGGATTCTCCCACTGTCCGTCGTGCACTTCTGGCATTGGGTAGGTCCGTAGGAACCATGGTTCTTCGCCTTCGTCAGTCGAGTTCGGTTCTCACCGTTCGTTCAGAACTGCAAAGTTCAATACAACCAGTTATAAGAAACTTAAGTTATGTGAAAAATAGAAGCACTACCTCTAAAGAAAAAAATTCTTTAAAACAAAACTAAACCATAAAAAAAAAACATAATTCTTTAAACATTTTTAAATCTCCAAATCTATCAAAAAAAGTCATTTTGGGCGACAGCGGAAATAAAAAGTTGAATTTTGTTGAGTAGTGTAATCAGCCCCACCGAATCAGAGTATTTGCTTTAATCCCTTCGATTAATTAGATGACATGTAATTTTACCCTTACAGTTTAACTGTACATTGTTAAACTTTAAACAACAATAAAAATATGTAAACAACACATTTAAGAATGGGGGGAGCTAACGTAACCAATTCCATTGCTCTCTTATACGAGTTGTAAGGAATCTTTGGCTTCCCTAGAGCCAATCTCGATCTTTGGATCTCAAACTTTAGCTCCCACATAATTGAAAAACAATATTTTCTCACACCCGCCTAAATTGTAAAAACAATTTTTGACTAATCTTCTTTAAAATCTGGTGTATTTTTTCCAGAGGTATTGCTCCTATTTTTCACATAGCTTCAGTTTCTTATAAGTGGTTGTATTAAATTTGGCAGTTCTGAAAAACTGATAAATGCAGTTATAAATCGCACCCAAACATTTTTTAGTTTCAGCTTACCGTAATGGCTCCACAACTAAGGATGCGACTGCTTATGTACAAAGCAAAATAAAAAGCCGTTGATATAAAGGTGGAGAAGTTTAACTTCTCTTATGCCAGAGAGATAGCTTCATTCAAAATAAATGTCTCCCCAATCTCATTTTAACATATTACTTCCATCATCTCGTCCAAGGACAGGCTGCCGAATGGTATTGGCAGTTTGTACGAGAGCGACCCCCAGAGGTATGGGATGACGGGATGAAGTACGAGTTGGTGTCACGTTTTCGAGCCGTGGGCGGAAAGTTTAAGCGGCTACGCGTTTTACATGAGCGTCGACAAAAATCTGGCGAATCTGTGGAGGACTACTTTAGAGCGATGTGCAGGCTTGCGGCTTGACTCACCACAACACTAGCGGAGTTCGAAATGGTCAGAGTGGTGGAAAACGGACTCGACGATGAGATCGCTCGATATTTTTATGCGATTCGAGTCCATAACTTAGAGCAGCTAAGAGAAGATTGCTTAGAGGTGGAGTACCATTTTCGAAGATGGGAACAGAAGTCAGCTTTTTGTTCAGTACCGAAGTTCCAGTCAGCCGGGAAGCGAGTGGAGGAGATTGAGCCAGAGTCCGAGCTGTTGGAAGAAGCGGAAGCCATGTTGTTAGAGGAAGCTCATCTGGCTAATAAATCCCGACTGTGTTGCTGGAATTGCGGGCAGTTTGACCATGGTTTTCGTGACTGCGTGGCGAAGGAACTGAACATATTCTGTTACCGCTGCGGGAAGCCGGATATGTTTACACCAACGTGTCCCAATTGTTGTCCCAATCAGCCATTACAAAGAAGATCGCCAGGAAGAAGTGGACGTGGACGCTTGGGATCTGGAAAAGAAGCAGACTGAGGAGTTGGAAAAGGTAAAGAAGGAGTTTCTGACTTACGAAGATGCCGGCTGAGGGATAACGAAGGTAGAACGGCACCGCATCCAGTTGGTGGAGGGCGCTACACCCTTCAAAGATCGACATTACCCTTAATCCCCAGCGATGCAAGAATTGGTCTGGACCGAGGTGGACAAGATGCTTGAATTAGGAGTGATAGAGGTTAGCGATAGTCCATGGAGCAACCGACCGACGGTGGTGCGCAAGCCCAACAAAAACCGCAAAAAAAGCTAAGTCAGCTCACCGTAAAGGATGCTTATCCTCTTCCCAGCATCGAAGGCATTCTGTCCAGATTTGATCAGTCGCATTACATTTCTAGTGTCGACCTCAAATTCGCGTACTGGCAAATAATGCTGGACCCAGAGAGCCGAAAGTGCACCGCATTTACCGTGGCAGGTCGTCCGCTGAACCAGTTTGTGATGATGCCCTTCGGTCTGTGTAACGCGGCTCAGAGGTTATGCCGGGTGATGGATAAGGTAATCCCGACCCAGCTCAGATCCAACGTCTTTGTTTATTTGGATGATCTCTTGGTGATAGCCCCGGATTTCCAGACGCACATGCGATATCTTCGTTTGGTGGCCCATTGTCTGAAAAGAGCGAATTTGACAATTGGGCTACAAAAATCCAAATTCCGCTTCAAGTCCCTGAAATATTTAGGTTTCATCATAGGAGGCGACACATTGCAGATAGGTCCCGAGAGGGTGGTGGCTATCCAAAGAATCCCGAACCCCACTTCAGTGAAGGAACTACGGAGCTTCCTAGGAACGGCGGGATGGTATAGGCGTTTCATCAAGGATTATGCATCCATCGCGGTACCGCTTACAGATGCCCTGAAAAAGCACCCGCGTGGAAAATTCACCTTGTCAATGGATGCAGAAATGGTCCTAGAATCCTTTAAGAAGGCGCTCACCACTGCTCCAGTATTGGTGCATGCCGATTTTAAACGTCCATTCTACATCCAGTGCGATGCCTCCAATTTCGGAGTAGGAGCAGTACTGTTCCAGCTGGAACCAGGCAGAGCGGCCGGTGGCCTTCTTTTCCTCCAAGTTGAACAAGCACCTGCTAAATTATTCGGTGACAGAGAAGGAATGCTTAGCTGCGGTGTTGGCGGTAGAAAAATGCAGGCCTTACGTGGAAATTATGCCGTTTACTGTAATCCCCGATCATGCCAGCCTGAAGTGTGTCTCTGAAAGACTTAAACGGGCGGTTGGCAAGATGGTCCTTGCTGCTGCAGAGATTCGATTTTGAGATTGAACATCCAAAGGGAGTCGAGAACATCGTGGCGGATACGCTCTCACTCTGCAGTGAAGAAGTGCACTTGGACCCATCTGAGATCCTCGGTTTCCAGACGACGGAATTCGAAGCTGAAGAATATAAAGAGATGGGAGAGGAAATACAAAAGAATCAAGAGTTGTTGCCGGATTTGCTAGTAGAGGGAAGCCTGATCTTCAAGCGAATGTCATTCGCCCAGGTGGACGACCAAATAGAGGGTTCTTTATGGAAATTGTGGATTTCCGCGGGCTTGACCGCCACTCTCGTCGCTAATGCCCATGAAGACCATAAAGCTGGGCACGGTGGGATGAAGAAGACGCTCGTCTGAAAAGGCATTATTACTGGCAAGCTATGACTCTACCAGTACGGGAGTACATACGGAGCTGCACCAAATGCAAGGAGTCCAAGGCACCAAATTATCGCAGCCAGGTGGATGTCGGACAGGAAGTAGTCACGAGAGGTCATTTCAGAAGCTCTACATCGATTTTCTGGGATAGTATCCCCGTTCTAAAAAGGGACAGGCCTGGATTTTCGTCGTGGTGGACCACTTCTAAAAGTTCACCTTCCTGAAAGCGATGAGAGAAGCGACCGCAGCGAACGTAGTTCAATTCTTGGTGCAAGAAGTGTTTTACTAATTCGGGCTACCAGAGGTGGTTCACTCGTACAACGGGAAGCAGTTCCTGTCAAAGACATTCTAAGAAATGGCCAGTACGTTCGGGGTTAGACACCTGCGCACGGCGGTCTACTCGCCGCAAAGCAATGCAGCCGAGAGGGTGAAGCGGACGATATTAGCTGCGATAAGAACATATTTAGAGAAGGACCACCGAAACTGGGACATGTACTGGCCTAAGATCGAAGTGTCCATCCGCGACTCAGTACACGAAGCCACTGGCGTTACGCCGTTTGTCGCGGTGTTCGGACAGCAAATGTTCCTGAATGGAAATTGCTACAAACTGGCGAGGAAACTGCAGTCCTTGACGGAGCATGAGGTGCAAGCTTTAGATCCCGCGGACAAGCGTCAGATCATTCGCGAGCACATCAGAAAAAACCTACAGCAAGCATAAGAGCGCAGCAGGCACCGCTACAACAAACGGGCCCGAATGTTCTTTGCCAGACTTGGTCAAGAAGTATACAGGCGCAACTTCCCCCTCAGCAACTTCAGCAAAAAATGCTAAGTTCACTCGCAAGTTCATAAAGTGCCTCGTCGTACGCCCATTAGGGAACAATGCCTACGAGCGGGAGGATCTGTCGGGGAGGCCTGTGGGGAATTTTTACGCCAAAGACCTCAAGTTGTAATAGGGTATAATAAGTTAAATAGGGTGGGTGTATGCCTGCATTGGGCGCTGCAAGAGGACCGTTGTTAGCACACTGCAAGGCCGGGGAAGTTAACTCGAAAAGACTATAAATCCTTCGATGGTTGCGAATAATTCTCCACGTCCAATGGTAACACGAATTTTCGCTAGGTGTTGCAGAAAATCGGTGAGAAGTGAAGGGGCAGAAGTTTACGAACAGGTTGGCAAGGCCAAAATTTGAGGGGTAGGCTTAACTGATAGTGGCGCCCGCTAGTCGGGTGATCCTGAAAGAAGTAGAAGAGGCCCGCGGTCTTTGATCCCGTTCGGGAGAGCAAATCTCACCCACAAGCGGAGTCCCGGTGCAAATACACCCACAGAGAGTAGGCCATGCCCTTGAACCAAGTTCAAGGGCAATAGAAGAGAGTCGATTAGCGGCCGGCCCCAGAGGTAATATATAGGGGGGAACTAAGCCGAGTGGGGGCTGGCGAAAATCCTCTAGCTGAACCCTCCACGAGGGTGCCGGCTGGGCAATGGGCACTGCATTATCCCGGACAAGGGTAATGCACTGTCGCTTGCTCCGTCCGAGGCAATGCAGTCTAGCTAAGGCAACGGCCCAGCGTTTTCTGGACCTTGAATCGGGGGAGCGGGGTCAGGGCCATGGCTAGAGGTGCTTGGCGGGTAGGCCTAAAACGCTAGGGGGTGGTTCTCCGAAAAATATTAACCACGTATAGACCTTCGGGTCAAGTATGGAGCAGAAGGAGGATAAAACACGGGTTGGGATGTCAACTCAAACGTCGGTGGGAAGGTGGAAGAGTTGCTTGCTACCAAAAGGCAGCGCTCGACCGACAGTGCTGTCACTCCGGCGAGCAAGCGGCAACGCGGGCCCAAGAGAGCGGAACTTCCACCCAAACCGGCAAAGCAGGGGTCAAGCGTGATCCTCTCGCTGATGTGTCCAAGAGACACCTGATCGTAGCTCTCATCGATAGACGTGATGAGAATGGGAAGATGACAGCGGCGCAGTGGAAATTGGTCCACGCGCGGCTGGTAGACTCCCTGTTTACACGGATGGAAGAGAAACCAACAGCTCCCATGCCCACTTTCGATGGTGCTGGGTGGCTGAATGGGGTCGAAATTCTGAAGTGTAATGATAACCCGACGCTGAAGTGGCTGGCGCAAACGGTCTGCCAACTGAAAGCGATGTGGGAGGGGGCCAAGCTGGAAGTGGTGGACAAGGAGCTAATCCCGTCCATACCGAGGGCGAAGATTCTCTTCTGGTGGAATCCGGACCTCTTTCTACAAAGAAATAACCTCAAGAAAGCTCGCTAAACTAGCGAACGATGAGAAAATCAACGAGGAATACAAGACGCTACTAAGGAAGTACAGGAAGGAAATACGTAAGGCACAGCGCAGCTCATGGAGGAACTTCTGCTCCAACATTGAGAAAGTGCCTGAAACGGCTAGACTGAGAAAGCTGCTGTCAAAGTAACCCACAGTACAAAGTCAGCTCAAACTAGACAACGGACAGTGGTCGGAGGGCAGCAAAGAAGCCCTGACGGCACTAATGGAAGCCCACTTCCCAGGATGCACCGAGGTCACCGATGCCGAAACGCATCAGGACCTAGCAACTGAGAAACAAACACCCCCAACAGACCTAATAACCCCCAAGAAAATCCAATGGGCTATAGACTCCTTCACGGGCATAACGGCACCTGGACTGGACGGAGTATTCCCAGCCATGCTGCAAGTGACCAAAGAGGTGATCACCCCATGGCTTCTCGCAATATACGCAGCATGCCTAAGAACAGGCTATATCCCGATCCAATGGAGAACCTCTAGAGTTGTCTTCCTCCCAAGAGCAGGAAAGTGCAGCCATGTGAGTTCAAAGGACTACAGATCGATAAGCCTAACCTCTTTTCTACTGAAAACATTAGAAAATCTGCTGAATCTACACATCAGAAACGACGTGGGGGGACTGATGTCATCCAACCAGCACGTCTACCACCAAGGGAAAATCTGTCGAAACAGCACTACACTCGCTAGTAGCTACCGTCAAGAAAGCCCTCAACAATAAAAAATATGCACTTGGAGTATTCGTAGATATATCCGGAGCATTTAATAACGTCGCTACAGAAGCCATAATGGACTGCCTAGGAGCAACCAACACCTACCCAGCAATCAACCTCTGGATAAAAAACCTTCTAAGTTGTAGACGGGTGCAATCAGAGTGGGGCACCGCTTCCATGGTCAGAGGGGCACATAGGGGCATACCCCAGGGTGGAGTCCTGTCACCCCTCCTGTGGAACCTGGTGGTCGACAACCTCATCAAGAGATTCGAGAGGAAGGCCCAAAAATAACAGCTTATGCGGACGACATAAGCGTACTTATTACGGGTGTATGTCCATCGACTCTCAGCACCATAATGGAACGAACACTCAGTGAGATATGTGAGTAGGCAGATGGAGTAGGACTCAGTATCAACGCGGATAAGACGGACCTCATCCTCTTCACCAAGAGATACAAGGTACCAGCATGGATCCTCCGAAAGTCAACCAGACAAGGCCAACCCCTAAAACACAGGTCAAATTCCTCGGCATAGTACTGGACAGCAAAGTGGCATGGAGACCCAAAGTAGTGGAGCTGGTGAAAAAGGCCACCACTGCACTTTATGCATCCAAGAAGATGCTTAGTAGCACCCGTCACCCGGCCTGTCACCCGCTCTGATGCATTGGATCTACATCTCGGTGGTGCGACCAACTCTGCTGTATGGAGTCTTAGTATAGTGGAAAGCTACTGAAAAGAAGACGTATCACAAGCTAATGGAACGAACCCAGCGGCAGGCTCTGCTCTGTATAACAGGAGCGCTGAGGTCAACGCCAACCAAAGCACTCGAAACTATACTCGGAATCGACCCCCTCGACATCTACGCTAGGCTGACTGCAGGCAAGGCAGCACAGCGCTTGATTGCGTCGGGGAACATGTCTTCCAAAAGATACGGGCACAGTTCAATTGGAATGGACATGATCAGTGTCACTGACTAAATGATCCCCCAAATGTACCTTGAAGTAAAAACAAACCTCTTTATGGGACCCGAAGACTGGAAAGCGGGACGGGAACAGACTCAACAACTCAATATATACACCGACGGCTCCCAGATGAATGAAGGAGTTGGAGCAGGCCTATACTGTACGAACCCTAAAATAAGGGCGTCTTATAAGCTACCCGACCGATGCAGCATATTCCAGGTGGAAGTCTTCGCTATCAATTCGTCCGCGGTCAGTTCCAGAAGTGTCCTGGCAAGCAGGGAGGCACTAGAATCACTAAGCACGACTAAGTGAGTGCAGATCTTTTGGGTTCCCAGCCACCAGGGCATCGAAGGAAACAAAGCGGCAGACGTTCTGGCTAAGGAAGTCGTCGGGCTGGTAAACGAAAGAACCGAAAGCGTGCCGGTCTCCCTTAGGACGCTACAAAGCGACCTGAAGAAGCAGGCCAAAATGAAGACAGACAGCAGGTGGAAGAACGCCACCACCTGCAGAATCTCGAAAATCATGTGCAAGGAATGCAATGATAAACTCTGCCACTATCTGCTGCACCTTCCACGGAAGGATTGCAGACTGCTAGTGGGCATACTAACAGGCCACTGCCTGGCTGCGTCGCATGCAACCAGGCTAAACATCACCAACAGCGACATCTGCAGGAAATGTGATGAACCCGGGGCTGTCGAAACCCTGGAACATCTCATCTGCCATCTCTCAAGGGAAAGGGGAAGATACCTGGGCGCACCGATGATGGAATCACTGGACGATGCCTCCAAGAGGTCACCAGGGTAAATGCTTGCCTTTGCTAAAAACACCTCGATTCTGGGGGACTTCGGAACCTCAGAAACACCCTCGTAAGGTCCATACAAAAATCCGGATAACTAAGGGACATTCTGGCCTATGAGAGGCCCCGTTGAGGGCCGTCCGGGGTAACCTAACCTAAGCCGAGGAGCAGATATAAAAAAAACCGTCAGCGGAGACCCAGGCGGAGGTGCCTCTTGTTTTTTCTGAAAGTAAAAGTGACAATGTTTTTCGGGAATTAAAGTGAGTGTGATGAGGATGGAGTAGTGGCCATCATTCTTATCCAAACTGCCATTACAGAGGACCGAGATCAGGAAAATAAGAGGAGGAGTCCGACCAGCGAGGCAAAGGAGTCGATCCCGCAAAATCGCCAAGTGAGTCCGCTCCATGGGAAGGGGGAGAAACAGAAAAATTTTATTTTTTGTCTTGGAAACTCCTAGGGGATCGTGCCCGGTTCCGTCATCCGGATCACCCATTTCTGGTCTCGGAGAGCCCTCCTGTCCAAGCAGCCTGGCCCCTAGCTCTGCTCGGGAGGGGCATAAAGAGGAGAAAATATGAAATCTTGAGTTCGTCAGATGGCCCCAATTACATTATAATTTCTATTAATTTATTATAGAATATGTCCATGCTTATTTTTTTATTTGTATTCTTATATAGGTAGTTATTAATTTTATATTTATACATATTTATACTTATTTATTTATTTATATAATCACCCCAAATTAACAAAATAAAAGGGGGTATTCGTAGGCATAGAAATCACCGTCTAGGATAGTCAGGGAGAGAAATTAGCAGAATTATTTAGATAAAAATTATGTATAACCCCATCGATTACATGTGAAAATTAAAACGAAGATAATGAAAGGTCTTCTTGTTTCTAATGGGGGAGGGGAACCATCACAATGGGGGAGTGAGAAAACGCTGCTCATGGCAGGGAGATTTGAGACGATGGCAGGATCGGAATCTCAGGGAGGGTACGTCGGAGGTAAACCATCAACACCTCGCCGCTCCACGTCTATTTGTGAATTATGTTAGATCATGAGTCGATTTTTCCATTTGGTTATATATTTTTGTTTATTTTTTTTATTTTCTGTGATGTCTAATTTGTTGGCTTATTGTTCGACCGGAGGGCTTGGGAAACACCCAGCCCTGAGATGACTAGCTAGCCGGCCTTGCCCCACCACCAAGAAGTTCGTAATAGATTACATCTCAATAATAATAATAATTTACAGCTGGCTGTGTCCAACGAGGGACAAAGGCGAGTCTTGCGATGTTAAGGTGGCAGAAGAAGAATAGATATGAGGAGTTAAATAGGTAGTGACCAGGCCCTACTCCCTTACTTTGGGGTATGTTATCCGATACAGTAGGGACCAGGCAATACTTCTAGTACTCCACTAACTAACTCCTCTTAATTCTCACGTAGATATTCCAGTATTTTGCACTTCAGATTTTGCTTAGCTTTTGGTCATGTCACGTTATTTCAAATTCGGCGATCTCGGCTTTCTCTTCCGAAAATGCTAGTGGTGATCGCCACGGGTCTCACTAAAAATGCTTTTTATTCGTATCCGTTTGCGCGCGGAATCGGTCGATTCTCGTCTGTTTGTCGCAAAACCTATACTGTCGACAGTTCGCCGTGGACATCGCTAAAGATTCCCCTTCCCTATCTATTTTGTGCTCTCGTTCGGTGGGTCGATTCCTGATTGTTGGTTGGAGAAATCATAACCATTACGGATTTCTTTGGCTGGCAACGGCAGAACCTAATTTATTTGTCCGCTACTTGCGGGTTACATATAGTATACGCTTCTTGCTTAGCTTAAAACTAGATAATATTTCTTAATACTAAATACCGTCTTCAGACACCCCCTTTGGTCGGGTGGTGTAAGTTGGCGGTCACTAACTCCGCCGTTTCTCCGGGATATCGACCGAAGCGAGTGCGTTTCGCTGAAGGCATGTGGTTTCCATGGATCTCGGTCACTAGCCGTTCGGGCAGCATCAAGTTGGGCGTAAAAACCCGCCTGTGTGGGGTTGCCACTACCTGTATCTCCAATGTTTCCAGGGAGTTGTTTTGTTGTTGCTCAGATCCTTGAGCGGACAGTTCGATCAGTTTCCCGATGTCCAACTCCGGCCTAAGACTGCCTGTTGCTCCAAACAGGAGCCTTAGAGATTTGTCGGCGTAGTTCATTTGGTTCGGGAGAGCCGAACCTACAACCTCTTCGATCAGTGCACCACTTACCCAGTTCGTCCCCGACTTATAAAGTATCGGTGGGCGTCGACGGCAGCTGACTGAGGATTGTCTCGATTGGTAGATAAGGGCTCTCTTTGCATACGATTTGTGTCGCCGCTCCCGATGCATTGGTCTTCTTACTTCCGGAACTTCTGGCTGGAATCACACGTTTTAGCCGCACACTGGGCAAATGAGAATCTGGATTCTCCCACTGTCCGTCGTGCACTTCTGGCATTGGGTAGGTCCGTAGGAACCATGGTTCTTCGCCTTCGTCAGTCGAGTTCGGTTCTCACCGTTCGTTCAGAACTGCAAAGTTCAATACAACCAGTTATAAGAAACTTAAGTTATGTGAAAAATAGAAGCACTACCTCTAAAGAAAAAAATTCTTTAAAACAAAACTAAACCATAAAAAAAAAACATAATTCTTTAAACATTTTTAAATCTCCAAATCTATCAAAAAAAGTCATTTTGGGCGACAGCGGAAATAAAAAGTTGAATTTTGTTGAGTAGTGTAATCAGCCCCACCGAATCAGAGTATTTGCTTTAATCCCTTCGATTAATTAGATGACATGTAATTTTACCCTTACAGTTTAACTGTACATTGTTAAACTTTAAACAACAATAAAAATATGTAAACAACACATTTAAGAATGGGGGGAGCTAACGTAACCAATTCCATTGCTCTCTTATACGAGTTGTAAGGAATCTTTGGCTTCCCTAGAGCCAATCTCGATCTTTGGATCTCAATCTTTAGCTCCCACATAATTGAAAAACAATATTTTCTCACACCCGCCCAAATTGAAAATCAAACTTTTCGCACACCCGCCTAAATTGTAAAAACAATTTTTGACTAATCTTCTTTAAAATCTGGTGTATTTTTTCCAGAGGTATTGCTCCTATTTTTCACATAGCTTCAGTTTCTTATAAGTGGTTGTATTAAATTTGGTAGTTCTGAAAAACTGATAAATGCAGTTATAAATCGCACCCAAACATTTTTTAGTTTCAGCTTACCGTAATGGCTCCACAACTAAGGATGCGACTGCTTATGTACAAAGCAAAATAAAAAGCCGTTGATATAAAGGTGGAGAAGTTTAACTTCTCTTATGCCAGAGAGATAGCTTCATTCAAAATAAATGTCTCCCCAATCTCATTTTAACATATTACTTCCATCATCTCGTCCAAGGACAGGCTGCCGAATGGTATTGGCAGTTTGTACGAGAGCGACCCCCAGAGGTATGGGATGACGGGATGAAGTACGAGGACTACTTAAGAGCGATGTGCAGGCTTGCGGCTTGACTCACCACAACACTAGCGGAGTTCGAAATGGTCAGAGTGGTGGAAAAAGGACTCGACGATGAGATCGCTCGATATTTTTATGCGATTCGAGTCCATAACTTAGAGCAGCTAAGAGAAGATTGCTTAGAGGTGGAGTACCATTTTCGAAGATGGGAACAGAAGTCAGCTTTTTGTTCAGTACCGAAGTTCCAGTCAGCCGGGAAGCGAGTGGAGGAGATTGAGCCAGAGTCCGAGCTGTTGGAAGAAGCGGAAGCCATGTTGTTAGAGGAAGCTCATCTGGCTAATAAATCCCGACTGTGTTGCTGGAATTGCGGGCAGTTTGACCATGGTTTTCGTGATTGCGTGGCGAAGGAACTGAACATATTCTGTTACCGCTGCGGGAAGCCGGATATGTTTACACCAACGTGTCCCAATTGTTGTCCCAATCAGCCAGTACAAAGAAGATCGCCAGGAAGAAGTGGACGTGGACGCGTGGGATCTGGAAAAGAAGCAGACTGAGGAGTTGGAACAGGTAAAGAAGGAGTTTCTGACTTACGAAGATGCCGGCTGAGGGATAACGAAGGTAGAACGGCACCGCATCCAGTTGGTGGAGGGCGCTACACCCTTCAAAGATCGACATTACCCTTAATCCCCAGCGATGCAAGAATTGGTCTGGACCGAGGTGGACAAGATGCTTGAATTAGGAGTGATAGAGGTTAGCGATAGTCCATGGAGCAACCGACCGACGGTGGTGCGCAAGCCCAACAAAAACCGCAAAAAAAGCTAAGTCAGCTCACCGTAAAGGATGCTTATCCTCTTCCCAGCATCGAAGGCATTCTGTCCAGATTTGATCAGTCGCATTACATTTCTAGTGTCGACCTCAAATTCGCGTACTGGCAAATAATGCTGGACCCAGAGAGCCGAAAGTGCACCGCATTTACCGTGGCAGGTCGTCCGCTGAACCAGTTTGTGATGATGCCCTTCGGTCTGTGTAACGCGGCTCAGAGGTTATGCCGGGTGATGGATAAGGTAATCCCGACCCAGCTCAGATCCAACGTCTTTGTTTATTTGGATGATCTCTTGGTGATAGCCCCGGATTTCCAGACGCACATGCGATATCTTCGTTTAGTGGCCCATTGTCTGAAAAGAGCGAATTTGACAATTGGGCTACAAAAATCCAAATTCCGCTTCAAGTCCCTGAAATATTTAGGTTTCATCATAGGAGGCGACACATTGCAGATAGGTCCCGAGAGGGTGGTGGCTATCCAAAGAATCCCGAACCCCACTTCAGTGAAGGAACTACGGAGCTTCCTAGGAACGGCGGGATGGTATAGGCGTTTCATCAAGGATTATGCATCCATCGCGGTACCGCTTACAGATGCCCTGAAAAAGCACCCGCGTGGAAAATTCACCTTGTCAATGGATGCAGAAATGGTCCTAGAATCCTTTAAGAAGGCGCTCACCACTGCTCCAGTATTTTTACGAAAATAATAATAATAAATTCATAAACTAACAGCCTTATCATTCTATTTCCTGATCGCGAGTGCATGCCTGCTTTAGTGTAAAAACTTAATTTAATTATTTTTTTGCATCGCCTAACAGTGTGTCTTTGTTTGTGCTTTTGTAAGTACACACAGTGTCATATTTGTTCTTCTATTTAGCCGCTCTCACGCATTAGTTGTTGCTGATCTATCACTCTCTCTATTACCCACACTCAAATAACTGTTCTTCCTCTCTCGCTCTTGATATTTTCCGTACAGTAGCGCTCTCTCTCTCTCTCAATTGTAGCTACTGTAACCGCTCTCATTTTCACTTATTCCTCTTTTGGCGCTTATCTGGCACACTGGTCTGATACCAATTTTTTTTGAAGGAAAAATTAAGTAAATTTTAAAATGGAATTCTCCGTTGTCTGCGACAAAAAAACCTGCAAGAAGCAGATCACCCATGACCAGCCGAGTATCCCCTGCTGGCTCTGCGATAGCGTCGTGCACGCTAAATGCGCCGGGTTGTCCGGTCTCGTGGGTGATGCCATCGCGAAAAGGAATGGCCTGCACTACAGCTGTGAGGCATGCCGTCCGGTTGAGAGGGAGATGGCAGCGTTTATGAGGCAGACCCGGAAGGGCTTTAGGGAGCTGACCGTGGGCTTCAAAGAGCAGTACGATCGGCTCCTAGCCATGGAGTCTCAGTTTAGTGGCTTCAAACTACTGACTGAGTCTCCTAGGCGCAAAAAGGTCACTCCGCGGGATCTGCATATGCCAGCTGCCCCTCGGCCGGCCGATGCTGACAAGCTGACTCCGACCACTCCAGCAGCAGTGCAGCAGTTGATTTCGTTTGCCACTCCGAAGGCAACGACAGCTGCTGGCGATGGAAATTCGGTAGCCGAATTTATCGCGTCAGAGGGCATGCAGCCAAAGTCGTCTGTAGCGTCCGTGTCCGTAATGTCCGCAAACTCATTAGCGGTCCCCTCAATTCCGACCCCACCAGTTAATATACGTCCCGGACCACCGGGTATTACCATCACAGGTGATAGGCCTGTGGTGCCAAGATTGGTGGGGATCCCACCAAAGAGACAAGTTTTTGTCTCGCGGCTTGCCCCTGATTCCACAATTAATGATGTGACGGCTTATATCCGAAGCAAAATAAAAGCCGCTGATTTTAAGGTGGAAAAATTTAACTTTTCTTACGCCAGGGAGATATCTTCCTTTAAAATAAGTGTCTCTCAAACTCATTTTGACACCATCTGTTCTGCCAAATTTTGGCCGGAGCATTTGGTGGTGAAGGAGTTTAAGGCAAAGAAGAAGACCAGGCTCCCAATAACTCTGCCAACAAATCAGACCAGTGCTCCTTCGTCGTCTTCCCGCTCTACCTCCCGTCCAAAAAACTAACTAACTCTCTTTTGGTGACCTATCAGAATGTTCGAGGCTTGCGTAGTAAGCTCAGCATTCTTTTCCAGGATAGTGTCGCATTTGCATCCCACGTTATTGTGTTTACCGAGACCTGGCTAAAGCCGGACATTCTTAGTTCCGAAGTTTTGGCAGGTCGGTACACAACTTATAGAAAGGATCGCTCGTCTCGACGTGCAGGTGGGGTTCTGATTGCTGTGGACTCAAACTTCACGTCGGAACTTTTCACAGTCCAGATCCAGCAGGAACTGGAATTTCTGTGTGTAAGACTGATTCTTCCCGCTTTCTCAATTTTCATAACTTGTTCGTATATTCCACCTTCTTCGGATATCGCAATTTACGAGCAGCATTTGTCCGCCTTAACCGCTATCTCTTCCTCGCTATCTGACAAAGATCACATGATAGTTCTTGGTGACTTCAACTTGCCAGGAATTGTTTGGTCTTCGGCAAATGAGTCTAATAGCCTGGTACCCATGGCACGTCATGACTTTGTTGACGGCTTGATTGACCTGTCTCTGTCTCAAGTTAACCATGTTAAAAATTCCTTGGGTCGATTTCTTGATCTGTGCTTTGTAACGGATCCGACCGTAGCGTTGTTAACTCGAGTCCCCCCGCTCTCTATACCTGAAGATGCCTACCATCCTACTTTCGAAGTGTCGCTCGACCTAGGACGAACTGTACTAGATCGGTCGGGTAGACTACCCCAATGTGTCCGCTGCTTCCGTAAAGCCGAGTTTACGAAGCTTAATAACCTCATTAGGGATTTTGATTGGTCCGCTTTATATTTGTGCAGTGATGTTACGACAGGCACAAACATTTTCTATGATGCACTGGACTCACTTTTTGTCTCTTGTGTCCCACTTTCCTGTCCGATTAGATCAAGAAAACCCCCTTGGTTTACCAAGGAGTTATCTCATCTAAAAAACTTAAAATCAAGACTTTATAAAAAATTTCAAGAAGTTGGCTCTCCTTCTTCTCTCTCTCATTATGTAATAGCTCGGTCAAACTTTTCAGTTCTTAACGCTCAATGCTATCAGAATTACTTATCTCGATGCAGGATAAGTTTTTCTAAGGACCCCAAACAGTTCTACAGCTTTGTAAACAGTAAGCGTAGAACGTCCGCACACCCATCCTCGCTATCTTTCCGTAATACGTCGGCAGATAATGATCAGGCAATTGCCGATCTTTTTGCCCGTTTTTTCCAAACTACCTATTCGCAGGATGTTTACTCTGGTCAGCCGTATCCATACAGTTTACCGCGGTCGAACGGCATTTTCTGTCCTTTGCTAAATGAAAGCTCGTTGCTTCATGATCTACGAACAGTAAAGCCGGTGTTCTCACCGGGTCCGGACGGAGTTCCCGGCTGTGTACTCAGGTATTGTGCCGAGTCTCTGTGTGGGCCGTTGCTTAAACTGTTCAACCTATCTATAACTTCTTCAT
This sequence comes from Drosophila athabasca, assembly GCA_008121215.1. NCBI lineage: Eukaryota > Metazoa > Arthropoda > Insecta > Diptera > Drosophilidae > Drosophila > Drosophila athabasca. The sequence goes on along the minus strand of CM017796.1, from coordinate 24,708,541 downwards.
GCTTTCCCCCGATATGGAAGGAGTCTTTTATAATTCCTCTCCATAAGAAAGGTAGCAAGTCTGACGCAATGAACTATAGAGGTATATCTAAGTTATCCGCTATTCCTAAAGTGTTTGAGAAAATTTTAACTCCGCACCTGCAGCACCTATGCAGATCACTTATATCTCTAACTCAACATGGATTTATAAGGCGGAGATCAACCACTACAAATTTATTGGAGTTTACCTCCTTTATAATAAAAGGCTTTCAAGGTAATCTGCAGACGGATGTTGTTTACACCGATTTTAGTAAAGCGTTCGACTCTGTAAACCATTCTCTCCTAGCACAAAAGCTCGACCTTCTAGGGTTCCCGCCCAATCTCCTGAGATGGATCTCTAGCTACCTGTGTGCTAGGTCTCAAAGAGTCCTTTTCAAAAACTCCCTGTCCTCTCCAGTTACGGTGACTTCGGGTGTACCTCAGGGCAGCCATCTAGGCCCCTTACTCTTTACTCTCTTTATAAATGACCTACCTTCTGTATTAACATACTCTCGAGTACTAATGTATGCGGATGATGTTAAGCTCTGTGTCCAGTATAAGGACATTTCTTTCCAATCCAGGTTGCAATCCGATCTCGATAGATTTCAGTCGTGGTGTTGTGCAAATTTATTAAACCTTAACGCTTCAAAATGTAAAGTAATGACTTTTCATCGCTCCAGCGCCTTTCTGGTTCCTTACACCCTTTGTGGTGGTTCTCTTGAGAGAATTACCCGGGTTGATGATCTTGGTGTTCTATTAGATCCCAAGTTAAAGTTTTCAGAACACATTTCTACCATGGTGAATAAGGCCATGGGCGTGCTTGGGTTTATAAAGAGGTGGTCAAAGGAATTTGACGACCCCTATATAACAAAGACTCTCTACACCTCTCTGGTTCGTCCGATTTTAGAATACGGCTCTTGTGTATGGTGCCCTCAGTACAACGTACACCAAGACCGTATAGAATCAGTTCAGAAAAACTTTTTACTTTTTGCTCTTCGCGGCCTCAGCTGGGATGCAAGTGTGAGACTGCCGTCTTACTCTAATAGATTGCTCTTAATAAACCTTCCAACCTTAGCTAATCGTAGGAAAATGCTTGGCGTGATTTTTGTGCACAACTTGATCAAGGGTGACGTAGATAGCCCTGACCTGTTGAGCCGCATAAACTTCACGATTCCTATTAGAAGCACTAGGAACTATACACCGTTGTTTCTTCCGCTTTGTAGATCGAATTACTCCTTGCATGAACCATTTAGGGTCCTATGCTCGGATTATAATTCCCTCTACCATATTATATCTACCACTAACTCCCTTCCTAGTCTTAAATTACTGATACTCCTACATCTTTCCCGTAATTAGTAATTACTTTTCTTCTTTAGTTAGATTAGTTCTACTTTTCCTCGAACACTAGTCTAACACCTATCTTTCCTGCATGTCCGCGATCGGTTCGGTTTACGAGTCGCGCGTCATGCGGCAGCGCCCCTCGGTCGGTTGGGCGGGAGGTGGGCTGCGTTCTTGGCTGGGATCCGCGCGTAACAGCCATCGGCTGGTGTCGCTTGGGCCACTTGATGGTGCAGTCATTGCACATCAACGTCCTAATAATTGGTGCATGCCGATTTTAAACGTCCATTCTACATCCAGTGCGATGCCTCCAATTTCGGAGTAGGAGCAGTACTGTTCCAGCTGGATGACGAAAAGGCAGAGCGGCCGGTGGCCTTCTTTTCCTCCAAGTTGAACAAGCACCTGCTAAATTATTCGGTGACAGAGAAGGAATGCTTAGCTGCGGTGTTGGCGGTAGAAAAATGCAGGCCTTACGTGGAAATTATGCCGTTTACTGTAATCCCCGATCATGCCAGCCTGAAGTGTGTCTCTGAAAGACTTAAACGGGCGGTTGGCAAGATGGTCCTTGCTGCTGCAGAGATTCGATTTTGAGATTGAACATCCAAAGGGAGTCGAGAACATCGTGGCGGATACGCTCTCACTCTGCAGTGAAGAAGTGCACTTGGACCCATCTGAGATCCTCGGTTTCCAGACGACGGAATTCGAAGCTGAAGAATATAAAGAGATGGGAGAGGAAATACAAAAGAATCAAGAGTTGTTGCCGGATTTGCTAGTAGAGGGAAGCCTGATCTTCAAGCGAATGTCATTCGCCCAGGTGGACGACCAAATAGAGGGTTCTTTATGGAAATTGTGGATTCCCGCGGGCTTGACCGCCACTCTCGTCGCTAATGCCTATGAAGACCATAAAGCTGGGCACGGTGGGATGAAGAAGACGCTCGTCTGAAAAGGCATTATTACTGGCAAGCTATGACTCTACCAGTACGGGAGTACATACGGAGCTGCACCAAATGCAAGGAGTCCAAGGCACCAAATTATCGCAGCCAGGTGGATGTCGGACAGGAAGTAGTCACGAGAGGTCATTTCAGAAGCTCTACATCGATTTTCTGGGATAGTATCCCCGTTCTAAAAAGGGACAGGCCTGGATTTTCGTCGTGGTGGACCACTTCTAAAAGTTCACCTTCCTGAAAGCGATGAGAGAAGCGACCGCAGCGAACGTAGTTCAATTCTTGGTGCAAGAAGTGTTTTACAAATTCGGGCTACCAGAGGTGGTTCACTCGTACAACGGGAAGCAGTTCCTGTCAAAGACTTTCTAAGAAATGGCCAGTACGTTCGGGGTTAGACACCTGCGCACGGCGGTCTACTCGCCGCAAAGCAATGCAGCCGAGAGGGTGAAGCGGACGATATTAGCTGCGATAAGAACATATTTAGAGAAGGACCACCGAAACTGGGACATGTACTGGCCTAAGATCGAAGTGTCCATCCGCGACTCAGTACACGAAGCCACTGGCGTTACGCCGTTTGTCGCGGTGTTCGGACAGCAAATGTTCCTGAATGGAAATTGCTACAAACTGGCGAGGAAACTGCAGTCCTTGACGGAGCATGAGGTGCAAGCTTTAGATCCCGCGGACAAGCGTCAGATCATTCGCGAGCACATCAGAAAAAACCTACAGCAAGCATAAGAGCGCAGCAGGCACCGCTACAACAAACGGGCCCGAATGTTCTTTGCCAGACTTGGTCAAGAAGTATACAGGCGCAACTTCCCCCTCAGCAACTTCAGCAAAAAATGCTAAGTTCACTCGCAAGTTCATAAAGTGCCTCGTCGTACGCCCATTAGGGAACAATGCCTACGAGCGGGAGGATCTGTCGGGGAGGCCTGTGGGGAATTTTTACGCCAAAGACCTCAAGTTGTAATAGGGTATAATAAGTTAAATAGGGTGGGTGTATGCCTGCATTGGGCGCTGCAAGAGGACCGTTGTTAGCACACTGCAAGGCCGGGGAAGTTAACTCGAAAAGACTATAAATCCTTCGATGGTTGCGAATAATTCTCCACGTCCAATGGTAACACGAATTTTCGCTAGGTGTTGCAGAAAATCGGTGAGAAGTGAAGGGGCAGAAGTTTACGAACAGGTTGGCAAGGCCAAAATTTGAGGGGTAGGCTTAACTGATAGTGGCGCCCGCTAATCGGGTGATCCTGAAAGAAGTAGAAGAGGCCCGCGGTCTTTGATCCCGTTCGGGAGAGCAAATCTCACCCACAAGCGGAGTCCCGGTGCAAATACACCCACAGAGAGTAGGCCATGCCCTTGAACCAAGTTCAAGGGCAATAGAAGAGAGTCGATTAGCGGCCGGCCCCAGAGGTAATATATAGGGGGGAACTAAGCCGAGTGGGGGCTGGCGAAAATCCTCTAGCTGAACCCTCCACGAGGGTGCCGGCTGGGCAATGGGCACTGTATTATCCCGGACAAGGGTAATGCACTGTCGCTTGCTCCGTCCGAGGCAATGCAGTCTAGCTAAGGCAACGGCCCAGCGTTTTCTGGACCTTGAATCGGGGGAGCGGGGTCAGGGCCATGGCTAGAGGTGCTTGGCGGGTAGGCCTAAAACGCTAGGGGTGGTTCTCCGAAAAATATTAACCACGTATAGACCTTCGGGTCAAGTATGGAGCAGAAGGAGGATAAAACACGGGTTGGGATGTCAACTCAAACGTCGGTGGGAAGGTGGAAGAGTTGCTTGCTACCAAAAGGCAGCGCTCGACCGACAGTGCTGTCACTCCGGCGAGCAAGCGGCAACGCGGGCCCAAGAGAGCGGAACTTCCACCCAAACCGGCAAAGCAGGGGTCAAGCGTGATCCTCTCGCTGATGTGTCCAAGAGACACCTGATCGTAGCTCTCATCGATAGACGTGATGAGAATGGGAAGATGACAGCGGCGCAGTGGAAATTGGTCCACGCGCGGCTGGTAGACTCCCTGTTTACACGGATGGAAGAGAAACCAACAGCTCCCATGCCCACTTTCGATGGTGCTGGGTGGCTGAATGGGGTCGAAATTCTGAAGTGTAATGATAACCCGACGCTGAAGTGGCTGACGCAAACGGTCTGCCAACTGAAAGCGATGTGGGAGGGGGCCAAGCTGGAAGTGGTGGACAAGGAGCTAATCCCGTCCATACCGAGGGCGAAGATTCTCTTCTGGTGGAATCCGGACCTCTTTCTACAAAGAAATAACCTCAAGAAAGCTCGCTAAACTAGCGAACGATGAGAAAATCAACGAGGAATACAAGACGCTACTAAGGAAGTACAGGAAGGAAATACGTAAGGCACAGCGCAGCTCATGGAGGAACTTCTGCTCCAACATTGAGAAAGTGCCTGAAACGGCTAGACTGAGAAAGCTGCTGTCAAAGTAACCCACAGTACAAAGTCAGCTCAAACTAGACAACGGACAGTGGTCGGAGGGCAGCAAAGAAGCCCTGACGGCACTAATGGCAGCCCACTTCCCAGGATGCACCGAGGTCACCGATGCCGAAACGCATCAGGACCTAGCAACTGAGAAACAAACACCCCCAACAGACCTAATAACCCCCAAGAAAATCCAATGGGCTATAGACTCCTTCACGGGCATAACGGCACCTGGACTGGACGGAGTATTCCCAGCCATGCTGCAAGTGACCAAAGAGGTGATCATCCCATGGCTTCTCGCAATATACGCAGCATGCCTAAGAACAGGCTATATCCCGATCCAATGGAGAACCTCTAGAGTTGTCTTCCTCCCAAGAGCAGGAAAGTGCAGCCATGTGAGTTCCAAGGATTACAGATCGATAAGCCTAACCTCTTTTCTACTGAAAACATTAGAAAATCTGCTGAATCTACACATCAGAAACGACGTGGGGGGACTGATGTCATCCAACCAGCACGTCTACCACCAAGGGAAAATCGGTCGAAACAGCACTACACTCGCTAGTAGCTACCGTCAAGAAAGGAGCAACCAACACCTACCCAGCAATCAACCTCTGGATAAAAAACCTTCTAAGTTGTAGACGGGTGCAATCAGAGTGGGGCACCGCTTCCATGGTCAGAGGGGCACATAGGGGCATACCCCAGGGTGGAGTCCTGTCACCCCTCCTGTGGAACCTGGTGGTCGACAACCTCATCAAGAGATTCGAGAGGAAGGCCCAAAAATAACAGCTTATGCGGACGACATAAGCGTACTTATTACGGGTGTATGTCCATCGACTCTCAGCACCATAATGGAACGAACACTCAGTGAGATATGTGAGTAGGCAGATGGAGTAGGACTCAGTATCAACGCGGATAAGACGGACCTCATCCTCTTCACCAAGAGATACAAGGTACCAGCATGGATCCTCCGAAAGTCAACCAGACAAGGCCAACCCCTAAAACACAGGTCAAATTCCTCGGCATAGTACTGGACAGCAAAGTGGCATGGAGACCCAAAGTAGTGGAGCTGGTGAAAAAGGCCACCACTGCACTTTATGCATCCAAGAAGATGCTTAGTAGCACCCGTCACCCGGCCTGTCACCCGCTCTGATGCATTGGATCTACATCTCGGTGGTGCGACCAACTCTGCTGTATGGAGTCTTAGTATAGTGGAAAGCTACTGAAAAGAAGACGTATCACAAGCTAATGGAACGAACCCAGCGGCAGGCTCTGCTCTGTATAACAGGAGCGCTGAGGTCAACGCCAACCAAAGCACTCGAAACTATACTCGGAATCGACCCCCTCGACATCTACGCTAGGCTGACTGCAGGCAAGGCAGCACAGCGCTTGATTGCGTCGGGGAACATGTCTCCCAAAAGATACGGGCACAGTTCAATTGGAATGGACATGATCAGTGTCACTGACTAAATGATCCCCCAAATGTACCTTGAAGTAAAAACAAACCTCTTTATGGGACCCGAAGACTGGAAAGCGGGACGGGAACAGACTCAACAACTCAATATATACACTGACGGCTCCCAGATGAATGAAGGAGTTGGAGCAGGCCTATACTGTACGAACCCTAAAATAAGGGCATCTTATAAGCTACTCGACCGATGCAGCATATTCCAGGTGGAAGTCTTCGCTATCAATTCGTCCGCGGTCAGTTCCAGAAGTGTCTTGGCAAGCAGGGAGGCACTAGAATCACTAAGCACGACTAAGTCAGTGCAGATCTTTTGGGTTCCCAGCCACCAGGGCATCGAAGGAAACAAAGCGGCAGACGTTCTGGCTAAGGAAGTCGTCGGGCTGGTAAACGAAAGAACCGAAAGCGTGCCGGTCTCCCTTAGGACGCTACAAAGCGACCTGAAGAAGCAGGCCAAAATGAAGACAGACAGCAGGTGGAAGAACGCCACCACCTGCAGAATCTCGAAAATCATGTGCAAGGAATGCAATGATAAACTCTGCCACTATCTGCTGCACCTTCCACGGAAGGATTGCAGACTGCTAGTGGGCATACTAACAGGCCACTGCCTGGCTGCGTCGCATGCAACCAGGCTAAACATCACCAACAGCGACATCTGCAGGAAATGTGATGAACCCGGGGCTGTCGAAACCCTGGAACATCTCATCTGCCATCTCTCAAGGGCAAGGGGAAGATACCTGGGCGCACCGATGATGGAATCACTGGACGATGCCTCCAAGAGGTCACCAGGGAAAATGCTTGCCTTTGCTAAAAACACCTCGATTCTGGGGGACTTCGGAACCTCAGAAACACCCTCGTAAGGTCCATACAAAAATCCGGATAACTAAGGGACATTCTGGCCTATGAGAGGCCCCGTTGAGGGCCGTCCGGGGTAACCTAACCTAAGCCGAGGAGCAGATATAAAAAAAACCGTCAGCGGAGACCCAGGCGGAGGTGCCTCTTGTTTTTTCTGAAAGTAAAAGTGACAATGTTTTTCGGGAATTAAAGTGAGTGTGATGAGGATGGAGTAGTGGCCATCATTCTTATCCAAACTGCCATTACAGAGGACCGGGATCAGGAAAATAAGAGGAGGAGTCCGACCAGCGAGGCAAAGGAGTCGATCCCGCAAAATCGCCAAGTGAGTCCGCTCCATGGGAAGGGGGAGAAACAGAAAAATTTTATTTTTTGTCTTGGAAACTCCTAGGGGATCGTGCCCTTTTCTGGTCTCGGGGAGCCCTCCTGTCCAAGCAGCCTGGCCCCTAGCTCTGCTCGGGAGGGGCATAAAGAGGAGAAAATATGAAATCTTGAGTTCGTCAGATGGCCCCAATTACATTATAATTTCTATTAATTTATTATAGAATATGTCCATGCTTATTTTTTTATTTGTATTCTTATATAGGTAGTTATTAATTTTATATTTATACATATTTATACTTATTTATTTATTTATATAATCACCCCAAATTAATAAAATAAAAGGGGGTATTCGTAGGCATAGAAATCACCGTCTAGGAGAGTCAGGGAGAGAAATTAGCAGAATTATTTAGATAAAAATTATGTATAACCCCATCGATTACATGTGAAAATTAAAACGAAGATAATGAAAGGTCTTCTTGTTTCACAATGGGGGAGTGAGAAAACGCTGCTCATGGCAGGGAGATTTGAGACGATGGCAGGATCGGAATCTCAGGGAGGGTACGTCGGAGGTAAACCATCAACACCTCGCCGCTCCACGTCTATTTGTGAATTATGTTAGATAATGAGTCGATTTTTCCATTTGGTTATATATTATATTTTTGTTTATTTTTTTTATTTTCTGTGATGTCTAATTTGTTGGCTTATTGTTCGACCGGAGGGCTTGGGAAACACCCAGCCCTGAGATGACTAGCTAGCCGGCCTTGCCCCACCACCAAGAAGTTCGTAATAGATTACATCTCAATAATAATAATAATTTACAGCTGGCTGTGTCCAACGAGGGACAAAGGCGAGTCTTGCGATGTTAAGGTGGCAGAAGAAGAATAGATATGAGGAGTTAAATAGGTAGTGACCAGGCCCTACTCCCTTACTTTGGAGTATGTTATCCGATACAGTAGGGACCAGGCAATACTTCTAGTACTCCACTAACTAACTCCTCTTAATTCTCACGTAGATATTCCAGTATTTTGCACTTCAGATTTTGCTTAGCTTTTGGTCATGTCACGTTATTTCAAATTCGGCGATCTCGGCTTTCTCTTCCGAAAATGCTAGTGGTGATCGCCACGGGTCTCACTAAAAATGCTTTTTATTCGTATCCGTTTGCGCGCGGAATCGGTCGATTCTCGTCTGTTTGTCGCAAAACCTATACTGTCGACAGTTCGCCGTGGACATCGCTAAAGATTCCCCTTCCCTATCTATTTTTTGCTCTCGTTCGGTGGGTCGATTCCTGATTGTTGGTTGGAGAAATCATAACCATTACGGATTTCTTTGGCTGGCAACGGCAGAACCTAATTTATTTGTCCGCTACTTGCGGGTTACATATAGTATACGCTTCTTGCTTAGCTTAAAACTAGATAATATTTCTTAATACTAAATACCGTCTTCAGACACCCCCTTTGGTCGGGTGGTGTAAGTTGGCGGTCACTAACTCCGCCGTTTCTCCGGGATATCGACCGAAGCGAGTGCGTTTCGCTGAAGGCATGTGGTTTCCATGGATCTCGGTCACTAGCCGTTCGGGCAGCATCAAGTTGGGCGTAAAAACCCGCCTGTGTGGGGTTGCCACTACCTGTATCTCCAATGTTTCCAGGGAGTTGTTTTGTTGTTGCTCAGATCCTTGAGCGGACAGTTCGATCAGTTTCCCGATGTCCAACTCCGGCCTAAGACTGCCTGTTGCTCCAAACAGGAGCCTTAGAGATTTGTCGGCGTAGTTCATTTGGTTCGGGAGAGCCGAACCTACAACCTCTTCGATCAGTGCACCACTTACCCAGTTCGTCCCCGACTTATAAAGTATCGGTGGGCGTCGACGGCAGCTGACTGAGGATTGTCTCGATTGGTAGATAAGGGCTCTCTTTGCATACGATTTGTGTCGCCGCTCCCGATGCATTGGTCTTCTTACTTCCGGAACTTCTGGCTGGAATCACACGTTTTAGCCGCACACTGGGCAAATGAGAATCTGGATTCTCCCACTGTCCGTCGTGCACTTCTGGCATTGGGTAGGTCCGTAGGAACCATGGTTCTTCGCCTTCGTCAGTCGAGTTCGGTTCTCACCGTTCGTTCAGAACTGCAAAGTTCAATACAACCAGTTATAAGAAACTTAAGTTATGTGAAAAATAGAAGCACTACCTCTAAAGAAAAAAATTCTTTAAAACAAAACTAAACCATAAAAAAAAAACATAATTCTTTAAACATTTTTAAATCTCCAAATCTATCAAAAAAAGTCATTTTGGGCGACAGCGGAAATAAAAAGTTGAATTTTGTTGAGTAGTGTAATCAGCCCCACCGAATCAGAGTATTTGCTTTAATCCCTTCGATTAATTAGATGACATGTAATTTTACCCTTACAGTTTAACTGTACATTGTTAAACTTTAAACAACAATAAAAATATGTAAACAACACATTTAAGAATGGGGGGAGCTAACGTAACCAATTCCATTGCTCTCTTATACGAGTTGTAAGGAATCTTTGGCTTCCCTAGAGCCAATCTCGATCTTTGGATCTCAATCTTTAGCTCCCACATAATTGAAAAACAATATTTTCTCACACCCGCCCAAATTGAAAATCAAACTTTTCGCACACCCGCCTAAATTGTAAAAACAATTTTTGACTAATCTTCTTTAAAATCTGGTGTATTTTTTCCAGAGGTATTGCTCCTATTTTTCACATAGCTTCAGTTTCTTATAAGTGGTTGTATTAAATTTGGCAGTTCTGAAAAACTGATAAATGCAGTTATAAATCGCACCCAAACATTTTTTAGTTTCAGCTTACCGTAATGGCTCCACAACTAAGGATGCGACTGCTTATGTACAAAGCAAAATAAAAAGCCGTTGATATAAAGGTGGAGAAGTTTAACTTCTCTTATGCCAGAGAGATAGCTTCATTCAAAATAAATGTCTCCCCAATCTTATTTTAACATATTACAAATAATGATCAGGCAATTGCCGCTCTTTTTTCCCCCAATTTTTTAAACCACCTATTCTAAGGAAAGCTACTCTGGTTAGCCGTACCATACCGTTTACCGAGGGCGAATGGAATTTTAAGTCCCTAGCTAAATGAAAGCTCGCTGCTTCATGATCTTCCAATAGTTAAGTCGGTGTTTTTACCGGGTGCTGATGGAGTGCTCTTCACCCTGTCCATAAATTCTTCATGCTCTCCCCCGATATGGAAGGAGTCCTTTATAATTCCTCTCCATAAGAAAGGTAGCAAGTCTGACACAAAGAACTATAGAGGTATATCTAAGTTATGCGCTAGTCCTAAAGTTTTTGGGAAAATGTTATCTCCTGCGACACCTCTGCAGATCACCTTTATCTCCAACTCAACAGGGATTTATAAGGCGGAGATCAACTACTACAAATCTATTGGAGTTTACCTCCTTCATCATTAAAGGCAAGGTAATCTACATACGGATGTTGTTAACACCGATTTCAGTTAAGCGTTCGATTCTGTAAACCATTGTCTCCTAGCACAAAAACTTGACCTTTTACGGTTTCCGCCCAATCTCCTGAGATGGATCTCTAGCTACCTTTGTTCCAGGTCTCAAATACCGCTTTTCAATAACGCCCTGTCTTCACCAATTATGGTTACTTCGGGCGTACCACAGGGCATCCATCTAGTTCCCTTACTCTTTACTCTCTTCCTACATGACCTGTCTCTGTATTAACATACTCTCGAGTACTCATGTATGCGGACAATGTTAAGTTCTGTGTACAGTTTAGGACACTCCATTTCAATCCAGGTTGCAAGCTGATCTCGATAGGCTTCAGTCAGGCTTATGTAAATTTGTTAAACTTTAACGCTTTGAAATGTAAAGTAATGACTTCTCATCGCTTCAGCGCCTTTTTGGCTCCTTACACCCTTTGTGGTGGTTCTCTTGAAAGAATTATCCGGGTTGATGATCTTGGTGTTCTATTAGATCTCAAGCTAAAGTTTTCAGAACACATTTCTACCATTGTGAATAAGGCCATGGGCGTGCTTGAGTTTATAAAGAGTTGGTCAAAGGAATTTGACGACCCCTACATAACAAAGACTCTCTGCACCTCTCTAGTTCGTCCAATTTTAGAATGCGGCTCTTGTGAATGGTGCCCCCAGCACCAAAGTACGGTCCAAAGTACACCAGGACCGTATAGAATCAGTTCAGAAAAACTTTTGCTCTGAGCGGTCTCTACTGGGATGCAGGTGTGAGCTTGCCGTCTTACCCTAATAGATTGCTTTTAATAAACCTTACAACCTTAGCGAATCGTAGGAAAATGCTTGGTTAGATTTTTGTGTAAAACTTGATCAAGGATGACGTAGATAGCCCTGACTTGATGAACCGCATAAGCTTCTCAATTCATATTAGAAACACTAGAAACTATATAGATCGAATTATTCCTTGCATGAACCGTGTAGGGTCTTCTCCTCGGATTACAATTCCCTCTACCATATCATATCGACTTCTTACTTCCTTCTTAGTCTTAAATGACTAATACTCTGTCTGATTAGTTATACTTTTCCTCGAACTCTAGTCTAACACCTATCTTTCCTGCAAGTCCGCAGCTCCGTAGTTACCCAAGCTTAAACCCTTTGTCAATTAGTTATCAGAGCTCTCACCCAAAGCAACAGATGTCCAGCAGTTCTATAACCCAGGTCCTCATGGAGCTTCATGAAGTAAACAGTAGCGGGTCTGACGACGGCAGTAGCAGGCATACTGCAGGCACTTAATCAAATCAGCTCTGTCCTTCCCCAACAATCCCGTGACACCAGAAGACCACAATGTTAAACAACATTAACATAGGGGTCTGGAATGCTCGTAGCCTAATTGCACATAAAAATGAACTGGCTATCTTCCTCAACCGTTATGACATCGACGTCATGCTTATTTCTGAATCGCATCTACACACAGGAAGAAACTTCACATTACAAGGGTATGAGTGCTACAGGGCGGACCACCCTAGTAATAGAGCAAGAGGAGGAGCAGCTGTGCTCGTTAAAAAAAGCATATCGTACTACCATTATCATCCTATCAATCTTGGGTCGATCCAGCTTGCGGCTGTGATGATTCAAACGCAACGTGGGGAGATACTCGTTGCAGCTGCCTACCTGCCCCCCATTATATACTTGTCAACCACCGACTTCGAACAACAGCTATTGACTTCTGCATATACAAAGCAGTTTCAAACCACATATTGTCAATAAGGGAAGAATATGATCTCAGCTCGGACCACTACTGCTAATAGCGACACAAGCCCTGTCTGCCTTTTTGTCCCAGCCAGGACGAGAATGCTGTGCCCAAACACAAATACCCAGCTCTTCAGAGAGATTTTGGATGAATCGATAAATCTTAATGTAATCCTTACGACAACCGAGGAAGTAGATGAGGCAATAGACATATTTGTGACAAAAAGCCTTGACGCTTCTGCAGCTGCTACCACATGCGGTCAACAGTGCACTCAGACGACTCGGTTTAGATGCCAAGGAGGCAGCACCTCGAGTGAAATTTAAGGGCTACTCCTATTAAAGAAGCGACTCAGAAGGGAGTTCATCAGAACGAACGACCCGCGAGTGGACAGAATATACAGAAGAATAGCAAACAGATTGCGAAAGAAACTGGCGTCGAGGAAGGCTGAAGACGTGGACAGAATGCTACGAGAAGCAACTGCTGACGAGAGTTCCAACTACGCACTCTGGAAACTCACTCGGCGGTGCAAGATGCAAGCCACCCCCAATTACCCCATCAAGAAGACAGACGGCTAGTGGGCAAGATCCCCAGAGGATAGGGCGGAGGCATTTGCATCAAACCTGAAGGATAGGTTCCAGCCTTACCAGACGGCTTCAGCAAGGAGGACCGAACTGGTAGCTAGTAAACTGCAAGAATCCCACCAAATGGAACTCCAGTAGCTCCAATCACGATACAGGAGGTTAAAGAAAACGTACGAAAGCTCAAATCCAAGAAAGCCCCAGGAGATGATAACATTGACAATCAAGTCACCAAAGCCCTGCCCCATAGGGCTCTATTGTTCCTGCTTCTCATTTTCAACTCGGCACTGAGGCTTGGCTATTTCCCAAGAAAAGAAAAATTTTCTGGAAAAGAGCCAGAACTGTACTGTTCCTCAAACCCAACAAAGCACCAGATGACATGAACAAATATAGGCCAATAAGTTTGCTCCCCACGTTTAGCAAGCTTTTTGAGCGATGTATTTTGAAAAGACTGCTGGACACAGAAATGATCAAGGAGGCGATACCCGATTTCCAGTTTGGCTTCAGGCTTAGACACGGCACGCCTGAACAGCTTCATCGTGTCACAGAAACCATTCTCCAAGGCTTCCAGCGCAAGCTGTACGTGGTGGCAGCGTACTTTGACATACAACAGGCGTTTGACCGGGTATGGCACGAAGGACTACTCTGTAAGATCAAACCAATGATCAACCCCCAATTGTTCATGCTGGTCAAAAGCTTCCTAACCGAGAGAAGCTTCCGTGTGGCGCAGTGTGGTATTGTATACTCACATAAAACCATCCGGGCTGGAGTTCCACAAGGAAGTGTACTGGGGCCGCTTCTATACACTCTACAGACGACCTCTTAACCAAACACTCACAGTAGCTACATTTGAGGACGACACAGCAGTGACGGCAGGAGCAGAGTGTATTAACGAGGCAACAGACATTCTGCAAGAATTCCCAAAGAAGTTCGAAAACTGGACCTGCAGGTGGGATATCAGCATCAACCCTGATAAATGCGCAGTAGTAACGCACACCTTAAGGAGAGGAAACTGCCCAGGTGTATTCTTGCACGGGGTCCTCGTAAACCAACACAAGGAACACAAATACCTCGGCGTTACCTTAGATTCCCGGCTAACGTTCAGAAGCCATATTAAAAGTATTACCGATCAGCTGGTGGCAAAGGCCTACAAAATGAACTGGTTGCTTAACCTCAATAGCAAACTATCACTAAAGAACAAAGTACACATTTAAAAGGCAATCTTGGCACCAGTCTGGAAGTATGGACTGCAAGTTGACGACATTGCGGCCAAGACACACATACGAAGGATACAAACGTTCCAGAGCAAAACTCTTCGCACGATCACTGGAGCTGAGTGGTTTCTGCGTAACGAGGACATTGCCAGAGACCTTGGTGTCCCCCTCATCGGTGATGTTGTCAACGCACAAGCAGAAAAATATATCGCCAAACTCGTAAATCATCCCAACGAGCTAGCGAGGAGACTCGCCAGAGCCTCTCACAGACGACGGCTTCGACGGATCCTCCCTATTGACCTACCTGATAGGATTATATAAAGACCTTACACGTAGCATAGACACCTAAGAAATGAAGACCCAAAGACGGCACCATACCTGGATTATGCTACATCCTTTCAGTTTAGTTATCCTTCTCTATTGCATAAGTAGCTATTTAGTTATAGTAAGCAATAACAAATTATTATTATGTTGTGATATAAGTAGTCATAGTAATAACCATCCTGAGAAAGAAAAAAAAAAATCTAACACTTAGAAAAGGCCTGCGATCGGTTTGGTTAAGGACTCGCACGTTATGCGGCAGTGCCTTGCGGTCGGTTGGCCAGGAAGAGGATTGCGTTTTTGCCTGGGATCCGCGCGTAACAGCCTTCTGCTTGTGTCGCTTGGGCCATTTGATGGTGCAGTCATTGCATAACAACATCCTAAAGAAAAAAATATCACTGTTCAGCATAGTCGAAATATGAACCAAGAACAGATCAAGAAAAAAGTGAGAATTTGAGGATCAACTAAACGCTCTTTGGAATGGCAGGTCAATAGGCGCGGCTCTCGCACAACAAAGGTTCGCATTCAAGGAAAAGATAAACTCTCTTAAGGGGGAAATGTCAATAAATTCATATCCGAATTCAACGGTAGCCAAGAGAATTATGTTTCCTGGCGCCATACCGCCTATTCCGCATACTTAGTGTTCGAACCATACGAAGGTAACAGCAGGCATTTTTTGACTGTTGGAATTATTCGAAACTAGATTTAGGGTTTCGCTGTTGCTATGCTTACCTCGTACAACACCGTTTAAGTTTCAAGGCAATCATGGCTCGACAAGACCTACCTGGTATAAGAATAACCCAGGAATTGGGTTGTTTGAGACAGGGAGAATTTTCTCTACTGAAATACTATGATGAAATTCAAAGAAAGCTCACGCTTCTTGCTAATAAAACTATTGTTACTCATGACACAGCCGCTACTGCCGTCTTCAAAAAAACGGGAAGGGGCGCCTTATATTTATTTCCGGACTTAAAAAGTCCTTGAAAACAGCAGTTTTCTCGGCAAAGCCTTAGATTAACTAACAGCACTAGCTTTAGCTTAAGAGGCAGAAGCTAGTAATGAACGTGGTCTATTTTCTGTCAGTTTCGCCAGACAAACTGAGGATAAAATTCAAACCAGCTACCTTTAGAGGTCAGAACTGGCACAATAGTTCTCAACATAACAAATAAAACGAACCACTTTAGACAACCAATATCAACAAAACGATAGGTCAAATACATTTAGCGGTAGTGCTAGGAACGCCCAAAGATTTATTATACTTCACAAGAAACAATAGGTGACCAGGAGTATGAGGCAATTGCCCAAGAAGAGGTTACAGCCATCGACGACACACTTTTCGATGAAAAAAGTTGCAATTTTTAGGGGTCGATCCTTGTTACTATTAATCACACAAATAGTGGCAGGGCACACAATCAGGTTGCTCATAGACACAGGGGCTTCTAAGGACTATATTAAGCCCCTCCCGGAGCTAAAACATATTGTACCAGTAGAAAATACGCTCCAGGTCAAATCCTTTCATTGGAGCACAACTGTTGAAAAAAAAAGTCTCAATCTCTTCCAAGTCAAAGTCGCGGACCCAATGAGGCTCTGCCATATAATATAAATACTATAGCAACCATACGAACAAACGGGGAACCGGTATATTCAAACCAATCCCGGATTCCATGAGCGTTGCCGATTTTGTTAACGCAGAGGTTAAACAAATTCTAGCGACCGGCATTATCCGACCCTCAAAGTCACCTTTCAATAACCAGACGTGGGTTATTGCTAAAAAGGGGACGGACGACAACGCTCTCAAGAAAAAGAGACTGGTTATTGATTTTAGGAAACTGAATCAGATTACGATTGATGACAAATATCCCATCCCTACAATTTCGACAATTCTGTCGAATATGGATAAGGCTCAATATTTCACAAAATTGTATCTGAAATCAGGCTCTCATCAGATCCAGTTAGCAAAGAAGGACAGGGAAAAGGCAGCTTTATCCATCACGACGTGAATTTTTTCTCCGAGACAAAGGAAGGTCGTGTTAGGGATATCGACTGGGTCCATAAAAGTCTTCAGGCCGCAGGCATGAGGGTGTAGAGTACTTGGGATTCATTGTGTCCAGAGGCGGGATAACAACCTCACCCAAGAAGGTACAAACAATTTCAAACTTCCCGACCCCAGGTCTTGCCAGCTACTATCGATGCTTCATAAAAGATTACGCAAAGATCGACAGGCCCATTACGAACGCACTCAAATTCGAAGATAGAAAAATAAGCAAGAATCACTCACGAAAAGTAAGAATAGAATTGTTCCAAAGCCAGATACAAACGTCGAAACTTTCTTCTTTCTTCCGAGGACGTTTTACGGCATTGCGGCCAAGACACACATACGAAGGATTCAAACAATCCAGAGCAAAACTCTTCGCACGATCACTGGAGCTGAGTGGTTTCTGCGAAACAAGGACATTGCCAGAGACCTTGGTGTCCCCCTCATCGGCGATGTTATCAACGCACAAGCAGAAAAATATATCGCCAAACTCGGAAATCATCCCATCGAGCTAGCGAGGATACTCGCCAGAGCATCTCACAGACGACGGCTTCGACGGATCCACCCTATTGACCTACCTGATAGGATTATATAAAGACCTTACACGTAGCATAGACACCTAAGAAATGAAGACCCAAAGACGGCACCATACCTGGACTATGCTACATCCTTTCAGTTTAGTTATCCTTCTCTATTGCATAAGTAGCTATTTAGTTATAGTAAGCAATAACAAATTATTATTATGTTGTGATATAATTAGTCATAGTAATAGATTACAACTATCCTGAGAAAAAAAAACTAACTTACCCCGATTTTAAAAACACCAGTCGACCTTACCACAGATGCTTCTGGTTACGGTCTAGGAGCCATACGATCTCAGAACGGCCAACCCATTAATGTGATTTCCCGCACATTACATGATAATAAGCTGAATTTCGCAACAAACAGACGAGAACTTCTCGACATTGTATGGTCCCTGAAGAAACTTCGAAATTATATTTATGGCGTTAAGAATTTAAACATTTTAAAATTCTCCAGTCGGGACTCGTTCCTGCAAAACCTACTGGATGTGGTAAAAGCCGACGTAGTTAACGCAATCCATTGCGAACTACCAACACTAGCATTTATTCAACATAAGTTGGTAGAAGCATTCCCTTCAACTACATTTAAACACTGTAAATTCTTTGTTACGGGCATTACAGATACCTCTGAACAAAGGGACAAAATGACAACAGAGCATAATTGAGCTCATCGAGCAGCTCAAGAAAACGTTAATCAAGTCCTAAAGGACTATTTTTCCCAAAAATGACATAAGGACATTAAGTCCAAATTGTTAGACAACTTTGAAATCCATATCGCGGACCCTACACACGATTCCGGTTGCATGCTCACCGAGGTGATAAATTCAGCTACCGAATTTGCATCATCAGCAGCTGTCGTTGCCTTTGGGGTAGCAAACGATATCCACTACTGCACTTTTGGAGTGGTCGGAGTCAGTTTTTCAGCATCGGTTGGCTGAGGGCCAGTTGGCACTTGCAGATCCCGCGGAGTGACCCTTTTACGCCTAGGAGACTCATTTAGTAGTTTTAAGCCACTAAATTGATATTACATGGCTAGGAGCCGATCGTATGGCTGTTTAAAACCCACGGTCAGCTCCTTAAAGCCCTTCCGGGTCTGCCTCATAAATACAACCAACCGGCATGCTTCACAGCTGTAATGCAAACCATTCCGTTTTGAGACGGCATCCCCCACAGGGAATGAAAACCCAGAGCCAGCAGGGGATACTCGGCTGGTCATGGGGGATCTGCTTCTTGCAGGCTTTTTTGGCACAGACCACAGAGAATTCCATTATAAAAAAAAAGATAGATATCAGTCCAGTGTGCCTGACACACGCTTAAGGGGGAATTGGAGAGCGGTTTCAGCAGCTGCAGTGAGAGAGAGCGCTACTGCATAGAAAGTTTCGAGAGCGGGAGAGGAAGAACAGTTATTTGAGTTTTGGTGATAGGGAGGGAGTGATAGAACAGCAAAAGCTACAAGCTTTTTTTGTAACACACACACACAAATAATTAAATTATGTTTATACGAAATTAAAAGGCATGCACTCGCGCTTAAGGATAACCTTTAAGTAAGCAGGTAATTAGGGAGTTTATTGAGTTTATTATTTTCAAAAAACACCGGCTGTTTATGTAAAATAAAAGGAGATATGCGGAGCTCAAAACAAAAACGCGTCTGATCACTACAAAAGAGAAAGACAGTCTCAATTGTGATCTCAAGGTGAACAGTCGTCTTTTTCATCAGCTCCCAAAAGCTACACCTACAAAGGTTTCTTATCTACGTTTATAATCTCCGTCCCGTTGCTCTTTATACCCCGCTGAGCGAACAATAACAAACAAGTGCAAAACAGAATCGAAACAAAAGCAAACTGTAATTGACAGCACGATGGGTGAGCGGGTCGGTCCCTCCCGATCGCCAAAAGGCAACTTGGACAAATGTACCCTTATAGATTGCTTTTAATAAACCTTACAACCTTAGCGAATCGTAGGAAAATGCTTGGTTAGATTTTTGTGTAAAACTTGATCAAGGATGACGTAGATAGCCCTGACTTGATGAACCGCATAAGCTTCTCAATTCATATTAGAAACACTAGAAACTATATAGATCGAATTATTCCTTGCATGAACCGTGTAGGGTCTTCTCCTCGGATTACAATTCCCTCTACCATATCATATCGACTTCTTACTTCCTTCTTAGTCTTAAATGACTAATACTCTGTCTGATTAGTTATACTTTTCCTCGAACTCTAGTCTAACACCTATCTTTCCTGCAAGTCCGCAGCTCCGTAGTTACCCAAGCTTAAACCCTTTGTCAATTAGTTATCAGAGCTCTCACCCAAAGCAACAGATGTCCAGCAGTTCTATAACCCAGGTCCTCATGGAGCTTCATGAAGTAAACAGTAGCGGGTCTGACGACGGCAGTAGCAGGCATACTGCAGGCACTTAATCAAATCAGCTCTGTCCTTCCCCAACAATCCCGTGACACCAGAAGACCACAATGTTAAACAACATTAACATAGGGGTCTGGAATGCTCGTAGCCTAATTGCACATAAAAATGAACTGGCTATCTTCCTCAACCGTTATGACATCGACGTCATGCTTATTTCTGAATCGCATCTACACACAGGAAGAAACTTCACATTACAAGGGTATGAGTGCTACAGGGCGGACCACCCTAGTAATAGAGCAAGAGGAGGAGCAGCTGTGCTCGTTAAAAAAAGCATATCGTACTACCATTATCATCCTATCAATCTTGGGTCGATCCAGCTTGCGGCTGTGATGATTCAAACGCAACGTGGGGAGATACTCGTTGCAGCTGCCTACCTGCCCCCCATTATATACTTGTCAACCACCGACTTCGAACAACAGCTATTGACTTCTGCATATACAAAGCAGTTTCAAACCACATATTGTCAATAAGGGAAGAATATGATCTCAGCTCGGACCACTACTGCTAATAGCGACACAAGCCCTGTCTGCCTTTTTGTCCCAGCCAGGACGAGAATGCTGTGCCCAAACACAAATACCCAGCTCTTCAGAGAGATTTTGGATGAATCGATAAATCTTAATGTAATCCTTACGACAACCGAGGAAGTAGATGAGGCAATAGACATATTTGTGACAAAAAGCCTTGACGCTTCTGCAGCTGCTACCACATGCGGTCAACAGTGCACTCAGACGACTCGGTTTAGATGCCAAGGAGGCAGCACCTCGAGTGAAATTTAAGGGCTACTCCTATTAAAGAAGCGACTCAGAAGGGAGTTCATCAGAACGAACGACCGCGAGTGGACAGAATATACAGAAGAATAGCAAACAGATTGCGAAAGAAACTGGCGTCGAGGAAGGCTGAAGACGTGGACAGAATGCTACGAGAAGCAACTGCTGACGAGAGTTCCAACTACGCACTCTGGAAACTCACTCGGCGGTGCAAGATGCAAGCCACCCCCAATTACCCCATCAAGAAGACAGACGGCTAGTGGGCAAGATCCCCAGAGGATAGGGCGGAGGCATTTGCATCAAACCTGAAGGATAGGTTCCAGCCTTACCAGACGGCTTCAGCAAGGAGGACCGAACTGGTAGCTAGTAAACTGCAAGAATCCCTCCAAATGGAACTCCAGTAGCTCCAATCACGATACAGGAGGTTAAAGAAAACGTACGAAAGCTCAAATCCAAGAAAGCCCCAGGAGATGATAACATTGACAATCAAGTCACCAAAGCCCTGCCCCATAGGGCTCTATTGTTCCTGCTTCTCATTTTCAACTCGGCACTGAGGCTTGGCTATTTCCCAAGAAAAGAAAAATTTTCTGGAAAAGAGCCAGAACTGTACTGTTCCTCAAACCCAACAAAGCACCAGATGACATGAACAAATATAGGCCAATAAGTTTGCTCCCCACGTTTAGCAAGCTTTTTGAGCGATGTATTTTGAAAAGACTGCTGGACACAGAAATGATCAAGGAGGCGATACCCGATTTCCAGTTTGGCTTCAGGCTTAGACACGGCACGCCTGAACAGCTTCATCGTGTCACAGAAACCATTCTCCAAGGCTTCCAGCGCAAGCTGTACGTGGTGGCAGCGTACTTTGACATACAACAGGCGTTTGACCGGGTATGGCACGAAGGACTACTCTGTAAGATCAAACCAATGATCAACCCCCAATTGTTCATGCTGGTCAAAAGCTTCCTAACCGAGAGAAGCTTCCGTGTGGCGCAGTGTGGTATTGTATACTCACATAAAACCATCCGGGCTGGAGTTCCACAAGGAAGTGTACTGGGGCCGCTTCTATACACTCTACAGACGACCTCTTAACCAAACACTCACAGTAGCTACATTTGAGGACGACACAGCAGTGACGGCAGGAGCAGAGTGTATTAACGAGGCAACAGACATTCTGCAAGAATTCCCAAAGAAGTTCGAAAACTGGATCTGCAGGTGGGATATCAGCATCAACCCTGATAAATGTGCAGTAGTAACGCACACCTTAAGGAGAGGAAGCTGCCCAGGTGTATTCTTGCACGGGGTCCTCGTAAACCAACACAAGGAACACAAATACCTCGGCGTTACCTTAGATTCCCGGCTAACGTTCAGAAGCCACATTAAAAGTATTACCGATCAGCTGGTGGCAAAGGCCTACAAAATGAACTGGTTGCTTAACCTCAATAGCAAACTATCACTAAAGAACAAAGTACACATTTAAAAGGCAATCTTGGCACCAGTCTGGAAGTATGGACTGCAAGTTGACGACATTGCGGCCAAGACACACATACGAAGGATACAAACGTTCCAGAGCAAAACTCTTCGCACGATCACTGGAGCTGAGTGGTTTCTGCGTAACGAGGACATTGCCAGAGACCTTGGTGTCCCCCTCATCGATGATGTTGTCAACGCACAAGCAGAAAAATATATCGCCAAACTCGGAAATCATCCCAACGAGCTAGCGAGGAGACTCGCCAGAGCCTCTCACAGACGACGGCTTCGACGGATCCTCCCTATTGACCTACCTGATAGGATTATATAAAGACCTTACACGTAGCATAGACACCTAAGAAATGAAGACCCAAAGACGGCACCATACCTGGATTATGCTACATCCTTTCAGTTTAGTTATCCTTCTCTATTGCATAAGTAGCTATTTAGTTCTAGTAAGCAATAACAAATTTTTATTATGTTGTGATATAAGTAGTCGGAAATCATTCCAACGAGCTAGCGAGGAGACTCGCCAGAGCCTCTCACAGACGACGGCTTCGACGGATCCTCCCTATTGACCTACCTGATAGGATTATATAAAGACCTTACACGTAGCATAGACACCTAAGAAATGAAGACCCAAAGACGGCACCATACCTGGATTATGCTACATCCTTTCAGTTTAGTTATCCTTCTCTATTGCATAAGTAGCTATTTAGTTATAGTAAGCAATAACAAATTATTATTATGTTGTGATATAAGTAGTCATAGTAATAACCATCCTGAGAAAGAAAAAAAAAAAATCTAACACTTAGAAAAGGCCTGCGATCGGTTTGGTTAAGGACTCGCACGTTATGCGGCAGTGCCTTGCGGTCGGTTGGCCAGGAGGAGGATTGCGTTTTTGCCTGGGATCCGCGCGTAACAGCCTTCTGCTGGTGTCGCTTGGGCCATTTGATGGTGCAGTCATTGCATAACAACATCCTAAAGAAAAAAATATCACTGTTCAGCATAGTCGAAATATGAACCAAGAACAGATCAAGAATCTGGAGGCCGCCATGGAGGCGGCCCTATTGGCACAAAAGTGAGAATTTGAGGATCAACTAAACGCTCTTTGGAATGGCAGGTCAATAGGCGCGGCTCTCGCACAACAAAGGTTCGCATTCAAGGAAAAGATAAACTCTCTTAAGGGGGAAATGTCAATAAATCCATATCCGAATTCAACGGTAGCCAAGAGAATTATGTTTCCTGGCGCCATACCGCCTATTCCGCATACTTAGTGTTCGAACCATACGGAGGTAACAGCAGGCATTTTTTGACAGTTGGCATTATTCGAAACTAGATTTAGGGTTTCGCTGTTGCTATGCTTACCTCGTACAACACCGTTCAAGTTTCAAGGCAGTCATGGCTCGACAAGACCTACCTGGTACAAGAATAACCCAGGAGTTGGGTTGTTTGAGACAGGGAGAATTTTCTCTACTGAAATACTATGATGAAATTCAAAGAAAGCTCACGCTTCTTACTAATAAAACTATTGTTACTCATGACACAGCCGCTACTGCCGTCTTAAAAAAAACGGGAAGGGACGCCTTATATTTATTTCCGGACTTAAAAAGTCCTTGAAAACAGCAGTTTTCTCGGCAAAGCCTTAGATTAACTAACAGCACTAGCTTTAGCTCAAGAGGCAGAAGCTAGTAATGAACGTGGTCTATTTTCTGTCAGTTTCGCCAGACAAACTGAGGATAAAATTCAAACCAGCTACCTTTAGAGGTCAGAACTGGCACAATAGTTCTCAACATAACAAATAAAACGAACCACTTTAGACAACCAATATCAACAAAACGATAGGTCAAATACATTTAGCGGTAGTGCTAGGAACGCCCAAAGATTTATTATACTTCACAAGAAACAATAGGTGACCAGGAGTATGAGGCAATTGCCCAAGAAGAGGTTACAGCCATCGACGACACACTTTTCGATGAAAAAAGTTGCAATTTTTAGGGGTCGATCCTTGTTACTATTAATCACACAAATAGTGGCAGGGCACACAATCAGGTTGCTCATAGACACAGGGGCTTCTAAGGACTATATTAAGCCCCTCCCGGAGCTAAAACATATTATACCAGTAGAAAATACGCTCCAGGTCAAATCCTTTCATTGGAGCACAACTGTTGAAAAAAAAGTCTCAATCTCTTCCAAGTCAAAGTCGCGGACCCAATGAGGCTCTGCCATATAATATAAATACTATAGCAACCATACGAACAAACGGGGAACCGGTATATTCAAACCAATCCCGGATTCCATGAGCGTTGCCGATTTTGTTAACGCAGAGGTTAAACAAATTCTAGCGACCGGCATTATCCGACCCTCAAAGTCACCTTTCAATAACCAGACGTGGGTTATTGCTAAAAAGGGGACGGACGACAACGCTCTCAAGAAAAAGAGACTGGTTATTGATTTTAGGAAACTGAATCAGATTACGATTGATGACAAATATCCCATCCCTACAATTTCGACAATTCTGTCGAATATGGATAAGGCTCAATATTTCACAAAATTGTATCTGAAATCAGGCTCTCATCAGATCCAGTTAGCAAAGAAGGACAGGGAAAAGGCAGCTTTATCCATCACGACGTGAATTTTTTCTCCGAGACAAAGGAAGGTCGTGTTAGGGATATCGACTGGGTCCATAAAAGTCTTCAGGCCGCAGGCATGAGGGTGTAGAGTACTTGGGATTCATTGTGTCCAGAGGCGGGATAACAACCTCACCCAAGAAGGTACAAACAATTTCAAACTTCCCGACCCCAGGTCTTGCCAGCTACTATCGATGCTTCATTAAAGATTACGCAAAGATCGACAGGCCCATTACGAACGCACTCAAATTCGAAGATAGAAAAATAAGCAAGAATCACTCACGAAAAGTAAGAATAGAATTGTTCCAAAGCCAGATACAAACGTCGAAACTTTCTTCTTTCTTCCGAGGACGTTTTACGGCATTGCGGCCAAGACACACATACGAAGGATTCAAACAATCCAGAGCAAAACTCTTCGCACGATCACTGGAGCTGAGTGGTTTCTGCGTAACGAGGACATTGCCAGAGACCTTGGTGTCCCCCTCATCGATGATGTTGTCAACGCACAAGCAGAAAAATATATCGCCAAACTCGGAAATCATCCCATCGAGCTAGCGAGGATACTCGCCAGAGCCTCTCACAGACGACGGCTTCGACGGATCCACCCTATTGACCTACCTGATAGGATTATATAAAGACCTTACACGTAGCATAGACACCTAAGAAATGAAGACCCAAAGACGGCACCATACCTGGACTATGCTACATCCTTTCAGTTTAGTTATCCTTCTCTATTGCATAAGTAGCTATTTAGTTATAGTAAGCAATAACAAATTATTATTATGTTGTGATATAATTAGTCATAGTAATAGATTACAACTATCCTGAGAAAAAAAAACTAACTTACCCCGATTTTAAAAACACCAGTCGACCTTACCATAGATGCTTCTGGTTACGGTCTAGGAGCCATACGATCTCAGAACGGCCAACCCATTAATGTGATTTCCCGCACATTACATGATAATAAGCTGAATTTCGCAACAAACAGACGAGAACTTCTCGACATTGTATGGTCCCTGAAGAAACTTCGAAATTATATTTATGGCGTTAAGAATTTAAACATTTTAAAATTCTCCAGTCGGGACTCGTTCCTGCAAAACCTACTGGATGTGGTAAAAGCCGACGTAGTTAACGCAATCCATTGCGAACTACCAACACTAGCATTTATTCAACATAAGTTGGTAGAAGCATTCCCTTCAACTACATTTAAACACTGTAAATTCTTTGTTACGGGCATTACAGATACCTCTGAACAAAGGGACAAAATGACAACAGAGCATAATTGAGCTCATCGAGCAGCTCAAGAAAACGTTAATCAAGTCCTAAAGGACTATTTTTCCCAAAAATGACACAAGGACATTAAGTCCAAATTGTTAGACAACTTTGAAATCCATATCGCGGACCCTACACACGATTCCGGTTGCATGCTCACCGAGGTGATAAATTCAGCTACCGAATTTGCATCATCAGCAGCTGTCGTTGCCTTTGGGGTAGCAAACGATATCTACTACTGCACTTTTGGAGTGGTCGGAGTCAGTTTTTCAGCATCGGTTGGCTGAGGGCCAGTTGGCACTTGCAGATCCCGCGGAGTGACCCTTTTACGCCTAGGAGACTCATTTAGTAGTTTTAAGCCACTAAATTGATATTACATGGCTAGGAGCCGATCGTATGGCTGTTTAAAACCCACGGTCAGCTCCTTAAAGCCCTTCCGGGTCTGCCTCATAAATACAACCAACCGGCATGCTTCACAGCTGTAATGCAAACCATTCCGTTTTGAGACGGCATCCCCCACAGGGAATGAAAACCCAGAGCCAGCAGGGGATACTCGGCTGGTCATGGGGGATCTGCTTCTTGCAGGCTTTTTTGGCACAGACCACAGAGAATTCCATTATAAAAAAAAAGATAGATATCAGTCCAGTGTGCCTGACACACGCTTAAGGGGGAATTGGAGAGCGGTTTCAGCAGCTGCAGTGAGAGAGAGCGCTACTGCACAGAAAGTTTCGAGAGCGGGAGAGGAAGAACAGTTATTTGAGTTTTGGTGATAGGGAGGGAGTTGGAGAAGAAAATAGAAGTTAAGAGAGTATCGTACGCCAAAAGAGTCGCTCCATCTTCGGGTGACCCGCAAGCCGATCTTCACGATCGCCGACGGCGAATTGGGTTGCGTGCGGCCGACGGTGGGTCGCGAAAAGTGTCGAATGGGACGGCACTTCACTTGTCGAAGTACGCCCAAAGCCACTGCACTCGTTTTTGTTAATAAACACGAATATCGTTGAAAGAAAAAACCACGTCTTTATTTAGTTTGATTTAGTTTGAAAATTGTTTGAAGATCTAAAAAATATTAGATTTTTCATTGGCGCCCGAGCAGGGACATCGGTTTTTTGTGTTCAAACTTGTTTCGCTCAGTAGTGGCTTAGGCTTCGCGTGTTAAAAAGAAGTTGCCGATCCGGACCTTGCCACAGACGTGCCCTTTTGGACCCTCGCCATTTTGGACGCTGCCGAACTCGACGTGCTGATGGACGCCAAAACAGGACGACTACTTTCTATAGATTCGCTAGAAAGTCTACAGGTATTCTGTGCCAAAAATTGAGCATCACCGGTTGAGTTTCGTTGTGTCGCTGTACATTGCTCGCTCGTCCGACCAAAACGATCAACTGCAGTGATACGCATATGTGCGTGTGTATGTACTAACACAGTCATACACAGAGAACACAGCTCAATTTCTGGCACCTTCCTTACTTTATACCTTATTTGGCCAAATCAATGTACATAAAGTGAAAGTGTCGCAGCTATACGTGTGTACAAAATACATAAGTTCGGTAGAGTTGTTCGAACTTACCTACGCCATACATACATACGTATACTCATGCTGACCACCACTTAATGTGCATAACCAAAACGGCAACATATGTACATATTTAACATTTAAAACTTTATATAAACATATCAACCATATATAATACATGTACACATAAACGGTGGTCTATTTATTGCATTCTAATAATTCTGGTCGTGTGTTTGTGCAATCGCAAAGCGTCGCAGTGTCTTTCGGTTGTCCGCTTTCGACTTAACCGCTACGTACAATACGCGTACATATATACATACGTACATACGTACAGACATCGGCTTGCAATTGCACATACACGCAACGCTTGGTAAAGGTTCTTGGGCGGCAGCGGCTGATATTTCGTGCGGTCGTTAACCTTGCTCGCTCTGTGCTTGCATCGGTTATATATTAGTTTGTGTGAGCGTGCGCTCGCGCCAAATTTACCGCTTGCTCTCTTCTCCCCCGTTTTGGCATACCATACAGGTCAGGCTTGGGTCGAGCGCCTGTCTTACTTTCGTCTTGTGCGTTCGCTCGCGCCAAATTCTCTCACTTACTTTTTGATCCCCCGCACCCCGCATTCTATCTCTGTTGCCCACAAAGTGGCAGCAGCGAGCATAGGGCTTGCTTACTTTCGGTCGCTTGGACCACTTTCGTTTGTTTGTTCACATATTGCGCCAGGGCGTGTGTGTGTTTGGGTAAGCAAGCTTGGCGTTTCTCGGTACATAGCTGCAGTGCGTGTGCGAGGGTAGCTTGAAAAGTTTGGCGAACTTGGGTACGGTATTGAAGGTAGTTCCTTTTTCTCATTTCAATTATGTCTGAGTCCGATAGGCCAACTGTGGAACGGCCAACAGCTGAACGGCCAACAGTATCTAAAACAAATACCAAGTTGGCATTGTGTCAACAAAGGTTTGACAAAGTCAGTGCTGATATTGCGCGCGTGCAACCAGCCTTTAGCAAATTTCAAATGAAGCAAATTTCATCGGACAAAACCGAATTAGCTTGTCGCCTAGAGCTTTTAGAGGGTTATATCGATAAGGCTATGAACCTACAGCAGAGTTGGACATTTTGAGTCCAACCAATGAAAGTAGAGGACCTTTGGAGGATCTTTGTGTCGTCACTAAAGCATTGTTTATGAATGCAATCAAACCGAGATCCGACACACATATGCAGCATGACTGCTCAGTGAATCCACGGTTCGACACACACATGCAGCATGACTGCTCACTGAATTCGAGCCAGCGATCGCAGCTGCCGAAAATGCGTTTGCCGAAGTTTAGTGGCAAACATTCGGAATACAAAAATTTCATGTGCCTGTTCCAAAGCCTCATTGACGACGATGCTTCTTTGACAAACGTAGAGAAGTTTAATCATCTCGTATCGTGTTTGTCAGATGAAGCATTGGGTGTAGTAAAACCATTTCAAATGACGGACTGTAATTATCCTAAGGCCCTTGCCAGTCTGAAGTCAGTGTACGACAATAAATGTTTGATATTTTTCGATACCATTGCTCAATTATTCGATTTGCCAACCATGACCAAGCCATCTGCATCGAGTTTAAGATCGATGATAGACACGGTGTCTGCGATATATTCATCGCTGTCGTCTGTAGGTGACGACAAAGATATTGCGAATGCAATGATCATTCACATGGTCATGGCAAAGGTCGACCATGTGACCAAATCTCGTTTTGAAGAGCAGCTTGATTATGATAAGCTGCCTTCTTGGGAAGACTGTGCCAAACAGCTGAACAGAAGGCATCAGTACCTGGCAGCAGAAGAGTCAACTCGTGACAAGTCAAGGGTGCGTAACGAGGTGAGGAAGCCTCAACGGAAATCGTCGTTTGCCTGTGCTAATGCAGGTCAAAAGTCGTCGTCTGCATGCACCTATTGCAGGTCTGCAGACCACAATATATATTCTTGTCCATCGTTTAGTGCCATTTCCGTCATGCAACGTTTTGAGTATGCTAAAACTCAAAAACTGTGTCTCAATTGTTTGACCACGGGACATACAGTATCGAGTTGCAAGGCGGCGAAGTGTCGAGTGTGCTCAAAGCCTCACCATTCGCTCCTTCATCGGTACACTGCATCAGTGCAAGGTGAAGCAGCGGCACTTCAAGCCTCAACGTCGGAGGCCTACGTAGGTCACGTGCTCAATGCGGATCAAGTCGTTCTGGCTACCGCGATTGTAAATATCAAAGATAGATTCGGACAGTTGCATCCAGCAAGAGCTTTGCTCGATAGTGGCTCTCAAATAAATTTGATGTCTGAGAGCCTAGCACAGAGGCTTCGGCTTAAACGTGAGCCAACTTCCCTTGCTATCGCTATGGTGGGTGGTGCAACCACCGATAGTAAAACTAAGGTTTGTGCATCGATACATTCTCGGTTGAATTCCCACATGTTTTCCGCTGAGTGTTATGTACTAAAATCAATTTCCACATCTCAGCCTGGGCAATCACTTTCCACATCGAGCTGGAAAATCCCAAAAAATATTCAATTGGCAGATCCCGAATTCCATAAGCCGGCTAAGGTGGATGTTCTCTTGGGAGCTGAAATGTTTTATGGGCTATTGTGCGTTGGGCAAATTAAATTACATTCCGAGCTGCCCATTATGCAAAAAACATTGCTCGGTTGGATTGTTGCAGGCAAATGTACTGGACAGGCGCCTTGGCAACAGTGTGGAGAGAGTTCGGTAGCTCAAGTATATAGTTGTTCTCTCGACTCATTAGTAAACCGTTTTTGGGAATTGGATCGATGTCCAATTGAGTCGAAGGCTGTCCGCCAAACAGCTGAACAACAGGCCTGTGAGTTGTACTTCGCAAAAACGGTACAACGATTGTCTTCCGGTCGCTTTCAAGTCAAACTTCCCTTTAAGACCGACCCTAAAGTTCTTGGCCTGTCCTTTCAAACTGCTGAAAGGCGTTTTTTGCAACTTGAGCGCAAACTGTCAAAGGATGACACTCTCAAAACTATGTACCATGACTTCATGAAAGAGTATTTGGATTTGGGACATATGTCCATTCTGAAGTCTGCTCCTCTAGAACACCATTATTATATTCCTCATCAATGCGTTCTCAGACCTGAGAGTACCTCAACCAAACTTCGTGTTGTGTTCGATGCTTCCAGCAAAACATCAACAGCAGTTTCACTGAACGAAACACTAATGGTGGGGCCAACTATTCAGAGGGAGTTGTATTCAACATTGGTCAACTTTCGGTTGAACAAATATGCCGTAACTGCTGACATTTCGAAAATGTACAGGCAGATAAATGTTTCTGAGGAAGACAGAGACTTCCAACTTGTCTTGTGGAGAGAAAACCCTTCACAAAACATACAAGCATACAGGTTGAATACTGTTACATACGGTACAGCGTCAGCACCCTTTTTGGCTGTACGTTGTTTGTTCGAATTGGCAAATAGTTTCGCACAATCACATCCCATTGGTGCGGAAGTGATTCGCAATTGTTTTTATGTCGACGATATGCTGGCAGGTGCAGACAGTTTAAAAGAACTGGACACAATT
The DNA here is from genome assembly GCA_008121215.1 of Drosophila athabasca. Lineage (NCBI taxonomy): Eukaryota > Metazoa > Arthropoda > Insecta > Diptera > Drosophilidae > Drosophila > Drosophila athabasca. Next base: position 24,677,592 of record CM017796.1, on the reverse strand, counting down.
TGCAGCCAGGTTCGGGATATTTTGAATTCAGGAGGATTTCCATTGGCCAAGTGGGCTTCCAATTGCCCGACTCAATCTGGAAAGAATGAGGAAATCAGTATTAAGATTGATGAGCAAAGCTCAGTCGAAACGCTTGGAATGCGCTGGGCACCTCAAGATGATGTATTTAAGTACCATCTGGACGTGGATAGTTTTGCCTCCCTGAAACCAACAAAACGCAATATATTGTCGATAGCCTCTCGTTTGTTTGACCCTCTTGGTTTGTTGTGTCCAATTGTCAATAAGGCAAAAATGCTGTTGCAGGACTTATGGAGGCTAAAGGTAGATTGGGATGAGGCTATTCCTATGAGTCTACACACTGCGTGGAATAAGTTCACCACTACCTTGCGGGATTTACACAAAATTTCAATCCCTCGTTACGTATGTTTGACGCTGTACAAAGGGGTTCAAATTTACGGCTTTGCTGACGCATCCAGTCACGCCTACGGTTGCTGTATATACGTACGAACGTGCAACGACGAAGACGTTTGCGTGTCATTGCTCACGGCAAAGTCGAGGGTAGCTCCGCTGAGCGTAAAAACAATACCCCGGTTAGAGCTTTGTGCAGCACTATTACTGGCCAAACTCTGGCAACAAGTGTCGACCACAATGACCAAATTCACGATAGAAAGCGTAAATTTCTGGTCAGATTCGCAGGTCACGCTATATTGGTTGCAGCGTGATTCGGGTACGTTGGGTACATTCGTCGCGAATCGGGTCGCAGAATGCCAAGAATTGTCAACTGGAGTCGTATGGCGTCACGTTCCAACGGATGCTAATCCAGCAGACTTGGTTTCAAGGCGAACAGATGTTGACGACATCGTGAGCTCCTTGTGGTTCAATGGGCCAAGCTTTTTAATGGCAGAAAAAGACCGATGGCCTCAACTTCACCAGTTCGAGATAGCGTCAGAAGTGAAAACTTCTGAAGATAAGAAAAGTGCAGTGGTATGTGCGCTTGGGGTAGCTGATGCTGAATCTAATTGCATTGTGCAATTAATCAACCGGCAATCGAGGTTTTCTAAGTTGGTCCGCATAATGGCCTACGTGCTTCGATTCTGTTTCAAGCAGCTTAGAGGTGATTCGCATCTTGTATCTGCGGCAGAAAGGAACATTGCGTTTTTAAAGCTGATCGCAGTCGTACAAAGCACAACATACAGCGCTGAGTATAGGTTGTTGGAAAAATCGGCAGCATTAGCTCCGATGCTGCAGTCGTTGAACCCATTTGTCCACGAGTTTGATGAAAATGGCATCAAATTCAAGTTAATTCGAGTAGGAGGGCGCTTGCTACACGGCCCTATCGCATACGACGCCAAATTCCCTCTGTTGCTACCAAAGGGATCTGAATTGGTCAGCCTTTTGGTCAGGCATTTGCACCTTAGGCACTACCATGCTGGTGCAAAGGTTCTTGTGGGATTGCTGAGGCAGCAAGTTTGGGTGATCAATGCCCGAAGCGTGTGTACAGCGCATGTTCGAAGATGCGTACACTGTTTTCGCTACAAGCCAAAGTTGTTGGGGCAAATAATGGGAAATTTGCCAGCTGACCGCCTTCGTGAGGGTCGGCCGTTCAGAGTATCTGGCGTAGATTTCTGTGGGCCATTCTACAAGCTATAATTCTAAGCTATAGAATCAGAGGTAGACCACCCGTTAAAATGTACGTTGCCGTTTTTGTTTGTTTCGCCTCAAAGGCAGTCCATCTAGAACTTGTCTCAGACCTTTCAACTGACGCGTTTCTGAATGTATTTAAAAGGTTCGTTGGGAGACGGGGACTGCCGGAGAAGATGGTCAGCGACAACGCGACAAATTTCTTGGGAGCGAGCAACGTGCTGAGGGAGCTCCAAGCGGCATTCACCCGGAGCAAGGAGAGCCTGCAGGACTACGCAGCGGAGAGAGCCGTGACCTGGTGCTTCATCCCTCCGAGAGCACCGCACTTCGGCGGGCTGTGGGAAGCAGCAGTCAAGGCGGCCAAGCACAGGCTGGTGCGAGGGGCAGGCGACGCCAACCTCACGCCGGACGAGTTGAGCACGCACCTCGTGGAGGTAGAAGCGTTGCTCAACTCCAGGCCCCTCGTGGCGGACACCAGCGATCCGAACGACGGCGAGGCCATCACACCAGGGCACTTGCTCATCGGCCAACCTCTGCTGGGCCTGCCGCTCGGATCCACGCCCGGAGAGCCCAACAACAAGCCCGCACCCGGATACTTGAAGCGGTGGCGACTGTTGTTGGAGCTCAAACTGCGCTTTTGGCGCAAGTGGTCCAACGACTACCTCCTCAGCCTGCAGCAGCGAGCCCAGTGGAGCAGAGGCGAGGCCAATCTGGCCGAAGGGGCGGTCGTGCTGGTGCACGACGACAACACCCCCCCGCAACGATGGACAACAGGGCGCGTGACACGCGTCATCACCGGAGAGGACGGCAAGGTGCGGGTGGCCGAAATCAGAACGCCAGCCGGCGTCATTAAACGGCCAATCCACAAGCTGGCACCACTGCCAACGTGCTGAAGACCGGAGCTCTTCAGCGGGGCCGGAATGTTGGAGAAGAAAATAGAAGTTAAGAGAGAATCGTACGCCAAAAGAGTCGCTCCATCTTCGGGTGACCCGCAAGCCGATCTTCACGATCGCCGACGGCGAATTGGGTTGCGTGCGGCCGACGGTGGGTCGCGAAAAGGGTCGAATGGGACGGCACTTCACTTGTCGAAGTACGCCCAAAGCCACTGCACTCGTTTTTGTTAATAAACACGAATATCGTTGAAAGAAAAAACCGCGTCTTTATTTAGTTTGATTTAGTTTGAAAATTGTTTGAAGATCTAAAAAATATTAGATTTTTCAGAGTTTATTATTTTCAAAAAACACCGGCTGTTTATGTAAAATAAAAGGAGATATGCGGAGCTCAAAACAAAAACGCGTCTGATCACTACAAACGAGAAAGACAGTTTCAATTGTGATCTCAAGGTGAACAGTCGTCTTTTTCATCAGCTCCCAAAAGCTACACCTACAAAGGTTTCTTATCTACGTTTATAATCTCCGTCCCGTTGCTCTTTATACCCCGCTGAGCGAACAATAACAAACAAGTGCAAAACAGAATCGAAACAAAAGCAAACTGTAATTGACAGCACGATGGGTGAGCGGGTCGGTCCCTCCCGATCGCCAAAAGGCAACTTGGACAAATGTACTGTCACAAAAACAATCAACTCTTTCAACTGATTCAAAATACATTGTGATTTCGAGAAATAATGACACAGACAAACAATTTAAATTATCCCCATTTGCAATCAAAAAAATTATTGAATACACTTGTGGAGGGGAAGTATTCTTCTGCCGCACTCTCAAAAGCGGTGACCTTTTAGTTAGAACTAAAAACACCCAACAAGCCAAAACTTCTTAAGATGATCAACTTTACCTACGTCATTCCAGACACAGTCTCCGAGCATCGCACTCTTAATACTTGCAAGGGAGTCATATATTCAAATAGCCTACGAGGTATAACTGAAGATACCATCCAATCAGAACTTCAAGCACAAAAAGTCTCCTATGTTAAAAAAAACTTTTACTAACTTTTTCATCAACCATCCTCCGGACCACATCATAAATTACTATGAAAGAGCAAGAGTAGCAGGTGCACGCTATGGGGCTCTGCAAAAAATAACCACAGAGCTAAAATACTTACAAAATTCATAAATGAATCCAACTTTATTGTTTTAAACGACAAAACTCCTACTCTTTTCTCCACCCGTAACACATTCACCCACATTGACGTCTCCTTCTGTTCACCTGATTTATATCCATTCATAGAGTGGCAAATTTTAAACAATCTATATGGTAGTGACCATTACCCTATTCTTATCAGTTTATGTCGTACAAATGTACAGCAGACATCCAAACCGAAACCTCGATTCAAAATCAATATAGCGGATTGGACCAAATTCAAAACCAAAACAGACTTCTTTAATGAAAACATCCACCCATCCAACAACATTGACAAAGAAGCCGCTAATATCAATAAAATAATTCTTCAAAGCGCTCACTTTATCATCCCTCAAACATCAACCAATAAACAGTGTAAAAATGTCCCATGGTGGAGTAAAAAACTACAAGACCTCAATATAGAAAAAAACGAGCTGCTAATAAACTAAAAAAATGCATTACCAACGCCAACATCATCCGTTTCCGTAACAGTGAAGCAATGTTTAAAAGAGAACTCAAACTGTCCAAAAAAGAGTTATCAGAATTTACCTCTGAAATTCAACCTCATACCCCCACAACTAGAATCTGGAGCAACATAAAAACACTTTGCGGCCTTCACAAAAAAAAAAGAAATTCATATAATTAACTCTCCTGATTCATCATAGATTTGCTAACTTTTGGTCTAAGCAATCAAATGACACAAAAATCGGAATCCACGCTATTATAACACAACTACAAGAATGGAATATAGGACCCACCATTCTTAATTACGTCACTTATTTCATGAAAAATAGAAAAATCAAATGCAGAGTATCAAACAGTATATCAGACTCCTACCCATTAGACAATGGGATTCGTCAGGGTTCACCCATTTCAGTTATCCTCTTCCTAATAGTATACAATAAACTTGCCAACTTAATTAAAATACAAAGTAACCTATCACTTGTAGGCAGAGCTCGCAAATAACTGTTAACCGATTCATGCGGTCACAAAATAAGAGTTCTTCACTGAGACTTTGAGCAAAGGGTCCGAGAGCAACCGATTGCATTGTTCGTACAAAAATTCTGCTCGCGCTCAGTCGACGAGCAGTTTTTTTCGGTCTCTTTTGCTCTGCTCATTCCAGGACCGTTTGCCCTCGAACAACGATCCAAAAAGTCTTTTGCGAATGTATGTGTGTATGTGTGTATGTGAACTCTCGAAGGTTCTACGCGTCACTTTGCTTTGTGAATTTCGATGGGACAGTGATCGTAGGTCGAGAATTTTAACAAAATGTCAAACATTAAACGAAGACATATTACATTTTTTTTAGAAATGTATTGCTGAAATCGCCACACTTGAGTACTTGAGTACACAAAAACTAAACTCAATATTTATTATTATTTATTTATAAGTTGTTAGCTTAATTCAAAATAAACTAATTATAAAGAAACTATTCATTTTTTAATACAAAAATTAGTTTGAAATATAAAAATTCATGTTTAAAATTTCAAGAAAATTTAACGTGAAAATCGAATCTCACAATGTTACACAACGTACCACTGTGCATTGAAAAGGAGACAAATTATTGAAAAGACCGTTTGGGTTGACTTTTTCAGTCAATCGGTCTTTTAGTGAGTCTCTCTGTGCGAGCATAACTCGTATCTCTCATTGTGCGATGCTCGGTAAAAGACCGTTTCACGAACAGCTCATCGTAAATCGGTCAACCGAAAACCGAAACGAAAAGAAACGAAGTCTGCTGCTCAGAGAGAGATCGAGGGTGGTTTTTTTTTCGGTTGCTCTCGCGAGCAGAGCGTTAGCAAACCAAACGGTCAACAGTTATTTGCGAGCTATGCTTGTAGGTTATGCCGACGACTTCCACATCATAGTAAAATTTAATCAAAACCAAAGACAACATATAGCAAATTTAGACAACACTTTCCAAAAAATCTCTAAATGGTGCTCCTCTACGGGTTCATCTTTATCATTAAATAAATGCAAACATCTACATGTCTGCAGAAAACTTACCTGCCAATGCAAAATCTCTACAAACAATTTCAACATACCCATTGTTTCGTCTATGAAAATACTTGGGAATAATATTTGATTCCAAATATAAATGGACTAAACATATTAAAGAACTGATTATTTCTCTAAATAAAAAACTAAATATTATTATATGCTTATCTAATTACAAATTTAACTGCCATACACACACCCTAATTTCAATTATAAAATCAATAATAATATCAAAAACAGATTATGGATTATGTTTTTACGGTAATACATCACATTCTAAAATTAAAAAAAAATACAAACTATCCTCAACAACTCAATAAGAACGGCTTTAGAAGCATTCCGGACTACACCTATTAATAATCTGCTAATCTACTATATATCTACTATAAATCTACTATAAACACAGTAATAGAACGCCGTAACTTTCTCCAAGCTAATTTAATAAAAAATATATACTCCTCTAAAGATTCTCCACTAAACATTATAGCTAAGAATTTAAAAAAAAAAACTCACATCTGCTATAAACAGAGGAGTAAAACTTTGCAATTTTCTTAACATAAAACCTCATTAACTCTCTACAGTTACACCAAAACTACCGCCTTGGAAATTGAATAAGAATGCAATAAATACAGAGCTCTCAAATCTAAAAACCCAGAATAAAAATCAAATTATCTTTCAACAACACTTTCTTTACTTCAAAAATAACCTACCTCACCATGTATTCATATACGCAGACGGCTCAAAAACCGATAACTTAACTTCATTCTCAATTACTACTGAAGAACATATTATAAAAATAGAACTAATTCCAAACTATTCAACAATTTTCTCCGCCGAGATTATTGCAATTCATTAAGGTATTAAGATTTTTAAACTAAAACCAAACGTCAATATTACCCTGCCGCTATAAGGACTCTAATCATGACACACTTTCCTAAGATTATATTACTTTGGATTCATGGACACAAAAATATTAAGGAACACGAATTTGCTGACAGTCAAGCCAAACTGGCTTCAAAATTCCCTCTAATGCAAACCAAACATCCAGATGGCATCAACGTATAAACGAAAACTCTAAAAATGTCAATCAGTATATTAAAAATATAGATCATCAAACACTATCAAGGCAATTTCAAACAAAATTGATTAGGCTTAGACTTTGACACACTAAGGCAACCCAAGAACATTACACCAATCACAACATCAACAATATTTGCCGACACTGTGAAAACAACATATCCACAATATTAGAACATATTTTAATTGACTGCACATCTAATACCTTAAGTAATCTATGTTCCAATAACTTTTCTTTCCAACCCAACAAATTGCAATGTCCTAAGTATCATCAACTTTTTTAAGGAAGCCAAACTATACCACTTATTCTAAACTAAATATGAACAAAAAATACATAAAAAAATATAATAAATAAAAATAAAATTAAAAATAAAAATTAAGAAAAAAAATAATATATCTACATATACAAACCATGCAATGTACCATACGTACACAAATTACAATGTCATAGAACTTAAATAATCATAATTTACATTAATTAATTATTATGTACACAGCCAAAAGCCCTATTTGTCATCTATGTAGCTCTAAAAATAAATAAACAAAAGAGAACGAACGATTTCAACCTATTGTAGTGCAAACAATGTATCCATGCCTTCTAGAAATATAACATTTCGATTATCATACCGGCTTCTAAGTTTTTCTAGGACCTTCGGATGGTTTTCGCTCGTAACCTAGAATGCCTGAATTGTGTCTAAATTGTGTGTTTGTGTTAAATTGTGTTAAACTTTTCTATATTGGACAATCCAAACTCACGCACAACAAGTTGTTCGAACGAATTAATAAAGCTTTTATAATTTGCATAAGATCCGTCAAAGCTGGGCAGCGACAACCTTGGTAACGATGACCTCACTGGCGGTGGGTGATAGTCTGGCGCAACTATGCTGGTGTTACAATTTGTCCTTTATGAATAACTTAACTGCTATGTATGTATCCTCCAAGTCTACCCGTCCTTCATCATATGGATTAAGATTTTCAATGTGAGCCTGGACATTTAGAACCTTCTTGAAGTATGTTTCCAAGATGCTTAAACGATAGCGAAGCTCATCATTGCAAATTGGTTTTCCGTCCCTCTTCCACCACTGATTTGATGCGAGATATGATCCGTTTTAAGATTAAGGGTAGTTGTTCTAAGAGAGAAAGAATCTGTGAAAATTACAACGATGGGAACGAAAGCGAAACGAAAATGAAGCGGTGGAATTAAAATTGATACCTGCGTTGATCTCTGGACCAACGCAAGTAGTAGCAAGGAATACGAACCGGGAGTGCAAGCGCCGTTGCTTGCATTGTGGGCGACAAGCGAATGATAAAATTAACCGAGAACGGCGAGAGAAAAGCGAGGGTGATGACCCGGCGATCGAGACAATAGATAATGAGGTTTTCGGCAATTTCGACGGCAACTGTAAAACGAAACGAATGCTGCAATTGTTGTGTTTGCAAATTATGCACCGACGAAAATGTTAATAGAGATTGTACATGAATGCGAGTATTTTAATTGTTCACCAAAGAAATAACACACGTGCTCCGGTTGGGCGCCAAATAGTTTGTACATGATGAGTTTTCTTTGTTAATATATATTTCTTTAATTATAATTATATAATTATCATTATGGGAGTGTTCCGAAATCCGAAGCAAGCGAATTACAACCGATTTGAAAATAAGCCGTTTCAACAAAAAGGTGATAAGGTGCTTTTGATACAGTTAATTAAGAACAACTATTTAAACACCTCTCATAGACAAAACAAATGAGCGTAAATTTTGTCTACGAGAGGTGTTAAAATAGTTTTTCTAGAGCGGCCACAATCGATCCGGCCACTGATACATGGAATCGCGATATTCAGTGGGCTCGTTCGGTAACTTTAATTGCACTAACACTGAAATAATATGGATTAATTTATTATGTTTTGTTTAGTTTTTTGACTTGTTAAGACTTACTTTCCATGTCCTTTCAGGATATGCCCGTCCCCATTGTGGTCCGTATTTTTTTTATCTATCTGTTCAGTCGGCGAATAATGTATAAGCAATATTATGTAATATAAATACAAATTTATCAAAACCAATAAACCCATATAAAAGAAAATATCACGAAATATCAATATCAGAGGACAATAACACAGTGTAATTGCTGATCATCATAATTGCCCAATAAACATCAGAGTATTTATATTAAATCGACATTAATTATTATTTTACTATTTTACCATAAAATCAGCACTTTTTTTACCTTTTGTTGCCTATAAATAGAGTTAAGTATTTTGAATAAAATCAGTATCAGAAACAGTATCACAACTGTCTGTCACTCATCTTCCATTGCAAATCAACAGAGGTTTTTTGTGAGGCACTCGGTATTATCCACATTGAATATTTTTAAACCGGTAAATCAATCTGTTTGTAGAGGGGCGGTTTCAGTGGGATTCCAATGATGTGCACGTCGAAATAAAAAGTCAATATGTCGATTTTCTCCAATATATATGTGGTAGTTTTATAATTGCTTACCAACCAGCAGTAGATATTGTTTATTGAATATCTTAAAGTTAGCTCCAAGTTTACATTTGTTTTACTTAAGTTTATGGATAAGTTAATTATGCGCGTGTACATATGATGATGCGTGGTCGAACAGAAAGCTAAGCACCGACTGATCTCTGCCTCTTCTATCGGCTCTCTCAGAGCCGATGGCCGCTGTAAGCAGACGACACGACAAAACTACGGCCGCTTCGTGTCTCTCTCTTTCCTTAATTTCCTACATTCGGCTGTCCTGACGGACCATTCGCCTCGGATGGGTCTAGCCAAGGTTTCATATATTCGGAAACTGTAGAAGGAGGTCCCTCAGTATCACCAATCTTCTCGACTTCATACCTTCCATGCTTCATTACCTTTGCTACTTTATACGGCCCTAGATACTTTCCTTTTAGCTTTAATCCAGTACCGTACTGCGTTCGCTTGATAGCTACTAAATCATTAACCTGATACTGCTTGTCTTCTTACCTGTTTGAATCAAAACCCCTTTTGTTTTCCTGCTGTATCCGTGTGATGTTCTCTACTACTTCCTTTCTGATCTTTTCACGCTCCTTATCAAACTCTTTGATAATTGATTGCTCCAATATTTCTTTTATGTTCAGGTCAATCGGTATACGCATGTCTAGTTCAGTCAAAATCTTGAAAGGAGTTACCTTTGTGCTTCGTGGCTCAACACTGTTGATCATTTGCTGTACCTTTCCTAGATGCTTGTACCAACCACCGGAATTACCCTGACACAACTTCGACAACATAGGCACTACTACCTTGTGCATCCTTTCGACTTGCCAATTCCCACGTGGAACTCCTGTGGCAATCATTAAATGCTGAATTTTCTGCCTGTCGCTATACTCTCGGAACAAATTTGGCGTAAATGCTGCACTTCTATCTGTCACTATTCTATGCGGATTACCAAAACTATTTGCTTGAATTTCTAAACACTTAACGACTTCTTCAACGCCTGTACTACGGGTAGAATACAACCAAACAAACTTTGAAAACCCATCAACGACAACTAGTATGTAATTGTACTGCTTTTTGGTCATCTCCATTGGTCCAACGTGATCAATGTGATATGTTAGCAACGGCCGGTCGCCCTTGTCTATCGGTTGCAAATAACCTTCACGTTTACCTGTCTTTTCATTAATAATGATACACTCGATGCAACTACTTACTACACGCGATACCTTATCTTTCAATTTCGGAATATAATACGACTTCTCAATTATGTCTTGTGTCTTTTTAACTGAAAAATGCCCTTGCTTATGTGCTATCGATATAATCTCATTTTCTAACTGGGCGGGTACTACAATGAGCTCCTTATCTGGATCCTTAAACAAAATCTGATTCTGAATATATTCTGAAATATTCTATATATTCTTGACCTCCACAATACCTTTAACGGCCTTCACCCAATCGTCGGTTAGCTGAGCCTCTTTTAAACGATGAACTATAGTTTCAGTCAACATATAATAAGCTACACGACTTAACGCGTCAACGTGCCTCATCTTCGTCCCTGAGCGATGTTCAATAACATAATTAAAATCTTGTAGGTACGTAGCCCAACGTGCTACTCTCAAAGGAACATCCTTCTTTTTCATAGTCATTGTAAATGCGTTAAAATCTGTGACAATTTTGAATCTTATACCTAAAACGTATACTCGCCATTTCACTAAGGCTTCGATAATTGCCAGAACCTTGAGATCATAAGCAGGATATTTCTCTTCACATGGCTTAGTCCTGCGACTCATATATTGAACTGGATGGAATTGGCTGTCTTCCAAACTCTTTTGCAACAACACCATATCCCCATTTCGATGCATCAGTGTGGATTTCTGTCTCCAATTTCGGATTGTAAATTACTAAAACAGGCTTACTAGTCAATGCTACTTTCAATTGTTCAAACGCAACCTGATGGATCTCCTTAAATTCAAATTTAACATCCTTCCGCAAAAGATCTGTCAACGGTTTTGCAATAGCAGCATAGCCCTCAATAAATTTTCGGAAATAAGACGTTAATCCTATGAAACGTTGTATTGCCTTCATATCAACTGGCAATGGGAATTTCTCGACCGCTCTCGTTTTTTCATCACTTGGTTTTATCGTGTTATTTTCTACTATATACCCTAGAAAATTAACTTTCATGGCACATGGAAAAAACCATTTGTTAAATCCAATGTCGTGAAATACTTTTCACCCTGCAGTTTCTCTAATACTGTATCCATATGTGCCATGGGAAAGTTATCACGAATTATTTTCTCGTTTAGCTTTCGGTAGTCACAGCACAACCTCTTGCTACCATTCTTTTTGGATACCAACACTACTGGCGATGCATATTCTGATGTACTTGGCTTTATAATCTTTTCAGCCAACCACTCTTCCACTTGCTTGTCTACAATTTCCTGTTCACACAGCGCGAAACGTCTTGGATGCTGAAAAACTGGCATTTCATCCACTAAAACGATCTTCATTTTAATCGGTGCATCAACATTTCTCTGAGGCTGGTATTCTTTTACCATATCCCTAACCTCTCTAGCATGTAGCTCACTGAGATGTGAAACATCAATAGAAGTCTTCTTCTCTACTTCGTCAATGCTTGACATGCAAATGCCTCTAAGCTCATTACACAATTCTACACATCAGGACGATGCTACCTTATCCGATTTCTTATCTTTATCCTCATCACACACTCTACGAAAAAATTTTGTTCCTGTCTTGGAAACTTGCATATCAACATAAATTAGGATAGTCCTTCCTAAAATGGCTTCAAAACCAATATCCACGTCTGGAATGACATGAAACTCTACCTCCATTTCAATCTCATCAACTTTCACTGGTATCGAAAAGCTACCAAACGTTACAACTTGACTTTCTCCAATACCTGTTAAACATTTCTCACGACCTATCAGTTCAAGATTTCCGAATTTCAAGAATACACCTCTACGAATTAAACATAAATCTGCTCCTGTGTCAATTAAACCTTGAAATACAATATTACCATACTTAACATTCTTTAATTCTAAACCTGATGGAGTGAAAATACCTGACGGCTTAACAACTACGTCCTTATCTCGAATAATATTCGTATTCACCCGCTTTTCTTGTCCGGCCTCGACCTTAACATTTCAATTTACAGCACGGTGCCCTGGTTGGCCACATTTGAAACAACAAAATTCATTCTTAGGACAATCTTTCCTCAGATGCGATTTGTCTCCACACTTAAAACATTTCTTAAAGTTTTCTGCTGTCGACCTTTTCACCAAACTCTCACTTTTGTTACCCTGCGACCACTTATTGTTCATTGGCTTGAATCCGCCTCTTGCTTTCTGGTACACGTCGATCTGAAACTTAAGCTCCTTTATGTTTCTAGCTTGGTACAACATTGCCTTACTTGCCCTAGCGTCTGGGATACCATCTACGAAATATTCGATCAAACTCTCATCATCAAGTTTAATTGGCTTGGCTATCTCCGTTAACGCATACAAAAACTCATGCAACGACTCTCCTTTTTTCTGCTGACGTTTCTGCAACATTCTATGTACTTCTACAGATGACAATTTTACACTAAACTCCTCCAACAGAGCTGCCTTTAACGAATTCCAGTTACGAACATCACGCAAACTACGAACAAACGATTTTGCGGCACCAGCCAACAACTGTTTGGCGTAAACGAATAACTGCAATAAACTCCACGGAACAGTAACTGCACATTCTTCTAATTCCTCTATCCATTGATTAATGTCGGGGTTATTAGAACCAGAAAAATGCGACACACTACCTGCCACGTCTTTTAGAGTGAACCATGATTTATTCTCTGTCGGTCGCGTACATTGTTGAACTGCTACGGTATCGTCTATAGCTGTGGTTACAGACTCATCCTCTGACTCTTCTTCTTCCTCAACTTGAAAACCGAAATGAACTAAGAGTCTATCTTGCAACTCGCGCTTTCGTCCCGCCGTCTGCAACGCAAGTCCTCTTAACTTCTCTCGCAAATCTGCGACTGTCAGTGTCATGATCTCTTCAACCAGCATCGTGACGATTTAAATACAAATCAAATGTTATTTTATATCTAAGAAAAGCAATGAAATCAAACTTAAATAACAATTACAAATTACTTATTACTTCGCCTTTACCGCCTTCTCACGCCACTCACCTCACCCAACTATTGATTTACCCTTGTTAACTCACGCTTCTGTGCAGAACTTTCCAGACTCAAAATTCGACGCACACACAACCTCACATCCAGATCTCGCTTGCCTGTCGATGTCGCTGTTGTCGTCTTCTCTTTGTTGCCTTGCCTTAATATCTTCCAGACGTTAAGTTGCAGCTAAAAAAAGTCTGAGTCGGATTTATAGCTGCATTTGTCAGCTTTTTTTAACTGCAAAGTTCAATACAACCAGTTGTAGGAAACTTAAGTTATGTGAAAAATAAAAGCACTACTTATGACAAAAAATACCAAATTTTTTAAAAATTCTTAAAAAAAAAACTACTCTATGGAAAAAAAAAACATTCTTTTAAAATTTTTAAACATCTAAATCTATCAGAAAAAGTCATTTTTGGTGACAGCGGAAAAGTCGTGTCGACTAGTGCTATCAAAATTGCCCAATTTGCATTAGACACTTTATATTAAATCGACATTAATTATTATTTTACTATTTTACCATAAAATCAGCACTTTTTTTACCTTTTGTTACCTATAAATAGAGTTAAGTTTATTGAATAAAATCAGTACATATTAGAAACAGTACCACAACTGCCAATCTTCCATTGCAAATTATCAGAGGCTGTCGCCGTGAGTTCAGACCCTCATTTTGCACACCAAAGGATACCTTCTCTATCGCAATATCCAGAGGCTGTCGCCGTATCTTCAGACCCCCAATTGCGCACCGCAGGATACCCACTCCGCAGTCCAACTGGTTCAAGTTCCAGTTGCGACGACCAAACTGAAGACGGTTGATGTACCGTATACAACCAATTCTCATACACATACACGCACACGCACACACACACACACGCACACTGTGTCTCGGCTGGAGTACCACAGGGTTCGGTGTTGGGACCATTGCTGTGGAATTTAGCTTACGACGGAGTGATGAGGATCTCACTACCAGCAGGATGCCAGGTGACCTGCTATGCAGATGATGTGGCACTGTCAGTCGTTGCCAAACACCTACATACGGTAGAGGCAAACGGCAACAAGGCCATCCAGCTGATCCAGGGCTGGCTCTCGTCTACGGGGCTCGAGCTGGCGGCCCACAAAATAGAGGCAGTGCTCGTCAGCACCAGAGCATTGGTGGAGACGGCGCACATCCGGATAGGAGAACAGACGACATCTTCAAAACGAACCATTCGCTATCTGGGCGTCATGATAGACATCAGGCTTTGCTTCAGAGAGCATCTAAGCTACTTCCATGAAAAAGCGGCAAACACGAGCCGGGCACTTTTTCGCATGCTGCTGAACACTCGTGGACCCAGGTACGAAACGAGAGTGCTGCTGACTAGTGTCATACGCTCGTCAATAACATACGCCGCAGCAGTATGGGCAGATGGCATCAAAGTCGCCAGCTACGCCCGGGGAGTCAAAGCAATCCACCGTCTCTGCGCACTACGAGTATGCAGTGGGTTCAGGACGATTTCGGACGACGCTGCATTAGTAATCGCAGGCTTAATTCCAATCGACTTGCTGGTCCTCGAAGAGAGGTATGTGGCCGAAGCCACCCACGCAGGCGTAGACCGGAGGTCGGCGCGAACACAGGCTAGGGAGCAGAGCTTCAGGGTCTGGCAAAGCCGCTGGGACTCCGCTGGAAACGGTCGATGGACTCACCGACTCATACCGGATGTTAAACGGTGGACAAGCAGGTGTCACGGAGCGGTGAACTTTTACACCACGCAACTCCTGAGTGGAGATGGCTGCTTTAGCCTGTGTAGGTTCGGGCACGACGACTCGCCATATTGCAGGTGGTGCGGCAGCGTACCAGAAGACGCTGAGCACATATTTTTTGTATGTGGGCGC
Source organism: Drosophila athabasca (assembly GCA_008121215.1). Lineage (NCBI taxonomy): Eukaryota > Metazoa > Arthropoda > Insecta > Diptera > Drosophilidae > Drosophila > Drosophila athabasca. Next base: position 24,662,277 of record CM017796.1, on the reverse strand, counting down.
TTTGCACAAAGCAGGAGAGAATTGTGGCGATCCGTGGGTAGACAGCTGTCACCCAGCAACCTAGCAGAAGGGATGACGGAGGACCCAATGATTTAGGCGGCGGTGAACAACTTCGCTGCCATCGCAATGAAGGAGCTCCGCAGGTGTGAGCGCCTCAGAAGGGAGGCACCATAGGAGGAACCAGCGTCCCTGCGACGTAACACTACACGGTCGTGCCGCAGGGATTGGGTTCCCACTACGGTTCTCCAACAATTTAAAAATTTAATCCTATCTTTATTTAAAAAAAAATGTTAAAATTTTTAAATCTCTAATAGATAAGTAGCTGTAAATCTCAGATGTAGACCTATTAATTAGTTAATTTTAATAAATAAGCAAGTATAAAAAAAAAACAAAAACACACACACGCACACACACACACACGTTGACCTCCTGCCAACCCCACCGCTCAGCGGCGTACCCCCAAACGGGGCTCTGGCGACCGAGAAGGGGCGGTATAACCCCCAGCGGCTAACGTCGGGAAGAAATTCCTGGCCATCGCTGGATGTCCCGGATTAGCCTACATAGTGGTCCCATGGAGCCTTATGCCTCTATGGAAACGAGCGCCTTGGTAGGCACAATCCTACCCGTAACACGGAGACCAGTAAAGTATTACGTACGACCAACTGGACCCCCCCTTACGAGCAGTGGACTTTGGGCTGACGGTGTGGGCATTCTACGACCTGAGTAGGCAGGCTGAACCCCTGTTGAAATGGCTCGTAGGTCAATGTCCCCACCGCCCCCGTCTCGCTAAAACCCTGGCAGGCCTCGAGTAACGCTTCCTGGCTGTACCACTTATGTGGATGCGTAGGCTTGGTTGATCCCTATCCCAACTAGCACCGATCTGGCTCTGAATCCTGGAGCCCATAAGGCCCAGGGTCAACCCTAGCATGGACCTCACTCCACGGAAAGGCACCCATGGGATCGCGATGGTGACTACGCACTGCGACCAGAAATAACGAACTCGAGTTGAGATCCCTAATAACATGGAATGCTCACGGCGTGAGCACTGCCCAGCCTGGACCTGACGGCAAGAAGATGGAGCGGCTGCCGACGAACCCACTGGAGCTTTGAAAGATCCTGGGTACTCGGGCTAAAGAGCTCGTTCAAAGGATGAACGAGCAGCGGCACGTGGACATCCCGATAAAGGACCTAGCCCTGAGGGTGGTATCCCTGCAGGCGCTCGTCCTCGGCAGCCTCGACAAGCTGCAAAATAGGACCATCGGGACCGCCACTACTTGCACCCAAACCGTCACGAAGCCGCCTCAAGCTGGCGCAAAGAGGCTAAGGGAGTCCCCGCAATTGGCTGCTGAGCCGACAAAGAGGCAGAAAGGCACAAGGACTAAGGTAGCGGCGAACAAACTTGAGCTGCCTGCGCTGAACCAGGGGGACATAACCCCCTCTGGCACAGTAGACCATGGTGCCACCCCGGCCGCTAAAAAGCCACTCAGGTGGCAGCAGGTGGGTCCCAAGGCACGCAAAAAGAGAAAGGAGCCCCGGGAGCGCGAGCTTAGACCGGATGCGATCATCATCCAGCCCCAAGAAGAGCTCAGTTACAGTGATATCCTGCGAATGATGACCAGGCGACAGGACGGAAGCTCCAGAAAGTTGGCGAAAACGTCAATAAAATCAGAAAGACGGCAAAGGGCGATCTGCTGCTGGAGCTCAACGGTGCCGGCAAAAGCAACACTGGGAAGCTGAAAGAGGACATTAGCGCGGCGCTGGGACTGCAGTCGGGCATCAGAGCGGTGACAGAGGAGCTATGCGTGGAGGTCAAGGACCTGGACAGCCTGGTCACGAAGGAGGATGTCGCAGTGACGATAGCGACAACGCTTGATGCACCCAGCACGGACAGCAGTGCCATTAAGAGCCTGAGGCCATCCTTTGCTGGAACTCAAATGGCGGTTGTGTGCCTGCCCCAGGTACTCGCCAGAGCCCTCCTGGATATTGGCAAACTCAAAGTTGGCTGGACGATTTGTAGGATCCGGGAGCGGACAGCCCAAAGACGCTGCTACAGATGCCTGGAGTTCGGGCACGTAGCAATCAGGTGCAAGAGCACGGTGGACCGCACCGGATGCTGCCTCAGATGCGGGGCGAGCGGTCACAAAGCAGCAGCCTTCCAGAACAATCTACGCTGCTTCATCTGCGCAGCAAACAAGAGCAAGGACACGAAGGTGCCTAGCAACCAAGGGTGGATCCAACCTACCGACCCAATGATGAAGATGCTGCAGCTCAACCTCAACCACTGTGCTGCGGCTCAAGACCTCCTGTGCCAATCAGTGAGAGAACTGGCAATAGACCTTGCCATCTTCAGCGAGCCATTCAGACCTAGGGAGTCCCCTGGCTTCATACTGGATGCCACCAAAAAGGCTGCGCTATGGCTGTGCGGCGCCACACCTCTGCAACTCGCCAATACAAAATCAGAGGTGGGTTTCGTACGCAGGGCAGGGTCTGGGCTTACAGCGTCTATCTCGCCCCAAGCCTAACACTCTCAGAGTACGCAGGAATCTTGGACAACCTAGCGGCTGATGTTGGAGATCGTCACCCAGTGGTCATCGGAGGCGACTTCAACGCTTGGGCAGAGGAGTGGGGAAGGGTCCTGCTTGAGAACATTGCACCTCTGGACATTGCGCTCCTCAACCAGGGTGTGCAACACACCTTCTCCAGAGCAGGAACAGGGTCGATAGTCGACCTTACCTTCGTCAGCTGCTCACTCTTTAACACGTCGGAATGGTGTATCTCCAAAGCCTGGCTATCATCTTCAGCATAGGTCAGCAACCAGCAAGCGTCGATTCAACAGCCCCTAGGTGAATATGCTATCGAGCGGATAGGTTCGACACGCATGGCCAACCAAGTCATGGAGAGCCTCGACTCAGCATGCACCGCCTCCATGGCCCAGAGGAAGCATTTTGGACGCCACCACCAACCTGTGTTCTGGTGGAATGAGAGGATTGCCGAGCTACGCCGGAGTGCAATCACGCACGACGCCAATATCAGCGCTCGCGGGGAAGTACGACCTTCTCGCAATGGCAGGCTACCTTTACGGACAGCAGACGGGCTCTCAAGGCTGCCATAAAAGACAGCAAACGCCAGAGTTTGCTTTCGCTCTGTGACTCTGCTGAGCAGGACCCATGGGGAAGGGCATACAAGCTTGTGACGAAGAAGCTTGGCGCTTAGAAACATGCCCCCCATCGGACCCCGTCGTGGTCAGATCCATTGTGGAGGACCTTTTCCCGCGCATGGCGGATCACCTACAGGAGATCCCCCGCCAAGTCCAGCCACCCAACCAGACCATCGAAGAGGTGACACTTGAAGAATTCTCGGCTGCAGCCAGGGGCATTAGCCCAAACAAGGCACCTGGGCCGGACTCCATCCCAAATCGAGCCCTCAAACTCGCCCTTTCACCCGGACCTTTCACGAGCTCATCCCATCCATCGAAGCGTGGGTACAGAGGAAGCACGGCGAGGTCAATTTCCACCTGACCCAGCTCCTCAGCGGCCATGGGTGTTTCCGAAGCTACCTGCACCGCTTCGGGCACGAGGACTCTCCTGAGTGCACTTGGTGCAGACACGGGATGGTGGAGGATGCCGAGCACATAATAGTTAAGTGTAGTAGTTAAGTGTAACTAAACAAACAGAATTAAACAAAAAAAAAAAAAAAACACGCACACACACACACACACACACACGCACACACACACAGACACACACACACACACACACAAAACACTACCATCGCGACCAAGCCTGCCCATAAGTATCTGGGGGTAGTACTGGACCACAGGCTAACCTTCAAGGCCCACCTACAATACGCCAGTGCGAAGGCAGCCACAGCAACGGCGGCCCTGAGCTGAATGATGGCCAATACAGGTGGACCACGACAACGAAGCAGACAGCTTATCGCCGGGGTGGTCACATCCATACTACTGTACGGATCAGCAGTGTGGGCACCGGCAATGAGCATACCTACGTACAGCAGGGACTGCAGGAGCGTGTACCGGCGCTGTGCCCTCAGAGTCGCTTGCTGCTTCCGGACGGTGTCCGAAGATGCCGCGCTGGTTGTGGCAGGCATGACCCCGCTGGATCTCTTGGCAGATGAGAGACAGAGTGGTTCGGCGGTAGCTTAGAGCGAAGGCAGGAGAGCATAGCCCGGTGGCAGCGACGCTGGAACCAAGCAGCGAACGGAAGGTGGACGAGGCGGCTCATCCCCCAGAATAGCGCATGGGTGCAGAGAAGAAGAGGCCAGGTAGATCACTACCTGAGCCAACTGCTGACGGGGCACGGGTGCTTCAAGGCGTACCTGTATCGTTTTAGGCATGCCGACGACCCGTACTGCAGTCACTGCGGACCCAAAGTTCCAGAGGATGCGGAACACGTGTTTTTCCACTGCCCCCGCTTTGCACAGGAGCGGGAGAGGCGTTGACGTCGACGTTGACACACTCGTCGAGCGAATGGTAGCCGACGAGGGGATATGGAAGGCCGCCAATATGGCAGCGAATATCATGAAAGAGCTGCGCCGGCTGGAGCGAAGCCGGACTGGCTGAACTCGCCAACAGAGATATCGCAAAACAACCTATAAAAACAATCTATAAAATACTATACTAGATCCGCGGTGGGCGGTACGTGCCAAAATATCTACCTGTTTGACAAAGGCCTTGCATATGGGGCCTGCTATTCCTTTTTGTTGTCTTTTTGACGTCTTACAACTTGAAATTTCGTGCCCACCGCAGATTATGAATTCACATTATTATTTCTATATTCTTTTTTTTATCCCCACTATATTAGTGGGAGTATAAAGATACATACAAGGAAGAAAAAAATATAATGTAAATGCAGCGACACAGTTTTTTCACATTAAAATTTTCATTATTTACCACGCGCACAACACATATTTTTATTAAAACCCTGACTTTCCTAATAATAATAGATAATATAGATATTTTTCACAAAATCACTGCAGTTTCGCTTCCAGCTCTTTTCTGCACAATTGTAACAATTTAATGTGATAGTAAATAGCAAAGCGAACACAGCAAGAGGGCTCTGCCGATGCACGCTCAAAAGAGACGAAAAGAAAAAACCAAATCCTCTTTTACTGCGCACGATCGGCAGAGCCAATCTTTTCAACAGAGGGAAAATTATGGGTTGTTTGACGCCGGTCAACGCCTAGATGACATTGTCAATGACATTCGTCATCGCTTACTGCCGGGTATTTATACAGGGCTCAGGTACATACTTACCATACCCTTTTGACGTATGGTATATGTTTTTAATTGTATTATATAGTCTTATATTTTTATTTTTTAAAACTTTCATTTTATTTGATGTAACGCCTTTTTATATTGATAGGAAATAAAGCTAATCGCTCTTGTATATAATGGTTTCATCTTTAAATTTGTGCATCTGTTCATACCAAATGTCCTCAAAAGTAGTATCCCCTTCACCGCAAAATGTGGGGAATGGCGGAGTTTGCTTCAGTTTCCTCAAGGGCAAAATCGTATCGTATATATATACTAGGCCACCGGTAGGTCCAGGCACTGAACTACCTTGCACCCACATGACATTGTACTTTGCGTTAGTGCGCCAAATTCGTAGCCCTTTAAGAACACGCCAACGATTACCCATATGGCCAGGCATCTTTGTACCAGGCCAGACACGTCCCTTTTCGCCCCCACCGCCAATGTTACCGGGACGGCGATGAGTCTTCGTAACGCCATGTGAGGCAGGCATGCCCTTGTGACCGTGTCGCTTGACTACACCTTGGAAGCCGTGGTCGACGCTGTAATGAAAGTCCAGGCCAATACAAAATTATTAGATCATTCAATAATCGAAATGTAACCAAAATTCTATTTGAATATTGCAGAATGATCTAATACCGAGGAATTAATAAATAATATTGATTTTAATGTGTTAAGTTGGTTTTATTTATGAATAGTCAGAAATCACAGTGAAACGATGGCATCTTTCGGTTCGTTGCAACATTTCTTGTATGACTATAGATTAGGTTAAAAACCAGACCTCGCAAATAACGGTTGACACTTTCGGGGTGTCTGGAAAAAACTCTTATTTACGGACACATTTAGAAAGGATAATCAGCGTTTGATCAATTCGCTCAAGCAAAGACCGATTTTTTACAATCTCTTTTAATACTTTTTTTTCACTGACCACTTTGTCGCGAACGAACAAAAAAAAGTATCTTTTGGGAATGTATGCGTTCGTGTAAGTGTCGTTCTTATGGCAGCGACCACTTGCCTATGTGATTTGTATGCAGACAAAAAGTGTTCTCAATAAGAGAGCCAGTGTGCGTGCTGTTTTTTCAGTTTTTTTTTTCAGTGATCTATTTGCGAGCAATGTTTAAAACACATTTTATTCATAAAAAAAAAGTTTTGAATTTCTGATTTTCCTGATTTATTATACATATGTTGTAAATTACATTTCATAATTCAACTTTCCATTCATTGTACAAAACAGCGTACAAAACAAAGCTGACAGCAGCTTTTTACTTAAGCTTTTTACTTAAGTTAACATTATTAAAATTTTATAATACAGGAGAGAACAAACTCTTAAAACTTAACAAACCATAAATAAATGCAAAAATATACTTAAAACTTTTGATTTTTGATTTTGGGGAGGGGAGTGTAAGGTATCGTGGCGTGGAAGGTATGGTGGCCGACTTGCCAAATTGGGCATGTCATATGTGAAACTTTTTATTACTGTGGTCGATGCCTTTTATTGTGCTGACATTTTATATGCAGTAGTATTAATGAGGGGATCAAGTGATTTTTAATAAAAAAAAGTAGTAAAAAAAATAAAAAAGTGTTATGGATAGGTATGTGTTTTAACAGTGCCATAGTGAAGATTAAAAAAAAAAAAATTGAGTCAAGTAATAGCCTTTTTACACTACAGTGAGTTACCACATTTATCGATAGGTAACTCAATAGCTCAGAATTTGGATTTACACTATGCCAAAGTTTAGTTATTGAGTCTCGGCTGCTGGCACGTGCTTGTCTCCGAAAATTTGTTTTATTTAATTTTATTAATATGAATACCCAAGAATTAATGATGCTCTATGTGGCAGAGCAAGAGACGATAACGACGCTGCAATGTATAGAGTTGGCGACGATGTCTGCAGCAAGTGTGGAGTATTTGGATCAAATTTCCAAGAAACGCATTTGGACATTGCAAATAACCTTGGAATCCATTTTTTAAGAAAAAATTTCCGCAGGGAAATTGCACGGCTGCAATTACAAATATGTTGAATTTTGGCAATATGAATATGTACATTACATACATACATATGTACAAAAATTAAAATTTTTTAAATTGGCAATTGTTTATAATAATTTAATTAATATTAATTTATAATAATTCAATTTAGCGTTTGGCTAAGTTTTTCCGACCGAATTTTAGAAATCGACCACATTGTTTATATGGTTTTTAATAATAAAATTGGTTTAAAGTATTGGTTTTAACAATTGTTTGTACCTCTTTCCCCAGCCATATTGCTTACGCGCCAAAATTAAAATTTTGAGCTGCCAATTGTTGTTGTAACTAGTGGTGATAATTCCACGACAGGCATATCAGGGTTGAAATATTCGGAAAATCAGACAAACTCAACTAAACGCAACCAAAACTCAACTTTTTTGCCACCTCTAGGTCCCCTATGCTTCCCCATGTAAACCAAACTCGAGTTTTGCCCGAAACTCAATAACTCAACCGTAGTGTATGTAAATAGGCTATAAGTATGTGGTTATTTAGGTTTTGGCCAACAGTATTTGGTATTTAAAATGTTTGTGTATCCGCGACGTATGACAGTGACAACATCATATTTCCAACAATATGTAGCTTGTAAGGTATGATGGCGGATCATTTTTTAACACGAGATTCAGTTGTCTTTGCCTTTTTTTGTACAGAAGTGTATAAGTTACCACTCAGTAGAGGAGATTTGCAATTTGGGCACCGGGTTTTTGTCTTTAGACATAAAAAGGAAAAAAGAGTGTCTAAAAGAAGAACAACATCGGAGCAATCCATAGGCAAAAGAGTGAAGCTCGAAGTAGAAGAAGAAGATGCTGATCGAGATTTTCAATATAAGTTCTTTCCTGTTCTGTTATTATACCCGGTACTCGAAGAGTATAAGGGTATATTAGATTTGTGGTGATAACGGATGTGTGTAACGCCCAGAAGGAAGCGTTTCCGACCCCATTAAGTATATATATTCTTGATCAGCATCAATAGCCAAGTCGATATAGCCATGTCTTTCTGTCCATCCGTCTGTCCGTCCTTCTGTCCGTCTTCATTAGCGCCTATATCTCAAAGACTATTAAAGCTAGAGCAACCAAATTTTGTATCCAGTCTCCTGTGTTAACACACTACTCCAAGTGTATTTCAAAATTTCGCCCCACCCCCTTCCACCCACACAAATGACGAAAGTCTGTGGCATACACAATTTTGAAGATACGAGAAAACTAAATACGCAGAATCATAGAAGATGACCATTTCTATCAGAGTGTTGAATGTGAATCAGATCGGATTATTAATATAGCCACAATGAAGAAAACCATTTAGAAAGTCATCGTTCCCTCTCGCTCTCTCTCACACGCGACCCCGTCTGCTTTGCGCGTTCGTCCAGATGAGCGCCTAGATCTCAGAGACTATAAGAGCTAGAGCAACCAAACTTTTTGCCCAATCTCCTGTGATATTACTTCAATACAAGTGTATTTCAAAATTTTGACACGCCCCCTTCCGCCCCACAAAGGACGAAAATATGTGGAATCCAACATTTTTAAGATAAGAAAAAATCAAAAACGCATAATCATAGAAAATTGTCGTATCTACCATATTGCCAAATCTGGATCAGGTCGAACTACTATTATAGCCAGAAGAAACAAATTAAATTTCAGTCGCTGCGCAACGCCTCCCAAGCGCTTCTCATTCCCTCTCTCTCTCTCTCTCTCTTACACACTTACACATCTCGTATGAGTAGTTCTACATGTACATTTTTCCTTTTGGGCCAACATTTAATTCATCTCTTTTGCGAAGATATAATAAATTACTTAAATCATAAGATCACATATGTATATTCTGGCTGGGTACCGGGTATAAAGTAGAGCCCCGGCTCACAACGTTTCCTCCAGTTTTTCAATATTTCCAATAGTTTAAATAAATGATTTTCAGATCTATATAATGTTTTAGTTAAATACACCACCATACCTTTCAAATTTTACAAAATGCAAAAAATCAATGGTTTGCGCGAAGAGCTGCAAAATTGCATTCCATTTAAATTTTGGCAACCGCTTCTGACAGAAATATGCTCAATAGATGTGCGCAACTGCCTGTTTTTGAAATTTTGAAAAATATTGATTTATTGAGAGAATTTATTTATTATTTATTGAATTTACTATTATTGAAATATTGAGAGAGGGAGATGCAAAAAACAAATTGTCCGCCACTATACCTTACACTTCCCTATATTAATCCACTCTTAAGCATTCATGAAACCCTCACAAGATATAATTGAAAACAGTGTTTTGCAATTATCAGAAGAAATAAGGTTTCTATCAGAACCTCCAAATGTATCGGGTCAACACATTTATGAAAGGGGGGAGTTAACTTAACCAATTCCATCGAAGAAAAATCTCGCCCCACACACGGATTTCTGCAGATTCTGCATTTTTTGTTTATCTAATTTCCGAGCTGGATGACGAAATTGAGTCAGTCCTTTGATTTTATAAAATTTGATCTCGAAAGAGAACCAAAGGGGTTTCATGATGTTGAGATGGAAACAATTAAGGCAGTCCAACCCAGACCAAAAGAGAACGGTTGAGCAAAGAACTAAATTCACAAAAGACGCGCCGATACTTGTCCGGTTGAATAAAATACCTCGATAAATAAATCCTATACGTCTTGTAAAACTCAATAGGTTTTGTGAAATAAAAAAAATTAAGTTTATTTTTTAAAAACACAAATCGCCACTGCAAATGTTTGATTTACACGAGGCGGAATCTGCACTCATAGGATGGCACCGGAATAGAAAATTGCAAAGGCTGTAGTGTAAACTTCAAAAAATTCCTTTGCAATCTCTCGATACGCGCAATTTGAACGACCTGGGGCCCCCACTGGGGTTCGAAACTACTGAAGCATACTCAAGGCGCGAGCGCACAAGGAATGAAAAAAGAATACACACTTTCTAAGGGATTTGGGCATTTGGCATTTGGGATGGTGCTAAACGGCGTATGAAGATTTGGTCAAACGGCTGCAACTTGGCCGTTGATTCATCGGTTCTTACAAACGATACCTTAAACGACGCCTAATTAATGTGTCTATCTAAAACTAAAAATGTTATCCAATAAATATTTTTTTCGACTTTTCCTGAATTTTCAAAGTCAAAATTTCGGGGGAAAATACCGAAAAATATTATGAAATTTGAAAGCTTAATATCTTTCAGACGTTAAGCTGCAGCTACAAAGTGTCTGGGTCGGATTGTCAGCTTTTCAAAACTGCAAAGTTCAATAGAACAAGTTATAGAAAACTTAAGTTATGTGAAAAATTTTGTCGATAAATTCCGTTAGCCGACATATAACAGATATTTTTCTTACAAAAAATACACAAAAATCTGTGTCTGTAACAGTTGTTAACGGTAAAATGGCATTTGGGATGGTATGTCAAACGGCATATGAATTTTAAATTTGAAAGCTTAATATCTGCCAGACGTTAAGCTGCAGCTACAAAGTGTCTGGGTCGGATAGCTGCATTTGTCAGAAGAACTGCAAAGTTCAATAAAACCAGTTATAAGAAACTTATGTTACTTGAAAAATAGAAGCACTACCTCTAGAAAAAAAAACAAATTTTAAAAAATTAAAAAAAAAAACTTAAACATAAAAAAAACCATAATTCTTTTAAAAAAATTAAATCTCCATATCTATCAGAAAAAGTCATTTTGGGCCACAGAAAAAATAAAAAGTTGAATTTTGTTGAGTAGTGTAATCATTCAATTATAATCAATAAAATTATATTAATAAAATATTAATTCCACATTAATTATTATGTTACCATTGTACCATATTCTGATTTTTGTACCCTTTGTTACCTATAAATGAAGTTAAGCATATTGAATAAAATTAGTATCAGAAACAATACCCCGACTGCTTGTCGCTCGTCTTCCATCGCAATCATCAGATGTTGTCGCTGTGTCTTCAAACCCTCAATTACTCCCCAAAGTATGTATATGTATACCCTCTCCACAGTTAACTTGATTCAAGTTATATTTGCGACGACCAAACTATAGACGGTTCATGTACCGTATACAACCCAGATTGACACACACACATTCAGATGAACATTACCTTTAGAAGCATTTTAATGACCATATGAACATTATCTTTAGAGAAATTTTGATGACTATATGCTCGGTCAACACATTAAGAAATGCTAAAAATCGTAAATAATCGATACTAGTTTACTTTTAATAATTTCTGTTTTCTCCCGGGCAATTCTCACACACCAGCTTTTAAATAAATGATACAGATAAAGCTTCTTGTTCAACACACAACACACTAACGTTAATAACAAATCCGTTCTTACCTTTGTTTCGATAACTATTTGTACCCAAAATGTCTTAGACTATATTGTTTCTTTGAATTTTTATTAACAGATTTTCATTAATGTCTATTTTTAGGAACGTTTTCGTGACTCAGTCAATCCCAAAGCCATCGATAACACAAATCCTTATCGTGACTTGGTCCAGAAATATGAGGCTTTAGCGGAGGTCCAGAGGAGCCTCAATGAACTGTTGGTTTACCGACATAGACAATGACAAGGCAACCAAATTTAGTCCTGATATGTTGCACTTTGAATCTGTTGGAATACATGGCAACAAAGAAGATGGAATAGTGCTTGATAAATCAAAACAAGCTGTTGTGATGCCGAAAAGCAGTGCACTGGGGCAGACTCCAACTGAGTTTTCAGAGGTTGAAACTTCATCATCGGGGTATTCAGATGACACAAGCAATAAGTACACGCAAACTGATGAGCAGCCAGGCTACTTTTTATGCTCAATTAGTGACGGAAAGGACTGTAAATTTAGTATTTACGACAACGTCAGTCCGATAGACTCCCATTTTCGGCATCGCCCTGAGTACAGAGAACTGTTTAAAGAGATATTTGGAGTGCTTAAAAAAACTGCCCAGAATAATGAAGTAGGCGAAAAATTGTCATTGCTAGAAGACGAGTCTAATATTGTAAATCGAGTAAAGCCAAAAACGACGATAGTATCTCCAGTAACCCCTGTGATCGAAGAACAAATGGAGCGATTTATTGATGAAACTCAAAGCATAACGTCATCCGTTACATCTAACCATTCGATAGCCATTTCAGAGTGTATCACAAAAATAGAACGCAAAACAGCTAAAAGGCATATAAACGATTTCAGAAGTAATCAAAACAATTCACCTATGATGAAAGAAGCAGCTATTTCCCAGCTTAACATGTCCAAAATAAAAACATCTGTATGTGAAACGAAAATTAAGCCCATTGAGGAAAATGGACGGATTTTTACTCCAATTAAGCGTGAACCATTATAATATAACTGTATAACTGTAGGAGTAGGAATAAAAAAAAAACCGCCGTAAGCATCGAAATCTGTCGACTTTTGGAGATCGTTTTGAACGACAATTATGGGATGACATAGATAAGAGAAACTCTACTACATTTTATACGGATTTCCATGGCATTGGGCGCGATGTTTGTAAATGTACATCAGATTTTTATAACAATTGGAATGGTTCCCAAATAGTAATTTATAACCGAAATATTAATAAATCTCAATCTCCTAGTGGTCGTTATATAGAGTTGAATGGCATCGAGTTTTATCATAATGCTGTTTCACAAGAACTGCACAAGCTTAAAAAACTAGATTTGTCTTATGCGGACGTACTGCGCCGTGCCGACACTTGTGAGCATATGCATTCAAATTTTCGTATGAACGAAAACTATCTCAATGCTAATAACAAAAAGAAAAATCGTCAGCATCGTCAATAAAATAATTTTCTCGGTATTGATATTAACGATATTGCCGTATGACATACATAGAGCGTCAATCAATTGGATTTAACCAGTTTAAAATGTATTCTAGTCTCTTTTTAATATTGAAAACTTTTCACGTTCAATATATTTTTAATATACATACGTTTTTTCTGTAAGCTAATCAGTTTTATTAAAATCGTAATCATAGAAATTATTTTTCATATTTTCGGTAATATATTAATTTAACGTTAACTTCATAAATCTTGTATCAACTTAAACTTTGTATACTGACAAAAAAAACAACCCAAAAACTAGGAAACCATAATATAAGAAATAAAAAATTAATAAAAATCACTGTACTGTTTATTTAAATTATAGCTTTTCCTTATAGCTTTCTATTCATAATAATAGGTACACCCATCTACGTAAAGTTTAACTTAACAGAACATTTTTGTTTTCAATATTTTAAACCTAAAATTTGTTCTCAGTTATTATTTCAGTATTTGTTTTCAATATAATAAACTTAAATATAATGTAGGATCATGCTAATTTAAGAAATATATAAATTTCTTACTCAGAGTCATTTTCAGGCTGATCAAAATAATAGGTACAGTTACAGTATCTCTTCTATATTAAGTGAATAATTTGGAAATTCTTTCTTTTTTAGCTATTTAAGGAACATTTCATTTAGCTACAGTCTAAATATAAACAAATAATTTTTTTGTTCTTGCAAGAATGGGCCAAAAGTCTCATTGTAAAAAGGAAGAAGCACGATTGGCTTTTAGTCTGTAAAAAGAAGGCAAATCTCTTCGGGTCATTTGCGAAACTAATGCAAATATCTCATAATTTTGTTAGAAATGTGTTAAAATGGAAATATAGTCAGGAAACTCGGGTAAGGCCACAGAAAGCAATCCAAACACTTGACCACTACATGATGTCCTCGAGCAAAAGTGGCCGATATAAGTTGTCAAGGAGTATTGCAGCAGAAATTGGACAAGAAGTTGAGGCTCCAAAAATTCGTAGACGGCTAGAACAAGCCAGCCTTCCAGGGGGAACAGCACGGAAGGTCCCACATATGCGCCAAAAAAATATAACGATGCGTCAAACTTTTGCTAATGCTCCCAAAGACTCCGGCAGGATGAGCCGGAGAGTTATAGTGGAGAAGCATTTTATGGAGCGACGAAACTAAAATACATTTAATTGGGAATGATTATGAAAACAATGTAAGACGCCCTAAATGAAAGAAATTTGATCCACGTTTCACAAGAAAATATGTCAAACATTGAGGTGGCACTATAATGCTATGGGCCTGCTTCTCCTGGTGCTGCGTAGGTCCAATTTTCGAAAAACACGAACAAACTGAACGCTGTGGTGTACAAATCTATATTGGATAGTGCTATATTACCATATGCTTTAAAAATTTTGCCCTTTCGTTGGTTATTTCAGCAAATAAACGGCCTAAAGCACACATGGATGCTTTTGACCAAATTTTTTGACGACTCAAAAAATGACGTTTTGAAGAGGACTAGTCAATCTCCTGACTTAAATTCAATCGAAAGCTTGTAGGGAGATTAAAGAAGGACATTTGCTAAGTTTTCATTTTTAAACAAGCAAATATTATGCGAGGGCGTCCAAGAATTGTGGTATGAGACACCCATAGTAACCTGCCATACGTTTTTTAAAAGTATGACAAAAAAAATGTAGTAAAGGTAGGCAGAAATAGAGCTGGACACATAAGATATTTACTAGTAAATACTAATTTAGCAAAGAATAAATATAAATAAGCAGTTAGTAGATTTTTTTCATACCAACACTTGAAGTGTACCTATTATTTTGATCAGCCTGAAAATGACTCTGAGTAAGAAATTTATATATTTCTTAAATTAGCATGATCCTACATTATATTTAAGTTTATTATATTGAAAACAAATACTGAAAGATTAACTGAGAACAAATTTTAGGTTTAAAATATTGAAAACAAAAATGTTCTGTTAAGTTAAACTTTACGTAGATGAGTGTACCTATTATTATGATCAGGTGTGTATGCATTCAAAGCTTCGTATGCACGGAAACTATCTCAATGCTAATAAAATAAAGAAAAATCGTCAGCATCGTCAATAAATTAAGTGCGAAGTGTTGAGCTCATAATTTAATTATTGCTATTAAATGTTTATTTTAGTTTTGATCATACGCAGATCCCGATAATAGCAATGATAGCCAATCGCATACATTAAAAAGGTGGCAGTTTGGCAAGTGCAAGGTCTGGCTTCATTTTGAGAAGCCCAAAGATGGTAAGACCGCCAGGTGCATCCACTGTTCCAATAATAACACTAGTCGACACGACTTTTCCGCTGTCGCCAAAAATGACTTTTTCTGATAGATTTGGATGTTTAAAATTTTTTAAAGAATGTTTTTTTTTTTTTCATGGAGTAGTTTTTTTTTTAAGAATTTTTAAAAAATGTTGTGTTTTTTGTCATAGGTAGTGCTTCTATTTTTCACGTAACTTAAGTTTCCTACAACTGGTTCTATTGAACTTTGCAGTTAAAAAAAGCTGACAAATGCAGCTATAAATCCGACTCAGACACTTTGTAGCTGCAACTTAACGTCTGGAAGATATTAAGCTTCCAAATTGAAATTTCATCATTTTTTTCGGTATTTTTCCCCCGATATTTTGACTTTGAAAGCTCAGGAAAAGTCTGAAATTTTGGTCAAACGGTTATAACTTAGCCGTTTATTTTTATATTTTTATAAGCGATACCTTAAACGACGCCTAATTAATGTGTTTATCTAAAACCAAAAATCAAGGCATTCAAATATTTTTTTTTCGACTTTTCCTGAGCTTTCAAAGTCAAAATTTCGGGGAAAAATACCGAAAAAAATTATGAAATTTCAATTTGGAAGCTTAATATCTTCCAGACGTTAAGTTGCAGCTACAAAGTGTCTGAGTCGGATTTAAACTTGCATTTGTCAGCTTTTTTTAACTGCAAAGTTCAATACAACCAGTTGTAGAAAACTTAAGTTATGTAAAAAATAGAAGCACTACCTATGACAAAAAACACAAAATTTTTTAAAAATTCTTTAAAAAAAAACTACTCCATGAAAAAATAACCATAATTCTTTAAAAAAAATTTAAATCTCCAAATCTATCAGAAAAAGTCATTTTTGGTCACAGCGGAAAAAAAAAGTTGAATTTTGTCGAGTAGTGTAATAGAACAAGTGGCAATTCGTCCAATTTATACTACCACGTAAAAAGACTGGCTTTTTGGTGTTTTGGTGACTGGCGTTTTGAGTATAGTCCAATTTCACTTAGCAAGTTAAAAGAAGAGCAAAAAACCAAAGAAAAGTACAGCTTGAAACAAGAAGTGTCCACAAGGTGGAACAGAGCATTTTATATGATAGAGAAAATAATTTTAACTAACGATGCTATAGTAAAAGTGTTGCTTACCACTTTCAAAGCACCACCACCATTAACAGCTGATGAAATCACTTTGTTATAAGATTTAACCTTGCTACTCGAACCGTTTGAAAGTGCTACTCGTCAGATCCCGTCAAGTGTCTCAATTACAATATCGCTAATTTTACCAATTGTGTGTGGGTTGCTTCATAACTTGGATAGCGTGAAGTCAAATATGAAAATCGTATAATGAAAGTCTCGTCTTATGGAGAGCTTAGTTTTCAAATAATTAGGACGTTGCTTGACCCCAGATTTAAACGAGGGGAAACGTTGTGAGCCGCGGCAAAGGCCGCGGCTCTACCTTATACCCGGTACTCAGTCAGTATATACATACATATACATATGAGAAATTACGATTTATGCAATTTATTATATGTTCGCAAAAGGGACGAATTAAATTTTGGGCAAAAAATAATATTTCAAAAATTGAAGTCAAACCATTTTAGGAATATTTATACATGTTTCCAATTTTGTTTGCATATGATTTGTATACTGCTTCTACATTTCTACATTTATAACTACATATTCTAGACGTACAAGTGTGTACGAGAGAGAGAGGGAATGAGTAAGCACTTGGCAGGCGTTGCGTAGCCACTGAAATTTAATTTGTTCCTATTGGCCATAATAATGATCCGACCTGATTCCGATTCGGCAGTCTGGTAGATACGGTTATTTTCCATGATTCTGCGTTTTTAGTTTTTTCGTACCTTAAAAATTGTGGATTCCACAGTTTTTCGTCCATTGTGGGGGCGGAAAGGGGCGTGGCAAAATTTTGAAATAAACTCGTGCTGGTTTGATATCACAGGAGTTTGTATAGAAAGTTTGGTTGCTCTAGCTCTTATAGTATCTGAGAACTAGGCGTCACAAAATTCGAATGGGCAAAGCAGATGGGGTCGCGTGTGAGAGAGAGCGAGAGGGAATGATGACTTTCGAAATGGTTTTCTTCATTGTAGCTATAATAATGATTCGATCTCATCCAGATTCAACACTCTGATAGAAATGGTCATTATCTATGATTCTGCGTTTTTAGATTTTTCGTATCTTCAAAATTGTGTATGCCACAGACTTTCGTCCTTTGTGGGGGCGGGGCGAAATTTTGAAATACATTTTGAGTAGTGTGATAACATAGGTAGAATTCTCCGTTTGGAGAATTAAATTTTTTTTAAGAATTATGGTTTTTTTTTCCAGGTTTAGTTTTTCTTTTAAGAATTTTTTAAAACTTTGGTATTTTTCTTCAGAGATAGTGCTTCTATTTTTCACATAACTTAAGTTTCCTATAACTAGTTGTATTTAACTTTGCAGTTTTGAAAAGCTGACAAATGCAGTTATAAATCCGACCCAGACACTTTGTTGCTGCAGCTGAACGTCTGAAAGATATTAAGCTTTCAAATTTCATAATATTTTTCGGTATTTTCCCCCGAAATTTTGTCTTTGAAAAATCAGGAAAAGCCGAAAAAAATATTTATTGGATAACATTTTTAGTTTTAGATAGACACATTAATTAGGCGTCGTTTAAGGTATCGTTTGTAAGAATCGATGAATCAGCGGCCAAGTTGCAGCCTTTTGACAAAATATTCATATGCCGTTTGGCACTATCCCAAATGTTATTTTACCGTTAAAAACTGATATTTTTGGTAACACTCGGTAGCGAAAATATGCATGTTCTATTTCGTACCTATCATCGAAAGAAACAGCACATAACAAGTAAGCTCCGGCTATAGCCGTAACCATCGTCTTTATCTAATTGTTGAGCTAATCGTCCAACAACATAGCCCATTTCGTGCAGGAGAGAGCGAGGCAGATGTTTCATCCCGAGCTTGAAAGGCGCGCTCTTCTCATCACTACTTGTCTTCTACTTCGCCTATCATCGTATACCTTATGGCATAACGGTCGTGGCGTTATCGCGAAGGTCACTAGAGACAAGTAATAGCACCAAAAAGAAAAAGACCATCGGAGCAATCCACAAGAAAAAGAGTGAAGCTCTAAAACGAAGAGGAAGATGCTGATAGACAGTTTTGTTATTTTTAATTATTTCTCATAGTTTAAATAAATTATTTTCACATCTAAATAATGTTTTAGTTGAAAACACCAATACGCCACCTTTCCTTACAATTTTAAAAAATCCAAAAAATCAATCGTTTGCGCGAAGCTCTGTAAAATTACATTCCATTTAAATTTTAGCAACCGCTTCTGACAGAAAAATATTGATTTTTTGAAAGAGGGAGATGCAAAGAACACGTGTCCGCCACTATTTGGAATTTTTAATACATATTATCTTTTTTGCAATAAATGTATGTATACATATCATTGCAACAGAATGTAGAAAAAAAAATGGAATACCATAGAAAATTGTAGGATAATTAATATACGTTCTTGAAAAAAGCAATGTTTAATATATCAATAATATTTTGAAATTTATGGAAATATTTATGTACTTCCTATAAGGAATGTACCGAAAAGAAACTGCATACTTTAAAATGAATATTTCTCCCAGTGTAAGCTTTCGATCGTGCCATGCAATGCACCGTTAGAAAGCTCGATCAATTCTAAAGAATTTTGAATTTTTCGCTTTTTCTATTTGTTTTCAGTTTTTACAATGCTTCGAATCGAAGAGCAAGTACGCAAACAAATTGTGCACAGCTACTGTACTGAAAACGGATTTTCGTACAGAAAATTAGCTAAACGCTATAAAATTAGTGCAAATAGCGTGAGAAACATTATAATTAAGTTTGGAGAGACATGCTCTATAAAAGACTTACCGAAAACCGGCAGAAGAAAACAAGCACATAGTCCAAAATTGGAGAAATCGGTGTTAATCTTAATTAACAAAAACCCGACAATGTCGGTCCGAGATTTGGCAAAAAAAACGACTACAAGCGTGTCAATGATACAAAGGGTGAAACAGCGCAATAACCTTAAGACATGCAAAAAACAAAAAGCATAAAAAAAAGAGTCTGCATCAAGAAGAAGTTGGAAAGCAGAGAGCTCGAAAGCTTTATGATCGGTTGTGCAGTGACGCGGTTGAATGCATTCTGATAAACGACGAAACATACGTAAAATTGAAGCAACAACTTTACCCGGCCCACAATTTTACACAAAGAAGAGAGGCACAGTACTATTGACGAGTCCGTGTCAACAATTCATATGGAATTTGCACAAAAGGTGTTGATTTGGCAGGCCATTTGCACCTGTGGTCTTAAAACAAGCGCTTTTTTTACAAAGGGCACTATAGGTGGGGTATATTTATATGAAGGAGTGCTTGAAGAAACGCCTAATACCATTTTATAAAAAACATAGTGTCCCTACTGTGTTTTGACCGGATCTGGCATACGCACACTACGCTCGTCAACACAGGCCAAGTTGCAGCCGTTTGACCAAAACTTCATATGCCGTTTGGCACCACCCCAAATGCCATTTTACCGTTAAAAACTGTTACAAACACAGATTTTTGTAGGAAAAAATACGGTTATACCCCGGCTAACGGAATTTATCGGCGAAATTCGGCATATGAAAGTTTGGTCAAACGGTTGTAACTTAGCCGTTTATTCATTGATTCTTACAAACGATACCTTAAACGACGCCTAATGTGTCTATCTAAAACTAAAGCCATAAAATATTTTCTTCGACTTTTCCTGAGTTTTCAAAGTCAAAATTTCGGGGAAAAATACCGAAAAAAATTATGAAATTTGAATTCGAAAGCTTAATTTCTTCCAGACGTTAAGCAAAACTGCAAAGTTCAATACAACTAGTTATAGGAAACTTCAGTTATGTGAAAAATAGAAGCGCTACCTCTTAAAAAAAATACCAAATGCTTTGAGGTATTCTAAGTTCGCGTAACATATTTTATTCACATTGATTTATTTAGCTAAAATTTGATATCTTAACTCTCCGTTGCAGTCCGTGGTATACAAATTCGGACTAATTTACGCCTTCGAAAAAGCCCGGTAAATAATGCGGTGCAATGCCGCCAAATATCCATGCAGAGGCGTGCACAATATAGTCGTGAAGAAGAAGAAGTTAGCAGACCGCCAACTGATCTCGAGGCACTGGAGAGTAGTCGGCACACGAGGATAGCAGATCAAAAGAACCTCCACGGCTTAGTCTGGGCGAAGTATGCAAATTCAGGGAATACGAGGAGCTGCAAGCAGGCAGAAATCTGAAACCAAAGAAGGCTCCAGGGCCAGATGCGATCTCTAACAGAGCGTTTAAACTGGCACTATGGCTGCTCCCGAGGGAAGTTGCTTGCATCTTTAAAAAATCTCTCCTGGACTCATTAGGGAAGGTTTTTGAGATGGTGATTGGAGCTAGGCTGACTGCAGCCATCGAAGCAACATGTGGACTCTTCTCGAATCAAAACGGCTTCAGGAAGGGGAGCTCGATGCTGGACGCCATCACGAGGGTCGTGGAAACTGCGGAGAAGGCCACTGCTGGTGGAAATGTAACACGGTGGAAAGGTAACACAATGCCATAGTGCCTGGTGGTGACTCTAGACATCAGGACTGCATTCAATTAAGCTAACTGGAGCCGAACTCTGCACTCTGATATGTACTTAGTGCATACAACATCCCAGGCTATCTTTTAAATACAGTGTAAAGCTATTTTAGCGACAGGATGCCGACTATTATCATGTGTCTGGATCATACGAAGTCCAGCCGTAGTCTCAAGCCCTGAGCTTCGTTCTGGGACCCCTGCTCTGGAACATCATATATGATGGGGTCCTTCAGCTCCCGATACAAGCCAACATAAGCTTAATTGAATTCGCGGACGACTTTGCTTTGATGGTGATAGCCAAAGAAGTCACCGCTGTGGAAGCCAACGCCAATGAGGCTTGGCTAGCTGTCGCGAGACTCGAGCTGGCAGAGGAGGCGATCCTAATATCGAGCCCGAAAGTGGTCGAAACTGCCAGAGTGCAGGTTGGTGGGACAACAATCCAATATCCAGTCGCAGGGGTCGATCAAAAACCCAGTAGTACTCATCGACACTCGCCTGTCATTCAAGAAGCACCCGGAGTACGTCCAGAAGCAGAAAGCCAGCAGGTCCGCAGGAGGGCTATCCAGGATGCTGCTGACCGCTATAGTACGCCCCGTTTCCGCAGCTACCTCAAATGTTTTGGGCAAGAAGCAAAGGAATTGTGCATCGAATGTGGCACGGGCATAATGGAGGACGTGCAACACGCTCAGGAGCGCTCAGGTCACTGGAGAGAGCATACGGAGTAGGTGTCCACGCGTTTGCAAAGGTACCGCTGTCCGGTAGACATTTCTGTTTTGTTATTAGTTAGAGTAAAGTGGCGTCAAATAGGTCTGTTTTTTTTTTGGCGAGCTCGTGCGATTGTGGTGGTATCTATTGACGTCATTGAGGTAAGAAAATGACGAAGTGATAAAAGATGTAAAAAGGTGTTTTCAGCAGCTGCGTCTGGTTTTCTATTTGCGAATGACTTCTTCGAGTCCTCATCGTCACCAGAGTGTGGAATGGAAGATGAGAATTTCGGTGCACGTGGTTGCTTAGCTGCGGGACGCCCACGTTTGCGTATTTTTTTTTCTTGTTTTGATTCATTTTCCTTCTTTTTTCGGTACATTTTTGGCAGGAACTGTCGTTATAGTAACACCTTAAATAATTATATTGTTAACTCACGCGAAATACCTGAAGCACTTTCCTTTCACACGAGCACGTAATGTTTCGAAAGGAACCTTAAATAGTTTAGAGGCTGACAGAATACTGGCGCCATCTTGAACAGCTGCAATTGCATTCCTCTTCATTTCGTTTTGGCGTTTTTCGCACATAATTACGCACCATTTTCCTGTCTCAATAGTTTACATTTATAGTAGTGACCTACAGTGCCCCCAAGAGTATGTTTCATGTAAATTTCCGTATTTTTTTCAACACCAAAAAAAAAGAGAGGGAACGTTGTGAGCCGCGGTAAAGGCCGCGGCTCTACTTTATACCCTTAACTCAGTCAGAATATATGTGATCTTATGATTTATGTAATTTATTATATGTTTGCAAAAGGTACAAATTATATTTTGGGCAAAAAAGAATATTTCAAAAAATGAAGTCGAACCAGTTTTGAAATTTTTATATGTATATCTGTTTCCATTTTTGTTTACATGTAATTTTTACATCAGCTTCTACATGTACATGTACATGTAGAACTACTCAGACGATACGTGTAAGTGTGTGCGAGAGAGAGAGGGAATGAGTAAGCGCTTGGCAGGCGTTGGGCGTGTCAAGGGGGCGTGTAAAAATTTTGAAATACACTTGTATTGAATTGATATCACAGGAGATTGGATAGAAAGTTTGGTTGCTCTAGCTCTGAGAACTAGGCGCTCATTTGGAAGAATAGGCAAATTCGACAGGGTCATGTGTGAGAGAGAGCGAGAGGGAATGATGACTTTCTTCATTGTGGCTATATTAATATTCCGATCTAATTCAGATTCCACACTCTGATAGAAATGGTCATTCTCTATGATTCTAGGTAGTTAGTTTTTTCTTATCTTCAAAATTGTGTATGCCACAGACTTTCGTCCTTTGTGTGGGCGGAAGGGGGTGGGGCGAAATTTTGAAATACACTTGGAGTAGTGTGATAACACAGGAGACTGGATACAAAATTTGGTTGCTCTAGCTTTAATAGTCTCTGAGATATAGGCGCTAATGAAGACGGACGGACAGACGGGCGGACGGACAGATAGACATGGCTATATCGACTCGGCTATTGATGCTTATCAAGAATATATATACTTTATGGGGTCGGAAACGCTTCCTTCTGGGCGTTAAAAACATCCGTTATCACCACAAATTTAATATACCCCTATACTCTTCGAGTACCGGGTATAAAAACAAAGGCAATGTCTTCCTCCACTGCACCGCCAACAAAACGCACTCGGAATAATGCGGAAACAGCGAGTGAGCGCCTCTCCGACGCCCCTTTGCCACAATTGCTGAAGGTTCGCTTCCAGGCGCAAATGAGCTAAATTGCGTCCCACGTCCGGAAAGCAGAGCAGCGCATCCTCAGCAGCCTTATGGAGCGCCTGGACTAGATCGCTGGCGAGGTCAAGGTGAAGGGTGCCGTAGCCGTAGAATTGCCTACATTCCCTAAAAGTCAAGCACAAGAGGCAACAAGACGTGTTTGTTGGCCCTTTCATCGCATACTATCCGAGTTCTTGCTTGTTTATGCTACGCGGCTTATGTTTGACTCAAGCCATTTTTCAACTCATTATCGACCCTGGCTGCTGCTGCTGCTGCTCCCGAGAAGGTACTGCTAATGGAAAATGTCTTCCAAGTCCAATCCTCTTTAAATTTGCCAACTTTGTTCTTCATTTTTGATCATGATCACAGTCCTGACCACAGAAGACTGTGTGGCATACAAAATCAAAGTGCACCGCTCCATTGCCTCCGTCCTGCCATTTGCACAAATTAAACCGCTTTGCGCATCCGTCAGCAGTCCTTGCTGCGTCCTTTATTGTTTAAAGTAAGCGATAACACAAAAAATGGTCTGTAATAAGGATCAGCAAAAATGTCTTAGGAGTATATATAGCCTAAATGATCGATTCAAAAATGCTGTAGAGATAGATTCTGAAGTGCAGCAAAGATTTGCCAAAGAAATTTCAGCTCGAACTATACAGCGTCGTCTAAAGATGGGATTAATGGCAAGGATACCTGCCAAAAAGCCACTTCTTAATAGTTGAATGAAGAAAGCACGCCTAAATTTAGCTAAAGAAAAAGCAAATTGGTGTGAATCTGAGTGGTCACGAATCATATTCTCGGATGAGTCAAAATTTAACCTCATTGCACCCGATAGTTCCCGCACAGTTCGCCGCAGAAAAGGGTAACGCTATTCCGAAAATGGCTGCAATTGAAGCATTATCCCTATATTATGATATGGGGATGCATATCTAAATATAAAACTGAATCACTAATAATGAAGTGGAGTAATTCGCAGGGGAGTTGTGTCCAGTATGGAATCACATAGTGAGAGAGAAGATCCCATCTTTCAGGACGACTCTGAACCTTGCCATCGAGCGCGCTCTGTAAGAGATTCTCTGACGTTTTGTTATTTTTAAAAATTTAGTCAACTAGTTTCAACTATTTTTCACCGACAGGTTAACATTTTGAAGGCGGAATTGGGCATAAAGTCCTTAGATTGGTCAGGTAACAGCCCCTCAATCCGATAGAGAACGTCTGGGTATATGACTGCCAAAATAAGAAAGCGGAAGCCCAAAACTATGGTTGAGTTAGGGGGGGTTATAGAAAAAGTTTGGTTTGAGGATATAACGGAGGAATATTTGAGGGCTTTATGCGATTCGATGCCCAATAGGGTTAAATGGGTAATAAAAGCTAAGGGGAGTACCACCAATTACACTACTCGACAAAATTCAACTTTTTTTTCCGCTGTCTCCAAAAATGACTTTTTCTGATAGATTGGGAGATTTAAAATTTTTTTAAGAATTATGGTTTTTTTTTCATGAAGTAGTTTTTTTTAAAGAATTTTTAAAAAATTTGGTATTTTTTGTCATAGGTAGTGCTTCTATTTTTCACATAACTTAACTGGTTGGTCCTACAACTGGTTGTATTGAACTTTGCAGTTAAAAAAAGCTGACAAATGCAGCTATAAATCCGACTCAGACATTTTGTAGCTGCAACTTAACGCCTGGAAGATATTAAGCTTTCAAATTCAAATTTCATAATTTTTTTCGGTATTTTTCCCCGAAATTTTGACTTTGAAAGCTCAGGAAAAGTCGAAAAAAAAATATTTGAATGCCTTGATTTTTGGTTTTAGATAGACACATTAATTAGGCGTCGTTTAAGGTATCGCTTATAAAAATATAAAAATAAACGGCTTAGTTATAAACTTTTGACCAAAACTTCATATGCCGTTTGGCACTATCCCAAATGCCATTTTACCGTTAAAAACTGTTACAAACACAGACTTTTGGTATTTTTGTAGGAAAAAAAAACGGTTATTCGTCGGCTAACGGAATTTATCGGCGAAATTCAAGGAAATCCATGAAAAAAAAACATTCTTTAAAAAATTTTAAACATCCAAATCTATCAGAAAAAGTCATTTTTGGCGACAGCGGAAAAGTCGTGTCGACTAGTGTTATTAATTAATATATTTAATTGAAAAAAGAAATTCTGAAATTTTTTTGTTTATTATTAGTTTATAGAAAATGAAATAACCTATTGGAAAAAATTTTGTTTTTGCTGAATAAATCGATTTTATTATTTTAATACATTTTTTTTCCTGTGTTTGGTCAAAATACTAAATGACCGTTGGGAAAAGTGTGATTGAAAAAAATATTTATTTTTAATTATATGAATATGATATCAAAAAACCTAGTACGCACTTTTTTTAGAAATTGATTTATTGAATTAAAAAAATTAAAACTTTTAGTATCGAATAACATTTGGGGAAACCCCACGCTAGAGAAGTCAAAAATGCATGAAATTTCGGAGTGCGGCTTTTTTTTTGTCGCTGGGTGTATGTATATATTCCTGGCGGGAATATCAGCTGTTCTCTCAGTCCACAATCGTGTCGATAGACCAACCATCGATAAGAATTCGTGGATTTCGTTTACCTTGCTGGACACTGAGGCCAGGAAAACACAAACGAAAAATTCCTGGCCCAGTTTTTTTTTTATATGGAGTTTGACAGTAATTTTTTCCGCGGTGCTATATACCAAAACGCAAAAAAAAAAAAAAAAAAAAAAAATTTTTGTTTTGAATAAAATAATTTTATTTAATCAAAATCCGTAATTTCGTGCCGGGCTTCCAACGGGAGCTGGAGTTGCCATTTAAAAAAAATGTATTTAAGAAAATATGTAAGAAAAAAAGAAAACAAAAAAAAAACTGTTCTCAATAACAAAAGAAACCTGCAAAACATTTTTTTTTTAAAGAATAAAATACAAAAGAATTTATTTTGTGTCGAAAACAAATTTCTAAAATGTAAAAAAATTTTCGGCCCTTAGAGCGGGAGTAGTCTCTAAGAATTCTTCTTATTGTTTCAAAAATAGTTTCTGGTCTCACGAGCATGTGAGATGGCTCGGAGGGGGCCTAGCTGAGGCCACCGGACGGGTCGCAGGTTGCGGATAGCGAATGACCTACCTTTGGAGGTAGGCCAGCTGCGAATAAACGGTCATCCCTACGGAAAGCACCGAAATAAGCAGTCCCGGACAGCCAGCGGGTGTTCGCGAAGTAGCAACACTGACGATGCGCTTGTGGTGCCGCCTCGTTTAAGTAGCTCACATAACCCCCCACCCCTACACATTACCTACCCACATCCCAACCTCCACACTCATCTCACACCGGGCCGGACTAAGTGTGTTATTCGAACCGTGCCGAGCCTGGCTGGGGGCCCGGTATAAAAACTAGCCCAGTCGTTAACGGAGAGCTCAGGGACTTGGCAGCCCCCTGTTCTAATGATGCCTTATCCGGGCAACGTTAATCTCTGCCCGGACGGACCGCCCCTTTCTTTGCAAATCGTGGGATTAAATATGGAGAACAATTTCAATAAAAACAAAAACAAGTTCGAGGCGATGTGTCGAGACGACACCATCGAGGACGACTCGGACGCCGACAGCACAGTGGTGGAGAACTCTGTCGATGTCCCTAAGACTTCTACAGATAAATCTCCACCACTGTAAAGCAGCAACCGCTGCCCTTACACTCCGCTTGGAAGCGAGCGGAGCAGATGTAGTCCTGATCCAAGAGCCTTGGGTAGTAGGAGACAAGGGCTGTGGATTAGCGACGAAGGAGCACAAGCTTATTGTAGCTCAGAAAGAAGGTAAAATCCGTACCTGCATTCTTGCAAGGAAGCACTTAAATATCTTTCTGCTCCACAACTTTAGCAATGGTGACAACACAGCGGCAAGCCTTGAGCTACAAGGCTCTCAAATAAGGCTGATGTCGTCCTACATGGCTCATAAGCAAAGCGATCCTCTCGGTGACCTAGTTCGTAAGTTCACCAGAGATAGCGAAAGGTCGGATATAGGCCTAATAATAGGCTGCGACGCCAACGCCCACCACACCCAATGGGGGAGCTCGGATACAAATGTAAGGTGTGAGTCACTTTTCAGCTTCATCCTAAACTCTAATCTTCTTATCTGCAATCGGGGCAATGATCCAACGTTTATAATTAAGAATAGACAAGAGGTAATTGACCTAACATTAGTGTCGCATAGACTGTCAGACATAGTAAAGAACTGGAAAGTTCTGGGGGACCATTCCTTTTCAGACCACAGGTACATCGAGACTACACTATCTCTCGAGAGCCCTTTGTTAACCCCAGGAAAACTAACTGGGAGAAATATGTCACAGAAATGGAGGGACTACTTCCCTCCAAGGCACCAATCTGCCTGAACACAGAGCACGAACTAAATCATCTAGTGGACAGGTTCACTAAAGCATGCAACACGGCTTTCACGGCAGCATGCCCATTAAACCAACACAAGGGGAAGCAGAAACCCCCCTGGTGGTCAAAAAATATAGATATCCTACGAAAAACCTCAGGTCCCTCTTCAACAGGGCCAAAAGCGCTAACGAGGAAGAACACTGGGCAGATTACAAAAATAGTCTGGCCCTATACAAAAAAGAAATCAGAAAGGCAAAAAGGGCCTCGTGGCAAAAATTTTGTTCTGAAATCGAGGTAACGTCGGAAGCCGCAAGACTGCGCAAGATCCTCTCCAAAACAGCCCCCTCGGTGGGTTACCTAAAGAGAAGCGATGGTACGTGGACTAACTCCAGTGAGGAGTCCCTACACATTCTACTCGACACTCATTTTCCAGGGTGCTCCATCAATGGACCGACTCACTTCCCTAGTGAGGGTTCGATCACCTCAATGGAACATATCTTCTCAAAGCGGAACATAAACTGGGCAATAAACAGTTTCGATCCGTTTAAATCCACTGGTCCGGATCAGATCATTCCGGCCCAATTATAAAAAGCCGGAGACACGGCCATCAACTGGCTACAATGTATCTTTAAGAAGATACTAGTAGTGGGGAGAATACCACAAGCTTGGCTTAAGGCTAAAATAGTCTTCATCCCTAAAGCAGGTAAAGCCTCGCACTCGACACCAAAGGACTTTAGACCAATCAGTCTATCATCCTTCCTTCTCAAAACTTTTGAGAGACTGGTCGGAACTACAATTGAGAACAACTATAAGTTCTCAATTGTTGTCAGGAGCACAGCATGCCTACCGGAAAGGAAAATCCACGGAAACGACACTTCACGAAGTAATTTCGGGGATAGAGAAATCACTCTACCTCAAAGAATACTCTCTAATCGCTTTTCTAGATATCGGGGGAGCTTTCAACAACGTCATACCGGGTGCCATTACGGAAGCGCTGACTGACCTTGGGGTGGATCGTCACTTGGTGATGCTCATTGATCAATTGCTCACATGCAGGACGGTGACATCATCGATGGGATCGTCCACTCAGTCAAGGTATGTCAGTAGAGGCACAGAGCAAGGTGGTGTCCTATCCCCCTTCTATGGAACATAGCAGTCAACAAGATTCTATGTGACCTGGAGGGGGGGGGCTGTAAAGTCGTGGCATACGCGGACGACGTGGCAATTATCTTCTCGGGAAAATACCCTCAAACACTCTGTGACCTTATGAGCACAAAGCTCGCGAGACTGTCAGAATGGACAAAATCACGCGGATTGGGAGTAAATCCCTCAAAAACGAAACTCGTGTTATTCACAAACAAATACAAGGTTCCGCCCCTCAAACCTCCAATACTAAATGAATGCAGGCTCTCCTTCAGCAACAGTGCTAGTTACCTAGGTTTAGTAATTGACAAGAAGCTTAACTGGAACCTGAACATAAAAGATAGAGTAAAGAAGGCTACGATAGCGCTATACACTTGCAAAAAAGCTATTGGATTGAAGTGGGGCATGAACCCAAGCGTAGTCCAATGAATATATCAAGCAATAGTAAGACCAATATTACTCTGCGGAGTTACAGTGTGGTGACCGGCCTTATCAAAAAAGACGATCACCAGACAACTCGACAAAGTTCAACGAACAGCCGCCTTTTGCATCAGCGGAGCTCTTCGCACAACTCCAAATGATGCGCTTGATGCCATTCTATGCCTCCAAAGCCTTGCCCTTGCAGGAAAAGAAAGGGCAGAGATGGCAGCAATACGTCTGAGGGACTCCGACCAATGGCCACCTCAGCACACAGGTCACTCCTCAATATTAAACAGCAGTTCCGTCCCCACTAAAACGGACTACTGTGTCCCAAGGGAATACACAGACACCCCTTTCGATGCAATTATCCCACACAGAGACGAGTGGAGTGAGGGACCCCCAGGCCCAGAAGGTGCCCTAAACATCTTCACAGATGGGTCAAAGCTGAACAACAGGGTCGATGGAGGAATATACTCTGAACAGCTAAACATAAGGCACTCCTTTAGGCTCCCTGATCACTGCAGCGTCTTCCAAGCGGAGGTCATTGCAATCAAGGAAGCCCTAAACTGCCTTCAGGAAACTACCGCCATGGTAACCTGTGTAAACATCTACAGTGATAGCCAAGCTGCAATCAAATCGCTAAATGCGATCTCCGCAAACTCGGCCACCGTTGCAGACTGCCGCAAATCTCTTCACGAGATGGCTCAGCAATTTGCTATCAGCCTCATATGGGTCCCGGGCCACCGGGACATCGAGGGCAACTGTATTGCAGACGAGCTGGCCAGACTTCTCCTTCTCCAAGACAAGGAGGATACTCGTATGCCGATGGCCACATGTAGGCTCATAATAAAGGAACAATATAGGCAACTAATAGACAACAACTGGCAATCAGCTCCACGTTGTCGAATAACTCGGCAAACATGGCCAACCATAGACAGGAAGCGCACCTCTGAGCTATGCAAGCTCGGCAGACGAAGGTGCAGCGCAGTCATACGCTCCCTAACGGGACACTGGCTAATAGGTACCCACGCTAATAGACTGGGCGCCCGATACAATGATTTTTGCCGTAGCTGCAGGGACGAGGAAGAGGAGGAAACGGTGGAACACTTGTTCTGCGGTATCACAACGGGCCGGAAACGGCCTAGGTGTGCTGGGCTCCCAGTGAGTTTGGCAGCCGCTGTAACCTAACCTAACCTTCAAAAATAATTTCTAAATTATTATACAATTTTTCCAAGGCTACAGCAGGAGCGAAATCGTCGTACTTCACCTGTCGTTGTAGTCGATCTACTGATATTTTGGCGAATAATTTCGCTAATCGCAATCGCTAATCGCCAAACCAATACTACTTGGTGGGATAAACAAAAATAAGCTCGATTGTTACAGTTATTTCGGAAAAAATTAACCATATGTAAACATCACATAGAGGCGTCAAATAGACTAAAAACTGAGTGCATAAAAAGTCTGGACAATTGTATGGGTGTACACGTATTATCACATTCTGCATGTATGCGATATAGAATATCTGGCATTTGAAGATTATTTCACTTTTGGATTTCTGGGCTCTCTAACACTTTCTCTAGAATTTTTACAGTCAACCCTTTTTGAAGACGCTTGCCTTAGAATATCAGAAGAGCTGTTATTTTGTAAAAACTTTAGATTCTCATTTTGTTGAATATAGAATATATGTATGTATGAATATAATAAAAACATACATATAATATGTATGTATGTGCATATATTATATTAACTAATTATTATATTGCTATTTTATGTATATTTAATTATTATTAAAATCTACAACGCTTTCATATTCATTGTCAGAATCATTTCTAAAATTTTCAGTCCTAAATTTATATAAAAATTACGGCTCTGTCCGTAGATTAACGACCTCTTTGGGAAGGTCTTTCACCTTGTTGGAACGTTTTCTTTCAGGAACAAATAAAATAGACAGGAACGGGACTGATGAATCCATAGCTCCATAGCTGCCTTTAATGAGATCTGCGACCCGTTTCATAAATTTTATTACGTTCTTCCGAAGCACTTTCACCAAGAACACTTTCTCTGCTTTGTCTGCATAAATCTTATTTATTTTACTCGTCGGACTAAAAGATTTGTTCATAATTTCTAATGAGTTACTTTGACCACTATGCTAATATGTATTAAAAGCTATGTTGCGTACTTTTCTTTAAAATGATCATTGTATTGCATTTTTTCAGTTTCTTCTTCAAATAGTTAATCAAATTTTGTGAATTTTTTTCTATAATTGCAATGTTTTTGTCCATATGTTCTAATATAAAATCAAGTACTGCATCGGCGCTGCGAATGTTGCTGCTCCATATATCAAGCAGGGCTCCTCGACGAAGCTCATATGTGACTGGAAATGTTCAAACATGAACACATTATTGTACTTAAAGAACAATAGTCTTTACACATTCATGGAGACAAACATAAAACCCATTTATTCTAAGTAAAAAGCATACATAAAGTATAGAATTTATGACTGCTAGGGTGCGAACAGAGAAATCATCTGTCAACTCATTAACACACACGACATCCCAAAGTCAAGTGCAGTAAGCCATTAAGACCCTAACTTTGTCAAAAAATACTGATGCTTGCATGCAATCAGTTGGCCAGAATAGAATACAAAATTATCACCATCCCTCATTGTCAAATTACATATAAGGCCTGACGTTTCTGAAATAAAGTTATCATGAATTTACAACTCTGCTTACAAGTGTCTAGACTTTTCTTGTAAGATCTAAACCGGAAACAACAAATTTTTTCAAAATTTTCCAAATATTTAATTATAAATATGTATATAACTGAACGTTATTATCTCGAGTCCCCAAATGGCGCCACGGAAGTACCACTCTACAACACACAACTACATTTGTGAGACCCTTCACCTTATGAACATTTACGCAAAACTAGACCAAAAAAAACACGCACAAAAAGAGGACACTAACACTTTGTAAAAAGGGTTCTAAATACCTTGACGTTTATTATCCATTTGATACCTTTATTTTCCACAAAAACTTTTCGGAATGACTATAATGCAAAGACTGGCAACAAATTCCCACCATTTCACAAATGATAGGGTTGTCATCGATCAGCTAACATTGTAGGGCCGCGAAAAGTGCAGGGTTGCCAAACGGCTCAAAATAAAAAGGCTAGAAACTTCTAATAGGGGTATCTGCTTTCCGAATATTTCGTTAAAAAATGTTGAACTTTATGCCAGAAAAGCTGGCAAAATCATCTATCTGAACCCTCCACGAGGGTGTCGGCTGGACAATGGGCACTGCATTATCCCGGAGAAGGGTAATGCATTGTCGCTTGCTCCGTCCGAGGCACAGGCAGTGTCTAGCCAAGTGTCTAGCCAAAAAATATTTTGAAGCTAAAATTTTTGGTTTTAGATAGACACATTAAATAGGCGTCGTTTGTAAGAATCGACGGATAAACGGCTTAGTTGAAGCCGTTTGACCAGCGTCCTATGCACTGTGCATAGGAAAAGACAACGGAGGAGCGCAGTCGGCACACGCACAGTGTAAAAACTTCTATAAGCGTCGGCGCTATCTGCTCGGCTCCCGCGGCGGCAGCGAAAATGAATCGTGTCTTCGGGCCTATGCACATGCGGCTTCGCTATTCTGTTCGTCAGCGTTGCGGCAGCAGACATGAATCAGTTTGCGTTCAGAAGTTAAATGGTGAAGACCACGCTGCGCAACTTCATGATTTTTCTGCGCAAATTAAATTGTACACTAACAAAAATGTGCGACATAACGGGAAGATGATTTTTTCTTTTTAGAAAATAAGGATGGCGGGGCGCAATGATTGATTTGCAAATATGTTGCAAGTCGATGAGCACTTTCTTTTGTATTGAGAGGCACTATCATATTAATCATTCTCGGTACAAGGACTTACAGGGGCTGAGCGTGCCACCAAATTATTAGAACTGAAAGCGAAATATTTTCTAATATATGTAGCACCCAAAAATGTTTTTAGTTGTTTATGATCCTGTTTTTTTATTACTACGCTTTTGTTTTTTCCTCTGATTATTTTTTCTTTTGTTTAGCGCAAAACATTTTTCTTTATCTGGATTCATTTCTTTCAGTGCAAAGCAAGAAACGTTTTGCCTTCGTGTTGCTTCGTGCCTGTTGTCTTCGCACACAAGCGCACTAAGAACATGTGAGTGTCTGTGTGCCGACCACTGATCTAAAACCAAAAATGTAAACCACGAAATATTTTTTTTCGAC
This sequence comes from Drosophila athabasca, assembly GCA_008121215.1. Lineage (NCBI taxonomy): Eukaryota > Metazoa > Arthropoda > Insecta > Diptera > Drosophilidae > Drosophila > Drosophila athabasca. The sequence goes on along the minus strand of CM017796.1, from coordinate 24,628,614 downwards.
TTTTCCTGAGTTTTCAAAGTCAAAATTTCGGGGAAAAAAACCGCAACACATTATGAAATTTGTATTTGAAATCATAATATCTTCCAGACGTTAAGCTGCAGCTAAAAAGTGTTCGGTTCGGATTTATAGCTGCATTTGTCAGCTTTTCAGAACAGCAAAGTTTAACACAACTAGATGTTAGATACTTAAGTAATGCGAAAAAAGGACTACCTCTGAAAAAACCCAATTTTTAAAAAATTCTTTAAAAAAAAAAAACTAAACCATTTAAAAAAAAATAAAAATAAAATTTAAAAAAAAATAAAAATAAAATTTAAAAAAAAATAAAAATAAAATTTAAAAAAAAATAAAAATAAAATTTAAAAAAAATTAAATCTCCAAATTTATCAGAAAAGTATAATTTTGGGCGACAGCAGAAATGTCGTGTTGACTAGTATAGTCAACCTTTCGAGTGCAGTTAAGCCATGACACTGAGTGTGCTACATAAAAGCAAGGTATCATGAGAAAATTCTAGTTTACTTTGTTTGCTGCATGGAATGAAAAACTATGCTGTCATTTCAACAAAAAGGCGGCACAGGAACACTTAGCCGCCAAAAATGTATTTTGCGGGCTTTGTCTCCGTCTTTCAGTCAGTCCAAAATATCTGATTTTTCGCTAAAACCCTTATCTGATAGTGCTGTTAAAAATTTTGCCCGCAAGCAACTCGCCCTCGTAGCAAAAGATTTGCATCCTCTTGGGTTGATTGGCTTCTACGACTATGCACAGACACAGTATTTGGCAAACACAGTTTCGCAGACATTGTGGTTTCACGTCGCTGTCGCTGGACAGCATATGGCCTTAACCACTGACATATGGACCGATGAGTACACTCAGAGAAGTTATATTTCTTTAAGTGGTCATTATATAAATGACAATTTCGAATTAAATGTAAAACTGCTGGGTGTAAAAGAGTTTTTAGAGGACAAAAAGACTGTTAACTGACAATGGAGCCAACTTTGTGTCTGCATTTAAACAGTTCAAAGGGCTTTCCTGTGCATGCCATTTGGTTATGGACGATGTGCTAGAAAAAAATCCAATTCCGGAAGTTAAGGCTTTAATAGATTACGCAACAAAACTTGTTAAATACTTTAAGCACTCCAGTCTTAGCAGTAAATTGCCAAAAACACTGAAACAAGAAGTTAGGACTAGGTGGAAATCCCTTTTTAATTATGCTTAATAGTATATTTGAGGTTCAAGATGGTGTCTCTTAAAAGAAAAAAATGAGGTTCATAGATTTGCTTTCTAGGATTTTTCATTGTTGGAATCTCTCTTAGAATTCCTTAAACATTTTAAAGAGTGCTCGGAAATAATGAGTTCTGACAAAGAGCCCACTATTCATATATGTATATCCTTTATGGTATGTAAAATTGGTTCAAATATGCTCAACTGACCAAATCGAATCGGCATTCATAATAGAATTAAAAAAGAAAACTTTAAGAAGTTTGGAAACACGTTTTGTGCCCACCACTGCGCATTTTGTTGGATTGTTTCTAAATCCACCATTTAAAGAATTGCTTTTTTATCTGAGGAAAAACGGGAGAATATAGAAACTACGGTAATGTAGTATGTTGTATGCCAAATGAGCATATGCCAACAGTATCGTAGAGTATACAATATTACAAGTGGTCATATGCCCAACTTAAAGTAAGAGTATCATACTCATAACACAGCGACACTTTGTTGCTATGTTTATACAAACACATGCGCTGAAATACGATCGTCCACTTATGCGGACTGGCCGCAACGTGGGATCGCTAGCGTAAACACTTTTCCAGTATGTGCCGTATGCATGTACTTATACATAAACACATAACTACATACATACTGCAACTCTCTCTCTCTCTGCCGAAGTTCTTAGCGGCATAAGCATAATACACATATATGTTATACATAATATACATAACCGTCTCTCTGCTGACCAACTGTCGGCAGCGCAGCGACGAGACTTAGACTTACTCAGAACTTAAGTAAAAATGTAAAGGGCAGATACAATTGAACGTTGGGCGCGGCACCTTTGCTGCGCCTCAATAATAAAAAGACTCATTCAAAAATAAATGAAAATCTTTTTAATACAGTAAAAACAATGCTTTCTGATATACATTGTAGAAATTCTCTACAAGCATCCGGAAAAACTTTTGTTGAAAGTAAAAATTTGACTGCATTTTCCCAATTTATGGTTGCAAATTTTTCCAACAAAAAATAAAAAAAAAAAGTATTAATACAAAAATTAATAAATATTTAAATACAACCTGCTAAGAAAGAGACATTTTAAAATGTGCGAAAAATTGGCGCAAAATGTTTTATGCATTCCCGCAAGTTCTGCAACAAGCGAGCGTCTTTTTTCTACTTCTGGAAAGATACTAAATTAAAGGAGAACTAGACTAAAAAGTGAAAACCTTGACCTCAATTTACATAAAATTCATAGCTACATAGCTACTGAAAAGAAGACGTACCACAAGCTTATGGAAAGAGCCCCGCGACAGGCTCTGTTCTGTATCACAGGGGCGCTGGGGGCTCAACCCCAACGAAAGCACTCGAAACCATACTCGGAATCGACCCCCTGGACATCTACGCTAGGCTGACTGCAGGTAAGGAAGGACAGAGCCTGATCGCATCGGGGAACATGTCACCTCAAGGACACGGGCACAGTTCAATTGGCAGGGACATGACCAGTTTTTCTGACTACATGACCCCCTAAGCGTGGCTCTAAGTAAAAAAAAATAATACTTTTATGGGACCCGAGGACTGGAAAACAGGAAGGGACCAGACTCAGCACCTCAACATACATATAAACTGTCGTCTCCAAGATGGAAGGAGGAGTAGGAGCGAACTTATACTGCTTGAACCCTGAAATAAGGGTGTCATATAAGCTATGAGTGATTATGTATAACTCATACAACTGCCATTCAAAGGACTTGGCATGGATTGAATCAGTTGAGTAAGGGGCTGAAATCGGATTATTCAAATGCATTATATTTTTTTTGCCTCTAAATTTTGGCAGATATCAGTGTTGTCAACTATTAAGAAGAAAAATAGCTGTTCGTGTAGTAAAATGAGAAAATAGCTTTTTTCTTTGAGAAAGTTTTTCACAAAGTTTCATAAAATAAAAACATAAATGGGCAAACAGCGAATTATATATATTTTAAATATTTCGATTTCCGGGAATATCAATTTTCAATAGGCAGAACTAGCTATGAAATAGATGACTTGACAACAGTGTCAGCTAACGCTTTTCAATTGTTATTGCTTTGCCTGGATCCGCTTTCTTAAAATGTTCGCCAAAAGAGAGAGAGCGCACTAGTCCAGGCTGAGACTTAACTGTATGTGTAAACACGGTTCCCATATATTTTAGGTCAGCTAAAGTACGCACACATACGAACTTTCGGGTTAGAAAGAATGAATGCATAGAGTGCGAAGGAAAAAAATCGAGTAATTCGAATGTTGTATCCGTTGTATTCGTTTCGTTTTGCGAACTTATTTATTCTAACTCATAAAACCGAATGCTGACAACAACCAAACCGAACCGAACTTGTATCCGTCTTATTCTATTCGTTGTGTGCGTCGCGCTCATTCGACTCTATTCAATTTTAATGCATTTGTTTTGAATGGAGCCATACAGATCTCCAATATGTATGTATTCATAATCTGGTCTAATGAGTTGGTATGGTGGCTCAGAGGGGGCCTAGCCTAGCTGATGCGCTTGTGGTGCCGCATCGTATAAGTGGCTCACACATTCCTATACCTACACACTACCTACCCACATCCCAACCCTCCACACTGGCCTCACACCGGGCCGGACTTAGTGAGTTATTTGAACCGTGCTAAGAGTCAGCTTGGCTAGGGGCCCGGTATAAAAAATAGCCTAGTCGTTAATGGAGAGGTCAGGGACTTGGCAGGCCCCGTTCTAATGATGCCTTATCCGGGCAACGTGATACTCTGACCGGACTACCCGTTCTTGCAAATCGTGGGATTAGAAGTGGAAAGTACAAGCAAAGAACAAACTACAAACGAGTCTGGCACTCACCAATTACCAACATGGAGCAATCTCGCAAGGGAAAGCCACAGGAATATCGAGACTATACTATTTTTTCGAGAGCCCGAAACCCACTGACACTATTAATCCCAGGAAAGCCAACTGGGAAAAATATAATACAGTAATAGCGGGACTAATTCTCGCCAAAGCACCAATATTACCGATTACAGAGGACGACCTAAATCGTCTAGTGAACAGGTTTACTGAAGCATGCAAGAGGGCTTTCACGTCAGCATGCCCCTCAAACAAACATAGGGGAAAAAGAAACCCCCCCGGTGGTCAACACAAATAGATATCCTACGAAAAACCTACAGGACAAAAAGGGCGTCTTGGCAAAAATTTCACACTCATTCCACACTAGTTTCTCCGGGTGTGCAACCAGCTAGCCGGCACACCTCTAAAGGTTCGCCAACCTCTATGGCGCAGATCCTTACTAAACGGAACATTATCTGGGACATTACCTCGGCATCCATCGCTATCGCCTCTAACAGCACTACTCCAATTGTCTCACCTAACCTTGATAGCACCGCTGCGTGTGCTCCCAGGGTGGAAGTGCTTGTGGCCACTGTCGACGCTTCTGTCTCCGTACCGATACCTATTCTGGGTATGGCTGCACCATTTGGCTCACGCTCGGGACAAATTAGTGGAGTGGTTCCTCGGAAAGCAATTTTCGTTTCCCGACTAAATCCTGAGGACACAACGGATGATGTTAAGCATCATCTTTGTTCAAAGCTTAGCGCTCGCCTTGAGGACATAACTGTGCCCAAATTTTAATTTAAACATAAGCGTAATATTTCCTCTTTTAAGGTTATCGTCCCTGTTTCTTACCTTGCTAGATCACTTGAACCGTCTATTTGGCCTGAGCATACAAAAACACCCATTTCGAAATGGGTTTCTTTATTGTGGCTATAATAATGGTCCGAACTGATCCATATTCAACACTATGATAGAAATGGGTTTCCTCTATGATTCTGCGTTTTTAGTTTATGATTCTCGCATTTTCAAAATTGTGTATGCCACAGACTTTCGTCCTTTGTGCGGGCGGAAGGGGGCGGGGCGAAATTTTGAAATACACTTGGCGTAGTGTGATAACACAGGAGACTGGATACAAAATTTGGTTGCTCTAGCTTTTATAGTCTCTGAGATATAGGCTCTAATGAAGACAGACAGACGGACGGACGGACGGACGGACAGACAGACATGGCTATATCGACTCGGCTATTGATGCTGATCAAGAATATATTTATATACTTTATGAGGTCGGAAACGCTTCCTTCTGGGCGTTACACACATCCGTTATCACCACAAATCTAATATACACCTATACTCTTCGAGTACCGGGTATAAAAATGTACAACCCAGTGAGGAGTTATGTGAGACTCGTATAAAAGGAAAACAAGCTCGACTTAGTTTTCAAAAATTTAAAAATAAAGATTATATTAAGTAGGCCTTTATTTGTTGTACACTCAGATGACTGTGATCCGATATCACCCTCAATCTTAGATCATAAGAATTACTATGTTATTTTCATAGATCAATATACGCCTTACTGTGTTACATACCTACTTGCTCAGTCTGTTTTCGCAATTTTTAAAGAATATATTGCGAAAAGTGGAGCGCACTTTAATTTGAAAGTAATGTGATGTTTTTGATACTCTCGAATCTGGATTTTCCCCGCACACGACCGTCTCGATTCAAAGCTAGAACTTCCATGGTATGTTCGATGCATAAAACCCAATTCACTGAAGCTGGCAAGTAATTGCAATGACGCTTTAGTTCTTGATCAACTAAAATGTCTTGCATTTTTGATATTATTCGTATTAGAAGAGAAGGATTTAAAATGAATTTTTTACTGCTTTTGATAGGATAAATTCTAATAAATTATGCCTGGTGTCTGCAGCCAAATGATAAAATATAGGGCCATAGAAGCCACTGCTAGACAATTAAAATCGATAAAACAAGGAATGCTTAAAATAGTTCCTTGAGTTATAATTTTAGTTTTGCGAAAAATTTTAGTCAAATCATTCTGTACGGTGTTAAGTGTAGTTTAAAAAGAGTTTCTCTGCCTCAAATCGTGTGGCACTGTTGGGAAACGCAAGTTTCTGTGGTGTTGATTTCTGATGTTCCGAATTTGGTTTGACTTGACTGATGTTAAATTGTGCGTTGTTCCCATTCAACAATATCCATCGGATTGAAATCATTGCAGTCAAAGTCCGTGTTAGTATCACTTTTATCTATTTAAGCTGCTCATACATTCCTCCCAAATCTGATGCAGAGGTTTACTTAAACCACCTTTCTGCTATCCATTCTGTTGTGTCTTCTTTAGGTTGTGCTGGTCAGATTGGTGTCACGGGTGACTTTAATTTACCACTTCTTTCTGCCTCGCGATGACGCTAGCCAGTTGCTTCCTAGTATTCACAACGATTTTATCAATGAGCTAACGGATTCTCCCTTGCCCAAATTAACGCTATTAAAAATAATACAACTCAACGAAATTCAACTTTTTATTTCTGTTGTGGCCCAAAATGACTTCTTCTGATAGATTTGGAGACTTACAATTTTTAAAAGAACTATGGTTTTTTTTTTATGATTTAGTTTTTTTTTTAGAATTTTTTAAAATTTGTCTTATATTTTCCAGAGGTAGTGCTTCTATTTTTTCAATAACTTAAGTTTCTTATAACGGGTTGTATTGAACTTTGCAGTTTCGAAAAGCTGACAAATGCAGCCATAAATCCGACCCAGAAACTTTGTAGCTGCAGCTTAACGTCTGGAAAATATATAGACCGTTCTATGCCGATAAATTCCGTTAGCCGACGTATAACCGTTTTTTTTTCTACAAAAATACCAAAAATCTGTGTTTGTAACAGTAAATTTAACGGTAAAATTGCATTTGGGATGGTGCCAAACGACATATTAAGGTTTGGTCAAACGGCTGTAACTTGGCCGTTTATCCATCGATTCTTACAAACGATACCTTAAATGTCGCCTAATTAATGTGTCTATCTAAAACCTAAGATTCCTAAGTTTTCAATGTCAAAATTTTTTAAAAAATTATGAAATTTGAATTTTAAATCTGAATATCAGGCCTCAGCAGAAATGTCGTGTTGACTAGTGTAATAGAAACAGACTTCTCGACATTATTTTCGTTATGGATGCTGTAGGCACAGTAGCCAGAGTCAGTCTATTATCACTTCCTAAAGACCTTCCTTCCAGTGATTTGGAATGATTCCTACATCATTCCGCTTCACAAGAAAGGCTCCAGATCCAACATAGAAAATTACCGAGGTATTGCAAAGCTCTCCGCCATCCCCAAGCTCCTTGAGTTCCTAGTTAGCCGGCAATTGCAACATCTTTGTTCTAGCTTAATATCTACCAATCTGCTCGAGTTTTCCTCCATAATCAACCGTGGATTTCAGAGCGGTTTGTAAACCGACCTAATTTTTACGGATTTTAGGTTTCCCTAGTTATCCTCTATGTTGGATTTCGTCGTATCTTTCAAATCGTATACAACGGGTCTTATTTACTAATGTTTTGTCAGAGATCGTTAACGTTACATCTGGTGTGTCACAAGGTAGTCATTTGGGTCCGCTCCTCTTCATTTTATTTGTGAATGACCTAACCCAAGTTATAACATTCTCTAATACACTAATGTATGCGGATGACGTTAAATTCTGTCTGCCCTACTCCGACTGGTACTTGCACACTCCTTCATCTGGACCTAAATGAACTGCTATTGTGGTGTTCAAATAATCTTCTTTTTTTGAACCTTTTAAAATGCAAGCCTGTAATATTTTACCGTCGTGCTCCACATTTTGTATCCTTTTCTCTTGGTAATGATGTCTTTGATCGAATTTCGAGTTCAAATGATCTTGGAGTATTTGTTGATCATAAACTGTGTTTTAATAGTCATATAACGGCGACAGCTTATAAAGCTAAGGGTGTTCTAGCATTCATCAAGCGTTCGTTCAAGGAGTTTGACGACCCGTATGTGACAATCAATTGTACATTTCGTTAGTGTGCCCGATATTGGAGTATTTTTCCAAGCTATTCTCGGATCAGTGCAGAAACAATTTTTAATTGTCGCTCTTCGTAATTTACACTATACTGGTAGAATCCTGCCACCTTACCGATCTAGGCTACAACTTATTGACCTACCTTCGTTACACTATCGCAGAATATGCAATGGGGTAATGTTCGTGAGTCAGATTGACTTTACGGCTCCCTCTCGTACTACTCGTACATTTAGGCCTATCAGATTACCCTTATTTAGGGCAAACTTTGCCCAGCATAAACCTTTCATGGTTTTATGCTATAATTATAATACCCTTTACCATTTCGTATCCCCTGAACTAACCCTTAAAAATATAGGACTTAGTATTTACAACCACCTGAATTCAGCTAATCTGTAATTTATTTCATTTTCCTCTTTAGTTATCTTTTTAATTTTAATGGCATCATTAGCAGATAATTGGTAATTAATTAATTAAATAACTAAATGCTCTCAGGCGCACAACATGCCTACCGGAAAGGAAAAATCTACAGAAACGGCACTTTATGAAGTAGAGAAGAGTGAAGAAGCCACGATAGCTCTCTAAACATGAAAATAAAAGTATTGGCTTAAAATGCGTGATGAACTCAAGCATAGTCCAATGAGTATATCTAGCAATAGTTAGACTATTACTACTCTATGGAGTTTCAGTGTTGTGGCCGGCCCTGTCAAAGAGGACAATTACCAAACAACTGGACAAAGTTCAACGAACTGCCGCCCTATGCATCAGTGGAGCTCATCGCACCACTGCAAATGATGCGCTTAATGCCATTCTATGCTTGCAAAGCCTTGCCCTGGCAGGAAAGCAATGGGCAGAAATGACAGAAATACTTCTGAGAGTCTCTGAAATACGAGCACCACAGCACATTGGGCACTCAACAATACTAAATAGTAGTACTTTCCCCACGATAACGGAATACGGAATAAATTTGGCAAATGTGGGCGAGAGGTTCAAAAGGGAATCGCTAAATATTTGCGTTTCATAACCTTCTACCGATACAATGGGCTCAAATTCATTTTTGATGCTCATGATTATACACAGACTATTCCTACTTTACTCTTTAAATTTTATTTTCGAGTCATTCATATTGACATCTATTATTGGAGTATTATTATTTTTACATTTTACTATCATTATATATATAAAAATTAGCCTACATACATATGTACATATTACATTATTCTCTTATTTAGTCCCCCACCTTGTTTGTACTAGCATTACTGATTGCTCACTCCCTTGTTTATCACGCTTACACCTTATAGAATTAAACATCTCAATCTGTTTAGTAGAATTTAAATATTGAATATAAATGAAGTCCCGAAATAATTTCTTCTCTTTAACTTAATAAACATAGTTTAAGCAAGATGCACTAGAATTTATTTTTATACCCGGTACTCGAAGAGTATAGGGGTATATTAGATTTGTGGGGATAACGGTTGTGTGTAACGCCCAGAAGGAAGCGTTTCCGACCCCATAAAGTATATATATTCTTGATCAGCATCAATAGCCGAGTCGATATAGCCATGTCTGTCTGTCCGTCCGTCTGTCCGTCTTCATTAGCGCCTATATCTCAGAGACTGTTAAAGCTAGAGCAACCAAATTTTGTATTCAGTCTCCTGTGTTATCACACTACTCAAAGTGTATTTCAAAATTTCGCACCGCCCCCTTTCTTCCCCCACAAATAACGAAAGTTTGTGGCATACACAATTTTAAAGATACAAGAAAACTAAATACGCAGAATTATAGAGAAAGACCATTTCTATCAGAGTGTTGAATCTGGATCAGATCAGATCATTATTATAGCTATAATGAGGAAAACCATTTCGAAAGTTATCATTCCCTCTCGCTCTCTCTCACACGCGAACCCATCTGCTTTGCCCATTCGAATTTTTTGACGCCTAGTTCTCAGAGACTATAAGAGCTAGAGCAACCAAACTTTCTATCCAAACTCCTGTGATATCAATTCAGCACAAGTTTATTTCACAAATTTTGCCACGCCCCCTTCCGCCCCCACAAAGGACGAAAATCTGTGGAATCCACAATTTTTAAGGTACGAAAAAACGAAAAACGCAGAATCATGGGAAATGGCCGTGTCTAACAGATTGCCGAATCTCGATCAGGTCGGATCATTATTATGGCCAATAGGAACAAATTAAATTTCAGTGGCTACGCAACGCCTGCCAAGTGCTTACTCATTCCCTCTCTCTCGCAAACACTTCCACGTCTCGAATATGTAGTTATACATGTACATATAGAAATGTAGAAGCAGATGTAAAAATCATATGCAAACAAAAATGGAAACATGTATAAAAATTCCAAAAATGGTTTGACTTCATTTTTTGAAATATTATTTTTTGCCCAAAATTTAATTTTTCCCTTTTGCGAACATATAATAAATTGCATAAATCGCAAGCTCATACATGTATGTATGTACATACTGACTGTGTACCGGGTATAAGGTAGAGCTCACAACGTTCCCCCTCGTTTTGGTTGGACCCATGCCTGACCTGAAGCAGCAACCTGACCCCTGAACGGTTTTGGGAGGGATCTCTGGTAGGGTGGGCATCTGTGCAGCTTTGCACATGCAGTCCAAGACTGAGCATCGCCTATTACACTAGTCATCACGACATTTTCGCTGTTGCCCAAAATGACTTTTTCTGATAGATTTGGAGATTTAAATTTTTTTTAAGAATTATGGTTTTTTTATTTATGGTTTATTTTTTTTTTAAGAATTTTTTAAAAATTTGGTATTTTTCTTCAGAGGCAGTGCTTCTATTTTTCACAGGTTATATGTTACAGCTAATGGCAACCTTTGGGGTTATCATAAAACACCGAAATAAATGACTTACATACAACGCGGGTCAATCAGTACCACGATTTAGAACAACTCTGAAAACATGGTCGAACATAGACAGGAAAACCTATAGTCATACGTTCCCTTACGGTACATTGGCTAATAGGAACAGAAATATCCAAAATACATATGTATGTCCCCAAAAAATGAGATATTTTCATGTTTTTTTCAGAGGTTGTACTTTTTTTTTACATAACTTAATTATTTAATATCTAGTTGTATGTATATCTATTTGTATTAATGCAGTTCTGAAAAGCTGACAAATAAAGCTTTAAGTCCGACATAAACACTTTGTAGCTGCAGCTTACCGTCTGGAAATTATTAAGCTTTCAAATTCAATATTGGAAAATTTTTTGTAGTATTTTTTCCCGAAATGTTGATTTTGGAAACTGAGGAAAAGTCGAAAAAAAATATTTCTTGAGCTGAAATTTTAAGGTATCCTTTGTATGAATCGATGGATAAACGGCAGTTCTTGCAGAAGGAGACATGCCCCCTTACGCCCCCACAAAGGACGAAAATCTGTGGAATCCAAAATTTTTACGATATGAGAAAACCAACGCAGAATCATGGAATTGCCGAATTTGGATCAGATTGGATCATTAATATAGCCAGAAGGAACAAATTAAATTTCAGTTGCTACGCAACCCCTTTCAAGCGCTTACTCATTCCCTCTCTCCCGCACAAACCACGAACCGTATATAAGTAAAGACGAATATGTAAATGTGAAATGTAGAGAAGACAGATTTAAAAAACATGTGTAAACAGATAACATTTAATATATAAAAATTTCAAGAATGGTTCGACTTCATTTTTAAAAATTTTTTTTTGTCAAAAATTTAACTGCATTCTATACGAAAATTTGGCATGACATTCTTGAGAGATTTGATAAGACCAGCAAATACTTTCAAAGTTTCACGATGGTTCTCAATGGTCCGCTGTCAAAGCATTGAAGTCCTTGAAATTTTTTATCGAGTCGAAAAGGGATTCGTTCGAGACGTATGAAAATTAAACAAAGCAATTGTCGAAAACAGAAAACTGATACCAATTCAAGAGTTAAAAACCCGAACGTATCACTCTAGCCAATCGGGGAGAAAAAACATCTCGGGTCCTGCTGTCACCAAGAGACAAATTCCGCGTTGAAGCTTTTCTTCCAGATGTGGACTCGCTGACTACGCACTATGGTCCCAAAGACGCAGTGAAAAAGTTCAAATTTAATTAAAATTTGAAAACTGGTAAATTGGAAATAACCAGGAACCGCGAATAAGAGTTGAGTTTCAAAAAATTGAGCAAGAAAAAAGCTTCAACGAAATTTTTTTAAATATTTTTACGGCAAATTCAAAAACAGGATAAACTTTTATTTTCAATTTTTTTAAAAATTATTTTAATTATTAAAATTAATTTATATGATAAAAATAAAAAATAATTATTATGTATCAATTTTGATATAAAAATGAATTCATAACTTTTATTTCCAATTTTTATTATAAAAATTAAAATAAATTTAAAAATAACTTTTATTTTTAATTTTTATAATAAAAATTGATACATAATAAATATTTTTTATTTTTATCATATAAATTAAATTTAAAATAATTTTTTTTTTAAATAACAAAATCATTCTTATTTCTTAATTTTTTTTATAAAAATTATAATCGTGACGGTCCCTGGAAAAAACCCCTTTAACTGATCTAATTTTTGTTATGAATTTTAATCAATCGTGCTTGTACTACATGTTTTGTAATGTGAACTGTATATAGTAATTCTTGTGTCTTCGTAATTGTACGTAAAAGTGAGTCTACTAAACTAATTTTTGGAAAGGTATACAAATTGAGTTCCACCTTGAAACATATTGTGTGTCGTTGAATAACAAATCCTTGTTGAAATGTATGTAAGAAATTCCACATTTGGCCACATTTCTTAAAATTTGACTTAATAGATCATAACCTCAAATTCAACAAATGTATCAAATTTGAATTTGATAAAAGAAAAATATGTATATATCTTGTTGAGTGTTACTCAAAAGATGCAGAATCAGCTCTTGGTAATGAACAGGTCCCACTCACCGAACTAGCAAGGCTCTATAAACGGAAAATCGAAGAATCTTACGAAAAATAGAAAACATTTGTAAATGCTGAAATAGTTCTTCGCATATATGTATGTACTTGTCCATGATGGTGTAAGGTGTGCGAAATAATTGAACTTACAAACATAAAACACTTAAATAAAAATATAATTTTCATGATTTTTTTTTTTTTCAAATTTTTCCATAAAGTTAACAAAATAACAACTCAAAAAAAGGCCGACGAAATTTTTATTTTGAAATGAATGTTTTTTTTTAAATTAAATTAATGTTTTTTGGAGCGAAATAACTGAACTGATAATTTCAAAAGTATTCTTAAATAAACTTTTATTACTTAAATGTGCCCTCCTTTGCTATTTAAGGTCTTTGTAATTCGCCCTGGCATTGAGTCTATTAACTTTTGTAGTAAGGATATATCTAATTTCCGCCACTCCTTCACAATAGCCTCCTTTAACTCCTTCAAAGTACTGAATTGACGTCCGTGCATGTAAACTTTGCTGGAAAGTATGCCCAAAGGTTTTCTATGGGGTTGAGATCTGGACTTTTTGCTGGCCATTCCAAAACCGGGATTTGTTTGTCATCAAAAAATTTTTTTGTGTACTTCGAGACGTGGATCGGAGCATTGTCCTGTTGAAAAGTCCATGAATCTCCAAAACATCTTTCTCCAATATCAATGAGTACTTCGTCTAATAGTTCGACATATTTCCCTGAGTTCATTTTGTGTGTTACAAAGCATATTGCACTCTTTCCATTATATCCAAATGCAGCCCACACCATAAGCGACCCTCCTTGGAAACAACGTGAAATTTTGACCTGCTTTGGAGCCTAAGTATCTCTATAATAATATTGATAGCCATCTGGACCATCTAAATTACATTTTTTCTCATCACTGAAGATGATATTTCGCCACTCTAAATCCCAAAACCTATGGATTTCTGAATATTCCATTCGGGTAACTTTATGCCTAGGGTGTAGTTGACATTTGATAACCCTTTTTTCGTCCGAAACGGTTTGATCGGCCCTCAAAATTTGTTGCACTCGACGCTTTGATTCAGGCAGAGCCAGTTCGTGACAAATTTGGGCTGCGTTTTGGTTTTCTTTCACGGCTAAGGTTTTTATACGTCGATTATCGCGTTCTTGCAGTAACGGTGGCGACCCGTGCGAGACTTTTTCCCATGATTTTGTGGATCTTTTCAAAATTTTTGGATTGTGAAATAGCTCCTGTGCACTTTGGTAGCGATTTGCTTTAGTGGCATCCCCATTTCGCGATATGCTGAAATTTTTGTTCGCTCACCATTTGAAAGATAGCGACTTTGAGACATTCTATTGAAAAAAATTGCATTTAACATATGAAACAGCTTAATATCACCAAAAAAATCTCACATTAAATGTTGATTTAAACAAAAACGCAAAGAAAAGAAATCACTTGGATGCTCTAATGCACTTCTAAGATGCCATCGACTACTATTGTAAGCTCAATTATTTCGTTCAGCATTACGAGGCGCGAGAGCTTTCATGAACGAATAACGGAACCTAATTCATTTTTGTAGTGCACTTTGTTATTGCCAGCAAGGTAAGCTTTTTGTATGAATCTCGGCGCAAAAAGAAATAGACAAAACCCAACGAATTAAGATCTGGCAGCAGATCATAAACATTGTAAGGTGACTTTTTTCGCACACCTTACAGTTGCAGTCGGGAGACATCATTCTCCAACATGAAACTGATCAAAAATAGATTACGCACGACAACGGAGTCCATAGTATAGACCTCATGATTCTGAACACTAAAATTGCCATTGTTCGTGATTTATTTTTCGAAAATGTTATCTAAATATTCCCTTCGATGAAATATCGAACAAGTTCTACAATCTAAATCAGGAGTACCCAGCCCTATACTCTTCGGCTCGCTTTATTTTTATAAATTCTATGGAGATAGGAACTCACAGAACACATGCACGGCACCAAGTATAAAAAAACCTAACAAATGCAAACATTATGTGTGTTCATTGCGTAATACCAAACCGGTTATATATAGTAGCTCGTCGTTGCTCGCAAATGCAAACTGACCAAAAATTCCAATGCTTTTGTTTTGTTTTTGTTACGCAATTTTACTTCTGATTGTTATGGGATCTGCATTTAAAAAATCTTAGTTTTTTTAACCTGCCGACAAAACGTGTAACAGTGAATTCTGAGTCATTTTTGTTCAGAAAAATTGTGGCATACAGAAGTACCATAAAAATTGATTTATTATTATAATTAATAAAAAGATTAAATCATAAGTTCTTCCAGTGCACAAATTGGAATACAAAAAATTGTTCCCTTCTTGTTATTGGTGTTTTTCTTTGTGAGTGTTGGTGATTTCTCTGACATATGCTGGCTTTGGTCACCCCTGATCTAAATTAATAAACGGTTCTGATGATTGTCATTAACGTTATGACAATAATGTACGAGACTGTATAGTTGTTATTAAAAAATTTCCGCACCGAAAATACGATCGAGACGAGCTGAGCAGCCAAGCTCGAGTAGGTAGGGAGAGAGCGGCGGTCCGAGACATAGGATAGCCCAAAAGAAAATAGAAGTACACCCCGCGACCGTACCATGAAGAGTCGAATGAAAATTGAAATTAAATTTGTTCCTGATTCACCGTCTTGGTATTGTATAGTCTTTGATAAGACTTTACTAGCTGGCTGTGTGTGTCGGTAAAATCATTGATAACACTAGTCGACACGACTTTTCCGATGTCGCCAAAAATGAATTTTTCTGATAGATTTGGATGTTTAAAAATTGTTAAAGAATGTTTTTATTTTTTCCAGGTGTAGCTTTTTTTTAAAGAATTTTTAAAATATTTGGTATTTTGTGACATAGGTAGTGCTTCTATTTTTCACATAACTTAAGTTTCCTACAACTGGTTGTATTGAACTTTGCAGTTAAAAAAAGCTGACAAATACAGCTATAAATCCGACTCAGACACTTTGTAGCTGCAACTTAACGTCTGGAAGATATTAAGCTTCCCAATTGAAATTTCATAATTTTTTTTCGATATTTTTTCCCGAAATTTTGACTTTGAAAGCTCAGGAAAAGTCGAAAAAAAATATTTAAATGCCTTGATTTTTGGTTTTAGATAGACACATTAATTAGGCGTCGTTTAAGGTATATTTTTATATTTTTATAGGCGATACCTTAAACAACGCTTAATTAATGTGTTTAAGCTTAATATCTTCCAGACGTTAAGTTGCAGCTACAAAGTGTCTGAGTCGGATTTATAGCTGCATTTGTCAGCTTTTTTTAACTGCAAAGTTCAATACAACCAGTTGTAGGAAACTTAAGTTATGTGAAAAATAGAAGCACTACCTATGACAAGAAATACCAAATTTTTTAAAAATTCTTAAAAAAAACACACCTGGAAAAAAAAAACCATAATTCTTTAAAAATATTTAAATCTCCAAATCTATCAGAAAAGTCATTTTTGGCGACAGCGGAAAAAAAGTTGAATTTTGTCGAGTAGTGTAATTGTTAAGTCTGTGGACAAAATTCAAAAATTCACGAAATTTTTTTCCAGGATAGACCCCGATACCCGGTACTCGAAGAGTATAGGGGTATTTTAGATTTGTGGTGATAACGGATGTGTGTAACGCCCAGAAGGAAAAGGTTCCGACCCCATCAAGTATATATATTCTTGAGCAGCATCAGTAGCCGAGTCGATTTAGCCATGTCGGTCTGTCCGTCCGTCCGTCTGTCCGTTTTCATTAGCGCCTATATCTCAGAGACTAGGAAAGCTATAGCAAAGAAATTTTGTATCCAGTCTCCTGTGTTATCACACTACTCCAAGTGTATTTCAAAATTCGCCCCGCCCCCATCCGCCCACACAAAGGACGAAAGCCTGTGGCATACACAATTTTGAAGATACGATAAAACTAAATACGCATAATTATAGAGAATGACCATTTCTATTAGAGTGTTTAATTTGAATCAGATCGGCTTATTAATATAGCCACAATGAAGAAAGTCATCGTTCCCTCTCGCTCTTTCTCACACGCGACCCCGTCTGCTTTGCCCATTCGTCTTTTTTGACCCCTAGTTCTCAGAGACTATAAGAGCTAGAGCAACCAAACTTTCTATCCAAGCTCCTGTGATATCAATTCAGCACAAGTTTATTTCAAAAATTTTCAAACAAAAATAGAAACATGTATAAAAATTCCAAAAATGGTTTGACTTCATTTTTTTAAATATTATTTTTTGCCCAAAATTTAATATGTCCCTTTTGCGAACATATAATAAATTGCATAAATCGTAGGCTCATATATGTACATATATACTGACTGAGTACCGGGTATAAAGTAGAGCCGCGGCAAAGGCCCCTCGATTTACCAAAATTCATGATAAATTGGGGCCTGTACAGGAAAAAAATTTCGTGGATTTTGGAGAGGTTTTCCTCAGACTTAACAATTACCCTATTTTCGGCTTCTGTTAATCATGCATTTAGTTCTATTTAAAACAATATATTCAGAATTACTCACGTTTTGCCGCGAACATCAACATACTCTCCAACGCGAAAGTGGGAAATATTTAAAGGTGTTCCGGGCGCTAGTGCTCCCTGTGGTGAGATCATAAAACGCATGATATTTTTTTTTGGCATTACGCCTGCACCGCGAAATATCCCGCAGTATTCTTTAGTCAGCATGGCTGGGTTCGTACTTTCAGCGCCCACGAGAAGGCAGCCATACTTATTCCAATTATGCACACGGCACAGATTCTTTTGGGGCCGACATTCTTCGGGTGGCATGTACTTAATAACATGGTTATCAGCAATCTGCAATAATGTGGTGCGCACTTTTTCGCCATTTTTCAGCCATAGCGGATACTGTCCAATCTTACGAGCTATAACACCGCAACGCCTTATGTGCGGGGACCAGGGAGGAATGCCATTTTCCGGATCATAGGTGTGGTTCTTTTCATGGACTTGTATGCTCTTAGAAAGCGCTGGAGTACTGTATTTGTCGTGAACTAACTCATTGATAAAATGTTGATTTTCTGTAGTCACAAAGTCCTCCGTAGTCTTTTAAATACAAAAATCAATGTTTAAATGGCTAAATGTAAATTTGAGACTCTGCTTACGGTGCGTTGTTTTCGCAGATTCCAGTACGGATTCCTTAAGCGAGGGCGGCTCAAATAGCCCTTGTCTCGTACTTGTGCACTAGAAACGATACAGCTGCCAAGCCTAATTAGGAGAAATATTTGTGAGTTAACACATAGAATGAATATATTGAAAGAATTTTTCTTACCGGAGCCTCCCAAGCTGAAAAACAACACTTTGGATCATGTTATTTATATAACTAACAACAGCTGCCTACATAAAATTGGTTTGCAATTTAGCGTACTATCGATACATGCATGGTTCTACGACTTTTTTAAACATATTTACACTGACATGAGTAACCTCTCGATAGTTGACTAAATACACTCTACACAATGAGCCCATCCTAGGGGAACGGTGAGAATTTTTGACAGATGTGAAACTCCGAATCACACTGGTAACATTTGCCGTCTACCGACTACCATCAGTCGAAAACAGCTGAATGCTGTTTGGAATGCCAAAATTTAGAGCTGCTTTAAAAAACCATCGGCTAAATATCGCATAGAAAGGTGCGGCATAGGAACATCTCATATTGCAATAGCTGGAAAATTTACGAAACTGCGAAATCTTACGGACCATTACAGAAATTTACGGTGAACGGTCCAAGGTATGAACAATTTTGTAAGAATTTTTTCGATTTATTTCAAAAGATTTCTAGCATTTGACTTTTGAATCGGTAGACTCACCTGTTTTTTTTTAAATTACTTCCAGCTTTTTATACTCGAGGAGTTTAGGGGTGTATTAGATTTGCGTGAAAAGTGGATGTATGTCATGTGTGTCGATATAGCCATGTCTGTCTGCCGTCCAGCCGTCGTATTTAAAATTTCGCCCCGCCCCTTTCGAAAAGCAAGGAACGAAAACAATTTTAAAGATACAGGAAACCCAAAAAAGCAGAATCTTAGAGAATAACCCTATCAGCAGATTGCCTAATATGTATCAGATCAGATCAGAAAAGACGGAACACTATTGTCAAATAAAAATTCAGTGGCTACGATAGCGTACACATTCCATCTCTCTCTCAGAAAGAGTGTGCGGTTAAATATGTAAAATACAAATGTGGACAAAAATGGTAACAGATTTGTTTTAAATTTTTTTTTCGCGAAAATTGTAATTGTCACATTTTTGACCAAACTGACTTATAAAATATATTGTAGGTATATGTGATCTAAATTGTATCAAAAGCTGTTGAAAAACGAGCAGCCGTGGCAAAGGCTGCGGCTCTACTTTATACCCGGTACTCAGTCATTATATACATGCATACATACATATATGTATGAGCTTACGATTTATGCAGTTCATAATATATTCGCAAAAGGGACGAATTAAATTTTGGGCAAAAATATTATTTCAAAAAATTAAGTCAAACCATTTTTGGAATTTTTATACATGTTTCCATTTTTGTTTGCATTTGCTTTTTACATCTGCTTGTACATTTCTAAATGTATAACTACATATTCGAGACGTAGAAGTGTTTGCGAGAGAGAGAGAGGGAATGAGTAAGCGCTCGCTGCCACTGAAATTTAATTTGTTTCTTTTGGCCATAATATTGATCCGATCTGATCCTGATTCGGCAATCTGGTAGATATAGTAATTTTCATGACTCTGCGTTTTTGGTTTTCTTTTATCTTAAAAATTGTGGATTCCACAGATTTTCGATCTTTTTGGGGGTGGAAGGGGGCGTGGCAAAATTTTAAAATAAACTTGTGCTGAATTGATATCACAGGAGTTAGGATAGAAAGTTTGGTTGCTCTAGCTCTTATAGTCTCTGAGAACTAGGCGTAAAAAAAGACGCATGGGCAAAGCAGACGGGGTCGCGTGTGAGAGAGAGCGAGAGGGAACGATGACACTCTCATAGAAATGGTCATTGTCTATAATTCTGCGTATTTAGTTTTATCGTATCTTCAAAATTGTGTATGCCACAGACTTTCGTACTTTGTGTGGTCGGAAGGGGGCGGGGTGAAATATACTTGGAGTAGTGTGATAGCACAGGAGACTGGATAAAAAATTTGGATGCTATCGCTTTCCTAGTCTCTGAGATATAGGTACTAATGAAGACGGACAGACGAACGGACAGACCGACATGGCTATATTGATTCGGCTATTGATGCTGATCAAGAATATATATACCTGATGGGGTCGGAAACGCTTCCTTCTGGGCGTTACACACATCCGTTATCACCACAAATATAATATACCCCTATACTCTTCGAGTACCGGGTATAATCAGTCTCTGATCAGCATTCGTTGCGAGCAGACGTGTTTCTATTTTGTTATGACTTCCTATACGTGCTCAGAGTGCAGTGTCGACGTTACACCGCAGCTTCGCGGATTCGAAGCGGTTCGTTGCAGGAAATTAAATTGTTAACTAATTTGCCGATCCTACTCTGGCAATGTGATAGTTGCGTAGTGAGCAATGATTCGCACTCAAAAACGATCGAGATCATGGATGAGCTTCGGGAACTTAAAAGCCTTTATTTGAAGCTTAATGCAAAGTTTGAACTCGCTTGCCCCGGATCTGTAGATGCCCGGCTAACATCCCATTCGCTAACGAAAAAAGGTATTGATTTAACTACTTTGAAATTCGTCAATTTTAAGCTTCGAGTCCCGGAGAAGTATTATCTAACTGTCTTCAGCAAGTAATTCTGGCCACAATCAGCTAAAGTAAGCCAGTTCATCCATAGGGAAAGAAAGGACTTGGATTCTACTGTTGTGGACATACGGGGTGGAGAGCTTTTGCGTACATCTACTCCAACCAAATCCAAATCAAAAAACCCCCAATAATCGGCGTCACTGGCTCTGACGTCGTTAGCGGTTCACTTTCTTGCATTACCTTTCACCGCAGTTCTCAACTTTATTACCAACAACAACTGCAGAAGCTGGCGCTTAAGCCGCTCGCCCTTTGCATCATTCTCTCTCATCGGCACACACAGCCGTGGCTGTATTCGCAACAACAACAACATCAGATGATTTTGCCGTTTTCTTTATGTAGCCCCGTACTCGGAATGGGTGCGTTCCCACTCAGCGCGCTCTTCGTAGATGTGCTCTCTCGTCATCGTATAGCTTCATGCTATCAGTCGCTTTTGACGGCCGCTTTGTGTGATGTTTTCAATGCACTTGCTTTCGATGCTTTTGATCGTAGCGTGCTCTCTGCAGTGGTGTTCTCTTCGCCTCCCGCTGCCGCGGGGCATCGTCCAGCACCTGGATGGCTCAGCTATTTCTTAGGAGTATCGCTATCTTCTTCGCAGCTGCCAACGTGGGATATTAAAAAGTTACTTTATAGCGGACAATTGCTCGCTCCCAAGTTTCTCTTCCGTCGCCTCGCATTTATTTCGAGCTCTCGTCAGGCCGTTGTCATCGGCTCACACCGACTGGGGAAGTAACTACAAGATCATCTTCTTCCATTTGGAGATTGGATTCTATCTCTTACTTGTGTAACGATGATCTCAACCTGCAAACACGTATACGTACAGATACATTGCGCAGGGTTCTTAATGGTTCCTTTGGCTGTGCGATGCAGACGTCTTGTGTCGCCGCTGCGGATATTACTCTAACACGTCCGGTTGAGCGTCCGGTACCAATGGTAGCAGTTCCATTACATTCATCTGACAGGAGAATTGCAAGTAGATGTCTTAAAGTTTTTTTCCAAAACATATCTGGAATGAGAACCAAAACTCAATCTGTCTTCATGAGTACGTCTAACAGCGATTATGACGTCATAATATTGGTTGAAACCTGGCTCAACCCTAACTTCAGTTCCAATGAGTTCTTCGATCCAAACATGTTTCTTGTTTATTGTAAGGTTAGAGACTTCAGCCGGATGCAGTGCGAGAGAGGTGGAGGTGTCATCGTTGCTGTCCGCCGTACTTTCTGCAGCACAACAGTTGGACTTGCAAACGAGGACTCGCTTCTGGATCAGTTGGCTGTCGAGGTGTCTGGCTCGTCAGGGAAGACGGTGAGAGTTGCTTCCTATATACCCCCTGGAAGTGACTTTGCGCTATATCAGACGCATATGGATAATATTTCCAGTATATATGCCAGCTTAGATGATTCTATAGGTATCTGTGTGATAGGTGACTTTAATTTAGGATCTGTTGTATGGACATGTGATCAACAATCCCTTGCTATGATGCCTGGCAATGTACACTTGCGACATGATTTTAGGGTCATTGATGATTGTTATAGTAAGGGCCTCACCCAAATTAATAATATTTTTAATGATTTGCATAGGTTACTCGCTGTGGAGATAAGGCTTTTTATCACCGATCGGCCGAATAATTATTCAAGTAAATAATACGCGGCACTGAAATAAAATTGCGAATAGTTGTTTATTAGCTGATGTCTAAACGGCGAGTGGCCCTTGCTTGCCCTTCTCATTGCTAGCATTGCCGCTCCGATCGCTGAGCGCAGCTTCTCTTCGTTCGGCAAACATAGATAACGCTGAGCATAGATAACGAAGAGAAGAGCGAGCTTTGAGAGAACGTTTAGCAGGGCAAGCAAGTGCAAGAATTTACAGAATATGTATATATGTATGAATATGTAGCAGTGCAAATATGCGGCTGAAGGCCAATAAATAGCTGCTGTTTGGCCAGCCGCATTTCGGTGGGGATCTGCCCCGAACACTCGCTTTAATATTCATTAATTTCAATGTTCATTCCTCGGTAAATCTTGCTGATTTTACTATTTCTAGTTGTGATGTTCAGCATAAGCCCTTATGCTTTAATATTGAATTTTTTACCAGCCTTTAACGTAGCTCCTATTTATAATTTTGATCATGCCACCTTGTTTGCCGTAAATGATTGCCTCATGTCTATGGACTGGGTTTCCTTCCTATCGAATGCTTGTATTGAGACTAATTACAATAGCTTCTTTGATGCCCTCACGAATGCTATTGACAGCACTATTTCAACCAAGGTACGGGGCCCTTATAAGCTTCCTTGGTACACCAAAGGTCTCCAAAAATATACAAATTTAAGGAATAAAATCTATAAAAGGTTTCTTAGATGGGGTAATCCAGAGGACGGCCATAGATACAGGCAACACAAAAGAGAGTTTGAGTTCCTGAATAAATTTCTTTATAACCAATACATCTCTGAGGTCGAAAATAGCTTAAAATCCAATCGAAATGTATTCTGGCGCTTCATAAATTCAAAACAATCATCGGCATCCATACCGTCAACTATGACTATGTTGCTAACTCTGGGGCTGATATTGCCACCTTATTTGCTTCCAGGAGATTTTAGATAAAATTCCGGAAATTTGAAATATTGAGTCCCTTGATATAACTGATGAAGACATTTCCGAAGCTATAGCTCACTTTGATGATTCCACTAAGCCTGACATTGATGGAATATATTCATTCTTTCTCAAGAAATGCTATTTCAGTCTTCTTCAACCTCTTAAAATTCTTTTCTCTTCTTCTTTGTCTCAGAATAAATTAATAGCTAGATGGAAAATTCTAAAATTCTAAAATTCTACCGGCTCATAAATTCGGCTCATAAGTCTGAGATTTCGAATTACAGGCCTATTGCTAAAATAAGCAATATCGCAAAGCTGTTTGAGAGATTACTAGTTAAAAAATTATCATTCCTAATGAGTTCTTATATTGTCCCAAATCAGCATGGGTTCATGCCTGGTCGTTCTACGACCTCGAACCTAGCTATTTTTGTGAGTCATTGCATTCAAGCCTTTGAGGTCCATTCGCAAGTGGACTCAGTTTATACGCTATTTCGCTAAGGCTTCTAACAAGGTTTGTCACTCTGCCCTACAGGCTAAACTTTCCAAGCTGGGTTTTCACTCCTCATTCTTGAATTGGATTTCATCATATTTGGTAAACAGAAACTAGCAGTTTTATATAAATTACGAAAGAATTACACGGAGAGAGAGCAGCTCTAATTGCTTTTTCACAGATAATTAGAACGCGTGGGCCAAGCGGTTGCTGAAGCTGCAAGCGGTTGATAGGGGTTGGTGGGGGCAGTACGAGGAATGTGGGTCCTATGGAATAGGGTTAAACATTACGTATACGCACCTTAATTTTCTAACACGCATCACAGAAATAATAACAAGCAGATTGCCACAGATGGCCGCTATGATGATCAGCAGCATGACGAATGCCTTGAACAGCCAGAAGACACTGTCCAGCCAGTCCTCGTCCTCGGCTGCCAATGTGGCCAAAGAGGAGCCGGCCTCTAGCAGGCCACTGCTTTCGTTAACGAGCGTTGCCGCCAGCTGTGTAGCATTCAGTATGTGCTGTGCAGGCGGGACAGTAGGAGGCGTGGAGGTGCCCTGCAGTGGCAGTGCAACGGGCTCGGTATCAGCGGCCTGCGGTCCGGAGAGAGCGCTCGTTGTATGCAGCAGGGCCGCGGTGGTCAGGACCGTAGCCGTCACCCTTGCCAGGCTGCTCCAGACTGGACTCTGGCTCTGGGGAATCGTTGTGCTGCGCTGTGGTTGTTGCTCCTCCGGCTCGGGCTGGCTGCCACAGCAGCAGCGTCTCTTGCGTATCCTTGTGGCACTGGTGCGATGTCGTTGCCGCGGCATGTTGACGCTGGCCGTTGCCGTCGGCAGCTGGCCAAGATCGGGGCACAACAACATGAGTCGGAGTCTGCAGAGTCTGAGTCTGACTTTCTTGGGGTTTATTGGTTTTCTTTTCTTTGGTTGGTTTGGTTAAGTGGCCACAACTTGTAACTTGGTTTCTCAGACACTTTGTTTTCTTTCTAGTTTCTGTTTACCAAATATGATGAAATCCAATTCAAGAATGAGGAGTGAAAACCCAGCTTGGAAAGTTTAGCCTGTAGGGCAGAGTGACAAACCTTGTCAGAAGCCTTAGCGAAATAGCGAAATAGCCTATCATGTTGAAGTTAATGGGGCGATTTCCAACTCCTATGAAGCGACCTCTGGACTTCCTCAAGGTAGTTCTCTTTGCCCTTTAGGTTAGGTTAGGTTGCCCCGGACGGCCCTCAACGGGGCCTCTCATAGGCCAAAAAGGCCCTTAGTAATCCGGATCTTTGTATGGACCTTACGAGGGTGCTTCTGAGGTTCCGAAGTCCCCCAGTATCGAGGTGTTTTTAGCAAAGGCAAGCAGTTTCCCTGGCGACCTCTTGGAGGCATCCTCCAGTGATGCCAGCATCGGTGCGCCCAGGTACATCCTCCTTGCCCTTAAGAGAGCCGGACACCGGCAGATGAGATGCTCCAGGGTTTCGATAGCCCCGGGCTCATTGCATTTCCTGCAGATGTCACTGTTAGTGATGTTCAGCCTGGTTGCATGCGACGCAGCCAAGCAGTGGCCTGTTAGTATGCCCACTAACAGTCTGCAATCTTTCCGTGGAAGATGCAGCAGATAGTGGCTGAGATTATCATTGCGTTTCTTGCACATGATTTTCGAGATTCTGCAGGTGGTGGTGTTCTTCCACCTGCAATCTGTCCTTATTTTGGCCTGCTTCTCCAGGTCGCTTTGTAGCGTCCTTAGGGAGACCGGCACGCTTTCTGTCATATCGTTTGCCAGCCCGACACCTTCCTTAGCCAGAACGTCCGCCTCTTCGTTTCCTTCGATGCCCTGGTGACTGGGAACCCAATAGATCTGCACTGACTTAGTCGTGCTTAGTGATTCTAGTGCCTCCCTGCTTGCCAGGACACTTCTAGAACTGACCGCGGATGACTGCATGGATTTTATCGCTGCTTGGCTGTCAACGAATATGTTAACCGTATTGTGTGGTCGCTCTGTGAGCTGAGCGACCTCTGCTGCCTTCTTGATGGCGAAGACTTCCGCCTGGAATATGCTGCATCGGTCGGGTAACTTATACGACGCTTTTATTTCAGGGTTTGTACAGTATAGGCCTGCTCCTACTCCTTCATTCATCTTGGAGCCGTCGGTGTATATGTTGAGGTGTTGAGTCTGGTCCCGTCCCGCTTTCCAGTCTTCGGGTCCCATGAAGAGGTTTGTTTTTACTTCAAGGCACGTTAGGGGGATCATGTAGTCGGTTGAACTGATCATGTCCGTTCCAATTGAACTATGCCCGAATCTTTGAGGAGACATGTTCCCCGACGCAATCAAGCGCTGTGCCGCCTTGCTTGCAGTCAGCCTAGCGTAGATGTCGAGGGGGTCGATTCCGAGTATTGTTTCGAGTGCTTTGGTTGGCGTTGACCTCAGCGCTCCCGTTATACAGAGCAAAGCCTGCCGCTGGGTTCGTTCCATTAGCTTGTGGTACGTCTTCTTTTCAGTGGCTTTCCACCACACTAGGACTCCATACAGCAGAGTTGGTCTCACTACCGAGATGTAGATCCAGTGCATCAGAGCGGGCGACAGGCCCCATGTGCTACTAAGCATCTTCTTGGATGCATATAGTGCATTGGTGGCCTTTTTCACCCGCTCTACTACATTGGGTCTCCATGCCAGCTTACTGTCCAGTACTGTGCCGAGGTATTTGACCTGTGCTTTAGGGTTAGCCTTGTTTGGTTGACTTTCGGGGGGACCCATGTTGGTACCTTGTATCTCTTGGTGAAGAGGATGAGGTCCGTTTTGTCCGCGTTGATACTGAGTCCTACTCCATCTGCCCACTCACATATCTCCCTGAGTGTTCGTTCCATTATGGAGCTGAGAGTCGATGGACATACACCCGTGATAAGTACGCTTATGTCGTCTGCATAAGCTGTTATTTTTGGTGCTTTCCTTTCGAATTTCTTGATGAGGTTGTCGACCACCAGGTTCCATAGCAGGGGTGACAGGACTCCACCCTGGGGTGTGCCCCTGTGTGCACCTCTGACCATGGAGGCGGTGCCCCACTCTGATTGCACCCGTCTGCAACCTAGAAGGTTCTTTATCCAGAGGTTGATTGACGGGTGGGTGCTGGTAGCTTCTAGGCAGTCCATTATTGCTTCTGTAGCGACGTTGTTGAATGCTCCGGATATGTCTACGAATACTCCAAGTGCATATTTCTTAGTGTTGAGGGCTTTCTCGACGGTAGCTACTAGCGAGTGCAGTGCTGTTTCCACCGATTTTCCCTTGGTGTAGGCGTGCTGGTTGGTTGACATTAGTCCGTTTACTTTGGTTCTAATATGCAGATCCAGCAGCTTTTCTAATGTTTTCAGTAAGAAAGAGGTTAGGCTTATCGGTCTGTAATCCTTGGAACTCACATGGCTGCACTTTCCTGCTTTTGGGAGGAAGACAACTCTAGAGGTTCTCCATTGGATCGGGATATAGCCTGTTCTTAGGCATGCTGCGTATATCGCGAGAAGCCATGGGGTGATCACCTCTTTGGTCACTTGCAGCATGGCTGGGAATATTCCGTCCAGTCCAGGTGCCTTTATGCCCGTGAAGGAATCTATAGCCCATTGGATTTTCTTTGGGGTTATCAGATCTGTTGGGGTGTTTGTTCCTCAGTTGCTAGGTCCTGATGCGTTTCGGCATCGGTGACCTCGGTGCATCCTGGGAAGTGGGCCTCCATTAGTGCCGTTAGGGCTTCTTTGCTGCCCTCCGACCACTGTCCGTTGTCTAGTTTGAGTTGGCTCTGTACTGTGGGTTGCTTTGACAGCAGCTTTCTCAGCCTAGCCGTTTCAGACACTTTCTCAATGCTGGAGCAGAAGTTTCTCCATGAGCTACGCCGTGCCTTACGTATTTCCTTCTTGTATTCCCTTAATAGGGTCTTGTATTCCTCATTGATGTTCTCGTCGTTCGCTAGTTTAGCGAGCTTGAAAAATTCCATGAGGTTGTTTCTTTGCAGAGAGAGGTCTCGATTCCACCAGAGTGGTTTGGACTTCTTCCTTGTTCTAGATGGTGGGCATGCTGTGTGGTATGCCTGTAGCAGTTCCGTAGATAGAGTCTCTAAGGACTTCTCTATATCCTCCGCGGATTTCACTGAGCCCGGGCTCGCGAGTTTCGAGGTGACTGTCTTTCTAAACTTCTCCCAGTTTGTGTTCCGGGGTTTCTATAGACTATCACTTTCGGAGTGTATTCAAATTCGCACTTGAATTGAATGTACCTGTGGTCTGAGAAGGAAGGTCTTTCGAGGACCTTCCATCCAGATATGTTGGTACTCTTTCCCGTTGCGAGAGTTAGCTCTAGCACGTTTGACGAGGTGGGACCCACGTAGGTGTATTCCTCCCCCACGTTTGCTACATCGATGTTATTTGTTAGTATAAAGTCTAGGAGTGACTCACCTCGGTCGTTAATATCAGGGCTTCCCCACACACTATGGTGGGCATTAGCATCTGTGCCAACGATCAGTTGGTAGTCTTTGGAGTCGGCTTCTTCCACCAGACTCCTTAGTTCTTCTGGCGGTGCGGACCTGTCGTGCGCCATGTAGCAGGAGGCTACCAGAAGGCGCTTCTCCTCACTTTCCAGCATAACTACTGTCAGGTCGTCTGTGCTGTAATGAGACATAAGGTAAGCGTGGATTCCTTTCCGTACTAGTACGGCAGTTCTATTCCTGCTTACCGGTGTTGAGTAGAGTGTGTTGTAATTTGAGAGCTTTAGCCCGGCCACCGAATTGCCTGATGCAATCCAGGGCTCCTGGACCAAAGCTATGTCAGCGGGCCCTTGCTCCATGGCAGTGTGGAGCTCCGCTGATGCTGTCTTGCTCTTATGCAAGTTGAGCTGCAGCACACTCAGTTTCATGAGCAGCTGGCTCCCCTGCATACGACGGGTTGACTACTACGGTCAGGTCACCGTCCTCTTCTTCGAGCGTGTCGTCCAACGCCATACCCTGGGCGGCCTCTATGATGGTATCCAGACCGAGGTCCTTCTCCACTTCGCCTGCCTGCAGGGTGTGTGCGTCCTTATCGCTGGGCTGACGCTTTTTGAGGCGCAGGTAAACGCTCCCCATACCCCACGCCATTTTCCCGTACTTGGGGTAAAGTTGATCCTCCGCTGCTTTGTTGATCTGGAGGATCACATGCTGGCCCCCCTCGTTGGGTAATGGGCTACCAGCATGCAATACCTTCCAGTCAGCGGTCGGTATCTCAGGGTTCTGTCGCTGAAGGAGCTTCAGCGCACGGTCCCCTTGGATTGCGATGGGGAAGAGCACCTTCGCCTTTGGTATGGACGGGATTAGCTCCCTGTCCACCACCTCCAGCTTGGCCCCCTCCCACATCGCTTCCAGTTGGCAGACCGTTTGCGTCAGCCACTTCAGCGTCGGGTCGTCCTTACATTTCAGGATTTTGACCCCATTCAGCCACCCAGCACCATCGAAGGTGGGCATGGGAGCTGTTGGGTTCTCATCCATCCTTGTAAACAGGGAGTCTACCAGCCGCGCGTGGACCATTTTCCACTGCGCTGCTGTTATCCTCCCATTCTCATCACGTCTGTCGATGAGTGCTACAATCAGGTGTCTCTTGGACACATCGCTGATCTTCTCGCCTGACCCCTGCTTTGCCGCTTTAGGTGGTGGTTCCGCTCTCTTGGGTCCACGCTGCCGCTTGCTCGCCGGAGTGACGGCACTGTCGGTCGAGCGCTGCCTTTTGGTAGCCAGCAACTCTTCCACCTTGTTGGCGTGCTGACTTGTCGATGCCTTCATCTGAGGCACCTGCGCGTAGTATTTACGGCCCTCCTCTACCTTCAGCTCGGCCCAAGCTAGCTTGGATTTCTCTTCCTGGGAGATATCCGCCTTGCCTTGGAGCCTGCCTACTATCTTGAGGGCCGCCTTGTATTGGGCTTTGGCCTTCATCCCCTCCCTCGAACGCTTCGGCCCTTCCCTGCGCAGGGAGCTGGTACCTGGTTCAGGCGAGCGAAGAAGGCTGTCCTCTTCTGTTTTACTGATGGACAGCACGCTCTCCAGGTCCGAGTCTGCCTCGACAACGGCACCTGCGCGGCTCATCCTACAGCGGGTGGTTGTGGCAGTAGTGTTGCAACTGACGTGACCTGCTCCCGTCACGTCCGAGGTGTGGCCACTGGCGACACGCAGAGAGGATTGCTCCTCCCCGTGCCCGCCGGTGGTAGCAGCCACGCTTCCCACCGACGTTTGGGTTGACATCCCAACCCGTGTTTGCTCCTCTTTCCGCTCCATATTTGGCCCGAAGGTCCATACGTGGTTAATGTTTTTCGGGGGAACCACCCCCTAGCGTTTTAGGCCTACCCGCCAGGCACCTCTAGCCATGGCCCTGACCCCGCTCCCCCGACTCGAGGTCGAGAAGACGCAGGGCCATTGCCTTAGCTAGACACTGCATTGCCTCGGACGGAGCAAGCGACAATGCATTACCCTTGTCCGGGATAATGCAGTGCCCATTGCCCAGCCGGCACCCTCGTGGAGGGTTCAGCTAGAGGATTTTCGCCAGCCCTCTTTGCCCTTTGCTGTTCTTTATTTTCATAAATGATATTTTTTTCCTGTATTAAATTACCCAAATATCTTCTTCATGCTGATGACCTTAAAATCTGCATGCCGGTGAATTCCATTACTGACAGCTTTCTGTTACAGGCTGACTTGAACAAAGTCGGTGATTGGTGTATATTATTAATAATCACTTACTCTCTCCACTGAACGAGACTATGGATCTGGAGGTCCATTTTGATTATAAATTCCTATTTATTAATCACTTGAATTTTATTCTGCCGAAGGCGTATACAATGTTCGGAATTGTCAAGCGAAATACCGTACAGTTTAGGGACCCGTACTCAAGACTATCAGGGTATTCAGCATTTGTGCGCCCAAGGTTGGAGTATGCTTCCTTTATTTGGAACCCGTCAGGCACTGTGCATGTCAATAGAATTGAGCGGCTTCAGAAGAAATTCTTAAAATTTGCATTGCAGCCGCTACATTTTTCGGATCCAATTCCTTCTTACTCCAGCCAGTGTTGCCTACTGCATACCTGCACCCTGGAAGATTGGTGCTCGATAGCAGGACTGCTGTTCTTTAATGATTTGACAAATGGTAGCATTGACAGCCCATTCTTATTGAGTTTAATCGACTTTAACGTCCCAGCCAGGAATCTCCGTACCTTGGTCCCATTTAATGAAAGGGCTGCTAGGACTAATTATGCGCGGAATGAACCATTCTTATAGGCTCTGCGGATGTTCAATTCCCTGCAGGCAAGCATTCGATTTAGTTGGGGATACAAGAAGGATTTGCTTAGGCAAGAGCTCAGGGAATATTTTTAAAGTAATGTTCAGTTTAGATTAAAGTTACCCAGATAAGGATTAATCCATTGGCGGAACATTAAAAAGTCAAACTGTAAAAACTCAAAAAGAATATTTTGTGGCTAATATTTTTGTTTCTAGATATACACATTAATTAGGCGTCGTTTGAGGTATCGTTTGTAAGAATCGATGGATAAACGCCTAATTGCTGCCGTTGACCAAACCATCGTATGCTGTTTTTGCAGTTAAATTCCTTTATGTCTGCTAACAGTTTTTGGTCTTACAAAAAGTACCAAAAATCTGTGTTTGTAACATTTTTTAACGGTAGAATAACATTGGGGATGGTAACGAACGGAATTTATCGGCAAACAGTCTATTATAGCCTATTGTGTAAGCAACACAACGTTTGAGTAGTGGGAAAAGTCGAGGTTTTTTTACATATATGTATATATACCGCATCTATTTACCGCTTAATATCTTCGAGACGGTAAGCTACAGCTACAAAGTATCTGGGTTGGATTTATAGCTGCATTCGTCAGCTTTTCAGAAATACTAAATCCAATACAACCAGATGTTAAAAACTTAAGTTATGTGAAAACAGAAGCACTATCTCTGAAAAAAAAAACATGAAAAAATACCACAAACACCACAAACAATTCTTTAAAAAAACAGAACCTAATAAAAACCATAATTGTTTAAAAATGTTTTCATCTCCAAATCCATCAGAAAAGTCATTTTGAGCCATAGCGAAAATATCGCGTTGACAAGTGCAATTATTTGCAGCCATTTAACAACATAAATAACTAACCAAACACGAACGTTTACGTGGACTATGTAGATCGATAATTTCGGTGCCCAAATTTGGCTTTGTAACACTGTAGATTTGCGGGGGTCCCGAAATAATTACGGATAATTCCGGATCGCCAGTAAACCAATCCAGACATACTCCAATAAAAGTCGAGCATCCAAGCCAAACTAACTTCCAAAAACAAAAACAATTAGTTTACAGAGAATATAGTTCAATCCTGATATTAATTTATAAATTTATTGAAACAACTCAATATTCATATGATAATGATTTCATTAGCTTTTGTGTAAAAACTTATTAAAATGGGGATAACACGTATTTTTTAAATGTATATTTAATGCCATGAATTCCTTTATAAGTATATCTTATATCTTACAAAGTTCATTAAGGTCATTAATTTTGGTAGATGCGAATGTAACCAGACATACATACGTTCACCACGGTCACACTGTTTTGTGTATTTTTAGGTGCCGTTTACACTGAGGCTGCGTCTTGATTCTTTGCGTCTTCCCAGAAACGCAGTTTTTTTTACATAGGTTTAGCATAGGGCCCTAGTGATGGCAAAAAGTTGCGTCGTTTTCCGACGCAACTGCGTTTTGGTATTTCTGTGGTATTTCTGTGCGCATAACAGCAATTTTCGTACTTTTCTGCCTAATCAGCGGAACTATCACCACTAATAACAACAAAAAACAGCAGATGGAGATTTAAATTTTGCCGCGTACAATTTTTAACTGAGTAAAAAGGGGCAAAAATACATGTAATGCTTAAAACAAATTGTTTAAACTAATTTTATTATTAAAAAAAAAGCATTTCATCCTTTCACTGTTTCCGTGATCTTCTGAGGGTAAGAAAGTCTGCTGGCAGATACTTATCAACAATTTGAGCAACTACCTTGCGACGAAACTCCAGTAATATGCGGCAGACAATGGCCATTGGCACACCAAATAGACTCCCTACCGTACGATATTCCGCAGACGATCCTTAAAAAAGGTATCGGAGTTGTCCACAACATCTTCCTCCCAAAATAAACCATATCGTGGCTATAGCATATACATAGAATACATTATTTAATTGAAAAGAGAAGATAATCTTCAATTTACTAACAAGGGTCCAAACGCGAGGAGGACGTTGCAGTTGCAAGACGAACTGCCACTTTTCTGAGGATAGCCCAGACACTTTCATGCACTTCAAAAGATTCTCCTCACTTTGCGCCACCGCAGTAAAAAGAATCGACTCTTTTTCCGTCATATTTCGTTGATTTTCGGACATTATTTCTTTTGTTTACAAAATTTGTCTTCCTCTTCCAAGACGCAAAGACGCTGTAGCGCAAATGGCAGTTCTGCTTCTCTGCGTCTTTTCCGATATCGATAGGTTGGTGCGTAAGTGTAAAAAGCCTATTACAAATTAATTTTGTTAAAAATAAAATTATTTAAAAGAGAAAAAAATTAAACAATCGTTAGTATTTTATTTATAGGAGGTTGTTTTTTATTAGGAAGGAGATGTATAAAGAAAGCGCAACCAATATTAGATAAATACATACCTATGGGAATGAAATACGATCAACATTTATATTATCTCCAAATAGATGAATTTGATTGATATTAAAACTTTATTATCGAATTTTATTCGCCTTTTTTAATTAAAATCAATTTTTGAAAAATTCCAGCCGCCTAGTTTCTATAGTTTTATGAAATATTCTGATAGCCTTTTTTTTATGGGCCGTTTCATTGGATTTTCCGTAAAATGGAACATGCGACAATTCCCATAAGAGCCTTGTGGAGAGCAGAAGACAATGATGTGGCCGCATTTTAAATCATCGCATCATTGGCATGTGTCCGTATTCTGTCCAGTATATTTACAAAATGCTGCAATTTTTTGGGGTATCATCGGGGTATCGATTGCAATTTCCTTTAATTTAAATAAAAATGCGTGCGCTTTCTTCTTCGTACTCAACGCGTTTCTATACCATAGCAGGCCGAATAGTTGACAAAGTAATGCAAGAATAGACTCGGCTTGGATGTAAACGCCTCGCATTATTATTTCGCAACTTCGACAATGATGCGGCAGTGTGAAAAGGGCTTTTGTATAGATCTAGTCAGTTATGTATTTGAAAGACGTACAATTTGCATAAAGGAATGACTTAGTTTTCATTCCAAACTTCCAAATCGATGCTGTTGTTGCGACGCCATCCTGACACTTTCATCCAAGTATCGATACATGGTATGGTATATCTCTGTTATGAACATAACATTACAGAAAGAAGAAGAGAGCACGTGGAAGCTTGGTTTTATAATTTGACAGCAATTAACAAATATAGTAAAGCAGAATGGGCAAGAAGACTAAAGTGGGAAAGACAAGGAAGGATAAATTTTATCAACTTGCTAAGGAAACGGGTTTTAGGTCCCGATCCGCATTTAAATTAATTCAACTAAATCGCAAGTTTGGTTTTCTCCAACAGTCGCAAGTTTGCATAGATCTATGTGCAGCTCCTGGTGGATGGATGCAAGTGGCCAAACAAAATATGCCAGTATCCAGCATTGTAGTTGGTGTTGACCTCTTCCCGATAAAACCCATTACA
Organism: Drosophila athabasca; assembly: GCA_008121215.1. Taxonomy (NCBI): domain Eukaryota; kingdom Metazoa; phylum Arthropoda; class Insecta; order Diptera; family Drosophilidae; genus Drosophila; species Drosophila athabasca. Next base: position 24,593,983 of record CM017796.1, on the reverse strand, counting down.
GGTTGTATTGGTTTAGTGGAGGACATTACAACGGAAAAGTGCCGAAAATCACTAACTAAAGAGTTGCAGTCATGGAAGGCCGATGTTGTCCTTCACGACGGTGCCCCCAACGTGGGTCGTAATTGGCTTTATGATGCTTATCAGCAGATTTGCTTAACTCTTAATGCCCTCAAGTTGACCACGCAGTTTCTGCGCGGTGGTGGTTGGTTTGTGACTAAAGTTTTCCGCTCCAAGGACTACAACGCCCTACTCTGGGTGCTTAAGCAGCTCTTCAAGAAGGTACATGCCACCAAACCAAGTGCATCCCGTAAGGAGTCAGCTGAAATATTCGTGGTCTGTCAGGAATATCTAGCACCTGACACTATCGACCACCGCCTACTCGACTGCAAGTACGTGTTCGAAGAGCTCAACCTCGAAAACAAGAAGAAAAACAGCCTGCTGCATCCGGAAAAGCAGAAACGAATTAAGGCCGAGGGCTACAGTGAGCAGGACATATCATTACGATCAAATTTATCGGCCACTGAGTTTATGAAAGCGGAAAATGGCCTTGCTGCCCTACAAGGTGTGGGATCCATTCGCATTGATGACGAGCGTATTGCCCATCACAAAAAAACTACACCTGAAATTTTAGAGTGCTGCAAAGATCTCAAAGTCTTAGGTCGCAAGGACATTAAAGGTCTTGTGTCGTGGTGGAAAGCTGTTAAACATAGCTTTTTTAAGACTGAAACAATGGCGGTCATCGAGGAGCAAAAAGCGAAGGAATCGATATCAAAAACTCTTACGCAAACAGAAATAGAGGATATAGAAGATGTTGAACTACAACAACAGATCAGCACGTTAACAGTCGAGGAGCAAAAAGATATTAAGCGGAAGCGAAAAAAAACTCTTAAAGCCAAGGCAAAGCTTCACGAAAAGATGAACCTTAACATGGTTATAAAGGGAGATGACGGGCCTGTGGAAGAAACTGAGCACGAAATTTTCGATTTGAAAGTTATTAACTCTGTTATTGAGCTGGATAAGATTCTCGATGTTAACCCCGACTTCGATATAGAATTAGAGCCTAAAGAGCCTTCTAAGCTGCCTAAATACAAAAAGTATCACAAGGACAACAAGCAAATGGACGACGATGGCAACTATGAAAACGACGAAGAGACAGAACTAAGTGATGAAGAAGAAAGCGATGGGAACTTTGATGAGCCAGGTTTAGGCCTAAGCGACGATGACGAAGATAGTTTTAAAGGTGGTAAAGGAAAGAAAAAGCACTCGGAGCATCCGCTTATAAAGTCGAGTGATTTTCGTGACAAGGACACCAAGCGACAACAACGCGTACAGCTTTGGTACGAAAAGAACAACCTCCAAAACATTCCATCGGACGACGATGAGGAAAACTATGATCTGAGCAATATGGCCATGGAGTATAATATAAAGGGTGTCTCTGTTCTAGGAAAGAGCACCCTCAGTATGGCCATTAACGGACAGGTTGCCTTGGGCAAGAAGGCTAAGCGGCGCGCCCGCCATGAAACTATGGCGACAGAGAGCAGCTCAGACTCAGACTCTGAAGAGCTTTTCAAAGATTCTGTTGCTGAAGATATGTCAAAAGGTTAGTAATATTGGTAAGGTACACTTATAGACAAAATAATAGATGTGCTTTTTTTATTTTGTAACTTATGATAATTCATTAATATCTTTATTAATCTCAACAAATCAAAGTTTTTTCAAAACTTATATTAATTGTCTTTCACCCTCTAGTGCCCAAATTTCGTATCCGAAATTATATTTGGGTTTAATTGGTGTTGAAAATTAATCTCCTTTTTAAAAAACTTAAATTTTTTGTGCGAATCGGGTTTTATGATGCCCCAACCTTAGACCGTCTCTAGGCGGCTTTGGGTAAGAAAGGCAAAAAAAATGTATTCATTGAAATTTTTTTTTCGTAAGCATGTTCTTTTTTTTTAGGAGCTTTATATGGGCGTCCTGAACCTTTCGGCAACGAAGGTTTTTGAAGCGTGCAAAGAAAATACGGGACCTCTGCTGATATCGCGTTAGCATCCGGCTTGTTTATTCTTTTAAACAAAATGTAGGCGTTTACCATGGTTAAGTCGAGTAAATGTCGATTCGTTTATTTACAAGAATTTTGTATCTACCAATAAGTCCATCCATGAGATGGACACCACCCATATGGCTGTTATATTCAGGGATTATGTTCGGGCAATCGATGTCAACCAATTGTATTTCTGTTGGAAAAAAATAGCAATACTACTCTTGTTTTGATCATCCTGAAAGGCTTCGTTCCCACGTAGGTCAATGCAAGTCGCATTGCTTTATTGTCTTTCCACAGTGATAAAGAAATTTCAACACCATCAGCGGATCCAAAAAATTCGGTAAAACATCCACGTGGTTGTAAGGTGGTGTACGTGACGTATCAAGCTTTTTAAGATCTTCTCCTAGATCAGGCGTATAAAATTCAATTTCGGATTTGTCCAGCACTAAGTTTTTTTGTCGCAACAAGATCTTTTTTAAAGTCTGAGATTTCGGGTCTATATCCATAACAGATCCGATAAACTTCCCTGTTTCGCATACAATGCATACAATTCCGACTGAATAATAGCCTGCTCAGCCAGGTGCATTATGTTAGCGTTTCAGTGATCGACGAGTATTTGCTGCAATTGAAGTGGGGGGAGATAGAAATTTTGTGAGCGACACAGGACTTCCGTTTGAAGTTACACAAATATCGAATACTAGAATTGAAGCGGACAGATTTGTCACTCTATTAATAAACTCTGTTTCGCAGATATCATGATCGAAATCTTCATCTAAACCTGTTTCTACGTTCGTATCATCATCAAAATTCATCAAGTCTAAAATTTTCCCAATCTCCTCATCCGAAAGCGTTTTTTGGCGGGCCATGATTATTGAATGCGATTATTTTACAATTCTATCTCTTGAAACGTTCAACTTACAAACTTACCTAATACATTTTTTTTTCTCAAAATAACCCGGGCATCCTTTGAAGACCAATAAATCGAATTACAAAAACTCAATTTTTGCAATTAAAGCAAGTTTTACATTCTTAGCATAAGTATTAATACGACAATAATTTATTTTTATACCCGGTACTCGAAGAGGGGTATATTAGATTTGTGGTGATAAGGGTTGTGTGTAACGCCAAGAAGGAAGCGTTTCCGACCCCATAAAGTATATATATTCTTGATCAGAATCAATAGCCGAGTCGATATAGCCATGTCTGTCTGTCCGTCCGTCCGTCCGTCTGTCCGTCCGTCCGTCCGTCTGTCCGTCCGTCCGTCCGTCTGTCCGTCCGTCTGTCCGTCTTCATTAGCGCCTATATCTCAGAGACTATTAAAGCTAGATCAACCAAGTTTTGTATCCAGTCTCCTGTGTTATCACACTACTCCAAGTGTACTCGTGCTGGTTTGATATCACAGAAGTTTGGATAGAAAGTTTGGTTGTTCTAGCTCTTATAGTCTTTGAGAACTAGGCGTCAAAAAATACGAATGGGCAAAGCAGAGGGGGTCGCGTGTGAGAGAGAGGGAACGATGACTTTCTAAATGGTTTTCTTTATTGTTGCTATATTAATGATCCGATCTGATCCAGATTCAACACTCTGATAGAAATGGTTATATTCTATGATTCTGTGTTTTTAGTTTTCTCGTATATTCAAAATTGTGGATGCCACAGATTTGCAGATTTTACAAAATTTGGTTGCTCTAGCTTTTATAGTCTCTGAGATCTAGGAGCTAGTGAAGACGGACGGACAGACGGACAGACAGACATGGCTATATCGACTCGGCTATTGATGCTGATCAAGAATATATACATATACTTTATGGGGTCGGAAACGCTTCCTTCTGGGCGCTACACACATCCACAATCACTACAAATCTAATATACCTCTATACTCTTCGAGTACCGGGTATAAAAAAAAGCACACCCATTATTTTGTCCATAAGTGTACATTCTGATTACATTTTATTGGAAAATCAAATTATGATTTAATATTTCTTCAAGTAGTTTTTAACTAGTTTTGATGCCATAACGCTAAGTGCAGAAAATATGAAGTAATCTTATTTGTAACAAATTTGTAAAATTTATTTTATCTGTGCTAAACAACATTAAATCATAGAATTTTACAATTTTTGTTATATACGTGTACAATGCACATATGTACATATTATACTTCTTATATAAAATTACTGTCCACTGTTACTCTTTCAGACTATAAACCGAAGAAGGTACGCCTGACCGAAGATGAGATAGCTCTTGGGGCGTTTTTAATTCGCGGAAAGAAAACGCAACGAAATCTTATTGATGCAGCCTGGAACCGTTATGCTTTTAACGATGAAAACCTGCCAGCTTGGTTCATGCAGGATGAAAATGAACACATGACTATGTCACAACCAGTGCCTCCAGAGCTTACCAAAGAATACCAACGCAAGGTCCAGGAGTTAAATGTGCGCCCTATAAAAAAAGTAATGGAGGCAAAAGCAAGAAAGAAGCGCCGTTCCACAAAGCGCCTGGCCAAAGCAAAAAAAATGGCCGAAAAGATAATGGACAACGCTGATGCATCAACCCATGAGAAGGCAAAGCAACTTAGAAAGGTATATAAGAAAGCGCAAGAAAAGAAAAAGGAGATAACATATGTAGTCGCTAAAAAGCACACTTCGTCACGTCGGGCCCGTCGCCCAGCTGGTGTTAAAGGTCGTTATCGGGTGGTAGATCCGCGTGAGAAGAAGGATAAACGCTCTACAGTTGCTATAGAGCAACGCCACAAAGGTTTTAAAAGTGGAAGGGGAAAACGGTAAAAGATTAAACTTGAACACTTAAAAGTAACCAGAAATAAAAACTATTCTTATTACCCACTTGGAGAACTAATTCGTTTTCCAAATTTAAATACACACTGCAAACGCAGCTTTGATATAACTGGTTACATGACTTACTCCCTGATAATTCTAGGGAACAAAATCGTATTTTTTTTACTCAACGGACAAAACCGACTTTTCCATATAGATTTGGGGCTTTCAACATTTTTTATGGTTTCTTTTTCTGGTCCAGAATTAAAATGGCATTTTAACATTGCATTTAACATCTTGCAATTTTAAAATGCTATTAAATGCATCTGTAAATCGGATCGAAACATTATGGCTTGAGCTTACCAGCTGAGAAATATTAAGCTTTAAAATGCAAAATTAAACATTTTTGCGGTATTTTTCTGCTTAAAAATTTGACTTTAAAACTCGGAAATTCACTTTTAGAAGAGTAGCCGCAGAGTCCTTCGGAAGTGTCGCAGGAGAACCTTTTGGAAGAGTCGCAAAAAATATCGCCTAACAGACACCTAATCGTGTCGCTAAAGAGCCGACCGTATGAGTCATAGATGTGTCTCTTAAATACAAAAATTATTTTTTTTCATACATACATATTTATTTGAAAAATGCATTCGATTCACTCGAAACTCTTAAGAAGCAAAGATGTAGCAAAGTGTTATTCGTTTTATGTAAATTCGGACATATGTAAGTATTGGATCCGCCATTTTAAATTTTGGAAAATTGACTTCAAATTCGTAATAATCGACCCCAAAAACATACCCCATACATATCGACCCCTTTTTGCGAAATGATCGTAAGCGACATTTTTTAAGAAATTGACTATTTGATGAAATATTTTAGTTCAACGCGCCTTCATGTTATATGAAACCAAAAGAAATCAAAATTATTCGTGAAATAAAGAACTAACGACATCTGTAACCCTTGCCAATTATTGGTATAGATATTTTATCTATCAAAGGGAATTCGTAATTTTTTGTTGTTTTGGTTTATTTGGTCGGGGTAAAATTTTACGTGTCATTAGATTAATTGAATACATTAAGACATACAAAAATAAGTTTCCAATGTATAAATATAAACCTAAAACATTAGCAAATATGTTTATATTTTTGTCCCTCTCATACAGTTTGTACATACAGTGGTGGAAAAAATAATAGAAACGGTATATTTTTTTTTTTTTTTTTTCGTATTTTTCAAAATTTTGTTCAGTGAAAAATGATTTTCTTTATGTTTCATAATTTTAATAGAAAGTCTATAGAGTAACGCATCAAAATATAACAAAATAATATCTTTCGAAGAACTTATACTAGCAAAAACTATTTTTTAAATTTTTATGCCTGGAAAAAATAATATAAACGCACTCAACTTTTGTTCCTATCTTGTTTCAAAACGGTTGAAATTGAGTTTTATAGGTATCATTTCATAAAATTAAGATGAAAGAAGATACATATATAAAACCTATTCCTGCGGATCCCGTTTTGCTTGTTGTTGTTATTCGATTTAGAATGGGTCGTGACGTTCATTGTACGGATATTGACAAAAAACACATCCTAAGTCTACGAAATAAGGTCAAATCAATGTCAGATATAGCCACAATTCTAAACTGTTAAAAAAAAAGTGTACTGCGATTCGCTACAAAAATTAACCAAATACAAAATACAAAATCCGAGAAAAAAATCGACCAGCCTTTAAAGCTAAAAATTTGTTCTTTTTATCCTCAAGTCTCCTGTTTCTATTTTTATTGCTATTATAAGTTTTTCGAAAGATATTATTTTGTTATATTTTTATGCGTTGTAGACTTTCTATAGTCTATAGACTTTCAATTAAAATTATGAAACAGGAAGAAACAAATTTTTCACTGAATAAAATTTTGAAAAATACGAAAAAAAATATTTCGTTTCTATTATTTTTTCCACCACTGTATGTACTACGTGCAGTTCCTTTTTGAAATCGATAGTTCAAAAGCAACCGGGTTTAAATCGTAAGCATCTTACGATTTGCGAAAACCAGAGCGCGCACTTTTGCGATATGTCAGTCAATTCGCAACTTTTTGCGATTCGCGATAACCGGAGCATAGCTATATGTCCAACATCAGGAAAAACATCTGCGTCCCTAACAGAGACGAGTGGATCGAGGGACCTCCAGGCCCCGGAGGTGCCATAAACATCTTCACAGATGAATCGAAGCTGGACAACAAAGTCGGAGGAGGAATCTACTCCGAACAGCTAAACATAAGGCACTCGTTTAGGCTCCCAGATCACTGTAGCGTCTTCCAAGAAGTCATTGCAATCAGGGAAGCACTGAACTGCGTTAAAGTTACAATTGTGGTAACTCGGTTAAAAATTTACAGCGAAAGACAATCTGAGATAAAATCGCTTAATGCGATTTCCTCAAACTCGGCTACAGGTGCAAACTTCTACAAATCTTTTCACGAAATGGCTCAGACATTTGCTATCAGTCTTATATGAGTCCCGGGCCACCGGGACATCGAGGGCAACCCAGACGAGCTGGGTCAAAGACAAGGAGGATATTTGTATGCTAATGACAACCTTTAGGCTTATCATAAATGAACAAAGTAAACGACTTACAGACAACGCGGGTCAATCAGTACCACGATTTAGAATAACTCTGAAAACATGGCCGAACATAGACAGGAAAACCTATAGTCATACGTTCCCTCACGGGACATTGGCTAATAGGTATCCACGCGTACAGAAATTTCCAAAATATGTCCCAGAAAAATAGCAAACTTTATAAGAGCCTCCGGATGGGACAACTGCTGACTTTCAGGACTCCTGATATAGAAAAAGGGAAAGATTGCATGCGGTACCGCAACGTGCCGAAACCGGTCTAACGGTTATGGGTTCCTGGCGAGCCTGACAGCCGTCTTCACCTAAATTAGCCTAACATCTGGAAAATATAAATATGAAATGAATATTGTATGAATAAACGAAAAATGTACACTTTTGGAGTATTTTTTTGAATGGGTTCAACCATTTTCAAAAGTAAATCCACTATATCTTTTCAAAAAACTTACCGCATTTAAAAAAGTGCAAATAAAGGGACTTTATGAGTTATATAATAAATCGGCGCGAAAATTCAGAAAAATAATTTGTAATGAAGCCAAATAAGGTAAAAATATTAAAGGTGTAGCACGATATCAATACAAGTAGACAGAAGACTTATCTTTAAAATTCACAACGTTCGGCACGAAATCAGGTACAAATTTTGTGTTAATGCAAGTTTTGAAATTATAAAACGATTTTTTTGGAGAGCCAAGCATTTGAAGAGACTGAAATTAAAAAAAAAATCAATTGCGCAACCCATATCGCTACGAATATAATAATATAAGAACTTTTAGTATATGTAAATTTTGGCTATTATAAGGGTAGAAAAATATTTCAAACTATATTTTCACAAATGTTGGTATAGTATAACCGCAAAATTTTACATTTCTGCAGCATTATATTTTATAAAAATAACTATTTATCTATTTTACTATTCCCAACGTTCAAAAGACTCCGTTTGCATTGTTCTTCAGTAGCCGACCATGTTCACAAAACGTTATGCATTTCTTCAGCAATAAAAAAATAAATAATTATAGTTTTTTTGTACGTTTGGTTTTTTTTTTAAAGAATGTTTTTTTTTATATGTATGTAGTGCTTTTTTTTACATAGCTTAAGTATTTTATAACTAGTTGTATTAATTTAGTTTTGAAAAGCTTAAAAATAAAGCAATAAATCCGAAATAAACACTTTGTAGCTGCAGCTTACCGTCTGGAAATCACTATGCTTTCAAATTCAAATTTGAAAATTTGTTGTGTTACTTTTTCCCGAAATGTTGATTTTAGAAACTGAGGAAAAGTCGAAAAAAAAAATATTTCCTAGGCTGAATTTTTAAGGTTTGAGGTATCGTTTATAAGAATCGATGGATAATCGGATAATTAGATGTCAAATGTTCATTATAATTATAATTTGCAGCCGTTTGACCAAACCTCCATATGCCAAATTTTGCCGATAAATTCCGTTTGGTACCATCCCAAATGCCGTTTTACCGTTAAAAGTGTTACAAACACAGATTTTTGATATTTTTTGTAAGAAAAACGAGGGGAACGTTGTATTTTTTATATTTTATACCCGGTACTAAGTCAGTATATTTTTGAGCCTACGATTTATGTAATTTATTATATTTTTTCAAAAGGGACAAATTTAATTTTAGCCAAAAAAAGAAAATTAATAAAATTTCAATCGAACCATTTGGGAATTTTTTTATTTATTAGATGTTATCTGTTTCCATTTTTGTTTACATATTTTTTTTACATCAGTCTTCTACATTTCTACATCTACATACATATTTATATCTACATACATACATGTGTACAGTGGCTCAGGGCGAAAACGAAGCAGTGTCAAATAAAAAGTTTAAGGTGCTACAGATTTTAAACTAGAGGAAAAACAAAAAATGTTTAAACGCCAATTTGTTGTATGTTTTATCACATTTAAAAAAGGAACTTTATTTGCTGATTAAATATTGCTCAGCTTAAAAAAAAATAAAAACTTAAAATATATCTTAAATACAAGTCCGAGCTCGAACGATGCAGCCACAAACCAGATTAATATTAGACTAATAAAAGGTTAAACAGGTATTTTAATACTTAGTATGCAATACCTTAACCTTTATTACGGCTTTTAACCTTCTATTCATGGAAGAGACCAGCTTCCGAGTGCTTTCCGAGTTTATTTTGTTCCATTCCTCGAGCAGAGCTTTTCTAAGGTCCTTTTTGCTAGAAATCCTGTGATTTTGGGTGTTTTTCTCCAGCGCAGCCCACAAATTTTCAATAACATTTAAGTATGGAGACTGGGCCGGGGGAATCATCAAGTGGGGGCGGTTCCAGATAAGCCAGGACTGTACTATTCCGGACGAATGTTTCGGGTCATTATCCTGGCAGAACCGGAAATCACGTCGGATCCCTAGTTTCTCGGAGCTTTGGTGCAAGTTATCGGCCCCAAAACTTACCCAACAGGTGAAGGACAAAATGGGGAAGGAGTGCAGTGTGGAAACTGTGTAATAAAGGTTAAGGGATTGCATACAAAGTATTAAAATACCTGTTTAACCTTTTATTAGACTAATATTAAACTGGTTTGTGGCTGCATCGTTCGAGCTCGGACTTGTATTTAAGATATATTTTAAGTTTTTATTTTTTTTTTAAACTGAGCAATATTTAATCAGCAAATAAAGTTCCTTTTTTAAATGTGATAAAACATACAACAAATTGGCGTTTAAACATTTTTTGTTTTTCCTGTAGTTTAAAATCTGTAGCACCTTAAACTTTTTATTTGACACTGCATCGTTTTCGCCCTGAGCCATTGTATGTCGTGGAAGTGTGTGCGAGAGAGACAGGGAATGAGTAAGCGCTTGGCAGGCGTTGCGTAGCGACAGAAATTTTATTGGTTTCATCTAGCTATAATAATGATCCGGCCTGATCCAGATTCGGCAATCTGGTAGATTCTCGTATCTGAAAAATTGTGGATTCCACAGATTTTCGTTCTTTGTGGCGGCGGAAGGGGGCGTGTCAAAATTTTGAAATACGCTTGTATTGAAGTGATATCACAGGAGCTTAGATAGAAAGTTCGTTTGATCTAACTCTTATAGTTTCTGAGAACTAGGCGCTCATCTGCACGAATAGGCAAAGCACACAGGGTGGCGTGTGAGAGAGAGCGAGAGGGAACGATGCCTTTCTAAATGGTTTTCTTCATTGTGGCTATATTAATGATCCGATCTGATTCAGTTTTAGTTTTCTCGTATCTTCAAAATTGTGGATGCCACAGATTTTCGTCCTTTGTGTGGGCGGAAAGGGGCGGCGCGAAATTTTAAAACACTTGTAGTAGTGTGATAACACAGAAGTCCGGATACAAAATTTGGTTGCTCTAGCTCTTATAGTCTCTGAGATCATGGCGCTCCTGAAGATGGACGGACGGACAGACAGACATGGCTATACCAACTCGGCTATTGATGCTGATCAAGAAAATATTGTAACATATCCGCAACACAAATAATAGTTTTCAATATGTTCACGTACAGCCAATGATCTTTTGAAAAGCCTTACTTTGCAAAAGCGCATCGCCCAAACTAAAGTTAAAGCTTATAGAATTCTTAACGATCATTTTTTTATTAGGCTTCACGTTTATCAAATACACAAAGCATGTTAAACTTAATTTAACTTTAACAAATAAAGCTCAATACAACTTCACGGTCTGCACAGCTCAGATCAAAGATCTTTAATTCAGTCTGATAAAAGTCATAGTAACAGTAATCAACACCTTTTTGTTAATCCAGTGAAAAAGTATCCGACCAAGGATCTTTCAGGATTTAGATCGCGAATTGCCCCAAGAAAAGTTCGATTGAGAACATTACATATTTTGACAAATCGGTATCCGCACAAGAACCCGCGTGTGTAACTTTCAATTAATTCGCACTGTGGCCCGTTTACACTACAAAATTCAACTTTTTTTTCCCGCTGTCGCCCAAAATGACTTTACTGATAGAATTGGAAATTTAATTTTTTTCAAGAATTATGTGTTTTTTGTCTAGGTTTCGTTTTTTACAGAATTTTTTAAAACTCTGTAAAGCTTCAGTTTCCTATAACTAGTTGTATTGAACTTTGCAGTTCTGAAAAGCTGACAAATGCAGCTATAAATCCGACCCAGGCACTTCGTAGCTGCAGCTTAACGTCTGGAAGATATTAAGATTTCAAATACAAATTTAAACTACTTCAGCAAACACACCAAGTACCTTAATTCTGCGGGGAGCCGAACAGTCTTAGTCCATTTATTTGAAGATTTAAATATTTGTTGCAATTGTACCGTACGGACAACAGCCAACAAAAAGCAGTGATCTTTGGCGGCATCAAGCTACAGATCAGAGGAGATCCCGGGAAAATATCCTAAATCAATGGACTGATCTGAAGGAAACCCTCACCAACGAGTATAAGACGTAGAACCCAGTGGAGGAACTAATGTATTCTACACCTTACAAAGGCTATCTACGTATGTTCTGCGAATAACTAGAAGATAAGAGTACCATAATATTCAACAAGCTTGCTTTAAAATAGGATAAGAATAATTCTACAGTCTATACTCAAGCAATGGCAAATACTATACAAAATACAATCCAACGTAAACTTCTCGATAGATTGTTCATGACCTTAGCAAGCCATGACATTTCAACCATTCAAAAATTAAGATAAGTCGCACAACAAAAAAGTTTTTACAAATACTCCACTTCGCAGAAAGTTGATAATCGTCCAAAACTAAGCGCTAATTGCCTTAACCCAAATACTGACATTAATTATAACAGAAAAACTCATTCGAATCAACAATACATTGAACCCTTTGATCCATTCAAATATTCAGCACCGAACCAAACTCATAACATAAACAATTACCAAATCCAACCCCAACGAAACGCCCACCCGAGACAGATGAAATTTGACCGGAACAGGCAATTGTATGAAGAATTCAGAGAAGACTTGAATCGAGACCGTCAGAACGACACCCGAGACTACAGCCAGCCCTCTCAACAACCAAGAATGCTGAAAAAGCGTTCTAAAGACCGCAGCGGACAGCGGACATGGAAATTAACGAATATCATCCATCAACAATACGAATTAGATGACGATTACGAGACAGACCAAAATTATAAACAATCCCACGACGACCAAGTTCAATATTAACAATCATACGATAAACAGGGCGGTCAATCCAGCGACGAACAATTTCACTGTAAACAAAACGGTCAGTACCACGACGATCAATTTCAGCATAAACAAACCGGTACCGACAAAGACAAAACATCTTATCAGGCCAAACATTTTTCAAATTCTAGCCTAGAAACCAACCATGGAAAATGTATTCAATAATAACATATTACGGGATAAATCAGAATTTTTTCCAGTTACAAGACCATGATAAGCAAATAGTTGTCAGAAGTACATATGAAAAAAAAAAAAATAGGTTTGTAAACTTACCCAATGGCTGACGGCCCAGCCGGCGGGTGTTACAGGGGGATCAACGGATGACGGTTCGACTCGCTGAAGCTGTACACTTGGGCGGGGGCTCTGTCGCCTAGGCTAGGGCCTGCCCGAAACTAAGGCAGCGGTACCCCATGTCACAGAATACAGATTTTTCACGGGCAAACCGTCACAGAACTGTGCACACCGGCGGAAGTGCGACTATACTCTCCTCTCGAGGGCTGCTGGAAGCAGGTCGTGGCACGGTCATGTCTCTGCCAGGACGCTGACAAATGGTTGTCAGGCGGAGAGAATAAAACTCTCAGTGAAATTACCCCAATCCAAGGTGACACTGTCATATGCCGAGGGATGCATGGCCGAGGGGGTGCTCGTTCGCTAATATGCGGACTCTGGATACATGCCGACCTTCAGTTTAAAGTAGGCTTCCCGAGGCAAGCGCGCTATGCCTCCGGTGACTGTCCGTTTCCCGCCTACTCGTGGGTCCAAATACGTCAAATTCATTAAAATCAAATTATACCTCAAAGGAACTCGGCACACCTCAAAAAGTGCCGGTGGGAAAGGACAATCCCTTTAAATCTGTACATGGGAAACCAGGGACAGGCAAGACGTAGGGAGAGACTCAGTCGGTCCACTGTCTCGAGGCCGCTAGCGCTGCGAGGAGAGGTCCGAAGAACCAATCGGGCCAATCCACATCGGGGGGCTCCAAGGGCGAACTGGTTACCGGCTGGCAATCGCCCAGGGACCGAGGAACCCTCAACAACCCCGGCAGGCGCTACTGTCTCGAAGTATCAGAAGAAGAGACGCGCGGCCTTCATCCGGCCAAGGATGATCCCGCTTTTATTTCATCTGCCCACGGAAAGGAGCAGAGGGAATGGGCGAAGAAGATCCTGCCAAATTACCAGCCAGCCAAAGTTGGTAAGGGTCTAGCAAAGGCTCTAGGTAAGCGGCAGCGTTCGTCGGATGCCGCCAGACAGGTCCAGCAGGCCAAGCGGACCAAGACTCACCTGAGTCACCGCTCGTTCGCCGAGGTGGCGAGGGGCAAGACCCTCATCGGCGTTCTAGACAGGGGCGCCAGAGATGGGGTTATCCCTCGGGACAAGTGGAGCCTAGTGGAGAACGAGCTCCAGGACCGCTTCCTGCAGGAGTTGGAGGAAAACGGAGGGCCGCCTCCCAAATGTGAGGACGCCGGATGGCATCAAGGTAGGGTGAAAGCCATCGCCTGCCAAGATGAACGCTCGGCGGCGAAGGCGGTGGCGGCGTTAGGCGAGGCCTATCCAGGAGCCAAGCTGGAGACCGTATACTGGAAGGATGTCCCCAGTATGCCAAGAGCCCGAGTTTGGGTATCGGCGAAACCTGCAGAGCCTGATAAAATTCTCAAGCTCCTGCAGGTCTGCAACCCCCACCTTCTAACAGACAACAGGTAGGTGGCGGTGGTGGGGGCATCTGGCCAGAGGCGCCAAATGACGAGGAGTCGGTAGTGCTGCTCGAGAAGACGGGCAGGGTGGTGGACTACGGTTACCGAAGGTTACCGTGACCCCCTTCAAGTCCGACTCCAAAGGAAGCAGCCAGCAAGCAACGGTCGAGCCAGACCTGGAGTCCGCGGAGCCACTGGCAGCCAACCCTGCAGCATCCGACACGATGTCTATGGTGTCAGACGACATCCTGGGCGGCTACGACTCGGATGGAAGCGACCTAGCCAGGGACCTCATGCTGATCGATGTCGGAAAGGAATCGGAGTCCCCGGACAGCGATCTCGAGAAGACAGTGGTGTGGGCAAATCCAAGGAATGTCACTGACAATCCTGCAGATAAACCTCCACCGTTGTAAGGCAGCATGCGCTGCCCTTCTGCTCTACCTAGCCAAGGGTGGAGCAAATATAGTCCTCAATCAGGAGCCCTGGATCCTTGGAAACAGGGTCTCCGGTCTGAGGAACCAAAACTACAAGCTATACGTAGCTGACACCACTGGTAAGACGCGGACCTGTATTCTCGCAAAAAGAGAGTTACACTTATTTTTGCTCCCAAATTTCAGCAATGAATTTCAGCTCACAGCAGTGAGCCTTGACGGACAAGAGAGTTCGCTGAGGATTTGCTCCAACTATATGGGTCATGACCAATCTGACCTCCCTCCTGACGCGCTTCTCCGTGCGTTCATCGCCGACTGTAAGGCCACAGACACTTCCTTCAAGAACACTCCTTCTCGGACCACAGATACGTGGAAACCGTATTCTCCTTCTCCCTACCAAGCCCAACTAATTTCCGGAACCTCAAGCGGACAAACTCGGTACTCAGATCGCCTAGGCCGCATCCTCCCTGAGTCCCCCCCGAAGAGGGGGTCTCGTCGGAGACCACGATCCGTCCTGTTACAATTTTTACCGAGGCCTGTAGGAAGGCTCTCGATAAATCTTGTCCCTCTTGTAAAATCAGAGGTCGTAAGAAACCCGAATGGTGGACCCCGAAACTAGCGAAACTCCGCAAAGCCTCACGGAGACTCTTTAATATAGCAAAAGCTGGGAACGTTGAGCAGAACTGGGCCGACTACAAGACCAGTCTATCAACCTATAATAAGGAACTTAAAAGAGCCAAACGCGGCTAATGGCGAAAGTTCTGCAGCGAAATCAAAAGCAACTCGGAAGCCTCGCGCTTGCGCAAAGTTCTCTCGGAAACAACACCCATCCTGGGCTACCTGAAGAAAGCCGACCAGCCTTGGACTACGTCCAGTGAAGAGTCGGTCACTCTTCTACTCAATACCCACTTTCCAGGCTGCAACGTAATCAGACCGGAATACACTGCGCCTTCGTCTGTTGCTTCCAGATCTCCCGGCCCAGGTTAAGGTATCCGGAGCTTGTTGAGTCAAGAGAACATTTCCTGGGCAATGAGGAGCTTTAAGCCCTACAAGTCGGCTAGAACAGATGGCATTATTCCTGCCCAACTGATACACGCAGGGCAAAGAGCCATAAACTGGCTCAAAAGTATCTACAAGGGAGTATTCTCCCACGGACACATCCCTGACACCTGGCTTCATACCAAAGTTGTGTTCATACCCAAGGCAGGCAAGCCCTCGCATGCTGCCCTCAAGGATTTTAGACCCATAAGCCTCTCGTCCTCCTTTCTGAAGACGATGGAACGACTTCCGGAGCCACACATCATGGCGAAAATTCCGCCCAGTCTAATCTCAGACTCTCAACACGCCTATCGGAAGGGAAGATCCAAAGAAAAGGGCCTACATACGATCAAATCGATCATCGAATCGTCTCTTAACTGCAAAGAGTTCTCTCTGGTAGCCTTTTTAGACATAGAAGGTGCCTTTAATAACATCCTCCCGACTGCCATTACAGGAGCACTAACGAACCTCGGGATTAACTCCCATACGGTGAACCTCATTGATCTGATGCTACAATGCAGGACCGTTGAGGCATCACTGGGGGTGTCAACGTCCACTAGGCTTGTGAGCAGTTGCACATCGCAAGGCGGTGTCCTCTCGCCCCTCCTATGGGACTTAGCGGTGAACAAATTGCTGCGACATTTAGGGAGTGGTGGCTGCCGCGTGGTGGCATATGCGGATGATGTCGCCATAGCGTTTTTTGGGAGATTTCTGCAGACGCTGCAGACAAAAAAATGTCAAAATGGGCTGACAAATGCGGGTTAGGCGTTATCCCGTCTAAAACGGAACTGTTGCTTTTCTCAAGAAGGTACAAAATTCCGACCTAAACTTGGTGGGTAATCGCTAGTTTTTAGCAATAATGCCAAGTATCTTGGCCTATTCCTCGACAGAAAGCTTGACTGGAAACTGAGCATAGGGGACAGGGCGAAGAAAGCCACAGTGGCCCTATATACTTGAAGAAAACCCATCACATTGAAATGGGGAATGACCCCATACATAGTCTGGTGACTTTACACAGCCATCATTCGACCAAATTTGCTCTATGGAGTGGAATGGTGGCCAGCTTTTGACAAGAAAACTTGTCTCACTAAACTCAGCCGAGTTCAACGCATGGCAGAGCTATGCATGACAGGCGGACTTCGCACTACTCCAGGGGAAGTCCACAGCACCGTCCTGGACCTTCTTTCCGTAAACCTCATAAGAAAAAAGATGGCGACACTTTCCGCTCTCAGAATGAGATAAACCAAGCTGTGGAAACATCCGCGACTGGCCACTCGGGAATTCTGACGAAATTTCCGCAACTTCCAGAGTGGACTGATGACTGCATCCCGAGCGATCACCTCTCGACGCCTTTCCAGGTATCCATCCCACATAGGGAGGACTGGAAGATGGGCAAACCTGGACCTGCAAATGCAGTTCACATATATACTAATGGCTCAAAGCTAGACAACCGCGTGGGAGGGGGTGTCTACTGTAACGAGCTTAACATCAGTCAGTTCCATGCGGAGGTTGAAGCAATCAAAGAGTATATTTCTATTGTTTCCAAATTAACCATTAACAGACGCCAAGCGTGCGTCTTCTCTGATTGCCAGGCAGCCATTAAGGCACTAGGCTCTATTTCGTCGAACTCCACGACGGTAAATGACTGCAGCAGGTCTTTAAACGAGATCTCAGAGCAGTTAAAACTTTTCCTAATGTGGGTCCCTGGACACAGGGAAATCCAGGGGAACGAGGCTGCCGAGGAACTGGACAGGCAGGGCACTGCAATTCCTCTCCAATCGGAGAGGGAGCAGGTAGCGATGCCAATGGCTACGTGTAGGCTACATTCGAACGAAATTTTCGAGCAATTCGCAAACAGTCGATGGCAGGAAGCCATCACCTGCAGAACCTCTAGATTCATATGGCCATGTCGATCAGCAAAACGTTCGGCAGAGCTTCTCTCCACAGCTACCGCGTTAACCTCACCTAACCTACCCAATGGTTTATTTCAGCAAACACAAAAATTTTGTTTGCATACATTTTCACCATATTATGACATTCTAGGCAGAACAATTTTAATGTAAAACAATGGCATAGTTGATTATGTAAGAGAGTTTATAACAAATAGTAATAGAATATTCCCTCATAAAGAACTAGATAAAATAAGTCCAACATTTTCGAAGCTCTGTTAGAAGAAAAAAAATTTCACCGATGAACTCAATGAATAATGATATTTCTACAGGAAATAGCTATCGCCTCGATCATTTGAATCCGGAAGAGAAAAGTAGACTCACATAACTTTGGAAAGAATTTAAAGATATCCAATACGTAGAGAACGAAAATTGATGTTTTTCTAGTATCATACGTTACAAAAGCTTCAACATCTGCGCGAGAGCGAGAATGAAACAAGTGGTGTTGGGCATGAGCTTTTTCGCTCTTAATTTAGTTCGCCCCTCCTCTCAGCCCTTCTTTATTATATTTTATAGTAATTTTTTTCTCTTTGTCTTTTCATTTAGTATTCAGTGAGATCTTTACATAAATTTTTATGCATTTGGTGTGTATCTGTATGGAAAAACTAATTTCAATATTGATGGCCTCTAGCCTCAACTCCACAGCGAACAGCCATGCAATGATTAAGGTCCTAAGCAAGCAGAAAATTGGGCTCAAGATTTGTCACATAAATGCTCAGAGCTTAGTAAATAAGATAGAAGAGTTTCGTTATCTGTTTGTTAGTTCCCAAGTAGATGTTGTATGTGTGTCCCAAACGTGGTTTTTACCTAAACTTAGTAACATGTTAATTAGTTGTGATGGTTATGATGTGATTCGTTCTGATCGTCGTAGTCATGCTGGGGGTGTAGCAATATTTCTGAGCAAACGAGTAAGGGGTAAAGTTATTCTTAAGCAGCCCAACGAGCAGTCCTAGAAATAATTAATCCAATTTGTGATACAAAAATGCTTATTGGCTGCATTTACACGCTTCATAAAAACATAGACTGCTCAGACATAAAAGACTTAATAGCTAACTTAACACTTAATTATAGTGATATTATTTTGACAAGTGACATGAATGGTAACCTATTCACTGAAAAACACCTGGATGGTATGGAATCTCTCGGCTTAGTACCGGTGAACACATCAGTACCGTCACACTTTTTAATTGACTTGTTTTTCGTTAATAAGAGGGAACTAGTATTACTTTATGATCAAATTTCTGTATATACCGGGATATCAATAACATAGATCTTGTTCTCATTTTTTCCTTTCCTGCAGTTGACACCCAAATCCATCATGTGCAATACTTCATTGACTTTTTGTTCATCAAACATGTACCAATCAAAAGCAAAGTTATAAAGCCTTCAATAAAATCTTGGTTTAACAAAGATATACAAAGTGCAATAAAATTAAGACATAAGGCATACAAGAAATGGGAGAGATATAACACTGATCACCTACTCAGCATATTTTTTACAAACAGACGATCTGTAAATGACTTGATTTATAAGGCCAAGCGTACCTATTTCAATAATAGGTTTACGAGGGCAATCGACAGTAGACAATGGAAAGATATTAAAAAATTGGGGATTGGGAAAATTCAAAGTGTGATAAATGATAGTTATGTTGATAGTAGTATTGTAAATTGTTTAAATAAGAAATTTGTTAATGTAAATGTCCCTGTATCTCTATGTTACTGCTATGTGAGTTCTGAGTCTTTTAAGAATTGTCAAAATAGTTTCCATTTTATTCCTGTGTATCAATCTGATGTGCTGCACTGCATACAAAAAATTAAATCAAATGCTACTGTCAAATTGCTATTACCATTTATAATTTTAAATTCTAAACGTAAATCTTCCCGATTTCCTTCTTCTCTACACTTAAATGGTAGTTATGCTGATAAGGATTGTGATATTGCTGACCTGTTCGCTTCCTTCTTCCAACGTTGCTACTCTGTCCCTTCCATTAACTTTCCCTCTATCCTAGCCTCATCGAACGACTTTAGTAGTAGTTACTCTTATCCTATCCCTATAAATAGTTCTAACTGTATCCTTCCCCCCTTCATCGACTATGATGGTCTCCTAACAAATTTAAAATCGTGCAAGTTTTCGTTCTCCACTGGGCCAGACTCGGTTCCGAGTGCTGTTCTAAAACTTTGTGCTGAATCTCTTTGTGTGCCTCTCCTAAAACTTTTCAACCTGTCTCTCAAGACTGGTGACTTTCCCACCGTCTGGAAAGAATCCTATATAGTACCCTTTCATAAGAAGGGATCTAAATCTGATGTCTCTAACTACCGCTGTATTTCCAATTTATCTGCCATTCCTAAACTCTTTGAAAAAATCATCACTTCTCAGCTGTAACATTTTTGTAGTTCTGTATTCTCTGAATCTCAGCATGGATTCATTAAACGTCGCTCAGTCTCCACTAATCTCCTTGAATTTTCCACCTTTGTAACTTCGGGTTTTGCTAAACAGTGTCAAACTGATGTCGTTTATACTGACTTTAGTAAAGCCTTCGACTCTGTCAATCATAATCTACTTATTCATAAACTGTCTCTTCTAGGGTTCCCGACTAAGCTTCTATATTGGACTAATTCCTACCTTTGTAACCGCTCACAACGTGTCTGCTTTAACTCCTCTCTCTCTAAACCTGTTATTGTCTCATCGGGGGTTCCTCAAGGTAGCCATCTGGGTCCCTTGCTATTTAACCTATTTATTAACGATCTTCCACAAATGTTATCTCATTCCCGCGTCCTAATGTATGCTGATGACGTTAAGCTATGTTTTTCCTACAGTGACCCCTTGTCCCCACTATCTTTGCAATCTGATCTTTATGCCCTTAACAACTGGTGCCTAATCAACATTCTACCTCTTAACATTTCTAAATGCTATATAATGACTTTTCACCGCAATAAGCCATACCTTTTCGACTACTCTATCAATAACTCTATCCTTCAACGCCTTTTCAAAGTTAACGACTTGGGCATTACCTTTGTACCTAACCTATGTTTCAACTCTCATATCTCTACTATCTCTAACAAAGCCAAAGGAGTCCTTGGATTTGTCAAAAGATGGTCTAAGGAATTTACCGACCCGTATACTACAAAACTTCTGTATGTTTCTCTGGTCCGGCCTATCTTGGAATATGGTTCTTGTGTCTGGTCTCCTCATTACCAAAAATTTCAGGATATGCTCGAATCAGTACAAAAACAGTTCCTCATCTTTGCCCTCCGGGGACTAAATTGGGACCCTTCGATCCATCTCCCTTCTTATGAAAGTAGGTTGCGCCTAATTAATCTCCACTCTCTTAAATCCCGTAGAACCTGCCAAGGTGTTCTCTTCCTCCATAAGCTTCTCTCTGGTGAGGTCGAATCAACTGCCCTCATCAACCTTATTAGTATTGCTGTTCCTTTCCGCCCGACTAGGCATTACTTCCCTCTTCATCTCCAACTCTGTCTTTCTAACTACTCGGATTATGAATCTTTCCGTAGCCTTTGCCGTAACTATAACCAATTTTTCCATCTGTTTTCCTTTGATACTAGTTCTAATATGGTCAAAATTATCTTAATCAATAACTTAATTTAATTTAAATTGCTTTAATTGGGAATTGTTCGGCTACCGGCTCTTCTCTTACCTAAATTTGGCTGTTGGTGGGATCTTATCGACTACTGAGCCGATAATCAGCCCCACCGGGTCTGAGTATTAGCATTGGCCCTTTAGTTTAATTAGTTGATATGTCATTTTACCCTTACAGTTTAACTGTACATTGTTAAACTTTAAACAAAATAAACAAATAAACAAACAAATAAAATAAACAAATAATAGGCCACATAACGCATATTTTTAATACTACCATTACCACCTCTACATTCCCTAATGAATGGAAAATTGCAAAAGTTCTGCCTATTGCTAAGTCCATCGTAGACTTTTGACCATAGCTCGCAAATAACTGTTGACCGTTTGTTTTGCTTACGCTCTGCTCGCGAGAACAACCGAAAAAAATATCCACCCTCGTTCTCTCTCTGAGCAGCAGACTTCGTTTCTTTTCGTTTCGGTTTTCTGTTGAGCGATTTACGTTGAACTGTTCGTGAGACGCTCTATTACCGAACATCGCACAAAGAGAGATACGAGTGATGCTTGCACAGAAAGACTCACTAAAAGACCGATTGACTGAAAAAGTCAACCCAAACGGTCTTTTTAATAATTTGTTTCCTTTTCAATACACAGTGGTACGTTGTGCAACATTGTGACATTCGATTTTAACTCTAAATTTTCTTGAAATTTTAAACATGAATTTTTATATTTCAAACTAATTTTTTGATTAAAAAATGAATAGTTTCTTTATAATTAATTTATTTTGAATTAAGCTTAGCAACTAATAAATAAATAATAATAAATATCGAGTTTAGGTTTTGTGTGGTCAATACTACCACTGCCAGCGTACTCAAGTGTGGCGATTTCAGCATTAAATTTCTAAAAAAATTTAATATGTCTTCGTTTAGTTAAAAGCTTTCTAAACGCCAATAAGCTTATCGTCCATCATCAGACTGGCTTTAGGACTAATCGTAGTTGCACAACGGCAATTTTAAAAGTAGTCTAGGATATTAGGTTAAAAATGGACAATAGTGAGGTAACATTATTGACGCTACTTGATTTCAGTAAAGCTTTTGACACGGTAGACCAAGACATACTACTCACCAAGTAAAATAGAATGTACAATTTTAGTGCAACTGCCATTAAACTAATGTCCTCTTTTTTAAAGCAACGAAGTCAAGCCGTTGTTTCCTCGAACAAAACATCAGACCTGCTGACAATGCCCCGTGGTGTTCCGCAGGGATCAATATTAGGTTCGCTCCTATTCACTATTTATATTAATGATCTACCGTCTTGTCAGTCTAACTGTAATGTTCATATGTATGCTGATGATGTCCAATTCTATGTGAGTACTAAGCTTAGTCAAATAAATATTTGTATTGATTTGTGTAATATTGATCTCTTACGTGTTAGTAAATGGGCATGTTATAATGGCTTATATATTAATCCGTCTAAGTCTAAGTGTCTTGTGATTTATAAGAAGACCCTAAATACCGACAAGTTTCCTAGGCTTAGTATTGATAATGTAGGAATTGCAAAATTTACGGCATACTTAGACAATTGTCAATAACCAAAAATTATATTCCTGCGCAAACAAAAATTATTATTGCTAAGGCAGTAGTATTACCAATAGTTTTTATGGGACTGAAATTTTTGGAAGCTGCGATGCTGTTAGTCAGCGTAGGCTCAAAGTTGCTTTCAATAGTGTGGCTCGATACGTGTATGGCCTAAAAAGGACGGACCACGTTACGGGCTATGCCAACACTCTATTCGGCTTTTATTTATTGTCCTTGGTTAATGTAAAAATTAATTTTTTTTTACATAAAATAATAAATACACAAAAGCCTGAGTATTTATTTGATAACATTTAATTTACTTCCTCCCCAAGAGTAAAAAATCTAGTTTGCTTGAGATCCCGGTTACCATGTGCAGAGAAACAATTTTATATTTATGTATATAAATAAATAAACGGCTAAGTTATAACCGTTTGACCAAATTTTCATATGCCGAATTTCGCCGATAAATTCCGTTAGCCGACGAATAACCGTTTTTTTTCCTACAAAAATACCAAAAATATGTGTTTGTAACAGTTTTTAACGGTAAAATGGCATTTGGGGATAGTGCCAAACGGCATATGAAATTGTGGTCAAACGGTTTTAACTTAGCCGTTTATTTTTATATTTTTATAAGCGACACCTTAAACGACTCCTAATTAATGTGTCTATCTAAAACCAAAAATCAAGGCATTCAAATATTTTTTTTTTTACTTTTCCTGAGCTTTCAAAGTCAAAATTTCGGGGAAAAAATACCGAAAAAAATTATGAAATTTCAATTTGGAAGCTTAATATCTTTCAGACGTTAAGTTTCCGCTAGAAAGTGTCTGAGTTGGATTTAAAGCTGCATTTGTCAGCTTTTTTAAACTGCAAA
The DNA here is from genome assembly GCA_008121215.1 of Drosophila athabasca. Taxonomy (NCBI): domain Eukaryota; kingdom Metazoa; phylum Arthropoda; class Insecta; order Diptera; family Drosophilidae; genus Drosophila; species Drosophila athabasca. Next base: position 24,570,245 of record CM017796.1, on the reverse strand, counting down.
GTTCAATACAACTCGTTGTAGGAAACTGAAGTTATGTGAAAAATAGAGGCACTACCTATGACAAAAAATACCAATTTTTTAAAAATTCTTAAAAAAAACTACTCCTTGAAAAAAAAAAACATTCTTTAAACATTTTTAAACATCCAAATCTATCAGAAAAAGTAATTTTTGGCGACAGCGGAAAAGTCGTGTCGACTAGTGGAATTAGTCTTTAATAAAATTAAAATTAACTGATTACGTCAAGAAATTAAAACTTCACATGCTAATCCAATATACAAACGACCATATAGCTACCCTTTCGCACACGAAACAGAAGTTAATAAACAATTTAACGAAATGTTAAAACAAGGCATAATTCGCAAAAGGAAGATGGCAGTCCTTTATGGATCGTGCCTAAGAAGAAAGATGCTTCAGGTAAACAAAAATTTAGAATAGTAGCCGATTACCGAAATTTAAACGAAATAACTGTAAACGATAAATTCCCGATCTCCAATATGGACGAAATGCTTGGTAAGCTTGGAAATTGCTAATACTTTACTACAATTGAATTAGCAAAAGGTTTCCATCTAATCGAAATGGATCCTAAGTCAATACAACGGCATTTTCAACTAAACATGGTCACTACGAGTACATCCGTACGCCACAGCAACATTTCAACGTTGCATGAACTTCGTACTTAAAGACCTTATTAACAAATATTGCCTTGTCTATTTGGATGACGTCATTGTCTATTCAACATCTCTCACAGAACACCTTGAATCTCTAAGAAAAATGTTCGAACAACTCAAAGAGGCAAATCTAAAACTTCAATTGAATAAATGCGAATTTCTAAAAAAGGAAACTAATTTTTTTGGTCATACCATAAGTCCAGAAGGTATGCGCACCAACAAATTAAAACTTAGAGCAATCGAAGAATTTCATATACCGATGACTTCAAAAGAAATCAAATCATTCTTAGGACTATGCGGCGATTGCCGTAAGTTCATTCTTTCATCAAAGGATCTAAAATTTACATAAAAATGAAGAATATATATATGAAGACATAATATGAAATTTTGAAGACTTTAATTATGAATGACCCAATTCTCAGACGACCAGATTTTACAAAGACATTCCAAGTCACCACTGATGATAGTAATTTTGCCATAGGAGCCGTGTTATCACAGGATAACAAGCCTATTAGTTTCGCAAGTAGAACTTTAAATGATCAGGAACAGAATAACAGTACAATCGAAAAGATGCTGTTAGCAATCGACCACTCCAAAAGTGCAGCAGTTGATTTCGTTCGCTACTCCAAAGGCAACGACAGCTGCTGGTGATGAAAGTTCGGTAGCCGAATTTATCACCTCGGAGAGCATGCAGCCAGAATCGTCTGTAGCGTCCGTGTCTGTAATGTCCGCAAATTCTTTAGCTGTCCCTTCAATTCCGACCTCAACAACGTCCCGGACCACCGGGTATTACCGTCACAGGTGATAGGCCTGTGGTGGCAAGATTGGTGGGGATCCCACCAAAGAGACAAGTTTTTGTATCACGGCACAAATGATGATGTGACTACTTTTATACAATGCAAAATAAATGTCGTCGGTTTAAAGGTCGAGAAGTTTAGCTTCTCTTATGCCAGGGAATTAGCTTCATTCAAAATAAGCGTCTCCTCAACTCATTTTAACAGCATTTGTTCGGCCAAATTGAAGGTGGTGAAGGAATTTAAGGCTAAGAAGAATAGTTACTTTAGTGAGCTATCAGAATGTTAGAGGCTTACGCAGTGTTTAAAACCGATTCTTCCGTCTTTCTCAGTTTTCATAACTTGCTCGTATATTCCAACTTCTTCGGATATCGCAATTTACGAGCAGCACTTGTCCGCTTTAACCGCTGTTTCTTCCTCGCTATCAGATAAATATCATATGAGCGTTATTGGTGACCTCAACTTGCCAGGAACTGTTTGGTCTTCGGTAAACGAATCTAATAGCCTGACGTTGTTGCCGTCAACAAGATGCCTACCATCCTACTATCGAAGTGTCGCTCGATATTGGACCAACTGTATTGAATCGGTCGGGTAGACTTTCTTAATGTGTCTGCTGCTTCCGTAAGGGCGAGCTTACGAAGCTTAATAACATCATTAGATATTTATATTGGTCCGCTTTGTATTTGTGCCTGTTTGTTGCGATTGGCACAAACATTTGCACATGTTGCACTGGACTCACTTTTTGATTCTTCTGTCTCTCTTACTTTCTTGTCCTATTGGGAAATGTAAACCTCTATGGTTAATAGGAGGTTAAAAAACTTAAAATCAAGACTTTATTAAGAATTTCAAGAAGTTGGATATCCTTCTTCTCTCTCGTTATGTAAAGGCTCGGTCAAATTTCTTAGTTCTTAACGCCCAATGCAATAAGAACTACCTATCTCGATGCAGGATATGTTTTTAAGCACCCTAAACAGTTCTACAGTTTCGTAAACAGTAAGCGTAGAACGTCCGCTTACCCATCCTCACTATCCTTCCTTAAAGATGATTACACTAGTCGACACGACTTTTCCGCTGTTGCCAAAAATGACTTTTTCTGATAGATTTGGATGTTTAAAATTTTTTAAAGAATGTTTTTTTTTTTTCATGGAGTAGTTTTTTTTTAAAGAATTTTTAAAAAAATTTGTGTTTTTTGTCATAGGTAGTGCTTCTATTTTTTACATAACTTAAGTTTCCTACAACTGGTTGTATTGAACTTGGCAGTTAAAAAAAGCTGACAAATGCAGCTATAAATCCGACTCAGACACTTTGTAGCTGCAACTTAACGTCTGGAAGATATTAAGCTTCCAAATTGAAATTTCATAATTTTTTTCGGTATTTTTCCCCGAAATTTTGACTTTGAATGCTCAGGAAAAGTCGAAAAAAAAATGTTGAATGCCTTGATTTTTGGTTTTAGATAGACACATTAATTAGGCGTCGTTTAAGGTATCGCTTATAAAAATATAAAAATAAACGGCTTAGTTATAACCGTTTGACCAAAACTACATATGCCGTTTGGCACTATTCCAAATGCCATTTTACCGTTAAAAACTGTTACAAACACAGATTTTTGGTATTTTTGTAGGAAAAAAACGGTTATTCGTCGGCTAACGGAATTTATCGGCGAAATTCGGCATATGAAAGTTTGGTCAAACGGTTATAACTTAGCCGTTTATTTTTATATTTTTATAAGCGATACCTTAAACGACGCCTAATTAATGTGTCTATCTAAAACCAAAAATCAAGGCATTCAAATATTTTTTTTTCGACTTTTCCTGAGCTTTCAAAGTCAAAATTTCGGGGAAAAATATCGAAAAAAATTATGAAATTTCAATTTGGAAGCTTAATATCTTCCAGACGTTAAGTTGCAGCTACAAAGTGTCTGAGTCGGATTTATAGCTGCATTTGTCAGCTTTTTTAAACTGCAAAGTTCAATACAACCAGTTGTAGGAAACTTAAGTTATGTGAAAAATAGAAGCACTACCTATGACAAAAAACACCAAATTTTTTAAAAATTCTTTAAAAAAAAACTACTCCATGAAAAAAAAACCATAATTCTTTAAAAAAAATTAAATCTCCAAATCTATCAGAAAAAGTCATTTTTGGCCACAGCGGAAAAAAAAAGTTGAATTTTGTCGAGTAGTGTTATCAGGCAACTGCCGATCTTTTTGCCCGTTTTTTCCAAACTACCTATTCGCAGGATCTTTACTCTAGTCAGCCGGATCCATACGGTTTACCGAGGTCGAACGGCATTTTCAGTCCTTTGTTAAATGAAAGCTCATTGCTTCATGATCTACGAATAGTGAAGCCGGTGCTTTCACCGGGTCCGGACGGAGTTTCCGGCTGTGTACTCAGGTACTGTGCCGAATCTCTGTATGGGCCGTTGCTTAAACTATTCACCATGTCCATACATTTTCATGCTTCCCCCCGATATGGAAGGAGTCCTTTATAATTCCTCTCCATAAGAAAGGAAGCAAGTCTGACGCAATGAACTATAGAGGTATGTTTAAGTTATCCGCTATTCCTAAAGTGTTTGAGAAAATTTTAACTCCGCACCTGCAGCACTTAGTGCATACTAAGTATGCACTTTTAGTGCATACGCATTACGCTTATTTCTGTGTATTTATTTTCAATTTTCAATTCCTATTGTGCATTCTTAACTTCTCTGCACTTTCTTAATCGCAGCCGTTTTGTTGTTGCCTATTTCTAGTGCGGTGCGCTTGCTCTCTTTGAACTGCTCTCTGTTTTATCTACCCTCAGCTTATCTGTTTTCATTCTAACACACACGCACTGCGTTGGCCGCCGCTCTGTGCTTGACTCTCTGTGTTTCTATCGTCTCTCTGTGTCTCTCCGCTTACTTGCCGTTATTGTGTTTGTTTTGTTCGTTCTTGCGCGCGCAATTGTGTAACACAAGCTAAAGTCACTATCTCTGCCCCACACCGACTTATATTTTACCTTTCTTTTTTCTTTAATTTTCATATATATTGCTAAAATCACTATCTCTGCCCCACACCGACTTATATTAAAATATGAGTTCCTGTTGTGCTAAGAACTGTGACCGTTCGGTCTCTACACGGCAAACGTATGTCTACTGCTGGTTGTGTGACAACATGGCTCATACGAACTGTGCTGGATTGGGACACATCGGAGGTCGTGTTGGGGATCTTATTACGACTCGCTGCGGCCTCAACTGGACCTGTTGGGACTGCAGGGCTATCGAAAGCGACATGCGTGTCTTTATGAGACAGACGCATCTAGAATTCGCTGCCCTAAACGCTGGATTCCGAGTGCTGCAAGATAAGTTTCGTTTGACGGAGTCTCACTTCAAAACACTTAAAATTTTGACTGAGTCTCCGAAGAGGAAGAAGGGTAATAAGTATTTACCCAATACTAATAATGATTTTTCTCTTGCAGCCCCTGAACCACCTGTACCTCTTGCTCGGTCACCGCCTGTTCCTGGTATGGAACCTGGAGCCAATGGTGCCATTGCATCTGCCACTGCGCCCAGGCCGGTCGTACCACCCGCACCTCGTGCTCGGTCACCACCTGTAACTGGTGCTATGGTGCCTGCAGCCAATGGTGCCGTTGCATCTGCCACTCCTACACCCATGCCTGTCGCCTCTAGGCCTCCACCTGTTGATGCTGACGCGGCTATCATGATGGCTGTTGATGCCCCTTCAAACTTGGCATCCATCGCTATCGCCTCAACCAGCACTATGCCAATCGTGCCGCCTAACCTTAATAGCACCGCTACTGCCCCCACACCGAGACCTATTCGGGGTATGGCTACACCTTCTGGCTCTCGCTCGGGTCTTGAAATTAGGGGAGTGGTTCCTCGGAAAGCAATCTTTGTTTCCCGACTCAATCCTGAGGCCACTACGGAGGATGTTAAGCATCATCTTTGTTCAAAACTTAGCGCTCGCCTTGAGGATATTATTGTGACCAAATTTTCTTTTAATCATAAGCGTAATATTTCCTCATTTAAAATTTTTGTCCCTGACTCTTACCTTGATAGATCTCTTGACCCTTCTATTTGGCCAGAGCATACAATTATGCATGAGTTCGTACGTAAAGCTTCGAATCAAAGTCTTAATGTTACCGGCCCTGCCAATTCTAATTCTAATCAGAGTCCTAATGTTACCTGCCCTGTCATTTTAAAAAACTAATTAACTATTTTTCCGTTCACTATCAGAATGTACGTAGTCTTTTAGGCAAATTGCGCCAACTACATACGGATAGTGCCTCTTACGATTTCGATGCTATCGGTTTTTCCGAAACATGGCTCAACTCCACTGTTCATGATCATGAAATTTTCGGTCACAATTTCATCATTTATCGAATGGATCGTGAATCATATGCTGGTGGAGTTTTGATTGCAGTTAAAACTGACTTCTCATCGGAGTTATTCCCTTCCCACAATATCCATGGGATTGAGTTCATTGCAGTCAAAGTCAATGTTGGCATGGCTTGTATCTATCTAACCTGCTCATATATTCCTCCTAATTCAGATGCTGAGGTCTACTCAAAGCACCTTTCTGCTATCCGTTCTGTTGTGTCTTCGCTAGGTTGTGCTGATCAGATTGTGGTCATGGGTGACTTCAATTTACCTCTTCTTTCTTGGCTGCCCTGCGACGACGCTAACCAATTGCTTCCTAGTACTCATAACGAATTCATCAATGATCTAACGGATGTTTCCCTTGCCCAAATTAATTCTATTAAAAATAATAGGAACAGACTTCTCGACCTTATTTTCGTTATGGATGCTTCTCTAAGTACAGTTGCCAGAGTCTCACCACTATCACTTCCTGAAGACCTATACCATCCTACGCTATCTATAACTTTAGAGTGTAGCAGTTCTAGTTCTGTTAACATTACCTCGACTCCTCACCGGATCAAGTGTTTTCGCAAAATTGATTTCGGCAATTTAAACATTCACCTCTCGAATGTTGATTGGTCCACTCTTCTTTCCTTACCGAACATTGATGTAACAGTCAACTCATTCTATAAAATTTTAAACTCTGCCCTTAATACTTATGTTCCGGAGATTATTGTACCATTATCGTCCAAGCCTCCCTGGTTCTCCAGGAATTTGTCATACTTAAAGAATAGGAAATCCAGACTTTTCAAAAAGTACCAGAAAACTGGCTCCTTGCTTGTCTTCGTACAATATTCTTCCGCCCGCTCTCAATTCCTAACAACTAATAGTCTGTGCTACAATCTTTATCTCTCTTCTTGTAGTAGAAACTTCCGCAATGATCCTAAAAAATTCTTTTCTTTTGTCAATTCTAAACGTAAGTCCAATGCATTTCCTCCGTCCCTTCATTATCTAAGCAATTCTGAATCTTCTGCTGCTGGCATTGCAAACTTATTTGCAACCTTTTTCCAGTCGTCTTACTCCTCTCATATTTATAACGCATCCACTCCGTATCCCTACCGTTTGCCTCACTCTAATAGCATTTTTCAACCATATTTTGAGGAAAGTGTTGTGCTTGATGGCTTGAAGTCTTTGAAGATTTCTTTTTCTGCGGGTCCTGATAAAGTGCCTAGTTGCATTTTAAAACATTGTGCCCAGTCCTTATGCCAACCCTTAACCTTTCTTTTCAATCTATCCTTGGAACAGTCTTGTCTCCCCGTAATTTGGAATGAGTCGTACATAATTCCGCTTCACAAGAAGGGCTCTAGATCCAACATAGAAAATTACCGAGGCATTGCAAAGCTCTCTGCCATTCCTAAGCTCCTTGAGTTCCTGGTTACCCGGCAATTGCAACATCTTTGTTCTAGCTTGATATCTCCTTCACAACATGGTTTTTTTAAACATCGATCAACAACTACCAATCTGCTCGAGTTTTCCTCCATAATCAACCGTGGATTTCAGAGTGGTTTGCAAACTGATGTTATTTTTACGGATTTTAGCAAGGCATTTGATTCGGTTAACCATGCTCTATTAATTCAGAAGCTGTCCTTATTAGGTTTCCCTAGTAATCTTCTAAGTTGGATTTCGTCGTATCTTTCTAATCGTACACAACGGGTCTTATTTACTAATGTTTTATCAGAGATCGTTAATGTTACATCTGGTGTGCCACAAGGTAGTCATTTGGGTCCGCTCCTCTTCATTTTATTTGTGAACGACCTACCCCAAGTTATAACATTCTCACATACATTAATGTATGCGGATGACGTTAAAATCTGTCTGCCCTACTCCGACTGGTACTTGCACACACACCTTCAGCTGGACCTAAACGAATTGCTATTGTGGTGCTCAAGAAATCTTCTATTTTTGAACCTCTCGAAATGCAAGCTTATGACTTTCTACCGTCGTACTCCACATTTTGTATCTTTTTCTCTTGGTGATCATGTATTGGATCGAATTTCGAGTTCAAATGATCTTGGTGTATTATTTGATCGTAAACTGTGTTTTAATAGTCATATTGCTGCGACAGCTAATAAAGCTAAGGGTGTTCTAGCTTTCATCAAGCGTTGGTCCAAGGAGTTTGACGACCCGTATGTGACCAAACAATTGTACATTTCGTTAGTGCGCCCGATATTGGAGTATTGTTCCTGTGTGTGGAGTCCACAGTATAAGGAGCAGCAAGCTATTCTCGAATCAGTTCAGAAACAATTTTTAATTTTCGCTCTTCGTAATTTACACTGGGACTCTGGTAGAATCCTGCCACCTTACAGATCTAGGCTAAAACTTATTGACCTACCTTCGTTACACCATCGCAGAATATGCAATGGAGTAATGTTCGTGCACAAGCTCCTTCTCGGCATGGTGGACTCCCAAACTCTCTTGAGTCAGATTGACTTTACGGTTCCCTCTCGCTCTACTCGTTCTTTTAGACCTATCAGATTACCTTTATTTAGGTCAAACTATGCCCAGCATGAACCTTTCAGGGTTTTATGCTATAATTATAATACCCTTTACCATATCATATCCCCTGAACTAACCCTTAAACATATAGCATTTAGCATTTACAACCACCTAAACTCTGCTAACCTGTAATTTTAATTTTTTTGTTTCAATTTTATTATACTTTATCTTTAGTTCTCTTCCTAATTTATATTGCATTATTAGCAGATAATTGTTAATTAATAAATAAAAATTAGAAAAAAATTATGCAGATCACTTATATCTCCAGCTCAACATGGATTTATAAGGCGGAGATCAACCACAACAAAGTTATTAGAGTATACCTCCTTCATAATTAAAGGCTTTCAAGGTAATTTGCAGACGGATGTTGTTTACACCGATTTTAGTAAAGCGTTCGACTCTGTAAACCATTCCCTCTTAGCACAAAAACTTGACCTTCTAGGGTTGCCGCCCAATCTCCTGAGATGGATCTCTAGCTACCTTTGTTCTAGGTCTCAGAGAGTCCTTTTCAAAAACTCCCTGTCCTCACCAGTTATGGTGACTTCGGGCGTACCACAGGGCAGCCATCTAGGCCCCTTACTCTTTACACTCTTTATAAAGGACCTGCCTTCTGTATTAACATACTCTCGAGTACTTATGTATGCGGATGATGTTAAGCTTTCCAGTATAAGGACATTTCTTTTCAATTTAGGTTGCAATCCGATCTCGATAGATTTCAGTCATGGTGTTGTGCAAATTTATTAAATCTTAATGCTTCAAAATGACTTTTCATCGCTCCAGCGCCTTTCTGGTTCCTTATACCCTTTGTGGTGGTTCTCTTGAGAGAATTACCCGGGTTGATGATCTTGGTGTTCTATTAGATCCCAAGTTAAAGATTTCACAACACATTTCTACCATGGTGAATAAGGCCCTATATAACAAAGACTCTCTACACCTCTCTGGTTCGTCCGATTTTAGAATACGGCTTTTGTGTATGGTGCCCTCAGTACAACGTACACCAGGACCGTATAGAATCAGTTCAGAAAAACTTTTTACTTTTTGCTCTGCGAGGCCTCAACTGGGATGCAGGTGTGAGACTGCCGTCTTACCCTAATAGATTGCTTTTAATAAACCTTCCAACCTTAGCTAATCGTAGGAAAATGCTTGGCGTGATTTTTGTGCACAACCTGATCAAGGGTGACGTAGATAGCCCTGACTTGTTGAGCAGCATAAACATTACTATTCCTTTTAGGAACACTAGAAACTTTATATCGTTTTTTCTTCCGCTTTGTAGATGGAATTATTCCCTGCATGAACCGTTTAGGGTCTAATGCTCGGATTATAATTCCCTCTACCATATCATATCTACTACTAGCTCCCTTCCTAGTCTTAAATTACTGATACTAATAAATAATAAACCTTCCAACCTTAGCTAATCGTAGGAAAATGCTTGGTGTGATTTTTGTGCAAAACTTGATCAATGGTGACGTAGACAGCCCTGACCTGTTGAGCCGCATAAACTTCACGATTCCTATTAGAAGCACTAGAAACTATATACCATTGTTTTGTCCGCTTTGTAGATGGAATTATTCTCTGCTTGAACCGTTTAGGGTATAATGCTCGGATTATAATTCCCTCTTCCATATCCTATCTACTTCTAACTCCCTTCCTAGTTGTTGGAGAAGAAGATAGAAATTTAAGAGAGTATCGTACGCCAAAAGAGTCGCTCCATCTTCGGGTGACCCGCAAGCCGATCTTCACGATCGCCGACGGCGAATTGGGTTGCGTGCGGCCGACGGTGGTTCGACTTCACTTCACTTGTCGAAGTACGCCCAAAGCCACTGCACTCGTTTGCTAATAAATACAATATTGTTGAAGAAAAAACCGCGTCTTTATTTAATTTCATCTTGGTTGAATTGTTTGAAAGTCTTAAAAACATTAGAATTTTTCATTGGCGCCCGAGCAGGGTTTTTTTTGTAATTCGAAATCGTTCTTTTCGCTCAGTAGTGGCTTAGGCTTCGCGTGTGAAAAAGTCGAAAGGAGTTGCTGATTTGGGTCTTGCCACAGACGTGCCCTTTTGGACCCTCGCCATCTTGGACGCTGCCGAACTCGAAGTGCTGATGGACAATAAAAAAGGACGATCACTTTCTCTAGATTCGCTAGAAAGTTTACAGGTATTTTGTGCCAAAAATTGAGCATCACCGGTTGAATTTCCTTGTGTCGCAGTATATTGTTCGCTCGTCCGACCAAAACGATCAACTGCAGTGATACGCATATGTGCGTGTGTATGTGCTAACACAGTCATACACAGAGAACACAGCTCAATTTCTGGCACCTTCCCTTTTATACCTTATTTGGCCAAATTAATGTGCATAAAGTGAAAGTGTCGCATTTATACGTGTGTACAAACATACATAAGTTCGGTAGAATTGTTCGAACATACCTACGCCATACATACGTATACTCATGCTGACCACCACTTAATGTGCATAACCAAAGCGGCAACACATATGTACGGTGGTCTATCTATTGCATTTTAATAATACTGGTCGTGTGTTTGTGCAATCGCAAAGCGTCGCAGTGTCTTTTCGGTTGTCCGCTTTCGACTTAACCGCTACGTACAATACGCGTACATATATGTATACATACTTACATACGTACAGACATCTGCTTGCAATTGCACATACACGCAACGCTTGGTAAAGGTTCTTGGGCACCAGCGGCTGATTTTTCGTGCGTTCGTTAACCTTGCTCGCTCTGTGCTTGCATCGGTTATATATTAGTTTGTGTGTGCGTGCGCTCGCGCCAAATTTACGGCTTGCTCTCTTCTCCCCCGTTTTTGCATACCATACAGGTCAGGCTTGGTTCGAGCGCCTGTATTACTTTCGTCTTGTGTGTGCGCTCGCGCCAAATTCTCTCACTTACTCTTTGATCCCCCGCACCCCGCATTCTACCCCTGTTGCCCACAAAGTGGCAGCAGCGAGCATCGGGCTTGCTTACTTTCGGTCGCTTGGACCGCTTTCGTTTGTTTGTTCACAATTGCGCCAGGGCGTGTGTGTGTTTGGGTAAGCAAGCTTGGCGTTTTTCGTTGTATAGCTGCAGTGGGTGTGCGAGGGTAGCTTGAAAAGTTTGTTAAACTTAGGGTGCGGTATTGAAGGTAGTTCCTTTCTCTCATTTTAATTATGTTTGAGTTCGATAGGCCAACTGTGGAACGGCCAACAGCTGAACGGCCAACAGTACCTAAAACAAATACGAAGTTGGCATTGTGTCAACAAAGGTTTGACAAAGTCAGTGCTGATATTGCGCGCGTGCAACCAGCCTTTAGCAAATTTCAAATGAAGCAAATTTCATCGGACAAAACCGAATTAGCTTGTCGCCTAGAACTTTTAGAGGGTTATATCGATAAGGCTATGAACCTACAGGCAGAGTTGGACATTTTGAGTCCAACCAATGAAAGTAGAGGGCCGTTGGAGGATCTGTGTGTCGTCACTAAAGCATTGTTTATGAATGCAATTAAACCAAGATCCGACACACATATGCAGCATGACTGCTCAGTGAATCCACGGTTCGACACACACATGCAGCATGACTGCTCACTGAATTCGAGCCAGCGATCGCAGCTGCCGAAAATGCGTTTGCCGAAGTTTAGTGGCAAACATTCGGAATACAAAAATTGCATGTGCCTGTTCCAAAGCCTCATTGACGACGATGCTTCTTTGACAAACGTAGAAAAGTTTAATCATCTCGTATCGTGTTTGTCAGATGAAGCATTGGGTGTAGTAAAACCACTTCAAATGACAGACTGTAATTATCCTAAGGCACTTGCCAGTCTGAAGTCAGTGTACGACAATAAATGTCTGATATTCTTCGATACTGTTGCTCAATTATTCGATTTGCCAACCATGACCAAGCCATCTGCATCGAGTTTAAGATCGATGATAGACACGGTGTCTGCGATATATTCATCGCTGTCGTCTGTAGGTGACGACAAAGATATTGCGAATGCAATGATCATTCACATGGTCATGGCAAAGGTCGACCATGTGACCAAATCTCGTTTTGAAGAGCAGCTTGATTATGATAAGCTGCCTTCTTGGGAAGAATGTGCCAAACAGCTGAATAGAAGGTATCAGTACCTGGCAGCAGAAGAGTCAACTCGTGACAAGTCAAGGGAGCGTAACGAGGTGAGGAAGCCTCAACGGAAATCGTCCTTTGCCTGTGCTAATGCAGGTCAAAAGTCGTCGTCTGCATGTACCTATTGCAGGTCTGCAGACCACAATATATATTCTTGTCCGTCGTTTAGTGCCATTTCCGTCATGCAACGTTTTGAGTATGCTAAAACTCAAAAACTGTGTCTCAATTGTTTGACCACGGGACATACAGAATCGAGTTGCAAGGCGGCGAAGTGTCGAGTGTGCTCAAAGCCTCACCATTCGCTCCTTCATCGGTACACTGCATCAGTGGAAGGTGAAGCAGCGGCACTTCAAGCCTCAACGTCGGAGGCATACGTAGGTCACGAGCTCAATGCTGATCAAGTCGTTCTAGCTACCGCGATCGTAAATATCAAAGATAGATTCGGACAGTTGCATCCAGCAAGAGCTTTGCTCGATAGTGGCTCTCAAATAAATTTGATGTCTGAGAGCCTAGCACAGAGGCTTCGGCTTAAACGTGAGCCAACTTCCCTTGCTATCGCAATGGTGGGTGGTGCAACCACCGATAGTAAAACTAAGGTTTGTGCATCGATACATTCTCGTTTGAATTCCCACACGCTTTCCGCTGAGTGTTGGGTACTAAAGTCAATTTCCACATCTCAGCCTGGGCAATCACTTTCCACATCGAGCTGGAAAATCCCAAAAAATATTCAATTGGCAGATCCCGGATTCCATAAGGTGGATGTTCTCTTGGTAGCTGAAGTGTTTTATGGGCTTTTGTGCGTTGGGCAAATTAAATTACATTCCGAGCTGCATTATGCAAAAAACATTGCTCGGTTGGATTGTTGCAGGTAAATGTACTGGACAGGCGCCTCGGCAACAGTGTAATGAGAGCGTCAGCGTCAGCGTCACTTCAAGCCTCAACGTCGGAGGCATACGTAGGTCACGTGCTCAATGCGGATCAAGTCGTTCTGGCTACCGCGATAGTAAATATTAAAGATAGGTTCGGACAGTTGCATCCAGCAAGAGCTTTGCTCGAAAGTGGCTCTCAAATAAATTTGATGTCTGAGAGCCTGGCACAGAGGCTTCGGCTTAAACGTGAGCCAACTTCCCTTGCTATTGCAATGGTAGAAGGTGCAACCACCGATAGTAAAAATAAGGTTTGTGCATCGATTAAATCTCGTTTGAATTCCCACACATTTTCCGCTGAGTGTTGGGTATTAAAGTCAATCTCTTTCCACATCGAGCTGGAAAACCCAAAAAAATATTCAGTTGGCAGATCCCGAATTCCATAAGCCAGCTAAGGTGGATGATTTATTGGGAGCTGAAGTGTTTTATGGGCTATTGTGCGTTGGGCAAATAAAATTACATTCCAAGCTGCCCATTATGCAAAAAACATTGCTCGGTTGGATTTTTGCAGGCAAATGTACTGGACAGGCGCCTTGGCAACAGTGTGGAGAGAGTTCGGTAGCTCAAGTATATAGTTGTTCTCTCGACTCATTAGTAAACCGTTTTTGGGAATTGGATCAATGTCCAATTGAGTCGAAGGCTGTCCGCCAAACAGCTGAACAACAGGCCTGTGAGTTGTACTTCGCAAAAACGGTACAACGATTGTCTTCCGGTCGCTTTCAGTCAAACTTCCCTTTAAGACCGACCCTAAAGTTCTTGGCCTGTCCTTTCAAACTGCTGAAAGGCGTTTTTTGCAACTTGAGCGCAAACTGTCAGAGGATGACACTCTCAAAACTATGTACCATGACTTCATGAAAGAGTATTTGGATTTGGGACATATGTCCATTCTGAAGTCTGCTCCTCTAGAACACCATTATTATATTCCTCATCAATGCGTTCTCAGACCTGAGAGTACCTCAACCAAACTTCGTGTTGTGTTCGATGCTTCCAGCAAAACCTCAACAGCAGTTTCGCTGAACGAAACACTAATGGTGGGGCCAACTATTCAGAGGGAGTTGTATTGAACATTGTTCAACTTTCGGTTGAACAAATATGTCGTAACTGCCGACATTTCGAAAATGTACAGGCAGATAAATGTTTCTGAGGAAGACAGAGACTTCCAACTTGTCTTGTGGAGAGAAAACACTTCACAAAACATACAGGCATACAGGTTGAATACTGTTACATACGGTACAGCGTCAGCACCCTTTTTGGCTGTACGTTGTTTGTTCGAATTGGCAAAAAGTTTCGCACAATCACATCCCATTGGTGCGGAAGTGATTCGCAATTGTTTTTATGTCGACGATATGCTGGCAGGTGCAGACAGTTTAAAAGAACTGGACACAATTTGCAGCCAGGTTCGGGATATTTTGCATGCAGGAGGATTTCCATTGGCCAAGTGGGCTTCCAATTGCCCGACTCAATCTGGAAAGAATGAGGAAATCAGCATTAAGATTGATGAGCAAAGCTCAGTCAAAACGCTTGGAATGCGCTAGGTACTTCAAGATGATGTATTTAAATACCATCTGGACGTGGACAGTTTTGCCTCCATGAAACCAACAAAACGCAATATATTGTCGATAGCCTCTCGTTTGTTTGACCCGCTTGGTTTGTTGTGTCCAATTGTCACTAAGGCAAAAATGCTGTTGCAGGACTTATGGAGGCTAAAGGTAGATTGGGATGAGGCTATTCCTATGAGTCTACACACTGCGTGGAATAAGTTCACCACTACCTTGCGGGATTTGCACAAAATTTCAATCCCTCGTTACGTATGTTTGACGCTGTACCAAGGGGTTCAAATTCACGGCTTTGCTGACGCATCCAGTCACGCCAACGGTTGCTGTATATACGTACGAACGTGCAACGACGAAGACGTTCGCGTGCCATTGCTCACGGCAAAGTCGAGGGTAGCTCCGCTGAGCGTAAAAACAATACCCCGGTTAGAGCTTTGTGCAGCACTATTACTGGCCAAACTCTGGCAACAAGTGTCGACCACAATGACCAAATTCACGATAGAAAGCGTAAATTTCTGGTCAGATTCGCAGGTCGCTATATTGGTTGGAGCGTGATTCGGGTACGTTGGGTACATTCGTATGGCGTCACGTTCCAACGGATGCTAATCCAGCAGACTTGATTTCAAGGGGAACCGATGTTGACGACATTGTGAGCTCCTGTGGTTCAATGGGCCAAGCTTTTTAATGGCAAAAAAAGATCGATGGCCTCAACTTCATCAGTTCGAGATAGCGTCAGAAGTGAAAACTTCTGAAGATAAGAAAAGTGCAGTGGTATGTGCGCTTGGGGTAGCTGATGCTGAATCTAATTGCATTGTGCAATTAATCAACCGGCAATCGAGGTTTTCTAAGTTGGTCCGCATAATGGCCTACGTGCTTCGATTCTGTTTCAAGCAGTTTAGAGGTGATTCGCATCTTGTATCTGCGGCAGAAAGGAACATTGCGTTTTTAAAGCTGATCGCAGTCGTACAAAGCACAACATACAGCGCTGAGTATAGGTTGTTGGAAAAATCGGCAGCATTAGCTCCGATGCTGCAGTCGTTGAATCCATTTGTCCACGAGTTTGATGAAAATGGCATCAAATTTAAGTTAATTCGAGTAGGAGGGCGCTTGCTACACGGCCCTATCGCATACGACGCCAAATTCCCTCTGTTGCTACCAAAGGGATCTGAATTGGTCAGCCTTTTGGTCAGGCATTTGCACCTTAGGCACTACCATGCTGGTGCAAAGGTTCTTGTGGGATTGCTGAGGCAGCAAGTTTGGGTGATCAATGCCCGAAGCGTGTGTACAGCGCATGTTAGAAGATGCGTACACTGTTTTCGCTACAAGCCAAAGTTGTTGGGGCAAATAATGGGAAATTTGCCAGCTGACCGCCTTCGTGAGGGTCGGCCGTTCAGAGTATCTGGCGTAGATTTCTGTGGGCCATTCTACGTAAGCTATAGAGTCAGAGGTAGACCACCCGTTAAAATGTACGTTGCCGTTTTTGTTTGTTTCGCCTCAAAGGCAGTCCATCTAGAACTTGTCTCAGACCTTTCAACTGACGCGTTTCTAAATGTATTTAAAAGGTTCGTTGGGAGACGGGGACTGCCGGAGAAGATGGTCAGCGACAACGCGACGAATTTCTTGGGAGCGAGAAACGTGCTGAGGGAGCTCCAAGCGGCATTCACCCGGAGCAAGGAGAGCCTGCAGGACTACGCAGCGGAAAGAGCCGTGACCTGGTGCTTCATCCCTCCGAGAGCACCGCACTTCGGCGGGCTGTGGGAAGCAGCAGTCAAGGCGGCCAAACACAGGCTGGTGCGAGGGGCAGGCGACGCCAACCTCACGCCGGACGAATTGAGCACGCACCTGGTGGAGGTAAAAGCGTTGCTCAATTCTAGGCCCCTCGTGTCGGACACCAGCGATCCGAACGACGGGGAGGCCATCACACCAGGGCATTTGCTCATCGGCCAACCTCTGCTGGGCCTGCCGCACGGATCCACGCCCGGAAAGCCCAACAACAAGCCCGCACCCGGATTCTTGAAGCGGTGGCAACGGTTGTTAGAGCTCAGACTGCGCTTTTGGCACAAGTGGTCGAGAGACTACCTTCTCAGCCTGCAGCAGCGAGCCCAGTGGAGCAAAGGCGAGGCCAATCTGGTCGAAGGGGCGGTCGTGCTGGTGCACGACGACAACACCCCCCCGCAACGATGGATAACAGGGCGCGTGACAAGCGTAATCACTGGAGAGGACGGCAAGGTGCGGGTGGCCGAAATCAAAACGCCAGCCGGCGTCATTAAACGGCTAATCCACAAGCTGGCACCACTGCCAACGTGCTGAAGACCGGAGCTCTTCAGCGGGGCCGGAATGTTGGAGAAGAAGATAGAAATTTAAGAGAGTATCGTACGCCAAAAGAGTCGCTCCATCTTCGGGTGACCCGCAAGCCGATCTTCACGATCGCCGACGGCGAATTGGGTTGCGTGCGGCCGACGGTGGTTCGACTTCACTTCACTTGTCGAAGTACGCCCAAAGCCACTGCACTCGTTTGCTAATAAATACAATATTGTTGAAGAAAAAACCGCGTCTTTATTTAATTTCATCTTGGTTGAATTGTTTGAAAGTCTAAAAAACATTAGAATTTTTCACTAGTCTTAAATTACTGATACTCTCATATCTTTCTCAAAATTAGAAATTGCTTAGTTCTTTAAGTCAGATTAGTTCTACTTTTCCTCGAACACTAGTCTAACAACTATCTTTCTTGCATGTCCGCCATCGGTTCGGTTAACGAGTCGCGCGTTATGCGGCAGCGCCCCTCGGTCGGTTGGGAGGGAGAAGGGCTACGTTCTTGCCTGGGATCCGCGTGTAACAGCCATCTGCTAGTGTCGCTTGGGCCACTTGATGGTTCAGTCATTGCATATCAACGTCTGTTGAGCTACTGAGCTTCTTCAGCAGCTTATTTTGCGAAATTTAATTAAAACACAAAAGAGGTTTGGATTCAATGTATGTGTGTATATTGTGTATTATGTCTATGTTCAATTTGGTTTCTTAGCGAAAGAAAATATGATACGATATGATATGCGATATGACGGTTGCGCGCGAAGACGATCAAATTTGTAGTAGAAGCTGCTCCGAAGATGTGCCTCCCACGCAGCTCTTGTTGGACGACGAACGACGAAGAAAGGGCGATGTTGCGAGAGAGAGTGCAGGGCGACAGCAAGCAACAAATAACTAAGAGAGATGCGCTCTTTATGCTGCCGTGGGCCGGCGCTAAGCCGAACAACGTCCTAAAAAAAAAATAATTGTTTGGGTAACCAAATATTTTCGCCTGTATTTATATGAAGTTTCCTTTGAAATTTAAAGCGATCATAAACCACTGACTTCGGTAAATAATATTAAAGAACCGATAAATAATATTATGAAATTACAACCTTGGCGTATTAAACTTAGTGAATATGACTTTAAAATCAAATATTTGGAAGGAAAACAAAATTATGTAGCAGAAGCTTTGTCAAGCCTTAAAATAGAAGAAAAATATGGTAGAAGAAGAATATAATATTTCCATAGTAGCAAATATACTTAATGCACTAGAAGAAAACGAAAATTGTATAGAAATTACTGAAAAACCTTTAAATCGGCGAAATAGAAATGGAATTAATAAAATACACCAAAGACCAAATAGACATCGAATATTACTTAAAAAAATTAAAGGTAACAAATAGATACACGGAAATGACATGATCAAAAGCAAAAGATGTCATTGTTAACTATTAACATACCTGGTCTGACGAGCATGTGAGATGGCTCGGAGGGGGCCTAGCTGAGGCCACCGGACGGGTCGCAGGTTGCGGATAGCGAATGACCTGCCTCTTGAGGTAGGCCAGCTGCGAATAAACGGTCATCCCTAGGGAAGGCACCGAAATAAGCAGTCCCGGACAGCCAGCGGGTGTTCGCGAAGTAGCAACACTGACGATGCGCTTGTGGTGCCGCCTCATTTAAGTAGCTCACACACACCCCATCCCTACACATTACCTACCCACATCCCAACCCCTATACTCATCTCACACCGGGCCGGACTAAGTGTGCTATTCGACCCGTGCCGAGAGTCAGCCTGGCTGGGGGCCCGGTATAAAAACTAGCCCAGTCGTTAACGGAGGGCTCAGGGACTTGTCAGCCCCTTGTTCTAATGATGCCTTATCCGGGCAACGTTAATCTCTGCCCGGACGGACCGCCCCCTTCTTTGCAAATCGTGGGATTTAATGATGGACAACAAAACAAACAACAAAAACGAGTCTGGCGCTCCCCAACTGCCAACTGGGAGCAATCCCATACAGGGAAAGGCATCGGCCCAAAGGCCTGGCCTGACCCGCGAAATAGCTGGTAAAACCAGCGCGGTGGAAGACGCTAGGGCGAACCTGAAGGGGTCCCATCCTAGTTCCGGGGTGGGTGGCAAATCGCCGACCAAAGCCGATACCTTGGTGGAGTGGCTCTGCAACCCTGCGGCTGCCCTGCCTGCTGGTAAGGCTGCGGAGAGCGAGTTGCCATCGACTAGCGCCCAAGCCAAAGCTTACACCTATGCCGAGAGAAGGAGTGCTGGCAACATACTCCGTCGGCAAAATGCAAGCACGATGTCCAGCCCGACCGACCAGTGGCGGAAAAAGGTCGAATGGGCATCAAAGGTGCTGCCCAACTTTGGCAAAGAGGCACCGAAGAGGGTTGCCCCGCCGAAGTTGACTGCCCAGCAAACTAAAAGGCAGCGCTCACAGGAGACTCCCGGACCGGCTCCGAAGCGCTCCAGAGTGCTGCCGAACGTATCGTTTGCGCAGATCGCAAAAGAGAGGACGCTGATTGGCATCCTGGACAAAGGCAGCGCGGACTCGAAGATCCCCAGGAACCAGTGGAAGTGGGTGGAAGCGGCACTGGCCGACCGCTGCTTCGAGCTGCTGGAGAAACAGCTCGGCCCCCCTCCAGTCTGTAAAGACATGGGGTGGTACCAGGGCTGCATAAAAATTATAGCCTGCGAAGACGAGCGCTCCGTCCAGCTGTATAAAGCAGCGGTAGCGCAAGTCGGGGAGGTGTACCCAGGGGCGAAGCTTGTCGCGGCCAACTGGAACGAGGTGCCCAGTAGGCCCAGAGCAAGAGTCTGGGTGCCCGCCTCCATAAAGGAGCCTGAGCGCATCTTGAAAATGCTGCAGCGGTGCAACCCGGAGCTCCCAACCTCCGACTGGAGGGTAGTCAAGGTGGAGGCGAGTCAAGGCCCGATGCACCAGGCAGTTTTAGTCCTGAACAAGGAATCCCTAGCTCCGATTGAGGCCAAAAAAGGAGAGCTCAACTTTGGCTTCAGTGCGGTGAGCATCAGGGTCTACAAGTCGGATGCAGCGGCCGAGGCACGTCCTGTCGACAACCCAGTCGAACAGGACGTTGCCTCGGAGATCGAAGCACCCGATGACGGCCCAGAGCCTGCCCATGACGGCTACTCCTCTGATACAACTCTAATGCGCGAGTTCGAGGCGATGTGTCGCGACGACACTATCGAGGACGACTCGGACGCAGACAATACAGTGGTGGAGAACTCTGTCGATGTCTCTAAGACTCCTACAGATAAATCTCCACCACTGTAAAGCAGCATCCGCTGCACTCATACTCCGCTTGGAAGCGAGCGGAGCAGACGTAGTCCTGATCCAAGAGCCTTGGGTAGTAGGAGTTCCCACCACACCCAATGGGGGAGTTCGGACACAAATGTAAGGGGTGAGTCATTATTCAGCTTCATCCTAAACTCTAATCTCCTAATCTGCAATCGGGGCAATGATCCCACGTTTATAATTAAGAATAGACAAGAGGTAATTGACCTAACATAAGTGTCTCACAAACTGTCAGACATAGTTATGAATTGGAAAGTTCTGGAGGACCATTCCTTTTCGGACCACAGATATATCGAGACCACACTATCTCTCGGGAGCCCAAAACCCACTGTCTTTGCTAACCCTAGGAAAGCCAACTGGGAAAAATATGTCAAAGTCATGGAGGGACTTCTTCCCTCCAAGGCACCAATCTGCCTGAACACAGAGCACGATCTAAATCATCTAGTGGACAGGTTTACTAAAGCATGCAACACGGCCTTCACGGCAGCATGCCCATCAAACCAACACAAGGGGAAAAAGAAACCCCCTTGGTGGTCAAAACAAATAGATACCCTACGAAAAAGCTGCAGGTCCCTCTTCAACAGGGCCAAACGCGCTAACGAGGAGCAACACTGGGCAGATTATAAAAAAAATCTGGCCCTATACAAGAAAGAAATCAGACAGGCAAAAAGGGCCTCTTGGCACAGATTTTGTTCTGAAATCGAGGTAACGTCGGAAGCTGCAAGACTGCGCAAGATCCTCTCCAAAATGACCCCCTCGGTGGGATACCTTAAGAGAAGCGATGGTACGTGGACCAACTCCAGTGAGGAGTCCCTACACATTCTTCTCGATACTCATTTTCCAGGGTGCTCCATCAATGGACCGACCCACCTCCCTAGTGAGGGTTCGATCACCTCGATGGAGCACATTTTCTCAAAACGGAACATAGGCTGGGCAATAAACAGTTTCCATCCGTTCAAATCCCCTGGTCCGGACCAGATCATTCCGGCCCAACTACAAAAAGCCGGAGACACGGCCATCAACTGGCTGCGATGTATCTTTAAGAAGATACTGGTAGTGGGGAGAATACCACACGCTTGGCTTAAGGCAAAAATAGTCTTCATCCCTAAAGCAGGTAAAGCCTCGCACTCTACACCAAAGGACTTTAGACCAATTAGTCTATCGTCCTTCCTTCTCAAAATCTTTGAGAGACTCGTCGGGCTACAACTGAGAACTACTATAAATTCTCAATTGTTGTCAGGAGCACAGCATGCCTACCGGAAAGGAAAATCCACGGAAACGGCACTTCACGAAGTGAAGGGATAGAGAAATCACTATACCTCAAAGAATACTGTCTAATCGCTTTTCTAGATATCGAGGGAGCTTTCAACAACGTCATACCCGGTGCCATTACGGAAGCGCTGACTGACCTTGGGATGGATCGTCACTTGGTGATGCTCATTGATCAATTGCTCACATGCAGGACGGTGACATCATCGATGGGATCGTCCACTCAGTCAAGGTATGTCAGTAGAGGCACACCGCAAGGTGGTGTCCTATCCCCCCTTCTATGGAACATAGCAGTCAACAAGATTCTATGTGACCTGGAAGGGGGGGGCTGCAAGGTCGTGGCATACGCGGACGACGTAGCAATTATCTTTTCGGGCAAATACCCTCAAACACTCTGCGACTTAATGACCGCAAAGCTCGCGAGACTGTCAAGGTGGACAGAATCGCGGGGTCTTGGAGTTAATCCCTCAAAGACAGAACTTGTGCTATTTACAAGCAAATACAAGATTCCGTCTCTAAGCCCCCCCACATTAAACGGATGCAGGCTCTCAAAAAAGCTATCGGCTTAAAATGGGGCATGAACCCAAGTATAGTCCAATGGATATACCAAGCCATAGTTAGACCGATAATTCTTTATGGAGTTACTGTATGGTGGCCGGCCTTATCAAAAAGGACGATCACCAAACAGCTCGACAAGGTTCAGCGAACAGCCGCCCTTTGCCTCAGCGGAGCTCTTCGCACCACTCCAAACGATGCGCTAGATGCCATTCTGTGCCTCCAAAGCCTTGCCCTCGCAGGAAAAGAAAGGGCACAAATGGCAGCAATACGACTGAGAGACTCTGACCAATGGGCACCACAGCACACAGGTCACTCCTCAATACTAAACGGCAGTTCTGCAGGCTGGGACAACTGTTGACCTCGGGTCTCACAATGCGAGTAGGGGCAGATTCCCCCGCGGTATCACAACGGGCCGGAAACGGCCTAAGTGTGCTGGGCTCCCAGTGAGTCGGGCAGCCGCTGCAACCTAACCTAACCTAACTATTAACATACCAGCGCCATTTACATGGATAACTAAAAAGATTTTTTAGTTTTCCAACAAGCATTCCAAGAAATACTAAATTAAAATAAAATAATAATAAATAAAATTAAAGAGTATAATCAAACTTACAGATATCAAGTCCTACCCAGAATTTAAAGAATTTATCATCAATGAACACGTGAAAAATATAAAGGAGGATCATTTTATAGATTAGCCCTTGAAGTAGGTCTGCACTACTTAAGAAGAACGGTTAAAAAACTCAATACAAATGGAAGGATCTTAAAAGATACGGGGGCAACGTCCTGTTATATAAAAAATTGAGTTTATCAGAATAAACGAGGGGGAACGTTGTGAGCCGTGGCTCTACTTTATACACCGTACTTAGTCAGTTTATATGTGAGCTTACTATTTATATTATTTATACAATATATTTTATATATTATCTGTTCGCAAAAGTGTTAAATAAAATATTATATAAAAAGATTTGGTTGATTTTTATATATTAGATGTTATTTGTTTCCGTTTTGGTTACATTTGGCTTTTACATTTGTCATCTACATTTGTACATCTACATAAACGGCCCGTGGAATTGTGTGCAAGAGAGGGAGGGAATGAGTAAGCGCTTGGCATGCGTTGCGTAGCGACGCTTAATTCTTGTTCTATGATATATATTAGTCGCTTGTCACTGTACACAAAGTCGAGTCACGCTAGTATGTCATCAAAATTTAAACGGTCTCATGGTTAGTTAGTGAAATTTAATTTGTTTCTTCTGGCCATGCTATTGATTCGACCTGATCCAGATTCGGCGTTTTCCATGATCTTTATTGAATAATTCTTTTTATATATTCTTATGCCTTCGTTAGGCTAAAACCGTGAGGCAGCACTGTCGGCGACCGACAGCGCGGCGGCTGAATTATGTGTTAGCTTATGTATATGTATGTATATACATATACGCACTTCGATATGCCTGGAACTTTGTGACAAAATGTTAAAGTGTGCATTCGTTAAGTCCCGTAGATAGAGTGGGTATTCTCTATGTGAAACTCCATCAACAGATATACATATACAAACGTACATATATACTCATTGAAAGTTCTATGAATTCTTTCTACGGTTCCTACTGTCTAATGGTGGTGTGCAGTGGATGTTGTATTCTCACTTTCAAATATTTGCATAAGTAATCTATTATGGAATTTTTGTATTCAGCTCCCATGTCCGAAATGAACGTCTTCATTGGACCGAACTTCAATATAAAAGATTCAAATATAGCTTTATCTCTCAATCTTAATTTTTGTTTGTATAAATTATTTGCTGTGATTGGTTCTGTTTCCAATCCAAAAATATCGGTATATTTTTTACACAAATCTGTCATTACTTCACTATGTGCAGGTGCGAAATTCTTTTTATATCCGGTACTCGAAGAGTATAGGCGTATATTGAATTTGTGGTAATAGTGGATGTGTGTAATACCCAGAAGGAAATTCTTGATCAGTATCAATAGCCGAGTCGATATAGCCATGTCTGTCTGTCCGTCAATCCGTCTTCATTAGCGCCTAGATCTCAGAGACTATAAAAGCTAGAACAACAAAATTTGTATCCAGACTTCTATGATTTCACACTGATAGAAGTATATTTCAAAATTTCACCTCACCTCTTTCCGCCTACACAAAGAACGAAAATCTGTTAACTTATCATAAAAGAGTTATATAAGCGACTAACAGACAATGCGGGACAATCAGCACCACGATGTCGTATATCTCGGCAAACATGGCCGAACAAAGACAGGAAATGCACGTCAGAGCTATGCAAGCTCGGCAGCAGAAGGTGCAGCGCAGTCATCCGTTCCCTCACGGAACATTGGCTACTAGGCACCTCAACAAACAGGCTGGGGCCGAATCTGTAGAGACGAAGAAGAGGAGGAGATGGTGGAACACCTGTTCTGCTCCTGTCCAGCTCTTAGCAGAAAAAGGCTACAATACCTGGGCATGCACTTCTTAACAGACATTTCGGAAATGTCCAAAATATGTCCCAGAAAGATAGAAAACTTCATAAGATTCGGATGGGATACTTGCTGACTTTTTCAGGTCTTACGAAATGGAAGCGGGGAAGATCCCATGCGGAACCACAACGGGTCGAAACCGGCTTAATCATGACGGGCTCCTGGGGGGCCTGGCAACCGCCTTAATCTATCCTAACCAGAGCTAAGTAAATTAAAATGTTGGTTAGAAACAGAACAAATACAACGAGATGTCACTACAAGTAATATCTTCCAGACATTAAGCTATAGTAGCATTTGTCAACTTTTTAGAACTGCAAAGCTCAATACATTCAGTTATAAGAAACTTAAGTTATGTGAAAAATGGAAGCACTCTCTCTGAAGAAAAATGATAAAATTTTTAAAAAATTCTTAAAAAAAAAATACAAATCATAAAAAAAACCATAATTCTTAAAAAAATTTAAATCTCCAGATCTATCAGAAAACGTCATTTTGGGCGACAGCGCAAATAAAAAGTTTAATTTTGTTGAGAGGTGTTATCAATGAAAGTGTCGCAGGTAAAACAATCTTTTAAATACTCTCACAAGGGAAATTTATAAGATCATTGTATTGCCAACATTATTAGACACCAAACACGAACTTGTACTTTTCATAAATTTCGAAAACTAAATTACATCCAATACATTGAACCAAACATATTAATTACATGGAATATATAACGAGAAAAACTTTGCCAAGAGTGTAAAATCCAGGAAATATATATAGAAAACAATAAAATAATAAAAAATTGTAATCGCACTACAGAATTAAAACAAATTTCAATATCAAACAAAGTTCAACAATATACTAATTTAATATTTACTGAACACAATGTAACAAAGATTGAACCAATGTCACACATAGAAATGAAGGAAATTATACATAATGCAATCATCAAAACATGCAAAAAACTGAACTACATTTCACCAGGTAGCCCTACATACTGGCCTACAGATCCTAGAGAGATTCCAGACTTAATTGATTTTGCTGTAACGAAAAATATCTCTCGCAATAATAACTGCAAAATCGCTTTTGGAATTATCATCAGACCACTCACCAGTGCTAATAACTCTTCTTCAAAGCCCGGAAATGATCGAGCATCCTCACAGGCTGACGTCGTCCCGAACCAACTGGCTTACATACAAAAAGTATGTAAGTTCCCACATTGAACTATCTCCGCAGCTCAACATCGACGAAAACATCGATTATTCTGCTAATGCTCTTGAATTTGTTCTCGTCTCAGCAGCCAACATCTCCACATCACTAGGGAAGAATGTGCAGTTCAACTAATACAAAACTTATCTTCAAATCGAACAGCTTTTCTATGAAAAAAGACTTTTGAGACGAGCTTGGCGAACCAGCAGGTCACCATCCTCAAACAAATGTCTTAAGGAGGCTGGTCGCAGATTCATCAGGGTTTTAAAGCATGAAGACGAAAAAGCGCAATGTTCAAACATGAACACATTATTGTACTCAATGAACAAGAATCTTTACACATTCACGGAGATAAACACAAAACAAAAAAACAAAGTATAGAATTTATGACTGCTAGGGTGCGAGTAAAGAAATGATCTGTCACTCATTAACACACACGGCATCCCTAAGTTAAGTGCAGTAAGCAATTAAGACCCTAATTAAGTCCAAAAATACTGATGCTTGCATGCAATCAGTTGGCCACTCACAGTAGCGATGCACTCGTTCCGTGGGTCTAGCGATAAGAATATAATACTGAATTGTCAACATCCCTCATTGTAAAATTACATATAAGGCCCGAAATATCTGATCTGATGAGCTGGTGAGATGGCTCAGAGGGGGCCTAGCTGAGGCCACCGGACGGGTCGCAGGTTGCGGATAGCGAACGACCTACCTCTGTACGTACATAGGTAAGCTGCGAATAAGTGGGCAACCCTAGGGAGAGTAACGAAATAAGCAGTCCTGGACAGCCAGCGGGTGTTCGCGAAGTAGCAACACTGATGATGCGCTTGTGATGCCGCCTCGTATAAGTAGTTCACACAACTCTCTCCCTACACATCACCTACCCACATCCTAACCCCCACACTCATCTCACACTGGGCTGGACTAAGTGTGTTATTCGACCCGTGCCGAGAGTCAGCCTGGCTGGGGGCCCGGTATACAAACTAGCCCAGTCGTTAACGGAGTGCTCAGGGATTTGGCAGCCCCCTGTTCTAAAGATGTCTTTTCCGGGCAACGTGAATATCTGCCCGGACGGACCGCCCCTTCTTTGCAAATCGTGGGATTAAATATGGAGAACAACACAAAACAAAAATGAGTCTGTCACTTCCCAATTTCCAAGAGGGAGCAATTCCATTCAGGGAAAGGCAACGGCACAAAGGCCTGGCCTGACCCGCTACACAGCAGGTAAAACCTGCGCGGCGGAAGACGCTAGGGCGGGGTCCCATCCTGAAAGGGTCCCATCCTAGTCCTGGGGTGGGTGGCCTCCCAAAGCTGATACCTTGGCACAGTGGTTATGCAATCCTGCGGCTGGTCTGCCTGCTGGTAAGGCTGCGGGGGGCGAGTTTCCATCGACTAGCGCCCAAGCCAAAGCTTTCACGTATGCCGAGAGGAGGAGTGCTGGCAACATACTCCGTCGGCAAAACACAAGCATGATGTCCAGCCCGACCGACCAATGGCGGAAAAAGGTCAAGTGGGCATCAAAGGTGCTGCCCAACTTCGGCAAAGAGGCACCGAAGAGGGTTGCCCCGCCGAAGACGACAGCCCCGCAACCGAAAAGGCAGCGCTCACAGGAGACTCCTGGACCGGCTCCAAAGCGCTCCAGAGTGCTGCCGAATGTTTCATTCGCGCAAATCGCCAAGGAAAGGACGCTGATCGGCGTCTTGGATACAGGCAGCGCGGACTCAAAAATTCCCAGGAACCAGTGGAAGTGGGTGGAATTGGCACTGGCCGACTGCTGGAGAAGCAGCCCGGCCTCCCTCCAGTCTGTAAAGACATGGGGTGGTTTTAGGGCTGTACAAAAATCATAGCCTGCGTAGACAAGCGCTCCGTCCAGCTGTATAAAGCAGCGGTAGTGCAAGTCGGAGAGGTCTACCCAGGGGCGAAGCTCGTCGCAGTCGACTGGAGCGAGGTGCCCAGTAGACCAAGGGCGAGAGTTTGGGTGCCCGCCTCCATAAAGGAGCCTGAGCGCATCCTAAAAATGCTGCAGCGGTGCAACCCGGAGCTACCAACCTCCGATTGGAGGGTAGTAAAGAAGGAGGCGACTCAAGGCCCGATGCACCAGGCGGTGCTCGTCCTCAATAAGGAGTCTTTAGCTCCAATTGAGGCCAAAAAAGGAGAGTTAAACTTTGGCTTCAGCGCGGTGAGCATCAGGGTTTACAAGTCGGATGCAGCGGCCGAGGTACGTCCTGTCGACAACCCAGTCGAGCAGGATGTTGCCTCGGAGATCGAAGCACCCGATGATGTTTCAGAGCCTGCCCATGACGGATACTCCTCCGACACGGCTCTAATGCGCGAGTTCGAGGCGATGTGTCGAGACGACACCATCGAGGACGACTCGGACGCCGACAACACAGTGGTGGAGAACTCTGTCGATGTCCCTAAGACTTCTACAGATAAATCTCCACCACTGTAAAGCAGCATCCGCTGCCCTTACACTCCGCTTGGAAGCGAGCGGAGCAGATGTAGTCCTGATCCAAGAGCCTTGGGTAGTAGGAGACAAGGTCTGTGGATTAGCGACGAAGGAGCACAAGCTTATTGTAGCTCAGAAAGAAGGTAAAATCCGTACCTGCATTCTTGCAATTAAGCACTTAAATATTTTTCTGCTCCACAACTTTAGCAATGGTGACAACACAGCGGCAAGCCTTGAATTACAAGGTTCTCACATAAGGCTGATGTTGTTCTACATGGCTCATGAGGAAAGCGATCCTCCCGGTGACCTAGTTCGCAAGCTCACCAGAGATAGCGAAAGGTCGGATATAGGCCTTGTAATAGGCTGCGACGCCAACGCCCACCACACCCAATGGGGGAGTTCGGACACAAATTTAAGGGGTGAGTCACTTTTCAGCTTCATCCTAAACTCTAATCTCCTTATCTGCAATCGGGGAAATGATCCTACGCTCATAATTAAAAATCGACAAGAGGTAATTGACCTCACCTTAGTTTCTCACAAACCAAAGACAATATAAACACTAAGAGATGCCGCGCCATACAAAATTTTGAGCTCAATTCCTGACGGGCAGGAATTTAACAGAATTCCTGCGCGAATAAGAGAGAGACAGATATACGGAGAGACAGAGAGCGCTTTAGTTTCACACGTTCTGTACGTGAGGCTGAGCTTTAACTGTATACGTGTACATATTGTAGGGCTGTTTGTTTGCATTGGTGGTTGACGACGCCGCTGTCGAAGAAAATACCCATTACTTAAGAATTGAATGGAGATTATGATTTTCCGATGACGCATGCCCAAAATATAAAAAATTGTATATTTTGTATATCCTTTATATGCTAATTTTTGTTTAATGTACTATAAACGAATATAATGAACCAATGTAAATATGTACAAATGCAAAATGTATATCAGATAAGACATCAAATTATATTAATTGTCTATAGGGTATTAGTGCGTCGCGTCAATCAGCAACACTCAGCAAATAAGTTTGTGTCTCAAGAAATCTTCTCAAAAGTATTTTGCTGGCAATTTCGGCAGCTCAGCACGCGTACACACACACATACGTACTTACAGTTCCGTGTGTACTTATACAAGCAAGCTCATTCTATTTTTAGATTTGCGAGCGCACTGGAGTTCGTGCTAGCGAGATAGCGCTCTTTGAAAAAACAACCCTCCCTACAAAACAGAATTGTATGAGCGTTGGACATCTTAGTGTTTTTATTGTCTTTGCACAAACTGTCAGTCAAAGTCAAGAGCTGGAAAGTCCTAAGGGACCATTCCTTCTCTGACTACAGGTAAATCGAGACTATATTATCTCTCAAAAGTCTGAAACCCAATAACTTTGTTAACCCCAGGAAAGCAAACTGGGAAAAATATAGTACAGTAATGAAGGGCCTACTTCCCTCCGAAGTACTTATATGCCTGAACACAGAGGACGACCTAAATCGTCTGGTGGACAGGTTTACTAAAGCATGCAACACGGCCTTCACAGCAGCATGACTCTCAAACAAACATAGGGGGAACAAGAAACCCCCTGGTGGTCAAAACAAATAGATATCCTACGGAAAAGCTGCTGGAAAAGCTGGAAAAGCGGAACCTCTTTAACAGTTCCAAAAGCGCTAACGAGGAAGAACACTGGGCAGACTACTGAAAATGTTGCTCTGAAATCGAGGAAACGTCGGAGGCTGCAAAGCTACGCAAGATCCTCTCCAAAAAGGCCCCTTCGGTGGGATACCTTAAGAGAATTGATGGTACGTGGACTAACTCCAATGAGGAGTCCCTACACATTTTGCTCTACACTCATTTCCCCGGAAGTTTAATCAGCGAGCCGGCTCACCTCCCTTGTGAATGTCCGGCCACCTCGATGACGATGAGCATATCTTCAGAAAACGGTACATCAACTGGGCATTAAACAGTTTCGATCAGTTCAAATCCCCTGGTCCGGACCAGGTCATTCCGGCCCAACTACAAAAGGCCGGGGACACGGACATAACTGGCTGCAATGTATCTTAAAGAAGACACTAGTAGTTGTGAAAATACCATACGCTTATCTTAAGGCAAAAATGGTCTTCATCCCCAAAGCCTCGCATTCAACTCCAAAGGACTTTAGACCAATCAGTCTACCATCCTTCCTTTTCAAAACTTTTGAGAGACTTGTCGGGCTACAACTGAGAACAACTATAAGTTCTCAACTGCTGTCAGGCGCACAACATGGCTACCGGAAAGGAAGATCCACCGAAACGGCACTTCATGAAGTAGTTTCGGGGATAGAGAAATTACTAAACCTCAAAGAATCTAATATCTTTTCTCGATATCGAGGGAGCCTTCAACAACGTCGTACCGGGTGCCATTACAGAAGCGCTGACTGACCTGAGAGTGGACCGTCACTTGGTGATGCTCATCGATCAATTGCTCACATGCAGGACGGTGACATCACGGAGGCGCTGTAAAGTCGTGGCATACTCGGACGACGTTGCAATTATCTTCTCGGGAAAATACCCTCAAACACTCTGCGACTTAATGACCGCAAAAGCTCGCGAGACTGTCAGGATGGACAGAATCGCGAGGACTTGGAGTTAATCCCTCAAAAACGGAACATGTGCTATTCACAAATAAATACAAGATTCCGTCTCTAAGCCCCCCAATATTAAATGGATGCAGGCTCTCCTTCAGCGACAGTGCCAATTACTTAGGGTTGGTAATTGACAAGAAGCTAAATTGGAACCTGAATATCAAAGACAGAGTGAAAAAGGCCACGATAGCCCTCTACACTTTCAAAAAAGCTATTGGCTTAAAATGGGGCATGAAGCCAAGTATAGTCCAATGGACTATATCTAGCAAAAGTTAGACCAATAATACTCTACGGAGTTACAGTGTGGTGGCCGGCCTTATCAAAAAAGACGATCACCAGACAACTTAGCAGAGTTCAACGAACTGTCGCCCTTTGTATCAGTGGAACTCTTCGCACAACTCCAAATGATGCGCTAGATGCCATTCTATGCCTCCAAAACCTTGCTATCTCAGGAAAAGAGCGGGCAGAGATGGCAGCAATACGTCTAAGAGACTCCGATTAATGGGCACCACAGCACAAAGGTCACTCTTCAATACTAAGCAGCAGTTCCGTCCCCATGAAAACGGACTACTGTGTCCCAAGGGATACACAGACACCCCTTTCAATCATCACTAACAGAGACGAATGGCTCGAGGGATCTTCAGGCCCAGATAAGGCCATAAGCACATTCATCGATGGATCGAAGCTGGATAACAAGGTCTGAGGAGGAATCTACTCCAAACAGCTAGACATACGGCACTCCTTCAGGCTCCCAGATCACTGTAGCATCTTCCAAGCGGAAGTCATTGCGATCAGGGAAGCACTAAATTGCCTTCAAAAAGGAAATCACATGCGGTACCACAATGGGCCGAAACCGGCCTTAGTGTAACGGGCTCCTGTGGAGCTTTACAGTCGCCTTAACCTAACCTAACCTAAAGAGGCAGGAGTTAAGAAGGAAAATGAAGATTTTCCAGTTCTACCAAAGGCAGAAGTACCCTCATTTTCAGGACTACATAAAGAGTGGGACGGTTTTTCACAATTATTTAGTGATATTATAAATAGTAGAGATGGTCTGAGTACATCTCTAAAATTTACGAATTTGAAAATGGTAATAGAGGAGGAAGATAAGACTATGGTTGCTCACCTATTGACAGGTCTAGTCAAGAATTATAATGCCGCTTAGGCATTGCTGACCAAGCGGTATAAAAATAAACGAAAAATATTTTCAGATCAGCTGAATTGTTTGCTAGATTTACCAATGCTAGACAACGATTTAGCAAAACAAATTAAGTTGTTTTCGGATTCAATAAATGAGGCGATTCATCTTATTAAATTAAAGTCACAATTAACAGAAGAAGTTGATGTGATATTTGCCCACATTGTATTGAAAAAATTCAATAAAAATGCCTTACAATTATTTGAAAGTCATATAAAAAATACTAAAGAAGCCGTTGAAAAAAGTAGTGATATATAATAGCAGCATAAAAGAAAATTGTTGTCTATGTAAAATGGCCATACAATAATGCAATGCTATAAGTTCTGATGTGGAAAAAGATGATTGCGAGAAGCACTTCTTAGAAACCACAAAAAGAGATGAAAATGGAAGATGTGGTAAAAATACCATTATAGTTTTATTTATAGTTTTACGTCGATTTTGTCAATGAAGTCAATTAATGTTTGGTACGAGCTGATGTTTTCTTTTTCAAAGAATTTGTAAATAGCATTATATTGACTTGGATATGGGAAGTTTTATCTTGTTGAAATTTGTGCTCTCTCAACTTTGTTTTGATTTTTGCGCTCACGCCACCCTTCACTTTAGCATTTTTAGAGTCGACCCTTTTTGAAGACGCTTGCCTTACAATACCAGAATAATTGTTATTTTGTACATGCTTTAGATACAAGTATATATTTAATTGTATGGTTTATTGTAGTATATAATTCTATATTTGAACACATATAAAAAGTATAATGCGCTAAAAAAAATATATACCATTTCATCCTTGAATATTGTTCAAGTTATTTCTTCAGTGGCACAACATAAAATAGATTTATTGAGTATGTATATGGATGTAGCACAAAACGAGGGGAACCGTTGTGAGCCGCGGCCTTTGCCACTTTATACCCGGTACTTAGTCAGTATATACATACATGCATACATATGTATATGATCTTACGATTTATGCAATTTATTATTTCTTCGCAAAAGGGACAAATTAAATTTTGTGCAAAAAATAATATTTCAAATAATGAAGTCAAACCATTTTTGGAATTTTTATACATATTTCCATTTTTGTTTGCATATGATTTTTACATCTGCTTCTACATTTCTACATGTACATGTATAACTACATATTCGAGACGTGGAAGTGATTGCGAGAGAGAGAGGGAATGAGTAAGTGCTAGGCAGGCGTTGCGTAGCCACTGAAATTTAATTTGTTTCTTCTGGCCATAATATTGACCCGACCTGATCCAGATTCGGCAGTCTGGTAGATATGGTAATTTTCTATGATTCTGCGTTTTTGGTTTTCATTTATCTTAAAAATTGTATATTCCACAGATTTTTGTTCTTTGGGGGGGCGGAAGGAGGCGTGGAAAAATTTTGAAATACACTTGTGCTGAATTGATATCACAGGAGTTTGGATAGAAAGTTTGGTTGCTCTAGCTCTTATAGTCTCTGGGAACTAGGCGTCAAAAAATTCGAATGGGAAAAGCAGACGGGGTCGCGTGGGAGAGATAGCGAGAGGGAACGATGACTTTCGAAATGGTTTCCTTCATTATAGCTATATTAATAATGCGATCTGATCCAGATTCAACACTCTGATAGAAATGGTAATCATCTATGATTCTGCGATTTTAGTTTTATCGTATCTTCAAAATTTGGTTGCTCTAGCTTTAATAGTCTCTGAAATATAGGCGCTAATGAAGACGGGCAGACGGATGGACGGACAGACGGATGGACGGACAGACATACGGACAGACAGACATGGCTATATCGACTCGGCTATTGATGCTGATCAAGAATATATTTACTTTATGGGGTCGAAATCGCTTCCTTCTGGGCGTTACACACATCCGTTATCACCACAAATCTAATATACCCCTATACTCTTCGAGTACCGGGTATAAACAGACTTCGATTCAGACGATTCACGGAACATTCGAGAGAGACTGCAAGGCATCAGAGCGTCGAGACATTTCAGAGCAGCCGTAGGGTACATGCGCAGTGTTGATTTTAGATCGATAACTTCTTATCGTGTCGGTCACTTTGAACACTCCTCTTCAACACAACGCATGTTTTTTACAAAACTTAAACATACTCAAATATAAACTACTCAAACTAACATTCGATTATATTTTCTTTTAAACCAAAAGCGAATACAAATTTTTGGTGCTTAACTTAGGCTAAGTTCTTTGTGAGGACATCTGCTATCATCTCATCAGTTGGTAGATACGCAATGTCGACTTCACCTCTCTTGAGAACTTCTCGAATATGATGTACTTTGACGTCGATGTGTTTTGTACGTGCATGGAAGATAGAGTTTCTAGCCAGCTGCTGCGCTCCAATGTTGTCGCCGTACATCTGAATAGCTGACTCCTTGGACATCAGCTTTAAGTCGATGAGTAGGTTGCGAAAGTATATCGCCTCTTCTGCTGCAAATGATAAGGCGATGTATGTACATACTCGGCCTCCGTGGAACTGAGCGCGACTGTCGATTGCTTTTTTGACTCCCAAGCAATCGCTCCTCCTGCCAAGGTTCATACATAGCCAGTGAATGACTTTCGGCTTGTCATATCACTCGCCCAGTGTGCATCGACAAAACACTTAATTGCCTTGCTTTGCTTTGTGTAGCATATCTCCCAGTCGATCGTTTTTGCCAAATATCGAAGGATATGCTTGGCTGCCGCTTCGTGCTCGGAATGAGGGTCCTTGTTGCGCTTTACTAATTTATTCACCGAATGCGCAATGTCCGGACGAGTCATATCTGCAAGATAAGATAACTGTCCAATTAGCTTTTGAAATGATGTGATGTCGACCTAGCGGCAGTGCTCTTTGTTGCATGCCACCTGATAACCAGCTTCCAGTGGTGTAGGGGACTGTCGACAATTCTTCATGTTGTACTGTTCAAGCAATTCTCCTATTTACTTCCTTGGACTGATTGAAATTGCCCCTGTACTGCCTTCACGTTTCACCTCAATACCTAAAAAGTATTGCATAGGCCCGATGTCAACTACACCAACCTCAGCTGTGATCTTTGTTTTGATATCAGATATATCATCCAGGTCCTTGCACGCCAAAAAACTGTCATTTACGTAGACAGCTATTAGACACATATTTTTACCTGGCTTGCAATAGAGGCAGGGTTCATTGACAGTCGGCATAAAACATATGCGCCTCAACGTTGCATCCAACATAGAGTTCTAAACTCTTCCTGATTGTTTAAGTCCATATATGCTTTTGTGAAGGCTCAACAAGTGATTTGGGTGCTTGTCGCTGACGAAGCCTTCGGGTTGCCTCTTAAATACCTTATCTACCAATTCGCCGTTGAGATAAGCCGTGAGAACATCCATTTGATGTATGTGGAGACCATGTTCGACTGCAAGTGCAATTATCAACCTAATAGTTGCAGGGCGAACAACTGGTACGAATGTCTCCTTGTAGCCGATCCCATAGCGTTGGCTGTAACCTTTTGCTACCAGTAGTGATTTGAGCCTGTTCACGCTTCCATCCGGATTGGACTTCACAGCGTAAATCCACCTGCAACCAATTGGTTTTTTCTCGCTTGGCAATTTTATAAGCGACCACGTGCAATTTTTCACGAGGGATTCGTACTCCTCCTTCTTGGACGCTTTCCATAGCTCGCCTTCGGTTGACCTTTCAGCTTCTGCGTAGTTTTGAGGAACTTTTACGTCTGCTGCCAGTAAAGCACTGAGCATATGATACTCCTTCCTTGGTCGTCCTGGCTTGCCCGTCCGTTGGGCGTCTTGGTCCTCTCCTGGGTTCTGGAATTACAAGAATGTCATTACTGGACCTAATCTCCTCCTCATTTTCAGGATCTACAAACTCCTCGCTATCTATCGCGGATTCAGAATCCTGGTTTTGTTGAATCTCAACTGATGCCATGTGATTAGAATCTGATGCCTCTAGTCTGCCCCCTTCAGGATCTACAAAAATGACATCTCTATTCTCTACGAGTTTCTTGGTTTCTTTAATAACCAAACGGTATGCTTTGGCCGTATCTGAGTAGCCCACCATTACATACTCTAAACCTTTTTGTGCGAATTTTGATTTCTTTGTTTTATCTAGAGCAATCGCTAATGAGCCAAAAACTCTTGAATGCGATACCACTGGCTTTCTACCTGTCCATATTTCAAATGGTGTCACACCATTCAGGGAGCTGCTTGCCACTCTATTTCGCAAATACGCGGCAGTTCGAATCGCTTCTGCCCAATAGCATCCACCCAACCCAGCATGCAACAGCATACTTCTTGCCATTTCTACCAATGTTCTGTTGGCCCTTTCTGCAACTCCGTTTTGTTGCGGTGTATATGGTACTTAGGTTTCGCTTTATTCCGTTTTGGTTCAGATACGTATCAAAAACGTTTGATATGTATTCCCGGCCATTATCGCTTCGTAAAACTTTAACCTTTCTCCCAGTTTGTCACCCAACTTGACTTTTAAACATCTTAAAAGCATCGAAAATCTGATCTTTGGTTTTTAGAAAATTTACTGACACATATCTTGAAGAATCATCAATAAATGTTGCGAAATATCTATTTCCTCTCATTGACTGCTTTTGCATTGGACCGCATACATCACTATGTATTAAGTCTAATACACCCTTTGCCCTGTTTGTGCTCGATTGAAATGGCTGCACACAAATTTTACTTTTTTGGCTTGTTGCACACACTTGTTTTGGCTTGTTTATACCCTTGAGACCTATTACCATCTCTTTACTAACCATTTCCTTTAGTGCTTCAAAATGTACATAGCCGAACCTGTTGTGCCATTTAAATTCCTCTGCCTCAATATTTATAATGTTCATACACTTTTAATGATTGTCCTGAACCATAAACAATCCATTTTCAAGACGTGCCTTTACAACAATTTTTCCACTATCAAAAATCATTGCTTGATTTTTCTCAAATACAACCTCTTTTCCATTGTTTAATGCTTTTGTTACCGATATAAAATTATACTGTAAGTCTGGTACCAAGATAACATTTTCTAGTGTAACCGCTCTATCACCTAACTTTACTTTAACAGTTCCTTGCCATTCAGCAATATGTGATTTACAGCCGGCTAAAAATACTTTTTGGTTGTCTTCCGTGCACGACATTAAGCGTTCCTTGTCACAACATAGATGCGCCGTTGCGCCACTGTCTATGCACCACGAATTTGGTAACATTCGGTCGTTTGGCATTGCAACATTTAAAATTGGTACATATTTTTCAGGTTTCAGGTTTCTGCGTTTTTACGTTTTGCTTGCGTCCTTGTTGTAAGCTTCTTCTTGCTTCCTTTTGACACGACATTCTGATTTAAAATGACCTTCTTTTATGCAATTAAAACACTTTTTGCCCTTCTTAAAGTTTTTCTTAAAGTTTTTGTTTTCATAACTAACACGTAGTTCCGCACTGCTTGAGATTTCCTAGCTAACGCTATCTTCCTGCCTATTTGCTTCTTCAGAAATTTTTATTTTTAGCATGCTCAAGCTCGGAAAATAATCCCGCGTCTCAATCGCAACAACAAAACTTTTATAAGATTTAGGAAAACCATTTAGCAACACAACTGATAAAATATTTTCATCAACCTTTATGCTGACTTTTACTAAGCCTCATGTACCACTTGGAATTTGTGCAAATATTTCGGTATACTCATATCTTCCGACATTTTCAACGAAAAAAATTATTTAATTAACCGCACTACCCTTGCCGGTCCGCTTGGCCTGTGAATAGTCTTTAACTTTTGCCATGCTTGCGACGACGATACACAATTTTTAACATTGTTCAACTGGGTCGATTTAACACAAAGTAAAATTGACGCCAATGCCTTCTGATCCTTCAGTTGAAATGCTGCACGTTGCTTATTTGTTGCACTTTCACTAAGCTCTATTCTACCACTGATTACTGGCCACAAATCATTTTGTATGAGAACACTTTTCATCAAAACTTCCGATGTGCTATAATTCTTTTCGCTCGTCTCATGCACAAAACAACTATGACGGCAAAACTGTTGTCTTTCCTCTTTTTTTGTTCTGCTCCCATTTTTTCTTTTCTTCTTTGATCACCAACACGCGTTTTGCTTGTATGTATTTATTATTTCTTCGCAAAAGGGACAAATTAAATTTTGTGCAAAAAATAATATTTCAAATAATGAAGTCAAACCATTTTTGGAATTTTTATACATATTTCCATTTTTGTTTGCATATGATTTTTACATCTGCTTCTACATTTTTACATGTACATGTATAACTACATATTCGAGACGTGGAAGTGTTTGCGAGAGAGAGAGGGAATGAGTAAGCGCTTGGCAGGCGTTGCGTAGCCACTGAAATTTAATTTGTTTCTTCTGGCCATAATATTGACCCGACCTGATCCAGATTCGGCAGTCTGGTAGATATGGTAATTTTCTATGATTCTGCGTTTTTGGTTTTCTTTTATCTTAAAAATTGTGGATTCCACAGATTTTTGTTTTTTGGGGGGGCGGAAGGAGGCGTGGAAAAATTTTGAAATACACTTGTGCTGAATTGATATCACAGGAGTTTGGATAGAAAGTTTGGTTGCTCTAGCTCTTATAGTCTCTGAGAACTAGGCGTCAAAAAATTCGAATGGGAAAAGCAGACGGGGTCGCGTGTGAGAGATAGCGAGAGGGAACGATGACTTTCGAAATGGTTTCCTTCATTATAGCTATATTAATAATGCGATCTGATCCAGATTCAGACGATTCACGGAACATTCGAGAGAGACTGCAAGGCATCAGAGCGTCAAGACATTTCAGAGCAGCCGTAGGGTACATGCGCAGTGTTGATTTTAGATCGATAACTTCTTATCGTGGCGGTCACTTTGAACACTCCTCTTCAACACAACGCATGTTTACAAAACTTCAACATACTCAAATATAAACTACTCAAACTAACATTCGATTATATTTTCTTTTAAACCAAAAGCGAATACAAATTTTTGGTGCTTAACTTAGGCTAAGTTCTTTGTGAGGACATCTGCTATCATCTCATCGGTTGGTAGATACGCAATGTCGACTTCACCTCTCTTGAGAACTTCTCGAATATGATGTACTTTGACGTCGATGTGTTTTGTACGTGCATGGAAGATAGAGTTTCTAGCCAGCTGCTGCGCTCCAATGTTGTCGCCGTACATCTGAATAGCTGACTCCTTGGACATCAGCCTTAAGTCGATGAGTAGGTTGCGAAAGTATAAGTATCGCCTCTTCTGCTGCAAATGACAAGGCGATGTATGTACATACTCGGCCTCCGTGGAACTGAGCGCGACTGTCGATTGCTTTTTTGACTCCCAAGCAATCGCTCCTCCTGCCAAGGTTCATACATAGCCAGTGAATGACTTTCGGCTTGTCATATCACTCGCCCAGTGTGCATCGACAAAACACTTAATTGCCTTGCTTTGCTTTGTGTAGCATATCTCCCAGTCGATCGTTTTTGCCAAATATCGAAGGATATGCTTGGCTGCCGCTTCGTGCTCGGAATGAGGGTCCTTGTTGCGCTTTACTAATTTATTCACCGAATGCGCAATGTCCGGACGAGTCATATCTGCAAGATAAGATAACTGTCCAATTAGCTTTTGAAATGATGTGATGTCGACCTAGCGGCAGTGCTCTTTGTTGCATGCCACCTGATAACCAGCTTCCAGTGGTGTAGGGGACTGTCGACAATTCTTCATGTTGTACTGTTCAAGCAATTCTCCTATGTACTTCCTTGGACTGATTGAAATTGCTCCTGTACTGCCGTCACGTTTCACCTCAATACCTAAAAAGTATTGCATAGGCCCGATGTCAACTACACCAACCTCAGCTGTGATCTTTGTTTTGATATCAGATATATCATCCAGGTCCTTGCACGCCAAAAAACTGTCATTTACGTAGACAGCTATTAGACACATATTTTTACCTGGCTTGCAATAGAGGCAGGGTTCATTGACAGTCGGCATAAAACATATGCGCCTCAACGTTGCATCCAACATAGAGTTCTAAACTCTTCCTGATTGTTTAAGTCCATATATGCTTTTGTGAAGGCTCAACAAGTGATTTGGGTGCTTGTCGCTGACGAAGCCTTCGGGTTGCCTCTTAAATACCTTATCTACCAATTCGCCGTTGAGATAAGCCGTGAGAACATCCATTTGATGTATGTGGAGACCATGTTCGACTGCAAGTGCAATTATCAACCTAATAGTTGCAGGGCGAACAACTGGTACGAATGTCTCCTTGTAGCCGATCCCATAGCGTTGGCTGTAACCTTTTGCTACCAGTAGTGATTTGAGCCTGTTCACGCTTCCATCCGGATTGGACTTCACAGCGTAAATCCACCTGCAACCAATTGGTTTTTTCTCGCTTGGCAATTTTATAAGCGACCACGTGCAATTTTTCACGAGGGATTCGTACTCCTCCTTCTTGGACGCTTTCCATAGCTCGCCTTCGGTTGACCTTTCAGCTTCTGCGTAGTTTTGAGGAACTTTTACGTCTGCTGCCAGTAAAGCACTGAGCATATGATACTCCTTCCTTGGTCGTCCTGGCTTGCCCGTCCGTTGGGCGTCTTGGTCCTCTCCTGGGTTCTGGAATTACAAGAATGTCATTACTGGACCTAACCTCCTCCTCATTTTCAGGATCTACAAACTCCTCGCTATCTATCGCGAATTCAGAATCCTGGTTTTGTTGAATCTCAACTGATGCCATGTGATTAGAATCTGATGCCTCTAGTCTGCCCCCTTCAGGATCTACAAAAATGACATCTCTATTCTCTACGAGTTTCTTGGTTTCTTTAATAACCAAACGGTATGCTTTGGCCGTATCTGAGTAGCCCACCATTACATACTCTAAACCTTTTTGTGCGAATTTTGATTTCTTTGTTTTATCTAGAGCAATCGCTACTGAGCCAAAAACTCTTGAATGCGATACCACTGGCTTTCTACCTGTCCATATTTCAAATGGTGTCACACCATTCAGGGAGCTGCTTGCCACTCTATTTCGCAAATACGCGGCAGTTCGAATCGCTTCTGCCCAATAGCATCCACCCAACCCAGCATGCAACAGCATACTTCTTGCCATTTCTACCAATGTTCTGTTGGCCCTTTCTGCAACTCCGTTTTGTTGCGGTGTATATGGCACTTAGGTTTCGCTTTATTCCGTTTTGGTTCAGATACGTATCAAAAACGTTTGATATGTATTCCCGGCCATTATCGCTTCGTAAAACTTTAACCTTTCTCCCAGTTTGTCACCCAACTTGACTTTTAAACATCTTAAAAGCATCGAAAATCTGATCTTTGGTTTTTAGAAAATTTACTGACACACATCTTGAAGAATCATCAATAAATGTTGCGAAATATCTATTTCCTCTCATTGACTGCTTTTGCATTGGACCGCATACATCACTATGTATTAAGTCTAATACACCCTTTGCCCTGTTTGTGCTCGATTGAAATGGCTGCACACAAATTTTACTTTTTTGGCTTGTTGCACACACTTGTTTTGGCTTGTTTATACCCTTGAGACCTATTACCATCTCTTTACTAACCATTTCCTTTAGTGCTTCAAAATGTACATAGCCGAACCTGTTGTGCCATTTAAATTCCTCTGCCTCAATATTTATAATGTTCATACACTTTTAATGATTGTCCTGAACCATAAACAATCCATTTTCAAGACGTGCCTTTACAGCAATTTTTCCACTATCAAAAATCATTGCTTGATTTTTCTCAAATACAACCTCTTTTCCATTGTTTAATGCTTTTGTTACCGATATAAAATTATACTGTAAATCTGGTACCAAGATAACATTTTCTAGTGTAACCGCTCTATCACCTAACTTTACTTTAACAGTTCCTTGCCATTCAGCAATATGTGATTTACAGCCGGCTAAAAATACTTTTTGCTTATCTTCCGTGCACGACATTAAGCGTTCCTTGTCACAACATAGATGCGCCGTTGCGCCACTGTCTATGCACCACGAATTTGGTAACATTCGGTCGTTTGGCATTGCAACATTTAAAATTGGTACATATTTTTCAGGTTCCACTT
Organism: Drosophila athabasca; assembly: GCA_008121215.1. NCBI lineage: Eukaryota > Metazoa > Arthropoda > Insecta > Diptera > Drosophilidae > Drosophila > Drosophila athabasca. The sequence continues at coordinate 24,527,878 of CM017796.1, read as the reverse complement.
TGGTATCTTTGGTTACACAAAGCTATGTGCCTCATTTTTCTGCGTTTTTACGTTTTGCTTGCGTCCTTGTTGTAAGCTTCTTCTCGCTTCCTTTTGACACGACATTCTGATTTAAAATGACCTTCTTTTATGCAATTAAAACACTTTTTGCCCTTCTTAAAGTTTTTCTTAAATTTTTTGTTTTCATAACTAACACGTAGTTCCGCACTGCTTGAGATTTCCTAGCTAACGCTATCTTCCTGCCTATTTGCTTCTTCAGAAATTTTTATTTTTTAGCATGCTCAAGCTCGGAAAATCATCCCGCGTCTCAATCGCAACAACAAAACTTTTATAAGATTTAGGAAAACCATTTAGCAACACAACTGATAAAATATTTTCATCAACCTTTATGCTGACTTTTACTAAGCCTCATGTACCACTTGGAATTTGTGCAAATATTTCGGTATACTCATATCTTCCGACATTTTAAACGAAAAAAATTATTTAATTAACCGCACTACCCTTGCCGGTCCGCTTGGCCTGTGAATAGTCTTTAACTTTTGCCATGCTTGCGACGACGATACACAATTTTTAACATTGTTCAACTGGGTCGATTTAACACAAAGTAAAATTGACGCCAATGCCTTCTGATCCTTCAGTTGAAATGCTGCACGTTGCTTATTTGTTGCACTTTCACTAAGCTCTATTCTACCACTGATTACTGGCCACAAATCATTTTGTATGAGAACACTTTTCATCAAAACTTCCGATGTGCTATAATTCTTTTCGCTCGTCTCATGCACAAAACAACTGTTCGGGCCAGCCGCTAATCAACAGGCCTAACTTAAAACAATACAATACAATATACTGTAATACTGTAAACGCCCACGTTCGGCAGCGCTGCTGCGCTCTCCCTCTGTAAAGGGCGCTCTGCAGCCGCCGCCTCGGCTCTAGCTTTGATTAGCCGACGGTGCTAATTTCAGTAATCTGCTAACCTCTCTGCGCATTGGTTGCATTTGGATCTCGTTTACACATATGTACATTTATCTGGTTGTGCTAAGAGCAAGCAATCGGCTTCCGCTAGCAGCCGCCGGTATAAATAAACAGTTATTACATTGAACAATTCGCGTTATTATTTTGGATAGAAATAGGTGCCAAAAAAGCTTGGCATCTCAAACATTGGTGACCCCGACGTGATTAAAGACATTGGCCAATCGCGTTTCGTGCAAAACATTTAAATTGAACAATATATTCGGTTCTGTGCAGTTTAACCACAAACAAATACATTGGTGCAGAATATAAACGGTTTATGCGCAAATTCAGTGAGAGTGCGGTCGTCTGAGATTCCGTTAGTTAATCGTCGAATCTCTCATTCTATGCTCAGCCGCAGACACGGTTATTGACCTTTCGTGTCTCTCATTCTCGCTCCAGCTTCTGTGCACCGTCGCATAATCGTCAAGTCTTTCATTCTCTGCACAACTGCAGTCACGGTTTCGACTTTTCGTGTCTTCACTCCCTCTTTCTCGATTCTGTACGCCGTCGCTAAACGGTTATCTATTCTCCGTTGTTTCGTTGCATTTCGCACCGTTAAACATGGAAAGCGATCCCAATACAGGCGCGGGCGAAAATGTTGTGACGGCTAATAACAGGCTGAGTCTTTATAAACGTAAAGTTCAGTCTTTGTACGATCGAATGAGCGGGCTCGGCGAATCATTCGCTGGCAATAAGATCGATAATTTGAACGCCACGGAGATCGTAGTTCGTATCGACATGCTGTCAGAAATTCGAGAGGAATTTAATAAGGCCCATAATGAACTGGAAGCGCTCAATCAAGATGAGATTGGGAGTGCGATGCGCAACAACTTTGATATGCTCTTCATATCGTTGAAGGCTGAGCTACTGGCTGATCTCGAACTAGGCCACTCGCGCGCTGCTGCCAATTCAACTACCCTACCAAACCATTCTGGACACAGTACCATCATCATGGCTCACAAGCAGCGACTTCCTGAGCTGAAAATACCCAAGTTTTCCGGTGGATACGTCGAATATTCGGACTTTATGGCCATGTTCAATTCGATCATCGACGCGGATGCGGATCTCAGCGACATCGAGAAGTTCCAGCACCTTCGCTCTAGCCTCGCTGATGTGGCTTTGGATTCGGTTCGATCTTTGGAACTCTCCAGTACCAATTATCGTGTGGCGCTGGATATACTTAATAAACGTTTTAGTAACAAGCGACTTGTTTTTCAGGCACACATCAAGAAGATTCTTGGGCTCAAGAGAGTGGATTCGCCATCTCCTAAAAGGCTTCGGGAGTTTTCCGATGCCGTCAATTTGCATATGCGTGCTTTGCAAACATTAGGAACGGAATTGGAGATATCCCACTGTATGATAATTAGCCTGCTGCTGCAGAAGTTGGACGCTAAGACGCAAATGAAATGGGAAGAACACCTGTCGTCGGATGCCATACCTACAGCAAAGGATTTTTATGAATACTTGGAGAAGCGGTGCCAGAAAATGGAGACCTTGGAATACGCTACAGCGGCACCCGCTAGTAGCGCTCAGGTGGGAAAAACCCATAATTCTCAGTTTAAGAAAACTTTTGTTGCCTCCAATTCTTCCACCGACTCATCTGGATGCAGTTTTTGCCATTCAGCGGGACATGGTATATATTCCTGCAGGATATTCGGGAATTTGTCTCCGTTGCTGCGCCACAAAGAAGTGAAGAAGCTTTCCCTCTGTTTCAACTGCCTAAAAGCGGGGCATCGGACTCGTGCATGCAACAGTGGAAAATGTCGAGTATGCGGTGGGAGGCATCATAGTTTGTTGCATTTTGAGAATCTGCAATCTACAATTCAAGGCTCCCCAGATCTTTCTCCTCCAGATCTAACGCTCCAACCAGTCGCTATTTCTGCCACTCAGGATTCTGTTAGCAGTTCACCTTCCCCTGCCTCTACCTCTCTTGCTGCCCAAGGTCTTCAATCCGATGTTGTGCTTCTGGCTACCGCTGTGGTGCTCGTAAAGAATCGGTCAGGCGTTTTAGTTCCTTGTCGTGCCATACTAGATTCAGGATCTCAGCTTCATCTCATCACATCCAGGTTCGCCCATCAGCTTCAGCTTAGGAGAACTCAATCGTCTGCACTTGTCTCTGGGCTCGGCGATACCAGCGTGGCTACTGAGGGATCCACCGTGAACATTTGTATGCATTCTCGCACAGCTGACTATACAACTACGCTTACTGCTCTTATAGCTCCTACGATCACCGATTGTCAGCCAAGTCTGGCAGTCAATGTAGCCGATTGGAATATTCCGTCAAATATTCAGCTTGCTGATCCTGCATTTTTCAACCCTCAGCGAGTGGATCTTCTCATTGGTGCCAGAATTTTCTATGATCTACTCTGCGTAGGGCAAATCAAACTCATCGATGGTCTGCCTCTTCTGCAGAAGACCCGGCATGGGTGGATCGTATCCGGTGGTGGACAAAGGGTAGCACGCTCGGCGCTCTTGGTAACGCACAATTCTCCAGATTCGGAAGCTGGCATGGATGCAAGGTTGGACAAAACTCTTCGTATGGTTTGGGAGGTCGAGACTTGTGCGGACGCCGTTTTGAATACGAAGGAAGAACTAGATTGTGAAGCGCATTTCGTAGACCACTTCTCACGTTTGCCATCAGGGGAGTATTCAGTTCGTCTCCCGTTAAAGGATAATGGCGATCGCTTAGGGGAATCTTACACTCAGGCGCATCGTCCATTCATCAATTTGGAGCGAAAGTTGGATCGTGATACTACACTCAAGGAGCGGTACTCTACCTTTATGAGGGAGTATATTGAGTTGAAGCATATGTCCCCAGTCAACCCTGATTCTCGTAGTCTCTGCAGATATTTCTTGCCTCATCACTGTGTTTTAAAGGAGGATAGTACGACGACAAAGCTTCGTGTCGTTTTCGGTGGTTCGGCAGCTACATCAACTGGATGTTCCCTAAATGATGCGATGATGGCAGGCCCTGTTATTCAGCCTGCATTGTTCAGCATACTAATTCGGTTTCGCACATATCCAGTCGCTCTCACTGGGGAAATTTGTAAAATGTACCGCTGCGTACGAGTGTCTTCACCTGACAATTACTTTCAGTGCATTCTATGGCGAGATTCTGTCCAGTCCGAAGTTCAGGTCTACACATTAGACACCGTCACATATGGCACTAGAGCTGCATCGTTTTTAGCAGTTCGCGCAATGCACCAGCTGGCCATTGACGAGGGTGAGTCCTACCCTCAGTGCATTCTATGGCGAGATTCTGTCCAGTCCGAAGTTCAGGTCTACACATTAGACACCGTCACATATGGCACTAGAGCTGCATCGTTTTTAGCAGTTCGCGCAATGCACCAGCTGGCCATTGACGAGGGTGAGTCCTACCCTCTTGGCTCAGCTGCTCTGCAGCAGGTTTTTTACGTGGATGATCTCATCTCGGGCGGCAGCTCTGTCGCTGAGGTCATGGAAAAGATGCATCAAACCTCCGCCGTACTGTCTTGCGGTAATTTTAAGCTTAGGAAATGGTGCTCTAGCCATCAGGAAGTACTTGAGGGAACGCCTGAAGCGGACAGAGAGAAATACTTAAGGTTTCATGATGGAAGTGACATAACGAAAACTTTTGGCTTAGCATGGGACCCTGCATCAGATCAGCTGCTTTTTGCCTTGTCCGCGCTGGACACAAATTCGAAGCCCTCTAAGCGATCGGTTTTGTCTACGATTGCTCGTTTCTACGACCCTCTTGGATTGATAAATCCCGTTATTGTCAGGTGCAAAATCTTCCTTCAGCAGCTTTGGAGAGAAAATTTGGATTGGGATGAAAGCCTACCCTCAGCGTTGCATTCCTCTTGGATGGACTTGAGAAACAGTTTGTCAAGTATCACGCGGATATTATTTCTTCGCGTTGTTCATCCTTCTAATACGGTAATCAAACTTCACGGATTTTGTGACGCCAGCACGGAAGCATATGGCGCTTGCATATATGTGGTGTCCAGGGAAGGGCAGTTGTCGAGCAATATCTTGTGCTCAAAGTCTCGAGTGGCGCCGCTAAAAACCTTATCGATTCCCAAGCTTGAATTAAGTGGAGCCCATTTGCTTGCGAAACTAATGAATAATTTGAAGGATATTGGAAGTTTTACAGGTCGATTTTATTGCTGGTCAGATTCATCGACAGCATTATCTTGGATACGGGATGAGCCAGCCAAATTTCAAGTCTTCGTGGCAAATCGAGTGGCAGCAATTCAGGAGTTGACGGCAGGCATGGAATGGCGCTATGTCCCCACATCATTAAATCCTGCTGACGTTCTCTCTAGAGGCTCGCTTCCCCACCAACTTATCCACTCAGAGCTGTGGTTTCATGGTCCATCATTTTTGGTAGGCTCCAAGGAAGAGTGGCCTGTACCTCCTGTTCCTGAAGCAGCAACGGCAGAGCTTCGCAGGCGTGTATTGCTGATCGCGTCTCCACATGCCGATCTCACGTCAGAATGCAAATTTGCAAATTCATTCTTCGGCATGCAGCGCACATTCGCCTACATGCATAAATTTGTACATCGGCTTCGGCATTCTGGACTCACCGTTTCGGATATTCGGCAAGGAACGCATCTTCTGATCCGGCATATTCAACTGGCTGTTTTGTATATGGATATAAGGGAGATTCAACGCAATGGTCAAGTCAGGAAATCCAGTTCAATCAGCTCACTCTCTCCGTTCATCGATCAGTATGGATTACTAAGAGTTGGAGGTCGTCTTGGAAACTCATCTCTGGGATTTGATGCTCAGCACCCTCTTATTCTGCCAAAGGGACATCCCATAACTTGTGCGCTGATTAGGTATTATCACGAAAGGAACCTTCATGCTGGACCTCGCGCACTACTTGCCAAAATTCGACTGGAATATTGGCCCATTGGCGGAATCAAGGCAGTATCAAAGGTAGTCAGCAAGTGTGTGAGATGCTTCAGAACTAGGCCGCGCATGGTTCAGCACATCATGGGAGATCTGCCTAAGGAGCGTTTGGAGGGAACTCGACCTTTTGAAGTCACTGGAGTGGATTACTGTGGGCCTTTTTTGTATAGATCAGAAATCCGCACGAGGCCACCCATCAAGTGCTACATCAGTGTATTCATTTGCTTCACTTCTAAGGCTATACACATGGAGCTCGTAAAGGCCCTGACCACCGCTTCGTTTCTAGGCGCCTTAAAGCGTTTCACTTCCACGCGAGGAAGGCCAAGTCAAATTTGGTCTGACAATGCGACAAACTTCGTTGGCGCGAAGAACGAGCTTTTGGAGCTCAAGAAACTCTTTATGAGCGACTCGCATATGAAGGAGGTCCATGAATCCTGCTTGGCGGACTCGATCGACTGGCGCTTCATCCCACCACGCTCTCCGCACTTTGGCGGATTGTGGGAAGCGGCCGTGAAGACAGCAAAGCATCACCTGTACCGCTCAGTTGGGCTCTCTGTGCTTGACTTCGACGAGCTGCGCACTCTGATCTGCCAGATCACGGCAATTGTTAATTCTCGCCCTTTGCTCTCGCTTTCAGAAAATCCTGCTGATTTGGATGTCCTGACTCCTGCTCATCTGCTTTAAGGCGGTCCACACGAAGCAATCCTCGAGCCCGATCTGACGAAGCTGAACTATAATCGTCTGGATGGCTGGCAACGGGTCACTCAACTGCAGCAGATATTCTGGAGCCGCTGGCGCGAAGAGTATCTAACTCTTTTGCAAGAACGGTCGAAATGGCGGACTCCCACGCAAAATCTTTGCGTAAACGATCTCGTTCTGATTAAGGACGAGAATCTTCCTCCAATGCGTTGGCCACTAGCTAGAGTGGTCGAGGTCGTCAAGGGCAAGGATGGAGTGTGCCGCGTAGCTGACTTGAAGACTGCCACAGGAACCATCAGAAGGGCCGTTACACGGCTATGTGTACTGCCCCTCAAGGAGTCTGTTGAAAGACTGGCCTCCAACGGGGGGAGTATGTTCGGGCCAGCCGCTAATCAACAGGCCTAACTTAAAACAATACAATACAATATACTGTAATACTGTAAACGCCCACGTTCGGCAGCGCTGCTGCGCTCTCCCTCTGTAAAGGGCGCTCTGCAGCCGCCGCCTCGGCTCTAGCTTTGATTAGCCGACGGTGCTAATTTCAGTAATCTGCTAACCTCTCTGCGCATTGGTTGCATTTGGATCTCGTTTACACATATGTACATTTATCTGGTTGTGCTAAGAGCAAGCAATCGGCTTCCGCTAGCAGCCGCCGGTATAAATAAACAGTTATTACATTGAACAATTCGCGTTATTATTTTGGATAGAAATAGGTGCCAAAAAAGCTTGGCATCTCAAACAACAACTATGACGGCAAAACTGTTGTAACTGAATGTAACTGGTGTATGTATCCCTTTGAGTTCAAGTTATTTCTTCAGTGGCACAACATAAAATAGATTTATTGAGTATGTATATGGATGTAGCACAAAACGAGGGGGAACGTTGTGAGCCGCGGCAAAGGCCGCGGCTCTAATTTATACCCGGTACTTAGTCAGTATATACATACATGCATACATATGTATATGAGCTTACGATATATGCAATTTATTATTTCTTCGCAAAAGGGACAAATTAAATTTTGTGCAAAAAATAATATTTCAAATAATGAAGTCAAACCATTTTTGGAATTTTTATACATATTTCCATTTTTGTTTGCATATGATTTTTACATCTGCTTCTACATTTCTACATGTACATGTATAACTACATATTCGAGACGTGGTAGTGTTTGCGAGAGAGAGAGAGGGAATGAGTAAGCGCTAGGCAGGCGTTGCGTAGCCACTGAAATTTAATTTGTTTCTTCTGGCCATGATATTGACCCGACCTGATCCAGATTCGGCAGTCTGGTAGATATGGTAATTTTCTATGATTCTGCGTTTTTGGTTTTCTTTTATCTTAAAAATTGTGGATTCCACAGATTTTTGTTCTTTGGGGAGCGGAAGGAGGCGTAGAAAAATTTTGAAATACACTTGTGCTGAATTGATATCACAGGAGTTTGGATAGAAAGTTTGGTTGCTCTAGCTCTTATAGTCTCTGAGAACTAGGCGTCAAAAAATTCGAATGGGAAAAGCAGACGGGGTCGCGTGTGAGAGATAGCGAGAGGGAACGATGACTTTCGAAATGGTTTCCTTCATTATAGCTATATTAATAATGCGATCTGATCCAGATTCAACACTCTGATAGAAATGGTAATCATCTATGATTCTGCGATTTTAGTTTTATCGTATCTTCAAAATTTGGTTGCTCTAGCTTTAATAGTCTCTGAGATATAGGCGTTAATGAAGACGGACAGACGGATGGACGGACAGACGGATGGACGGACAGACGGACGGACAGACAGACATGGCTATATCGACTCGGCTATTGATGCTGATCAAGAATATATTTACTTTATGGGGTCGGAATCGCTTCCTTCTGGGCGTTACACACATCCATTATCACCACAAATCTAATATACCCCTATACTCTTCGAGTACCGGGTATAAACAGACTTCGATTCAGACGATTCACGGAACATTCGAGAGAGACTGCAAGGCATCAGAGCGTCGAGACATTTCAGAGCAGCCGTAGGGTACATGCGCAGTGTTGATTTTAGATCGATAACTTCTTATCGTGTCGGTCACTTTGAACACTCCTCTTCAACACAACGCATGTTTTTTACAAAACTTAAACATACTCAAATATAAACTACTCAAACTAACATTCGATTATATTTTCTTTTAAACCAAAAGCGAATACAAATTTATGGTGCTTAACTTAGGCTAAGTTCTTTGTGAGGACATCTGCTATCATCTCATCGGTTGGTAGATACGCAATGTCGACTTCACCTCTCTTGAGAACTTCTCGAATATGATGTACTTTGACGTCGATGTGTTTTGTACGTGCATGGAAGATAGAGTTTCTAGCCAGCTGCTGCGCTCCAATGTTGTCGCCGTACATCTGAATAGCTGACTCCTTGGACATCAGCTTTAAGTCGATGAGTAGGTTGCGAAAGTATATCGCCTCTTCTGCTGCAAATGATAAGGCGATGTATGTACATACTCGGCCTCCGTGGAACTGAGCGCGACTGTCGATTGCTTTTTTGACTCCCAAGCAATCGCTCCTCCTGCCAAGGTTCATACATAGCCAGTGAATGACTTTCGGCTTGTCATATCACTCGCCCAGTGTGCATCGACAAAACACTTAATTGCCTTGCTTTGCTTTGTGTAGCATATCTCCCAGTCGATCGTTTTTGCCAAATATCGAAGGATATGCTTGGCTGCCGCTTCGTGCTCGGAATGAGGGTCCTTGTTGCGTTTTACTAATTTATTCACCGAATGCGCAATGTCCGGACGAGTCATATCTGCAAGATAAGATAACTGTCCAATTAGCTTTTGAAATGATGTGATGTCGACCTAGCGGCAGTGCTCTTTGTTGCATGCCACCTGATAACCAGCTTCCAGTGGTGTAGGGGACTGTCGACAATTCTTCATGTTGTACTGTTCAAGCAATTCTCTTATGTACTTCCTTGGACTGATTGAAATTGCCCCTGTACTGCCTTCACGTTTCACCTCAATACCTAAAAAGTATTGCATAGGCCAGATGTCAACTACACCAACCTCAGCTGTGATCTTTGTTTTGATATCAGATATATCATCCAGGTCCTTGCACGCCAAAAAACTGTCATTTACGTAGACAGCTATTAGACACATATTTTTACCTGGCTTGCAATAGAGGCAGGGTTCATTGACAGTCGGCATAAAACATATGCGCCTCAACGTTGCATCCAACATAGAGTTCTAAACTCTTCCTGATTGTTTAAGTCCATATATGCTTTTGTGAAGGCTCAACAAGTGATTTGGGTGCTTGTCGCTGACGAAGCCTTCGGGTTGCTTCTTAAATACCTTATCTACCAATTCGCCGTTGAGATAAGCCGTGAGAACATCTATTTGATGTATGTGGAGACCATGTTCGACTGCAAGTGCAATTATCAACCTAATAGTTGCAGGGGGAACAACTGGTTCGAATGTCTCCTTGTAGCCGATCCCATAGCGTTGGCTGTAACCTTTTGCTTTTGAGCCTGTTCACGCTTCCATCCGGATTGGACTTCACAGCGTAAACCCACCTGCATCCAATTGGTTTTTTCTCGCTTGGCAATTTTATAAGCGACCACGTGCCATTTTTCACGAGGGATTCGTACTCTTCCTTCTTGGACGCTTTCCATAGCTCGCCTTCGGTTGACCTTTCAGCTTTTGCGTAGTTTTGAGGAAGTTTTACGTCTGCTGCCAGTAAAGCACTGAGCATTTGATACTCCTTCCTTGGTCGTCCTGGCTTGCCCGTCCGTTGGGCGTCTTGGTCCTCTCCTGGGTTCTGGAATTACAAGAATGTCATTACTGGACCTAATCTCCTCCTCATTTTCAGGATCTACAAACTCCTCACTATCTATCGCGGATTCAGAATCCTGGTTTTGTTGAATCTCAACTGATGCCATGTGATTAGAATCTGATGCCTCTAGTCTGCCTCCTTCAGGATCTACAAAAATGACATCTCTATTCTCTACGAGTTTCTTGGTTTCTTTAATAACCAAACGGTATGCTTTGGCCGTATCTGAGTAGCCCACCATTACATACTCTAAACCTTTTTGTGCGAATTTTGATTTCTTTGTTTTATCTAGAGCAATCGCTACTGAGCCAAAAACTCTTGAATGCGATACCACTGACTTTCTACCTGTCCATATTTCAAATGGTGTCACACCATTCAGGGAGCTGCTTGCCACTCTATTTCGCAAATACGCGGCAGTTCGAATCGCTTCTGCCCAATAGCATCCATCCAATCCAGCATGCAACAGCATACTTCTTGCCATTTCTACCAATGTTCTGTTGGCCCTTTCTGCAACTCCGTTTTGTTGCGGTGTATATGGCACTTAGGTTTCGCTTTATTCCGTTTTGGTTCAGATACGTATCAAAAACGTTTGATATGTATTCCCGGCCATTATCGCTTCGTAAAACTTTAACCTTTCTCCCAGTTTGTCACCCAACTTGACTTTTAAACATCTTAAAAGCATCGAAAATCTGATCTTTGGTTTTTAGAAAATTTACTGACACATATCTTGAAGAATCATCAATAAATGTTGCGAAATATCGATTTCCTCCCATTGACTGCTTTTGCATTAACCCGCATACATCACTATGTATTAAGTCCAATACACCCTTTGCCCTGTTTGTGCTCGATTGAAATGGCTGCACACAAATTTTACTTTTTTCGCATGTTGCACACACTTGTTTTGGCTTGTTTATACCCTGAGATCTATTACCCCCCTGAGACCTATTACCATCTCTTTACTAACCATTTCCTTTAGTGCTTCAAAATGTACATAGCCGAACCTGTTGTGCCATTTAAATTCCTCTGCCTCAATATTTATAATGTTCATACACTTTTAATGATTGTCCTGAACCATAAACAATCCATTTTCAAGACGTGCCTTTATAACAATTTTTGCACTATCAAAAAGCGTCGCTTGATTTTTCTCAAATACAACCTCTTTTCCATTGTTTAATGCTTTTGTTACCGATATAAAATTATACTGTAAATCTGGTACCAAGATAACATTTTCTAGTGTTACCGCTCTATCACCTAACTTTACTTTAACAGTTCCTTGCCATTCAGCAATATGTGATTTACAGCCGGCTAAAAATACTTTTTGGTTGTCTTCCGTACGCGACATTAAGCGTTCCTTGTCACAACATAGATGCGCCGTTGCGCCACTGTCTATGCACCACGAATTTGGTAACATTCGGTCATTTGGCATTGCAACATTTAAAATTGGTACATATTTTTCAGGTTCCACTTTGGTATCTTTGGTTACACAAAGCTATGTGCCTCATTTTTCTGCGTTTTTACGTTTTGCTTGCGTCCTTGTTGTAAGCTTCTTCTTGCTTCCTTTTGACACGACATTCTGATTTAAAATGACCTTCTTTTATGCAATTAAAACACTTTTTGCCCTTCTTAAAGTTTTTCTTAAAGTTTTTGTTTTCATAACTAACACGTAGTTCCGCACTGCTTGAGATTTCCTAGCTAACGCTATCTTCCTGCCTATTTGCTTCTTCAGAAATTTTTATTTTTAGCATGCTCAAGCTCGGAAAATCATCCCGCGTCTCAATCGCAACAACAAAACTTTTATAAGATTTAGGAAAACCATTTAGCAACACAACTGATAAAATATTTTCATCAACCTTTATGCTGACTTTTACTAAGCCTCATGTACCACTTGGAATTTGTGCAAATATTTCGGTATACTCATATCTTCCGACATTTTCAAGGAAAAAAATTGTTTAATTAACAGCACTACCCTTGCCGGTCCGCTTGGCCTGTGAATAGTCTTTAACTTTTGCCATGCTTGCGACGACGATACACAATTTTTAACATTGTTCAACTGGGTCGATTTAACACAAAGTAAAATTGACGCCAATGCCTTCTGATCCTTCAGTTGAAATGCTGCACGTTGCTTATTTGTTGCACTTTCACTAAGCTCTATTCTACCACTGATTACTGGCCACAAATCATTTTGTATGAGAACACTTTTCATCAAAACTTCCGATGTGCTATAATTCTTTTCGCTCGTCTCATGCACAAAACAACTATGACGGCAAAACTGTTGTCTTTCCTCTTTATTTGTTCTGCTCGCAATTTTTCTTTTCTTCTTTGATCACCAACACGCGTTTTGCTTGTATGTATCCCTTTGAATTGCACACACACACGCACGATTTTCTTCGGCTTGGTACACACACTTGAGTCTCCATTCGCTTTTGTGTTTTTTGATCCGTTGGGACTTCTTTACTTTGGACTTTAAATCATGGCAACGGTCCAACTCGCTGCGAATTCCTGATCAAAAACACAATGCGAATCTATGTTTAATTTAATATTTTGTCTCTGTTCTTTTTTCCTGTGCACACCACACACACACCAATGAGTTTATTCCGTTTTTTCGACACTGATTTTCTTTAAGCAGCAAACAATATTTATTGTTTCTCACTGTTTCTATTTGCTGTCTAGGTGCATGGACCCATAACCTGTTCAAGTTATTTCATCAGTGGCACATCATAAAATAGATTTATTGAGTATGTATATGGATGTAGTACAAGAACAGACTTCGATTCAGACGATTCACGGAACATTCGAGAGAGACTGCAAAGCATCAGAGCGTCGATATATTTCAGAGCAGCCGTAGGGTACATGTGCAGTGTGCTTTTTGATCGATAACTTCTTATCGTGGAGGGCTGGGAAAAATCCTCTAGCTGAACCCTCAACGTGGGCGCCGGCTGGGCTATGGGCATTGCATTAACCCGACAAGGGTAATGCATTGTCGCTTGCTACGTCCGAGGCCATGCAGTGTCTGGCTAAGGCAATGGCCCAGCGTCTTCTCGACCTCGAGTCGGGAGAGCGGGGTCAGGGCCATGGCTAGAGGTGCCTGGCGGGTAGGCCTAAAAAGCTAGGGGGTGGCTCCCCCGAAAAATATTAACCACGTATGGACCTTCGGGCCAAGTATGGAGCGGAAGGATGATAAAGCACGGGTCGGGATGTCAACCCAAACATCGATGGAAGCGTGGCTGCTACCACCGGCGGGCACGGGGAGGAGCAGTCCTCCGTGTCGCCAGCGGTCACACCTCTGACGTTACGGGAGCAGGTCACGTCAGTTATACTACTGCCACAACCCCCCGCTGTAGGATGAGCCGCACAAGTGCCGTTGTCGAGGCAGACTCGGACCTGGAGAGCGTGCTATCCATCAGCAAAGCAGAAAAAGACAGCCTTCTCCGCTCGTCTGAAGCAGGTACCAGCTTCCTGTGTAGGGAAGAGCCGAAGCGTTCCAGGGAGGGGATGAAGGCTAAATCTTAATACACGGCGGCCCTCAAGATAGTAGGCAGGCTGCAAGGCAAGGCGGATATCTCCCAGGAGGAGAAATCCAAGCTAGCTTGGGCCGAGCTGAAGGTAGAGGAGGGCCGTAAGTACTACGTGCAGGTGCCACAAATGAAGGTATCGAAGAGCGAACACGCCAACAAGGTGGAAGAGCTTGCTACCAAAAGGCAGCACTCGATCGACAGTGCCGTGACTCCGGCGAGCAAGCGGCAACGCGGGCCCTAAATTGGCAAAGCAGGGGTCGAGCGAGAAGATCAGTGAATGTCCAAGAGACACCTGATCGTAGATCTCATCGATAGACGTGATGACGTTCACGCGCGGCTAGTAGACTCCCTATTTACACGGATGGAAGAGAACCCAACAGCTCCGATGCCCACTTTTATGGTGCTGGGTGGCTGAATGGGGTCAAAATTCTGAAGTGTAATGATGATCCGACGCTGAAGTGGCTTACGCCAACGGTCTGCCAATTGGAAGCGATGTGGGAGGGGGCCAAGCTGGAGGTGGTGGATAGGGAGCTTATCCCGCCCATACCAAAGGCGAAGGTACTCTTCTCCATCGCCATCCAAGGGGACCTCATGAGCGTCAGCGGAGCTCCACATTGCCATGGAGCAAAGGCCCGCTGACATAGCTTTGGTCCAGGAGCCCAGGATTGCGTCAGGAAATTCGGTGGCCGGACTAAACTTCTCAAACTACAGCTTGTTCTACCCAGCACCGGTAAGCAGGAATAGAACTATCGTACTAGTACGAAAAGGAATCCTCGCTTACCTTATGTCTCATTACAGCACAGACGACCTGACAGTAGTTATGCTGGGAAGTGAGGACAAGCGCCTTTTGGTAGCCTCCTGCTACATGGCACACGACAGGTCTGCACCAACCGAAGAACTAAGGAGTCTGGTGGAAGAAGCCGACTCCAAAGACTACCAAATGATCGTTGGTACGGACGCTAATGCCCACCACAGTGTGTGGGGAAGCCCCGACATCAACGACCGCCATGAGTCACTCTTAGACTTTATGTTATCAAATTACATAGATGTAGCAAATTTGGGAGAGGAATACACTTACATGGGTCCTACCTCGTCAAACGTGCTGGATCTAACTCTCGTAACGGGAAAGAGTACCTATGTATATATCTGGATGGAGGGTCCTCAAAAGACCGTCCTTCTCAGATCATAGGTACATTCAATTAGAGTGCGAATTCGAATACACTCTGAAAGTGAAAGTCTATAGAAAATCCCGGAACACAAAGAAATAACCTCAAGGAATTTTTCAAGCTCGCTAAACTAGCGCACGATGAGAAAATCAACGAGGAATACAAGACGCTTCTAAGGAAGTACAGGAAAGAAATACGTAAGGCTCAGCGCAGCTCATGGAGGAACTTCTGCTCCAACATTGAGAAAGTGCCTGAAACTGCTAGACTGAGAAAGCTGCTGTCAAAGCAACCCACAGTACAAAGTCAGCTCAAACTAGACAACGGACAGTGGTCGGAGGGCAGCTAAGAAGCCCTGACGGCACTAATGGAAGCCCACTTCCCAGGATGCACCGAGGTCACCGATGCCGAATCGCATCAGGACCTAGCAACTGAGGAACAATAACCTCCAACAGACCTAATAACCCCCAAGAAAATCCAATGGACTATAAATTCCTTCACGGGCATAAAAGCACCTGGACTGGATGGAATATTCCCAGCCTTGCTGCAAGTGACTAAGAACAGGCTATATCCCTATCCAATGGAGATCCTCTAGAGTTGTCTTCCTCCCAAAAGCAGGAAAGTGCAGCCATGTGTGTTCCAAGGATTATAGACAGATAAGCCTAACCTTTTTTTTCTAAAAACATTAGAAAAGCTGCTGGATCTACACATCAGAAACGAAGTAGGGGGACTGATGTCAACCAGGCAGCACGCCTACACCAAGGGAAAATCGGTGGACTCAGCACAACACACGCTAGTAGCTACCGTCGAGAAAGCCCTCAACAATAAAATATATTTACAAGGAGTATTCGTAGATATATCCGGAGCATTCAATAACGTCGTTACAGAAGCCATAATGGACTGTCTAGGAGAAACCAATACCCACCCAGCAATCAACCTTTGGATAAAAACCTTCTACGTTGTAGACGGGTGCAATCAGAATGGGGCACCGCTTCCATGGTCAAAGGAGCACACAGGGGCACACCCCAGGGTGAAGTCCAGTCGCCTCTCCTGTGGAATCTGGTCGTCGATAACCTCATTAAGAGATTCGAGAGGAAGGCCCCAAAAATAACAGCTTATGGGGACGACATAAGGGTACTTATTACGGGTGTATGTCCAACGACCCTCAGCTCCATAACGGAACGAACACTCAGGGAGATAAGTGAGTGGGCAGATGGAGTAGGACTCAGTTTCAACGCGGATAAGATAGACCTCATCCTCTTCTCTAAGAGTTACAAGGTACCAGCATGGATCCCCCCAAAAGTCAACCAGACAAGGCTAACCCCTAAAGCACAGGTCAAATACCTCGGCACAGTACTGGACAGTAAGCTGGCATGGAGACCCAATGTAGTAGAGCGGGTGAAAAAGGCCACCAATGCACTATATGCATCCAAGAAGATGCTTAGTAGCACATGGGGCCTGTCATCCGCTCTGATGCATTGGATCTACATCTCTGTGGCGCGACCAACTCTGCTGTATGGAGTCCTAGTGTGGTGGCAAGCTACTGAAAAGAAGACGTACCACAAGCTTATGAAAAGAGCCCCGCGACAGGCTCTGTTCTGTATCACAGGGGCGCTGGGGGCTCAACCCCAACGAAAGTACTCGAAACCATACTCGGAATCGACCCCCTGGACATCTACGCTAGGCTGACTACAAGTAAGGAAGGATAGCGCCTGATCGCATTGGGGAACATGTCGCCTCAAGGACACGGACACAGTTCAATTGGCATGGACATGATCAGTGTCACTGACTACATGATCGCCCAAATATGCCTTGAAGTAAAAGCAAACTTCTTTATCCATGCAGTTGTCCGCGGTCAGTTTCAGAAGTGTCCTGGCAAGCAGGGAGGCACTAGACTCACTAAGCACGACTAAGTCAGTGCAAATCTATTGGGTTCCCAGCCACCAGGGCATCGAAGGAAACAACGCGGCGGACGTTTTGGCTAAAGAAGGCGTCAGGCTGGTAAATAAAAGAACCGAAAGCGTGCCTGTCTCCCTTAGAACGTTACAAAGCGACCTGGAGAAGCAGGCCAAAATGAAGACAGACAGCAGGTGGAAGAACACCACCACCTGCAGAATTTCGAAAATTATGTGCAAGGAACGCAATGATAAGCTCCGCCACTATCTGCTGAACCTTCCACGGAAGGATTGCAGACTGCTAGTGGGTATACTAACAGGCCACTGCCTGGCTGCGTCGCATGCAACCAGGCAAAACATCACCAACAGCGACATCTGCAGGAAATGTGATGAACCCGGGGCTGTCAAAATGCTGGAACATCTTATCTGCCACTGTCCGTTCTCTCAAAGGCATGGGGAAGATACCTGGGCGCACCGATGCTGGAATCACTGGACGATGCCTCCAATAGGTTGCCAGGGAAACTGCATGACTTTGCCAAAAACACCCTGGTTCTGGGGGACTTCAAAACCTCAGAAACACCTTCGTAAAGGTCCATACGAAATCCGGATAACTAAGGGCCATTCTGGCATCTGAGAGGCCCCGTTGAGGGCCGTCCAGCGTAACCTCACCTATCGTGGAGGTCACTTTGAACAAATATGGATATTAATGACATATAAATGGGCAATAAATGGGTCCATACAGATGTTAGTGTCATACTTGCGCATAAAATCTGAAATCATCCCTCATTTTCTGATGCGAATATCCATCCAAAGACAGAACCTGCAAGTACGCTTCATATGTGCGTGTACGTTCTGCCGAATACCCACACAGACCGATTCCACTCCGTTGCTATCGACTACTAATAATATCTCTAGAAGTTAGCGTGCTGCGAAAGTGAACTTGAACCGGTAGACAGAAGATCGAAATGAAAAATTTAAGAAAAGAGGCGGAGAAGAAAAAGAGAAAAGAAGAGTTGGGTTCGACATCCACAGATGTTGCGTGGCCTTTTATATACATACCCTACTCTACCGTTGAGCACGTCTTTGAACCGAGTGGATTCAAGTTGTCCCTGAGGTTTTGCAGTTACGGGAACGGTGGCATTGATTCAAATTTTACGTCTACTCGACGACTACCTTAATTTCAAAAGCGATATAACAACAGATCGGTTTCATTATAATATATTTAAATGCAATTCCAATTTCAGTCGAGGGTTCCTAATTTTCATTGTTAAATTTCTATCCAAATATCCTATAATTAAGGCCGTTAAATCGAGACTATCACTAGTTCTTATCGGAAAAATATATATATAAATGAGTTGAGGCTTATAGTAATGGAAAATCAAATGATGTGATTGTACAATATATGATATGATATTAACCTAATAATTCCAGCATGGCGTTCAAATTTAAAAGTAATGCTTATAGTTAGCAATAGTGAGCAATCATAGTAAGCCTTTTTTAACCATAGTAAGCCTAGTTATCATAGTACTCCTAGTAATTCTTTTAATCATGGTGATCCTATTAATCATAGAAATCCTTTTTAATCATAGTAACCCCCTTTTCATCATAGTAATCATTTTTATCATGGTAATCATGGGGCTTTCTTGGTCTAGTTCCTTTTCTTTTTCTCTTTTCTTATTTTTCTTTTGGGATATTCATACAGGAGATTTTTCGTTTTTTGTTAATGGGCATAGGAACTAATTTTAACCTAGAAAAGCCCACTTGGCGGTAAGGAACTCTACTCGGGTCAGGCTCAACTCTACGAAGGTCATAGCTCCAAACACAAAGACGATCACTTTATGTTAGACTCACTCATAATAGATGTCCAACGGCGGAAGATCGATCTCCCGACGGTGAAAGCTGAAAATTGAGAGATTATTTGCGGAGCCTGCGTAATTTAAAACATATCTGACCACTCCTCGAGTTAGATCCATGACTCGTTCAGAGCTCCCTCACTTCATCCTTTAACACTAAATGTGTTCCTCAACAGCGAGAAGCGCCAACCTAACCATTCAATGTCTTTTTTAATTAATGTCGAAGAGAGCGAATTTCTTCCGCTAGTAGGGTTCTACGTCGGACTTCTTCGGTCCCTTCCAAGAAAAGGGTAGCTGGTTCCGCCGACACTCAGATCCAGACGGCCGTAGCGGGACAACACCAAGGAGGCCTCCCGAAAACGCAGTCTGCTGTACGGGCGACCTTAAGATGCGTGAGAAGAGTAGGAGGTGTGGCGCGAATCGCAGTTGCGAGGCGCTTTATAGTGACGGGGAATCGTTTGCACTACTTCTTAACTGCGGATGGCTCACATTGAGTTTTATTTTGTACGATTTTTTAATTTTTGTCCACGAGTAAGAAGCCTGGCAACTGTCGAGTTTGAGAGCTCAGCGGTAAAAGGAAGTTCCATGATCCTCCTGTCACCTGTCACACTTCTCTCCACCTCTTGTGTGATCTACCATGACCCTGTCAATTTGGGTCGAAGCAACCCTGCATGGCCGTACCTCTGCCTACTGGACCTTGGCTCGGTCTCAGCAACTCTGAAACTGCCTGTTAAGGTTCAAATATTACGCAAGTTTCGCAATACTATCCTGTCGCTTCAGGCCCCCGTTACAAGGCCCCCCACAAAATCAGGCTAGTGGATTAAACATTCCCTAGACTGATCCCGCATGAAGCGACTTTCATTGACGTATGTCCTTCGCGTGATAATTTCCAAAGAACCGTCCCTCTAAGTCTTCGAGAGCGTAATAAGAACTCCCTATCTTCTTTCGAATTCTTGACTTTATAAAGACCGCCCCAAATTTGGAATTGTACCCTGTTTGAAAGCAACTCTGCTTGAAGTTATACCAGAACATTTCTTGTCCCTCAGAAAACGTTACTTCTTCCGCCCTTAAATTGTAATAGTCGTTCGTTTCCCGCATGCATTTTCTGAATCCGAGGGCACGCATCCTTACGCACTATGTCGAAAGAATCAGCCCGATTGATTGCCACGGAACGATCCTCCAACATACCCAGCTTCCTGAGCAGTCCATACGTTGACCCAGCCATGATCATATTTTGACCGAATGCCATATAATACGGCATACATATAATACATATAATAATAATATTCCTATACTAGAGTGTATCGAGGATCTTAGAGCGCACGCTATTTTACTGTGGCATTCATCCCAATCCTTTTGGTCAGGGCGCAAATAAGCTCCGGGCTTATCACCGATCACCAGCGATCACCGAACGATTCACACTCTCTGATGCGTTTGCTTGCGGAGAATGGACTGCTGTTAGAGTATTGGTCAACTCGAGGTGGTATCTCGAGGTACACACTTCACAAGCGTTAATATATTGTAACACGTTTTTGGCAACCGGCAGGCCGAGCGGATTTCCTATTCAGGTTGGACCAATTTGGTAAGGCAGCAGCTAAGGGGAGGAAGCAGCTGTGGTGCCGTCGTGACAATTAAAAACTCTAGTACTTTTATTATTCTTCCTTCACTTTATTTCGGCACCTAACATTTTTAGGCACGTCGTTATAACTTTTTACAAATTCAATCTGTTTTCTTCTTTTTTTTTCTCTGTCTCCTCTCTTTTTTTCCCCTCTTCGGGTCAAAGTCCAGCCGATCGAGGTGGTACCTTACTATCGATAAGACTGGTCCAGGGCTCTAAGGGTGCTAACTTCGAAATTTCGTTACAATATGCTTTTACATCAGCGACCAGTCCGGGCCAGTAATAATACCTTCTTGTCCGCTCGATTGTCTTGTGCATACCTCCGTGAGAAGAAAGCGGATTATCGTGAGCATGTAACAACACGTCTGGAACTATAGTTTTATTAACCAATAGTTTCCAAGAGTATTCTTCATATATTCGCTCTTTGGTCAAATGCTCATCTCTACGTTATACGAAACCTTCTTCCACCCGTAAATACGGAAAATTTTCCTGATTCGTTTTTACGTGCTCGAATAGCTCCAAGTAATCCTTGGATTTGAAATGATCGGATTTAAGATCCACCAATGAACCTTCTGGCAGCTCCAAAGTTTTTATCGATTCCTCGTTCACTCTCGATAAGGCATCAGGCACAACGTTTTGTGATTCTTTGCGGTGTTCGATTTTGAACCGGTATTGCTGTAACGATAGATCGATAATCGGGACTTCTTAAAACTGGGGCTTCACAGAGTAAACATTTCAGGTTACTGAAAGCGTTTATCGCTTCTTCAGACAGCGTTCATATACATAACGTCCGTCAACGGTGACGAGAGCGAAGCGAAATTAGGCACGAATTTTCTGTACCAATTACAAAGACCCATAAAGCTTCTCAATCCTTTTAAATTTTTCGGTTCAGGGAACTCCTTGATCGCTTTTATCTTTTCGGGGTCCGTTCGGATTCCTCCATCACCCACTACATGACACACATAACGCACCCGTCGCATGCAGAAGTGATTTTTGCCAATATTGATTGTCAAACCAGCCTGTTTCAGATGCTTCGCTATCTCCAGTAATACCTCAAGAAGAGTCCCGAAACCCGGAGAAACCACAAGTAAATCATCCAAGGATATAAATATTTTCTATTGTACGATTGTACGACCAAGTAAACGAACTTGCAACGAGGGGGAACGTTGTGAGCCGCGGCAAGGGCCGCGGCTCTACCTTATACCCGGTACTCAGTTGTATACACATATGTACATACATATATGAGCTTGCGATTTATGCAATTTATTATATGTTCGCAAAAGGGAAAAATTAAATTTTGGGCAAAAAATAATATTTCAAAAAATGAAGTCAAATCATTTTTGGAATATTATACATGTTTTCAATTTTGTTTGCATATGCTTTTTACATCTGCTTCTAAATTTCTACATGACATGTATAACTACATATTTGAGACGTACAAGTGTTTGCGACAGAGAGAGAGGGAATGAGTCAGCGCTTGGCAGGCGTTGCGTAGCCACTGAAATTTAATTTGTTTCTTCTGGCCATAATATTGATCCGATCTGATCCATATTCGGCAATCTGGTAGATATGGTAATTTTCCATGATTCTGCGTTTTTGGTTTTCATTTATCTTAAAAATTGTGGATTCCACAGATTTTCGTTCTTTGTGGGGGCGGAAAGGGGCGTGGCAAAATTTTGAAATACACTTGTGCTGGTTCAATATCACAGGAGCTTGGATAGAAAGTTTGGTTGCTCTAGCTCTTATAGTCTCTGAGATCTAGGCGCTCATTTAGACGAATAGGCAAAACAGACAGGGTCGCGTGTGAGAGAGAGCGAGAGGGAATGATGACTTTCGAAATGGTTTTCTTCATTGTAGCTATAATAATGATCCGATCTGATCCAGATTCAACACTCTGATAGAAATGGTCATTCTCTATGATTCTGCGTATTTAGTTTTCTTGTATCTTCAAAATTGTGCATGCCACAGACTTTCGTTCTTTGTGGGGGCGGAAGGGGCCGGGGCGAAATTTTGAAATACATTTGGAGTAGTGTGATCACAGAGGACTCTGGATACAAAACTTGGTTGCTCTAGCTTAAATGGTCTCTGAGATATAGGCGCAAATGAAGACGGACAGACGGACGGACAGACAGACATGGCTATATCGACTCGGCTATTGATGCTGATCAAGAATATATATACTTTATGGGGTCGGAAACGCTTCCTTCTGGGCGTTACACACAACCGTTATCCCCACAAATCTAATATACCCTTAAACTTTTCGAGTACCGGGTATAAAAACGAGTGAGGGTCTTTAGTCATTGCTGAGAATGAACTCAAATGCTTCAGACCTTATCAACACCACTTCACCCTTTTCCAGAAATCAATCATTCGTTTTCTCCCGCGTGATTGGGAAATTCCTACGTTTACTTTATCGTCTAGTCTAGTAATTTGTTCGTCTGAGAATATGTGACAATCCACCGTTGAATTGGGTTTGTCTGTTTGATAGTCCGGGTTGATTTGGAACGTCAGTCAGTAATTCCGAAATTATTCGGTGTTGGTGCCTTGATAGCGAAGCACACACGAGGTCTTCGGTCTGAATGGCGACTTCGGTCTGCCGGCTTTCGAGTTTTTTGAACACGCTTCACAACTAGGCTTGTACGTGTTTAAGACTCCACAGCCATAACAAAAGACTCGTCGCTCTGAGACACAATCTTGATACCGGTGCCTGTCTTTCGGCAATTCCAGCATACCAAGGATAAGGCGTCAACCTCTAGCTCTAATTTGGAGTCAGGTTCTTCCCGTCTCTCCGTGTTGAGCTTTAATTCAGATACCTTTCGGCGAAACGGAACAGACTTGGCATAATCCGGTGTACCTTTGACATCTTCTAAGAAAGATTCTCGTCTTCGGCACACCTCTCTGAGCTCCTGTACAGTAACCACCTCCACATTAAGCTGTTCATGCCGTATTTCCGGCAGTAAGTTGTTCTTCAATACCCTAACGAGCTTACGCGTAGGCTACTGTACCTCTACTTGATCCGTTAGATTCGTTATAGAATCTTAAAACGTGTCAAAAGTCTCATGGGCCTTTTGGTTACGATTTCTGATCAACTCCTCGATGTCAACATCATCCTTCTCCGTGCGTACTACTCCGACGGACTTCATTCGCCTTGCCCTCAAATAGCACACGCGCATCCCTACACAGTACTGAGAAGTCCCCCTCTAATGTTTGATGAATCAGCAGGGCCTCCACTCGATATATAAAATTGTCGACTGACACACCTACACCCAAGAACTTGATCTTCCATCCGTTAAAAATGTGCACTACCTTATCTGGCCTCAACGATAGGTCCTCCGAACCACCCTATAGTGATGACGGATTACCCCCTTCAAGACATGCCTGTCCGGGAATTGAACGCCATCTAGCTTCTGTCCTTTCATTCCGCGGCGGTCCTACCGTGTGGGTAGGAGATAGGCTTGCTTCTGTCATAGCGATGGATGGACTGGGAGTCACCACCAGTCGCTGAACAGAGTCGGCTACCGACCCCTGGATAAGGTCGGAGATTTTTGTAGTCAAAGTATTGCGCAATCTGCGCTCTATCGCCCCCAGGTCTATAATTTAAGACGAACTGGCTACCCCTTCTTCTCTAGCCCTGTCCTTAGACTGAGAGCGGGTGTTTTTCGCTACTCCCTTAGGGAACACGCCACTAATAGGCCTGCACTTGGTGCAACATTCGGGACAGGAGTCGCCTGTCTTGAAGTGGTTGTCTGGTCTGACGAGCATGTGAGATGGCTCGGAGGGGGCCTAGCTGAGGCCACCGGACGGGTCGCAGGTCGCAGGTCGCACCTGTGCAGGTAGGCCAGCTGCGAATAAACGGTCATCTCTAGGGAAAGCACCGAAATAAGCAGTCCCGGACAGCCAGCGGGTGTTCGCGAAGTAGCAACACTGACGATGCGCTTGTGGTGCCGCCTCGTTTAAGTAGCTCACATAACCCCCCATCCCTACACATTACCTACCCACATCCCAACCCCCACACTCATCTCACACCGGGCCGGACTAAGCGTGTTATTCGACCCGTGCCGAGAGTCAGCCTGGCTGGGGGCCCGGTACAAAAACTAGCCCAGTCGTTAACGGAGAGCTCAGGGACTTGGCAGCCCCCTGTTCTAATGATGCCTTATCCGGGCAACGTGAATCTCTGCCCGGACGGACCGCCCTTTCTTTGCAAATCGTGGGATCAAAAATGGAATACAAACAAAATAAAAACAAAAACAAAAATGAGTCTGGCGCTCCCCAACTGCCAACAGGGAGCAATCCCATACAGGAAAAGGCATCGGCCCAAAGGCCTGGCCTGACCCGCGACATAGCAGGTAAAACCTGAGCGGTAGAAGACGCTAGGGCGAACCTCAAGGGGTCCCATCCTAGTCCTGGGGTGGGTGGCTAATCGCCTTCTAAAGCTAATACCTTGGTAGAGTGGCTATGCAACCCTGCGGCTGCTCTGCCTGCTGGTAAGGCTGCGGAGGGTGAGTTGTCATCGACTAGCGCCCAAGCCAAAGCTTTCACGTATGCCGAGAGGAGGAGTGCTGGCAACATACTCCGTCGGCAAAACACAAGCATGATGTCCAGCCCGACCGACCAGTGGCGGAAAAAGGTCGAGTGGGCATCAAAGGTGCTGCCCAACTTCGGCAAAGAGGCACCGAAGAGGGTTGCCCCGCCGAAGACGACAGCCCCGCGACTAAAAAGGCAGCGCTCACAGGAGACTCCTGGACTGGCTTCAAAGCGATCCAGAGTGCTGCCGAATGTTTCAATCGCGCAAATCGCCAAGGAAAGGACGCTGATCGGCGTCTTGGACAAAGGACTCGAAGGACTCGAAGATTCCCAGGAACCAGTGGAAGTGGGTGGAAGCGGCACTGGCCGACCGCTGCTTCGATCTTCTGGACAAGCAGTAGTCTGTAAAGACATGGGGTGGTACCAGGGTTGTATAAAGATAATAGCCTGCGAAGACGAGCGCTCCGTCCAGCTCTATAAAGCAGCGGTAGCGCAAGTTGGAGAGGTGTACCCAGGAGCGAAGCTCGTCGCAGTCGACTGGAGCGAGGTGCCCAGTAGGCCTAGAGCGAGAGTTTGGGTGCCCGCCTCCATAAAGGAGCCTGAGCGCATCCTAAAAATGCTGCAGCGGTGCAACCCGGAGCTACCAACCTCCGATTGGAGGGTAGTAAAGAAGGAGGCGACTCAAGGCCCGATGCACCAGGCGGTGCTCGTCCTCAATAAGGAGTCTCTAGCTCCAATTGAGGCCAAAAAAGGAGAGTTAAACTTTGGCTTCAGCGCGGTGAGCATCAGGGTTTACAAGTCGGATGCAGCGGCCGAGGCGCGTCCTGTCGACAACCCAGTCGAGCAGGACGTTGCCTCGGAGATCGAAGCATCCGATGACGACCCAGAGCCTGCCCATGACGGCTACTCCTCTGATACGACTCTAATGCGCGAGTTCGAGGCGATGTGTCGCGACGACACCATCGTGGACGACTCGGATGCCGACAACACAGTGGTGGAGAACTCTGTCGATGTCTCTAAGACTCCTACAGATAAATCACCACCACTGTAAAGCAGCATCCGCTGCCCTTATACTCCGCGTGGAAGCGAGCGGAGCAGATTTAGTCCTGATCCAAGAGCCTTGGGTAGTAGGAGACAAGGGCTGTGGATTAGCGACGAAGGAGCACAAGCTTATTGTAGCTCAGAAAGAAGGTAAAATACGTACCTGCATTCTTGCAAGGAAGCACTTAAATATCTTTCTGCTCCACAACTTTAGCAATGGTGACAACATAGCGGCAAGCCTTGAATTACAAGGTTCTCACATAAGGCTGATCCTCCCGGTGACCTAGTTCGCAAGTTCACCAGAGATAGCGAAAGGTCGGATATAGGCCTTGTAATAGGCTGCGACACCAACGCCCACCACACCCAATGGGGAAGTTCGGACACAAATGTAAGGGGTGAGTCATTATTCAGCTTCATCCTAAACTCTAATCTTCTTATCTGCAATCGGGGCAATGATCCTACGTTTATAATTAAGAATAGACAAGAGGTAATTGACCTAACATAAGTGTCTCACAAACTGTCAGACATAGTGATGAACTGGAAAGTTCTGGGGGACCATTCCTTTTCGGACCACAGGTATATCGAGACCACACTATCTCTCGAGAGCCCAAAACCCACTGTCTTTGCTAACCCTAGGAAAGCCAACTGGGAAAAATATGTCACAGTAATGTAGGGACTTCTTCCCTCCAAGGCACCAATCTGCCTGAACATAGGGCACGATGTAAATCATCTAGTGGACAGGTTTACTAAAGCATGCAACACGGCTTTCACGGCAGCATGCCCATCAAACCAACACAAGGGGAAAAAGAAACCCCCTTGGTGGTCAAAACAAATAGATACCCTACGAAAAAGCTGCAGGTCCCTCTTCAACAGGGCCAAAAGCGCTAACGAGGAGCAACACTGGGCAGATTATAAAAATAGTCTGGCCCTATACAAGAAAGAAATCAGACAGGCAAAAAGGGCCTCTTGGCAAAGATTTTGTTCTGAAATCGAGGTAACGTCGGAAGCTGCAAGACTGCGCAAGATCCTCTCCAAAACGACCCCCTCGGTGGGATACCTAAAGAGAAGCGATGGTACGTGGACCAACTCCAGTGAGGAGTCCCTACACATTCTTCTCGACACTCATTATCCAGGGTGCTCCATCAATGGACCGACTCACTTCCCTAGTGAGGGTTCGATCACCTCAATGGAGCATATTTTCTCAAAACGGAACATAATCTGGGCAATAAACAGTTTCGATCCGTTCAAATCCCCTGGTCCGGACCAGATCATTCCGGCCCAATTACAAAAAGCCGGAGATACGGCCATCAACTGGCTGCGATGTATCTTTAAGAAGATACTGGTAGTGGGGAGAATACCACACGCTTGGCTTAAGGCAAAAATAGTCTTCATTTCTAAAGCAGGTAAAGCCTCGCACTCAACACCAAAGGAATTTAGACCAATCAGTCTATCATCCTTCCTTCTCAAAATTTTTGAGAGACTCGTCGGGCTACAACTGAGAACAACCATAAATTCTCAATTGTTGTCAGGAGCACAACATGCCTACCGGAAAGGAAAATCCACGGAAACGGCACTTCACGAAGTAATTTCAGGGATAAAGAAATCACTATACCTCAAAGAATACTCTCTAATCGCTTTTCTAGATATCGAGGGAGCTTTCAACAACGTCATACCGCGTGCCATTACGGAAGCGCTGACTGACCTTGGGGTGGATCGTCACTTGGTGATGCTCATTGATCAATTGCTCACATGCAGGACGGTGACATCATCGATGGGATCGTCCACTCAGTCAAGGTATGTCAGTAGAGGCACACCGCAAGGTGGTGTCCTATCCCCCTTCTATGGAACATAGCAGTCAACAAGATTCTATGTGACCTGGAAGGGGGGGGCTGCAAAGTCGTGGCATACGCGGACGACGTAGCAATTATCTTCTCGGGCAAATACCCTCAAACACTCTGCGACTTAATGACCGCAAAGCTCGCGAGACTGTCAAGGTGGAAAGAATCGCGAGGTCTTGGAGTTAATCCCTCAAAGACAGAACTTGTGCTATTCACAAGCAAATACAAGATTCCGTCTTAAACCCCCCCATATTAAACGGATGCAGGCTCTCCTTTAGCGACAGTGCCAATTACTTAGGGTTAGTAATCGACAAAAAGCTAAACTGGAACCTGAATATCAAAGACAGAGTGAAGAAGGCCACAATAGCCTGTAACGAACCCCAAGGCTCCGTTACAATTCACCACGCCGCACCGGCAATGGATAAGATATAAGCCATCCTAATCTAAGAATTCTATTTGTATAAATATAAGATATGTCTTCTCTACCATACAATACACGAATACTTTTCAAACCACCCACTTTTCTTCCACCGCACGCGCGCCGTTCGGCCACGTGACTACCCCTCCCACACCCTACCACTACTTCAATTGTGACCCAAAAACTTTTCCCTCCCACTAAGGTTCGATGCGACGGTTTTCTTTTCGGCAAAAGAAATTGACCATCGGTGCATCGTCAGCACATACCCCCCCACCCATAAGTTTAAGTTTGCTAGTTCGATCCGCGGATGCTAGGTTCCGAGCGTTCTAGCGAAAGAAGTGCAAGACACTTACTCGGGAACCCGGCCGCGAGATAGACGTTGCTCCGCGCAGCCACTTACGATAAAGTACCATACGCCGTACGTTAAGCAAAACAAATTAGGAAGAGATACCCAATAAACAAACATTGAATCAAAATAAACTCACCGAGTAAGTCTATTTTTCCGGGTGGGAACTACGGCATCAATTCAC
Organism: Drosophila athabasca; assembly: GCA_008121215.1. NCBI lineage: Eukaryota > Metazoa > Arthropoda > Insecta > Diptera > Drosophilidae > Drosophila > Drosophila athabasca. The sequence continues at coordinate 24,499,079 of CM017796.1, read as the reverse complement.
AACCGAGAGTATCGCGGCACGGGCCAATCTAATTCCCAAATTGTGTGACAACGCCTCGTATCCTTTATCCTTCTCGACCCCATGAGTGTGACAACGCCTCGTATCCCTTATCCTTCTCGACCCCACGAGTGTGACAACGCCTCGTGCCCCTCACTATCTTCTCGATCCAACTCGTACGGGCACGGTTACGCCTCATTCTCCTCCACTCTTGCTTCTAGCCTAGTTAGGGCCGACCCCGCTTCCTGTAGAGGTTCCTGCAAACTACAACTTTCTTGTAGTAGGATCCTGGAGAAGACTGAGCTTACCTCAGCCTGAAATAGGAGCATTACAAGTGGCGCCCGAGCAGGGACCTGTAGGAAACTTTAGCAAGGGGTGTGGATTAAAAACCCACGGCCACTAAAATCTAAGGCATAGGCTGGACAGATCCATCTCACGATCTCCGCGTACCCTCGAACTCAAACTCCGAGCGCTATAAAACGATACTGCGCCGCGCAAAACCTCTACGAAAACCCCACAACTCTAACGGTGCGGGTCGCGTTAACGACATAAATACACACGGAGTGTCGGTTCGCACAAGGGCCGATCCCTTTCATAATACGCGGGTGACGCCAAATACGGAAATATTCAACAAGAAAAGTAGGGAAAAAAAAGACACAAAAACCATACACTACCATGGATCCCAACACTGAGAAAACTTCAGGTGAGTACTACTCTGGGGAGTTTGTCTCTAATCCAGGGGTAGGCACCGGCTGGGTCCACAAGCGCCGACGAGAAGAGTTAGAAAGGTTCGCGATCGAATTCGGATTCAGCAGTGAGGGCACTGTAGAAGACATGCGGAGAAGCTTTGCCGCATTGTTCGAGGGGACCCTCGAACAAGAAGCCTGGGTTCGACTCGCCGAGCTCGAACGACAATATGCCAAGTCCCCAGCGCGATCCAAGTCACCTCAACCCAGTACTTCCACACAGGCGGAAGGGCGTACGGAGGAACCCAAGCTCTGGTTAAAAGTCCCCGAAAACCCAGAAAACCAAACCGGCGTTCCCTCCAGCGTCGGGATAGTGGCCGAGCCACCAAGACCTTCGTCTCCAGAACAACGTACTCCAGCCGCAAGAAGAATCCGACCTACGAGTGAGGGACCCCAGGCGGGAAGCGAACCCGCAGGGGGATACCAATGTAGCCACGCCGCCCAAATGGCGGAACGCATACGGAAGTGGGGGATCCAGTTCAACGGACAGGACGATCCGCTGTCATTCATCGACCTTCTCGAAGAGCGCGCGCTTTCATACGGGGTAGACATGAACCATTTACCTCGGGCCATGGCGGAAATCCTCACCGACAGAGCTAGTCGCTGGTTCCGGACCAGCCGACTACAAAGCGCCCCATGGGTCGATTTCCGCAGGGAATTCTTGGCTTTCTTCTTGCCACCGCGATATTTTGAACAATTGGAGGATCAGATCCGGGACCGCAAGCAAGCGGTAGGCGAACCCTTTAAAGACTTTGTTATCGAGCTCCGGTTACTCATGCACCATGCCGGATACGACACCACCAAGGAACTCTACAGGATCTACGACAACATTTTGCCGGCGTACCAACTGTACGTGCGGAGACACGAACTACGAAGCCTGACGCAGCTCACGACATTGGCCACGGAGTTCGAGAGCATCCAGGAACGGAATGCACCGGTAATTCCCCTCCCCCCGCGGAACATGCCGCGTTACACTAGGCCGACGGCGAATCAGGCCCCCAAGGAAGGTGAATCCAACCGGACACCGTTCCGGAGACCCCCGTGGGACTCAACCGAATTAGCAAGGAGCCAACCTATGAACCGAAGCAACGCTCCGGCTCAGGAAGTCGCGCATCGCATGGTAACCACCCCCATCGTGAATCCGCGCACGGCATGCCGCCGCTGTGGCGAAACTGGCCACGCTTCTCCGAACTGCACCAACCCTTCGATTCTGTTCTGCTGGGAATGCGGCAAGCGCGGTGTACGGACGATCGAGTGTTGTCGCCGGGACACGTCGGGAAACGACACGCGTCCTCGACTGACACGGGAACAGTCGGGAACGACGCCCTCTCAAACCCGGAACTAGCTAAACCCCTACACCTACACGATGGCCGGATAGTGGCGAGAGTGACCATAGGAGGACAAGACGCGGAGGCCACTATTGACACCGGGGCGTCCCGGAGCTTCGTCAGTGCTGACCTCGCCCGACAACTGGACAATAACACCAATCTTCGGGAGGCATGCGTGCAGATCCGACTGGCCGACGGCTCAGTGCGCGAGATCACGCAAACCCTCCTGGCTTACATCCGATTAGACAGACGGGAAGTCCAGATACCTCTCCTAGTCTTACCCAACATGTTGGAACAAGTCATTGTGGGCCTGGATTTCTTATGCGCGATCGGAACAACGATCAAATGCGGCACCACCCTCCTACAACTCCGAAGCCGTCGCCCCACGGCAAACCCCCCAGTGGTCACTGCCAGTCAAGTTCCCACCACAGGAACGGAAAAACCGAGATCCAGGGCAGCCCCGGAAAACTCGCGTACGAGGAAAACTACGACGGACACCATGTCCAAGCAACGAGCGCCCAGCACAAATTCTAAGGCCACAACGGGACGCACGATTCCCAGGCCAAATACGAAAAGCACGAACCTTAGGCCCGCCACGGAACGCACGATTCCCAGGCCAACGATAGGTGACACGAGCTCCCACGCAGCGGCGCAGAATGTAAGGAGATCAACCGAAGCCCACGGCACGGTGATCCCCATAGAGACTAAGGAAACCAGAGCAGCCTCCCCACAGGCAATCGTTCCTTCACAACCGAGGTCTTCGCCTAACGACCCAGCGCCCAGACGGGTGATCGACGTAGACAATGGGGGTCTACAATAGCAACCACGCTATCTCCCCAACACAAATGACTCCTCAACTAGCGTCCCAACCCCTGGCCCAGGTATCCAACCAAACCCCCGCAAGCACCCCTTCTCTAAACGATACCACCCCAGTCGTCGCCAACATGAGGGAACACCCTCGAGGGGCGGAACCACCGAGTGCATTCGACACGACCCTCCTGCCGGAAGACCCGAGTCAAGCTTTCAGCTTAGAGAGGGACGAACAACTTGAAGACGAGCCGGAACGAACCAACGATCCCTGGCCACCCGAACTGGCGTCACAGATCCAGGAATTCCTGGACGAGGAACTGCCGAAGTTCGAAAAGCTTCGAGGTACCACAGACCTAACGGAGCACACCATCGTCATGCGGGACAACCGGCCAATAAAACAAAGGTATTACCCCAAGAACCCCGCCATGAGGCGAATTATCGACGAGCAAGTCGACCAACTAATAGCCGAAGGACTCATCGAACCTTCTCGAAGCCCTCACAGCGCACCAATTGTTCTCGTGCGCAAAAAGAACGACAAATGGCGTATGTGAGTAGACTATCGCCAGCTCAACGAACGCTCTATCCCGGACGCCTATCCATTACCGAGGATCAATTACATCCTAGAACGCCTGAAGAATGCACGTTTTATCACCACGCTAGATCTGAAGAACGGGTATTGGCAAATACCTATGGCCCACGACAGTAGGGAAGCCACCGCTTTCACGGTGCCAGGAAGAGGTCTGTACCAATGGAAGGTAATGCCCTTCGGATTACACTCCGCAGAGGCAACGTTTCAACGGACGTTAGACACGGTCATCAGCGCAGATATGGAACCTTACGCATTCGCGTACTTAGATGACATTGTCATCATCGGAAAGGATTACACGGAACACCTCCACAACGTAAAAGAGGTCTTCTCTCGACTCCTCAAGGCAAACCTGCGAATCAACGCAGAAAAGTGTACTTTCTTCCAACGACGCATCAAATATTTGGGACACATGATCAGTGAGGAAGGTATCCATACCGACCCCGACAAGGTAGCCGCCGTAAGAGGCTTGAGACCGCCCACCAACTTGAAGGAACTCCGACAATGCATAGGGATGGCGTCATGGCACCGCAGGTTTGTTCCCAATTTCGCCACTGTGGTCCAACCAATGTCACAACTGTTAAAAAAGGGACAAACATGGACATGGGAACAGGAACAACAAGACGCCTTCGGAAAACTAAAAGAGTTACTCACTACCGCCCCCGTACTCGCCTGCCCCGATTTCAACGTCAAATTCTCTTTACAAACGGACGCCAGTAACGTAGGCGTGGGCGCAGTCCTCACCCAAGAGATTGAAGGGAAAGAGCGCGTCATCGCGTACGTCAGCCGACGACTCAACAAGGCGGAAGAGAACTACTCTGCCACCGACAAAGAATGCCTAGCCGTCATATGGGCAATACGAAAACTAAGATGCTACCTAGAGGGCTACCGCTTTGACGTGGTAACTGACCATCTCGCGCTGAAATGGTTAAACACCCTGGAAAGTCCATACGGTAGAGTGGCACGTTGGGCACTCGAGCTACAACAATACCAATACGACGTGCATTATCGCGCCGGAAAACAAAACGTAGTGGCGGACGCATTATCCAGGCAGCCCTTGGAAATACTCGCACGCGTCGAAGAGGAACCCGACAGTTGTCCCTGGCTTCAACGAAGGATACAACAAGTCCACGACGAGCCCCAAAAATATCCGGACTATACCTACGAGAACGGTCAACTTTACCGAAATCTCGGCCACGGACCTGTCGGAACGGAGTCTTGGAAGCTCTGCGTCCCAAAAGATCAGCGGACGAGGGTACTCCACGAGTGCCACGATCAACCAACAGCTGGTCATCTCGGCATACGGAAGACCATCGCCAGGGTTTCCCAACGGTATTATTGGCCCGGGTTCTATCGAGACGTAAGACGTTACATTCGCAACTGCGTAAGTTGTCAGAAGTTCAAGGCCATGCAACGCAAACCAGTGGGCAAGATGCTCACCCGCAAGGCGGAGGAGCCGTTTGTTACCTTGTGCGCAGATTTCGTCGGACCACTGCCACGGTCCAAACGAGAGAATACGATGCAGCTAGTATTTTTCGACACCTTCTCCAAGTGGGTCGAACTAATACCCCTCAAAAAGGCAACCACGGCTAACCTCGAACGAGCGTTCCGCGAACGAATCCTCAGCAGTTTTGGGGTACCGAAATTATTCGTCTGCGATAACGGCACCCAGTTCACCAGTCGCTCGTTCCGAAAGTTCCTCCAAATCGCAGGCGTCAAACTGCAGCACACCGCTCCATATTGTCCCCAGGAAAATCCCACAGAAAGGGCGAACAGAACTGTGAAAACGATGATCGCCCAATTCATCGACGACCAACAGAACACGTGGGACGAACTGTTACCCGAAATGTCGTTGGCCATAAATTCTAGCGTCTCTGAGACCACCGGATTCAGTCCCGCGTTACACGGAAGAGAGCCTAGGCTGCCCGGCTCTCTATACGATGAAGTCACACCAGGAACAGAGAGCACCCCGGAGACGGCTACTGACAAAGCGTCGAGACTGAAAGAGATCTTTTCCATCGTCCGAAGTAACATCCAAAGGGCAAGTCAAGAGCAAGCGCGACACTACAATCTCCGTCGCAGGCAATGGCGGCCTACGATCGGCTCATTGGTCCTCGTACGACAACACCACCTGTCAAATGCAGCCGAAGGTTTTGCAGCCAAACTGGCCCCAAAGTTTGACGGACCATACCGGGTAAAAGGTTTCCCGTCGCCAAACATCGCGAAATTACAACACACAAGCAGCCGGAAGCACAAGGTCGCCAATGTCAACGATCTGAAAGAGTTCAACGACGCCGAACTCGATAATCCAGCCGACGACACGGATGCCACGGCGACATAATACCGAGCTTGACCGGGGATCGACACCTATATTAATCGATGCCCTGGCCTTCGTCGATCAGTACGCCACTACCCACGGAACAGACTAGACCAAATCAACCAACCCAAAAGGAACAAATAAAACAATCAAAACCCAAAATTGAATTCCGACTCCTATCAAGGATAAATCCACCCCAAAGTGCATCAAGGACTACGAATCAAACTTAACCAACTGGAGTTAAAGGACAACAACAACCCAGTCAATTAAGAGCAAAACAATCACCTTTAATCCTGCCGCCGCCGACAATAATCCCCCCCACACCATGTCACCCCTGCTGGTCCTACTTGCCCTAGTCACCTCTGCCCTAGTCAGGCCGCCGTAAAAGTAAATGACTACACCAACGCCGACTATATCCCGATCGTGGACGGAGACGCAGTAATCTGGGAGAAGCCAGGATACCTCCACCACACCACCAACGTCACTTCTTATGAGGTCTACGTCGCCCAGACCGAGCGCGCTGCTGAGATGTTCACGGACACCCGCCTGGCCCAGGTATTAGCAACCGACTGGGACCACATCCGAAATTTAATAGCCATGCTAAAAGTCCACCGTAGGGAAGCCAGGAGCATAAACCTGCTCGGTACAGCGTTGAAAGTAGTAGCGGGAACGCCCGATTTCAATGACTGGGAGCAAATTAGGTTCAAACAAGCACAACTGGTAGAATCCGAACACCGACAGGGGGAGATCAACTCCAAAATGCAAAACCGACTCAACGAACTGACGCACTTTTTCAACACGATCCGGAAGTCGGACGAGGCCGAGAAGGCCCAAATAGTAGAGACAGTCCTCGCCAAAAACAGAATAATCATAACGGACCTAGAAAGTCTTATCCTTGGGCTAACTTTAGCCAAAATAAACATGATCAGTGCGGCCCTCTTAGATGGCGCCGGTATAAACGAATTCAATGAGCAACAGTTAGTCAACATAACCGTGGTTATAGGTCTCGAACATCAGCGTTTTTCAAACTCCCGACCTACTCCACTTTCTTATAAAGTTCCCTCAACCCAAATTAAATTGTAGGAAATTGCTCATATTCCCGGTTCAACGCCACCACAGAATATTGGATTTCACTCAGGGAGACATAGTGGCAGACTGCGGTACACAGACCCTCAACATCGGGGCCTGCGAGACAACCGTCGGGGCTACGTTCTGCAGGGAAAGAGGGGGAAGCACCTGCGCCCAAAAAATGGTAGCCGGGTCTATCGCACATTGTGCTACCCTACCGGGACACCTAGACCCTGTAACCATCGTCGACCACGGCACTCTCGTCATCAACGACGCGAACATGACCGTTGTTGATGATGCCGGGACCAGCCAAAAGATTTCGGGCTCGTACTTAGTGACGTACTCCCACCGGGTCTCTCTTAACGGGTCCTGGTACATTAACCACCTCGGCGACTCTAAGAGGAAGTCAGCGGTGTCCGCAATGACGCAAGTCAACATAACGGCCCACAAAGAAAAAGTCTACCGTTTCTACGGGAACTAAGCATGAACAATCTCGATCAAATCGACAGCCTAAACGAAAAGCTGACGATAAAAAGTACCGCTTCCTACCTCCTCACGCTCGCCGTGGCATTACCTCTCTGCTCCATTATATGGATATTATACCGCCGCCTTAAAATGCAAGGTGAACAAAATGCGTCCCAAGACGTAGAGGCCGTGTCGCCCCACCTTCCTACTGACGCCCGCCCGGCCGAGGTATCGACACCGACCAGCGGTAAGGCCCCCATGTACGCCACCGTCGCCCCCCCTAAAATTCGGCGAACTCAAGCCACACGTACCTACCCCATACCTCGTCCACGGGAGCACGGATCGGGTGACGAGTAAAGAAAGCAAACTGGACTCAGCATAAAAAAAAAAAAAAATAATAATAAAAAAATTAAATATATATCGCAAACACACACCAAAACAAAAAAAAACATATATTTCTTATTCAATTCTTTTCCGCTTACACTTATACCTAAGTTTACGTAATCTACACTTGCTGACACTGTATTTCTGTAACTGTGCCGACCTAAGGCATCGAACACTTCAAAAGCTTAAAAAAACAAAAAAAAACATATATTTCTTATTCAATTCTTTTCCGGTTACACTTATACTTAAGTTTACGTAATCTACACTTGCTGACACTATATTTCTGTAACTGTGCCGACCTAAGGCATCGAACCCTTTAAAAGCCTAAGTAATATCCGTATTATAACTCAAACGAGAAATAGCACCGCTACCCTCAACACCCAAAACTTCATTAAGCCAACCCACCATGGATCCGCAAGAAGCCGCACCACCCGCAGAGGCACCCGAGATCATCTACATCGATGACTCTACAGACTCTGAAGGCTCAGAGTCTGGGGCACCTACGTTCGGAAGAACCAAAGCCCCACCGCAGTTCAAAAATGGAGACCATCGTCCGCCCCACGACATCCCAGAACCCAACAATGAACCGTCGTGGTCAACCGCCAGCACCCCTATCCGCGATGAAGAGCAAGACGACGTCCCAATCTCCAACGGAGGCGCATACGCCGACATAAGGCAGGACGCCCACCAAGAGCGGCCAAACCGCAACGATGCGGCCAAGTCAAGCGGCGAATCGGACGACGAACTCTCGGACATAGAGAACTCCGAAGGCCCTCGGGATAGCCCTCCACTGTTTTCGCGACGACCATCCAGATTTCGACGCGAAAATCTGTGGTCGCCACCACTATTCCGCCGCCGAGACCACCGGACCTACTACTCGCCGAGCCCCGAACCACCATCATTCGAACCGATGTTCGAACCGATGTTCGGACTCGCGCACCCGTATTTCGACCCCCGAGACTGTGACCAGCAGAACAAGACCCTGGAACACTACTACCCGGAGTACACGCCCACGTACTCTGACGACGAGGAGAACGAGGAGGAAGAGCCCTCCGCCCGCCGGCTCGTGGCCGATGAGGAGACGTTCCACTATACGGTCACACCGTATGGCCTGCGCGTTACACGAGTCCATCTCATGACGGTGGATCTGCTCGTCCCGCCAGGCCGGAACGTCCATGCGTCGTTCCGAACGTTTCGGGAGCCCGCGGAAGCCCTCGACAACCGGCCCGCCTTCTCCGTCCCAGACCCGGTTGAACCTCCCTCCGAGGAGGTGGAGACCCCGATGCCAACATCGACAACAACGGCAACGTCAGCCACATCGCCACTGACGTCGCCGACCACGAAAACGAGCGAAAGGGCAACGGAACGACGAAAACACTCTGACCCCCCAGCAACGGCGCGCACCCAGCGCGAACCAGCGCGAACTACGGCAAAGCACGCCAAGGTACTCCGTACTGGCCCGAGCCCGGCTCGGGGGTCGGGAAAAGAAGGCCCTCCCATCGGTACCCCCGACTCCACGTCAGGAACCGAGAACGCCCCTCCAGTTCAACAAGCGGAGCTGACCGAACATATGGAGAGGTGGGAAACGGGGCAGAAGAGCGACTACGCTACCCCAACCCTGCTGGGGCTAGAGCCGCAACACATACTAAACACACCGGAAAGCCTCTCGCCCCCGGTAGCGACCAGAGGGTTCGACGATATATCCATCGAGGAGCTACTGACGGTACCTACCGGACACCAATGCGAAGTGGACGACGAAGACCTCGAGGAGCTTCTAGGCTTCTTACAGGAGGGCTTCCCGCTAGTCGACCGAAGGCCAGAAGATGACAGCCTGATCGAAGAAATCGGAAGGGACGCCGGCTGGGTAGTCGCTCCGCCAGATTGGCAGGTCGACACCCCGGGCCGAGTAGTGCCTACTGGCTTGGTCGAGGAGGTGCAATACCGCATGAAACGGGCGGACAGGATCCGCTGCAGCGGTTGGTTCTGGAACCGGAAATACCAGGTCCACAAGCGATCACTCGCCGGACCGGTCTGCGTCCGCTTCCTCCCGGAAGAAAGGGGGGGGTGTAACGAACCCCAAGGCTCCGTTACAATTCACCACGCCGCACCGGCAATGGATAAGATATAAGCCATCCTAATCTAAGAATTCTATTTGTATAAATATAAGATATGTCTTCTCTACCATACAATACACGAATACTTTTCAAACCACCCACTTTTCTTCCACCGCACGCGCGCCGTTCGGTCACGTGACTACCCCTCCTACACCCTACCACTACCTCAATTGTGACCCAAAAACTTTCCCCTCCCACTAAGGTTCGATGCGACGGTTTTCTGTTCGGCAAAATAAATTGACCATCGGTGCATCGTCAGCACATACCCCCCCACCCATAAGTTTAAGTTTGCTAGTTCGATCCGCGGATGCTAGGTTCCGAGCGTTCTAGCGAAAGAAGTGCAAGACACTTACTCGGGAACCCGGCCGCGAGATAGACGTTGCTCCGCGCAGCCACTTACGATAAAGTACCATACGCCGTACGTTAAGCAAAACAAATTAGGAAGAGATACCCAATAAACAAACATTGAATCAAAATAAACTCACCGAGTAAGTCTATTTTTCCGGGTGGGAACTACGGCATCAATTCACAACCGAGAGTATCGCGGCACGGGCCAATCTAATTCCCAAATTGTGTGACAACGCCTCGTATCCTTTATCCTTCTCGACCCCATGAGTGTGACAACGCCTCGTATCCCTTATCCTTCTCGACCCCACGAGTGTGACAACGCCTCGTGCCCCTCACTATCTTCTCGATCCAACTCGTACGGGCACGGTTACGCCTCATTCTCCTCCACTCTTGCTTCTAGCCTAGTAAGGGCCGACCCCGCTTCCTGTAGAGGTTCCTGCAAACTACAACTTTCTTGTAGTAGGATCCTGGAGAAGACTGAGCTTACCTCAGCCTGAAATAGCAGCATTACAAGCCCTCTATACTTGCAAAAAAACTATTGGCTTGAAATGGGGCATGAACCCAAGTATAGTCCAATGGATATACCAAACCATAGTTAGACCGATAATACTTTATGGAGTTACTGTATGGTGGCCGGCCTTATAAAAAAGGACGATCACCAGACAACTCGACAAAGTTCAGCGAACAACCGCCACATCAGCGGAGCTCTTCGTACCACTCCAAATGATGCGCTAGATGCCATTCTGTTCCTCCAAAGCCTTGCCCTTGCAGGAAAAGAAAGGGCACAAATGGCAGCAATACGACTGAGAGACTCCGACCAATGGGCACCACAGCACACAGGTCACTCCTCAATACCAAACGGCAGTTCCGTCCCTACTAAAGCGGACTACTGTGTTCCAAGGGAATACACAGATACCCCCTTCGATGCAATTATCCCCCACAGAGACGAGTGGAGTGAGGGACCCCCAGGCCCAAAAGGGGCCCTAAACATCTTCACAGATGGATCAAAGCTGAACAATAGGGTCGGAGGAGGTATATACTCCGAACAGCTAATTATAAGGCACTCCTTTAGGCTCCCTGATCACTGCAGCGTCTTCCAAGCGGAGGTCATTGCAATCAAGGAAGCCCTAAACTGCCTTCAGGAAACTACCGCCATGGTAACCCGCGTAAATATCTAAAGTGATAACCAAGCTGCAATCAAATCGCTTAATGCGATCTCCGCAAACTCGGCCAACGTTGCAGATTGCCGCAAATCTCTTCACGAGATGGCTGAGCAATTTGTTATCAGCCTTATATGGGTCCCGGGGCACCGGGATATCGAAGGAAACTGTATTGCAGACGAGCTGGCCAGACTGGCCACTACAATCCCCCTTCTCCAAGAAAAGGAGGATACTCGTATGCCGATGGCCACATGTAGGCTCATAATAAAGGAGCAATATAAGCAACTAACAGACAACAAGTGGCAATCAGTACCACGTTGTCGTATAACTCGGCAAACATGGCCAACCATAGATAGGAAGCGCACCTCTGAGCTATGCAAGCTCGGCAGACGAAGGTGCAGCGCAGTCATACGCTCCCTAACGGGGCACTGGTTAATAGGTATCCATGCTAATAGACTATGCACCCCATACAATGATTTTTGCCGTAGGTGCAGAGACGAGGAAAAGGAGGAAACGGTGGAACACCTGTTCTGCTCTTGCCCAGCTCTCAGCAGAAGAAGGCTACAGCACTTGGGCTCGCCCTTCATTTCAGACATTTCGGTAATGTCCACCATATGTCCCAGAAAGATAGCTAACTTCATAAAAGTTGCAGGCTGGGACAACTGTTGACCTTAGGTCTCACAATGCGAGAAGGGGTAGATTCCCCCGCGGTATCACAACGGGCCGGAAACGGTCTAAGTGTGCTGGGCTCCCAGTGAGTCGGGCAGCCGCTGTAACCTAACCTAACCTATCTGGCCTCAACGATAGGTCCTCCGAACCACCCTATAGTGATGACGGATTACCCCCTTCAAGACATGCCTGTCCGGGAATTGAACGCCATCTGGCTTCTGTCCTTTCATTCCGCGGCGGTCCTACCGTGTGGGTAGGAGATAGGCTTGCTTCTGTCATAGCGATGGATGGACTGGGAGTCACCACCAGTCGCTGAACAGAGTCGGCTACCGACCCCTGGATAAGGTCGGAGATTTTTGTAGTCAAAGTATTGCGCAATCTGCGCTCCATCGCCCCCAGGTCTATAATTTAAGACGAACTGGCTACCCCTTCTTCTCTAGCCCTGTCCTTAGACTGAGAGCGGGTGTTTTTCGCTACTCCCTTAGGGAACGCGCCACTAATAGGCCTGCACTTGGTGCTACATTCGGGACAGGAGTCGCCTGTCTTGAGGTGGTTGGTCATACAAATGATGTGAAACTCATGTCCACACCCAGTTCGAAAGACCACATTATAAAATTGAATCGCCTCATGACACAACAAGCACCCCGCACTAACACCACTTCCTGCCTGAGCAGCTTCTCTTTCGGGAGAATGATCCACTCCCATTTCTGAGCAATTTGCTGCCAGCTTACGCACTCGAACGAATTCCTACCCAATTTGCTATCCGGCAATAGTCTGTTCTTCGTTTTACTTACACACGTTTTCTATTAAACACCAACAACTAACGGTAAAAAAAAAACAAAAAATCAAAATTATCGTAAATGTATCAGAACCTCTGTCATCTCAATCTGAACTCAATGCCTTTCGTTATCCATAGACTCCTCCACTGCAGAATGCCTCTCATTATTCGAACTCTACCTCGAAGTACAGTTATATATTTCAAGTGAACCGTCCCTCCTGGGTCAAGCCGACTCCTTCAGACTTCTTCGCCAGGCGAAACCTTCCACTTGAGGGAACATGGTCATACGGGCCACAATCGACGCGGACAGACAACTGATTATTTCCTAGCTTATCTGTTTTTCAGCTACCGACGGTACGCCCAAATGCTTCAATAAGATTCACAAACCAAACTCGTTTCTTAGCAACCGTGGTTAGAGGCTGAAAGCTCGAAAGCTGAGCCTCTACTTTCCAAAGCGATTGCTACAAACGTCATCTGATCTGGAAGTGAGAATGAGCAAGCGATGCCGTATTTCTTACAGAGTCAGGTGGTCAACTATTGTCGAGCTCGTTCTGCGTTCCACTGCTTAAATCTACTTGCTTCGGTCAAAATAAAAATTGTCTCTCTATAGACCAAAGACCGCGGTAGGCAGGGAATATTATATCGCGTATTCACTCTAGCTATACTCCAGCAGATTTTAAGCATGTAGATCGAATTATTTCTTTCTATGAAGAAAGGGCCAAAAAAACGGAAAATTTAGAAAAGAAAAGAGACAAAAGAGTTTTCGATAATCCCTGAGTCCCATTGAATATTAGAACCTACTCAATCGGACCCCACGTTGGGCGCAACTTTTAAAATTATTAATAATCATATCTGTAACGTGCAACGAATTCAGTGCTATTGGCAGTGGTTCAGTCTGTGCTGGTGGACACGCTATTATTTTCCGTCTCGGGCTCTGCGGCTTTGGGGGTGTGATCTTACCCACACAGACCGATTCCACTCCGTTGCTATCGACTTCTAATAATATCTCCAGAATTTAGCGTGCTGCGACAAAGAAGAAGAGTTGGGTGTGGAAGGTAGTTCGACATCCACAGATGTTGCGTGGCCTTTTATATATGTACATTCCCTACCCTACCGTTGAGCACGTCTTTGAACCGAGTGGATTCAAGTTGTCCCTGAGGTTTTGCAGTTACGGGAACGGTGGCATTGATTCAAATTTTACGTTTACTCGACGACTACCTTAATTTCAAAGGCGATATAACAACAGATCGGTTTCATTATAATATATTTAAATTCAATTCCAATTTCAGTCGAGGGTTCCTAATTTTCATTGTTAAATTTCTATCCAAATATCATATAATTAAGGCCGTTAAATCGAGACTATCACTAGTTCTTATCGGAAAAATATATATATAGATGAGTTGAGGCTTATAGTAATGGAAAATCAAATGATGTGATTGTACAATATATGATATGATATTAACCTAATAATACCAGCATGGCGTTCGAATTTAAAAGTAATGCTTATAGTTAGCAATAGTGAGCAATCATAGTAAGCCTTATTTAACCATAGTGTTGAGGCAATTACGTTGCCTATAATAGTACCTAGTATTAGAAAAATGTTAAATGCAGAAATGTTAAATTGAAAGATATGAATATGTATACTCTTATACCAACGAAGCTCATGCTGGCAGCGGCCGCTCATGAAGAGGGCGACGCTGCTAGAATAAAACACTCTTATTCTGAAGTCGAAACAGCGCACAAGTATTTTCTATCAGTCTGTCTGGTTCCCGTGTCCCCAATATTCGAATCAACTGTGCTTAACGGCACAAACAGTGTTTAAGTGCATAATTTGGATTTGTACCAAATATTTTGGCGCCCCCAGGTGGACGTTGGATCTCGTACTGGATAGAAGTTGGATTGGATCATACTTGGCGCTTTGTTGGATATCTCCATTGGATATCATCCCTCGCTCGTTGTTGTTGCTGTTCCTGCTCGTCATTGGACCGCTGGACCGTCGCATCGTCGCAAACTCTTGGTGATGATCTTTGGTATTCCCGGTTGGTATGGATATTGTTCAAATTACCCTCAACAAATGCCACAGGTAAATTAAAGTGCCCAATAGAATTACCAACAATAAAACGGCCTGTTAATAAAGTATTTAACAAAGTGAAAGGCCCGTTATATGTATGTATGTATACCTTCATATATATGTATATTCAATTTACATATATTGTTTAACTTGAGTGATCACTGTACTTGTGGTCAACGACACCTCAAAGAGGAGCCGACATTTTTTGCATTCGCTCATCTCACTCAATCCAGCAGCTTGTCCCATCGCATCAGCTGTTCTAATCGTTCAACAGAGCCTAATAAAGGTTGAGTGATATCTAGTGTTTAATAAAAACAATTATAAAGTAGCTTCACAATGACTGGAAAACGTCGTGGTGGTTCCCGTAGCAATACTTCAATCGTCGAAGAAGACGATTCAGGTGTGCTTCTGAGGAAGTTAAACGCAGTCAAACGGGATATTGACAGAACTGCGAAAGCAGTAAAAAACAACAATATCTCGTCCAATCAATTCGAGCTGGAATGTCGCTTAAATATATTAGATGGTTACATAGATCGCGCATTCTCTTTGCAGTTTCAAATCGATGATATCGATCCAGATTTAGCATCGCGTTCCGAGTTAGAAGAATTGTGCGTGTCAACTAAAGCGTTGTTAATGGCTATTAAAAGACCAAATCCGCCTACTTGTTTGAACGAATCAGTTCTAAATACCACCATGTCACATACAAGGAACCTGCCCAAGATGAAATTGCCCAAGTTTGGTGGGAATTATTCTGAATTCAAAAATTTCATTGGTTTGTTTTCAAGCATCATTAATAGTGACATGTCTTTAAGTAACTTCGAAAAGTTCAACCATCTCTTGAATTGTTTAGAGAACAAAGCATTAGGCACTGTTAAGGCTTTCCCGGTTACAGATCAGAACTATTGCAAGACTCTTGAGGCTCTAAAGCAGGTTTATGATAACGAGTGTCTCATGTTTCTTGATGGCGTAGCTAAACTGTTTGAGTTACAGGCGGTCACTTATTAACACGGTATCTGCCATATGCGAATCATTACTGTCAGTTGGGGATGACAAGGTTATTGCTCACGCCCTGCTAATACACCTCGTTCTGTCGAAAGTTGACACAAAAACCCATTCAAGATGGAAGGAAAATTTGGATTACCAAAAGGTTCCGTCGTGGTCCGAATTTGTAGCCGCATTAAACAAGCGCTATCAGCATTTGTCGGCTGAAGAATCCACTTCCGGGCGGTTAAGGGGTCGTAAAGGCTCGCAAGAGACAAAGAATAGGCAAGCTGGGCGAACAGCGTTGGCTGTAGCCCAAGCAAGCAGAGGCCAGGACACAAATTGTGCGTTCTGCAAATCAGCTGATCATGGCATCACGAATTGTTCGTCTTTCGCAGCGGCGTCTGTCATGACTCGATTCAGATATGCCAAAGGATTTCCCCTTTGCATTAGTTGCTTGCGAAAAGGGCATAGTGTCTCAGCCTGCAAGTCGATACACTGCAGAGTATGCTCAAAGCCCCACCACACATTGTTGCATCGCTACAATGTTGACTCGGGGACATCGCCAACCGTCCGTGATGCGCTTGGGCCTCAGGGAGCCGTGGCAGCTGAAAGGTCGAATCAGTTGTCGTCAAATCATGCCATGGCAGCTTATTCTGTTCAGGTAGTTCTGGCCACAGCAATTGTGGACATTAAAGGTGGCTCCAGTCAGCGACAGCCAGCTAGGGTACTGCTGGATTCTGGCTCACAAGTAAATTTCATTACCGAGGAGCTCGCTCGGAATTTACAACTTAAACGAATTCGCAAAGACATAAACTTATTGGGAATCGGAAAGGCGAGCATATCTGCACACCAAGTGGTGCAAACAACAGTGTGCTCTCGAGTTCAACAATTCGAAATAGCCACTGACTTCGTTATTTTAAAGTCGATTTCGTCGTACCATCCTGAGAAAGCCGTTCCGTCAGACTTGCTGACAATTCCTAACGATTTCCCACTGGCCGATCCAGGTTTCCATAAACCCCAGAGAGTGGATCTGCTGCTAGGAGCTGACGCATTCTTTGAGATATTGAAAGATGGCCAATTCAAACAACAAAACACGCTGACGTTGCAAAATACGGTCTTTGGGTGGGTGGTGTCTGGTCGCTGCAGATCCAACGGACCCCGAAGCAACGAAGCATGCTCTATGGTGCGCACGTTGCAGGAGTCTTACCCTCTACAAAACCTCGTCAAACGTTTCTGGGAGTTGGAAAATGTTCCAAATGCGTCTATAGAAAGACTGTATACCCCCGAAGAAACTATGTGTGAAAAATCGTTCGTTGACTCCATCATACGATTACCCTCCGGTCGATTGCAAGTTTCTTTGCCATTGAAGTCAAGCCCGACATCTCTCGGTTCGTCAATTGAGACAGCCAGAAGACGATTTTTGTCTTTAGAAAGGCGATTATGCCAAAAACCTGCCATGAAATCCATGTTTATGGAATTCATGGAGGAATATGTGTCGTTAGGCCATATGACTGCAGTAGAAAACTCAATTCCGGTAGAGCCGCATTGTTTCATACCGTATCAGTGCGTGGAACGACCTCAAAGTACAACCACTAAGCTCAGAGTGGTCTTTGATGCGTCGTGCAAAACTACGAGCCAAGTGGCGCTCAATGATTTGCTCACGGTTGGAGCAACCATCCAGCCGTGCCTATATGCCACGTTGCTGAGATTTCGCTGTCGCAAATACGCTCTTACAGCAGACATAACAAAAATGTACCGTCAAGTCCAAGTTGACGAGGTGCAGCGCCAATTCCAATTAATTATTTGGAGACGGACAAGTTCGGACCCGTTGCAAGTGTTCACCATTTCTGGCTGTACGGTGTTTGAAGTATCTGAGCGACACTCATGCAAATTCGCATCCAATTGGCGCGAAGTCTCTTGCGTCGGATTTTTATGTGGATGATCTCCTTACAGGAGCAGACAAAAAATCCGAGCTAAGCATATTGCGTCAACAATTGGTTGAAATCCTAGAGCCATCAGGATTTGTGCTGACTAAATGGGCTGCTAACTGTCAACTAGTCGATAGTCAGCAAGAAAATATGGTCATTTCGAATGGAGATCAGCAAGATTGTAAAACTCTTGGTCTGATATGGAACCCTCAGACAGACATTTTCAAATATAGTCTGAAGCCTATTGTCTCGTCCGAAACCACAACCAAGAGAGCAATATTATCTGTCATAGCCAGTCTTTTTGATCCCTTAGGCCTGCTATGTCCAGTAATTACAAATGCAAAGATATTCTTGCAGGAAATTTGGCTATTAAGCCTTGGTTGGGACGATCCCATTCCCTCGAACGTACATAAAAAGTGGGAGTCGATGGCTTTAGATATGCAAAAATTGCATGACGTCACCGTTCCACGATTTATAGGAGCCAGCGCAAACACTCGATGTCAAATACATGGGTTTTCAGATGCGTCCACGCGAGCATATGGCTGTTGTGTGTACGTTCGGGTTTCCCATGCTAATGGAGTGTCCGTTAAACTACTAACGGCAAAATCTAGGGTGGCACCCTTAAAGACCAAAACAATTCCAAGATTAGAGCTATGTGCAGCTCATCTTTTAGCAAAGTTGTGGGAGGAGGTTCGGTCCATAATAGACTGTCCCATAGAGAAGGTCGTGTTGTGGTCAGATTCGGAAGTAGTTCTACATTGGCTACAAACTCATCCCTCCCAACTAACAACATTTGTGTCGAATCGAGTTGCTGAGATACAGCACATTACTTCGGCAGCCCTATGGAGACATGTGCCCACCAAAGAAAATCCGGCAGATCTAGTATCTCGAGGATCATCGGTGGCCGACTTAAATTCGCTGTTGTGGTTCAATGGCCCGTCATTTTTGCAACAAAAATCCAGACATTGGCCTCAAAATCCTAATTTACAGTTGACGGAAGCGAATGCGTTATTGGAGAAAAAGAAGGTAGCCACGGCGCTTATCGCGGCAGATGTTGAAAAAAATCCCATTCTCACAATCATACAGAATTCGTCGTCATACATGAAAGTGGTTAGCGCAATTGCGTATATCCGCTGGTTCATCAGTAGAAGAAAGGGAGTCACTTGGAGTAGTACTTGCCCGTCATCTGACGAGCTCGGCGCAGCGTTTTTAACAGCAGTTGAAGTAGTTCAAAGAGACGCATTTTCGCAGGAAATCGACAAATTAAAGAAGTCATCCAAGTTGCAGGCATCACTGCAAAAGCTAAGTCCCTTCATGTCGGAAGAACAAGTGGGCTCATGCTCATTTTCGTTGATGCGAGTAGGCGGTCGACTACTAAATGCACCCCTAACCCATAATGCTGAATTGTCACGCTGGACCCCGTGCACTAGTGGGATTCCTAAGGCAATCCATTTGGCTAATAAATGCACGGAGAGAGTGCAGTGCCATTGTCCGGAAATGCGTACACTGTTTCCATTACAAGCCAAAGCTTCTCTCACAAATCATGGGGAACCTTCCTGCTGATTGATTGCGTGGGAATCAACCTTTTGAAATTAGCGGAGTTGATTTGTTCGGATCGGTTCGTGTATCGCTTGGCATTCGAGGCAAGCAGCCTCTCAAAATGTACATAGCAGTGTTCGTCTGCTTCGCATCTAAGGCTGTACACCTAGAAATTGTGAAAGACTTGACAGCTAATACTTTCATTTTATGTTTATCTAGGTTTATTGGACGTCGTGGCCCGCTTGTCCAGCTATATTGCGACAACGCGACCAATTTTGTTGGTGCAGCTCGCATGCTCAAGGAGCGTATGGAGGGCTGGGATGCAAAGGACGAGGTCCTCAAGGCGTATGCTGCGGCTCACCGTTTTTCGGTGGAGTTTATCCCGCCCCGAGCCCCGCACATTGGAGGCCTGTGGGAGTCGGCGGTGAAGTCCGCCAAGCATTTGTTGTTCAGGGCCATGGGCAGCGCAGTGCTCAAGGAGGACGAGCTGCACACGGTGCTCGTGAACGTTGAGGCCGTGCTGAACTCCAGGCCACTGGTGGTCGACAGCGGCAGTCCCAACGAAGGGGAGGTGCTGACTCCCGCACACTTACTCGTCGGCAGAACGCTAATTTCGATGCCGCCCGAATCAGAGCTGCCCAGACCAGACAACCTGTCGTATCTGCAACGATGGCAGCTCGTGTCTGCCATCAAGCAAAGGTTTTGGAGAGACTGGTCCAGAGATTATCTGCTCAGCCTTCAGCAGCGAGGGAAGTGGTGCCAAGAGGTCGCCAATCTGGACCCAGGCAAAGTGGTGGCAATCCACGAGGACAACGTGCCACCACAAATGTGGCTAATAGGAGTAGTGGAGGAGGCAATCCCAGGAGCGGACGGGAAGGTTCGCGTGGCCGTAGTGAGGACTAAGGCAGGCCTATATAAGCGATCCATCCATCGGTTGGCGCCTATTCCAATGGATTGAAGCCTTTGCATAGGCTGTCAACGCGGCCGATGTTGAGGCAATTACGTTGCCTATAATAGTACCTAGTATTAGAAAAATGTTAAATGCTGAAATGTTAAATTGAAAGATATGAATATGTATACTCTTATACCAACGAAGCTCATGATGGCAGCGGCCGCTCATGAAGAGGGCGACGCTGCTAGAATAAAACACTCTTATTCTGAAATCGAAACAGCGCACAAGTATTTTCTGTCAGTCTGTCTGGTTCCCGTGTCCCCAATAATCGAATCAACTGTGCTTAACGGCACAAACAGTGTTTAAGTGCATAATTTGGATATGTGCCAAACACATAGTAAGCCTAGTGTGGGGATAATGCTTTTTATCCCCGATCGGCCGAATAATTATTTCAAATAAATAAAACGCGGCGCAGAAATAAAATTACGAATGTTCTTTAATGATGTCTGAACGGCGAGTGGCCCTTGCTTGCCCTTCCCATTGCTAGCATTGCCGCTCCGATCGCTGAGTGCAGCTTCTCTTCGTTCGGCAAACATAGATAACGCCGAGCATAGATAACGAAGAGAAGAGCGAGCTTTGAGAGAACGTTTAGCAGGGCAAGCAAGTGCAAGAATTTACAGAATATGTATATTTGTATGAATATGTAGCAGTGCAAATATGCGGCTGAAGGCCAATAAATAGCTGCTGTTTGGCCAGCCGCATTTCGGTGGGGATCTGCCCCGAACATTCACCCCCCGTTGGAAGGCAAAGGCTTTCAACAGATCCATCCTGAAGGGGCAGGACCGCTATCTTTCTAACGGCCTTTTTGAAGAGTCCTCTTTGGGCGTGGATGACGGCCTTGATATTGACTGATGCTGCGATGAGTCCCGTATAGATCGGTGAATGCAGCAATCGGCGCTTCATGTCGAAAATGGTTTGTGGAGGGCACGTCCAAGTCATCGGGAATTTCTGTAATTTCATGAAATGGCGGGGAATTTAGGAAGGTAGAAATTTTAGAAGTTGATGTTCGAATTTCGTTAAGTATGGATATAAAACCCTTTGCTGTATCGGTAAGGTCGCGCTGCAGTTCCTGAATTTGGCGCTTATATAGAGCAATGTCCTGAACGAGACCGATCTGCGCCAACTTCGTCCCTAACTTGGCCTTAAGCTCCTGATTCTTCGATCGCAGTTTTTCCGCCTGCCCCTGGCACTCGTACAACTGCTGCCCGCGTTGCTGATCTCGATCGGCCGACTCCTGGCGCCGTTGAGCCAGCTTGCGGTAGTCCAGCATTGTGGGACTAAAATCGTGAGCGAAGATGTGAGGGGAACTCTCAGAAACAGCTAACGCTGTTTTATTAACCTCTGAGCTGCTTATGCTTCCTGACGCTATCCAACCAAGCTTTGTCCTTTGAAATATTGGCAGTTGCGTCGACGGTCGTATCTGTTCGACGCACAATAAGTCGAAGAATAGGCCAGCTCCTATCAGCAAATCGACTTGTTGGGGCTTGAAGAACTTTGGGTCAGCTAGCTCCACATTTTTCGGAATTGGCCAATCCTTTGCATCCAGGTTAAAGTTGGGCTGCCTTTCCGTTATTGAGTTGGTGACAATTGCAGAGAGCGAATCGCGATAGCTTGCGTCCTGGGATTGTACAACTATATGCACAGAGTTGGTCGAAGGTAGAATAGATCTCCCAATACCGGAGATGTTAAAATGAGACGAGTGATGAGATAATTGCAACTGATTAGCGAGTCTTGACGTTATGAAATTTGCCTGCGATGCAGAATCTAAGATGGCACGACATGGGATCAGCTTTCCATAACGATCTGTGACATGGACGAGGGCGGTAGGTAGCAACACGTTTTGGCAAGGCTGCGATTTCTGGTTGGAGGGGGGAGGGCTAGAAGAACCGCTTGCTAGAAGGACAGCTGTGGCGCGTTGCTGGCTCGATTCCTCGGTCGGTGATGAGGAAGATGATGCAGCAGCGCTCGATTGGATGTGGAGCAGCGTATGATGCTTGTACTGGCAATGCCTGCAAGTTCCTGACCTGCACCTCTGCAATTCATGGCCCTTGTTGAGGCAGTTTAAACACAAGTGCCGCTTCTTTGCTTCTTTATATCGATCATAAGCAGTGAGATTTAGGAATGCCTGACATCTAGATATGTAATGCTGACAGGAATTGCAATAGGTACATGTAGGGTTAGGATGGTCGCTAGTGGCGATAAAGGTGCTAAGTTCATTTTCTCCCACCTGCTGGCTAGGACTTGTTACCATAGCCGATGCCAAATTCTCCAGCATCCGACACTTCGCTTCCAAGAATGAGGACATGTCTGACCAGAGAGGCAATCTTGAGGTTGGCAGGCTCTCCTCCCATTTCACCTGCGTCTTGTGGTCCAATTTCTTGCTTATGATGCAAACCAGCAACCCATCCGAAATCTCCTGAGGCGTTGCCAAGGTCCGAAGAGCACGTAAGTGCGAATTGATCTTGTCGCTGAGCGCACGCAAACCGCTGGCTGAGCCCTTCTCCACCCCTTGCAGACCGAAAATAGCCTTGACGTGTGCCTGAAAATGCATAAGCTTATTATCAAATCGCAACTTTAATAAATTGAACGCCTCGTCGTAGTTCTCCTCAGACAATTCCAAAGATCGAATCGTGTCCAGCGCAGCTCCATCTAGGCATCCACGGAGATACTGGAATTTCTCGATGACCGGTATTCGCGACTCCTTGTGCACCATGGTCGTAAACATCGAGTGGAATTCTGGCCAATCCATATAGTCTCCACTAAATTGAGGAAGCTGCAACTCGGGCAGTCGAGAACGGCCTATAATATCATAGGCAAACGCAGATGACTGCTCCTCGAGAGGGTGCCGGGCCGTGGAATGCGCAGCATTAACCGTGCGAGCAGCCGCCAACTCCCGTGACAGCTTGGTCCTGACCTTGATATAGATATTAGCGAAGTCCAGTCGGGCATCCTTAGCCAACTGCAGCAAATCCAGCCTTTCAAAGCTCGTTTGAGCTGCATCGAAATCCGCATTCATTTGCTCGATCTGCTCCATGCGAGCTTGAAGCTCCGTTTCATCCAAATCGGCCAGCTCTTCCTTGGTGAGAAACCTGTCCAGGGTATTTAATTGACGCGCGATTGCCTCCGCCTTTTTCCTATAAAAATCGATGTCCCCAGGCATTACTGCGTTCGCGACATTATTTGGCTCAGGTTGTGCCATGTTGGAGCTTTTCAAAGTCACGAGAGAAAAAGACACCCTGTATACGTATAAAACGAAAACCGCGAGAACCGCAAGCAAAGGGATTACAGCTAATCGATCTAGCTGTGCGAGCTATCCGATTCCGCTTTGTGCTACGTTCGTATGTATTGGTTGGTTCACTGCACTGCCCAATGCACTGCACTGACCGAACTACCGCGACGAATAACTGTATAGCCAGCAACGGTGTAAGAAAGTAAGTATGTATGTTTTGGCACCGAATTATGCGCAAAACGCCGAAAAATGTGTTGAGGCTTTTGAATGTTATACGATATATGTTTGACTCCGCTATTCAGACGATCACGTCGGGGTCACCAAATTTTATGTGGGGATAATGCTTTTTATCCCCGATCGGCCGAATAATTATTTCAAATAAATAAAACGCGGCGCAGAAATAAAATTACGAATGTTCTTTAATGATGTCTGAACGGCGAGTGGCCCTTGCTTGCCCTTCCCATTGCTAGCATTGCCGCTCCGATCGCTGAGTGCAGCTTCTCTTCGTTCGGCAAACATAGATAACGCCGAGCATAGATAACGAAGAGAAGAGCGAGCTTTGAGAGAACGTTTAGCAGGGCAAGCAAGTGCAAGAATTTACAGAATATGTATATTTGTATGAATATGTAGCAGTGCAAATATGCGGCTGAAGGCCAATAAATAGCTGCTGTTTGGCCAGCCGCATTTCGGTGGGGATCTGCCCCGAACACCTAGTAATCATAGTAATCCTAGTAATTCTGTTAATCATGGTAATTTTATTAATCATAGAAATCCTTTTTAATCATAGTATCCCCCTTTTCATCATAGTAATCCTTTTTATCACGGTAATCATGGGACTTTCTTTGTCTAGTTCCTTTTCTTTTTCTCTTTTCTTATTTTTCTTTTGGGATATTCATACAGGAGATTTTTCGTTTTTTGTTAATGGGCATAGGAACTAGTTTTAACCTAGAAAAGCCCACTTGGCGGTAAGGAACTCTACTCGGGTCAGGCTCAACTCTACGAAGGTCATAGCTCCAAACACAAAGACGATCACTTTATGCTAGACTCACTCATAATAGATGTCCAACGGCGGAAGATCGATCTCCCGACGGTGAAAGCTGAAAATTGAGAGATTATTTGCGGAGCCTGCGTAATTTAAAACATATCTGACCACTCCTCGAGTTAGATCCATGACTCGTTCAGAGCTCCCTCACTTCATCCTTTAACACTAAATGTGTTCCTTAACAACGAGAAGCGCCAACCTAACCATTCAATGTCTTTTTTAATTAATGTCGAAGAGAGCAAATTTCTTTCGCTAGTAGGGTTCTACGTCGGACTTCTTCGGTCCCTTCCAAGAAAAGGGTAGCTGGTTCCGCCGACACTCAGATCCAGACGGCCGTAGCGAGACAACACCAAGGAGGCCTCCCGAAAACGCAGTCTGCTGTACGGGCGACCTTAAGATGCGTGAGAAGAGTAGGAGGTGTGGCGCGAATCGCAGTTGCGAGGCGCTTTATAGCGACGGGGAATCGTTTGCACTACTTCTTAACTGCGGATGGCACACATTGAGTTTTATTTTGTACGATTTTTTAATTTTTGTCCACGAGTAAGAAGCCTGGCAACTGTCGAGTTTGAGAGCTCAGCGGTAAAAGGAAGTTCCATGATCCTCCTGTCACCTATCACACTTCTCTCCGCCCCTTTTGTGATCTACCATGACTCTGTCAATTTGGGTCTAAGCAACCCTGAATATATGCAGACTCTACTGACGTGTTCAGACCCCGCAGTACGGGCCATCGCTTACAAATGTGCTCACACATAGATTTCAGCGTGAGCACCCCCGATGAAATGAGTGATGTCGCGCGGCACGATGAACTGCTCACGTTAACATTGAGATGTCCTAGGGGCATAGGCGACGACATAATATAAGTGATGATTTTCTCGAAAAAATAAGGCATATAATAAGTGATGATTTTCTCAAAAAAAAAAAGGCATATAATACGCGATGATTTTCTCAAAAAAATAAAGCATATAATATGCGATGATTTTAGCCGAAAAACGAGGGGGAACGTTGTGAGCCGTGGCAAAGGCCGAGGCTCTACTTTATACCCGGTACTCTGTCAGTATATATATGAGCTTACGTTTTATGTAATTTATTATATGTTCGCAAAAGGGACGAATTCAATTTTGGCCCAAATGGAAAATTTCAAAAAATTAGGTCGACCCTATGCTAGATTTTTATATATTAAATGTTATCTGTTTTCTTTTTTGTTTACATATAATTTTTTCATCAGTTTTTACATTTAAATGTATAACTACACATATGAGACGTGGAAGTGTGTGTGAGGGAAAGAGCCCTGCAGTACCAGCCGTGAGCGATGACGAATGTCAACGACAATGTCATCTAGGCGTTGACGACCGCTAAGCCGAACCCTTTGTTTTCTCTCTGTTTCCTTCTTTTCCGCGCGATCGTAATAGATCGGCTCTGCCGATCGGTCGAAGTACAAGAGAATTTGGTTTTTTTTTCTTTTGGTCTCTTTTGCGCCTGCGTCGGCCAAGCATTCTTGCTTTGTTCGCCATGCATTTGCTATTACGTTACATTGTTACAATTGTGCGGAAAGAGTTGGAAGCGAAAATGCAGTGATTTAGTGAAAAATATCTATATTATTTATTATTACCAGGTAAGTGCATTGTTTAAATAAACATAAATGTGATGTACGCGTGGTAAATTATGAAAATATCAATTGCATATAATGTTAAATTTGTGAAATTGTGAAAAAACTGAGTTCAATGTATCGCTGCATTCACATTGTATTTATTTATTCTTCTTTTATGCTCTTTAATTGTTGTGCCCTTATGCTCCGACTAATATGTATAGTATGGATTAAAAGAAGAATAAAGAAATATAATGTGAATACATAACCTGCGGTGGGCCCGAAATTTCAATTTTAAGCAGTCCAACAACAAAAACAAAAAAGCAACCCTTATATGCGAGGCCTGAGTCAAGCAGGTACATATTTTGGCGCGTGTTTTGTTTTTGTTGTCGGAGTAAATGCATAGAACACCGCTGATCTACATTGAGCATTGCGTTTTGTTTAAACAACTCTTTTACAAATCGAACATATTTTTGGAAATTCGATCTTTCCTTTCTTATATAATTGCGACCAAATTAATAGTATTTTATATAATAATCATTTTATTGATAGACTAACAAAATACGGAACACAATGGGGACGGGCACATCCTGGAAGGATATGGAAAGTAAGTCTTTACAAGTCAAAAAACTAAACAAAAACATAGTAATCCGTATTATTTCAGTGGCGATGCAATTGAAGTTACCGAAAGAACCTCAGGGATCCCCAAAACTGACATACATATGTACATAATTGTAGTTTTAAATGAAAGCAACAGAAAATAAATGAATATACTGCTTACTTATGTATATACGCCTTACTTTTTCATCTAAAATCTTCACTTATTATATCGCTTATTTTTTCTAGAAAATCATCCCTTTCTGTATGCCTTTTTTTCGGCTAAAATCTTCACTTATTATGTGCCTTATTTTTTCGAGAAAATCTTCACTTATTATGTGCCTTATTTTTCGGCTAAAATCATCACTTATAGTAAGCCTTATTTTTTCGAGAAAATCATCACCTATAGTAAGCCTTATTTTTTCGCACTTCTCGATGACCTTGTCATCTCCTATTCTCCTAGGACATCGCAATGTTAACGTGAGCAGTTCATAGCTCCGCGCGACATCACTTATGTCATCTGGGGTGCTCACGCTGAAATCGATGTGTGAGCACATTTGTAAGCGATGGCCCGTACTGCAGGGAGGGAATGACTAAGCGCTTGAAAGACGTTGCGTAGTTTGTTGTTTGTCTATAATATTGATCCGACCTGATCCAGATTCGGCAATCTGGTAGGTACGGTAATTTCCCATGACTCTGCGTTTTTAGTTTTCTTGTATCTTAAAAATTGTGGATTTCACAGATTTTCGTCCTTTGTAGGGGCAGAAGGGGTTGCGTGTGAGAGAGAACGAGAGGGAACGATGACTTTCCAAATGGTTTTCTTCATTGTGGCTATATTAATAATTAGATCTGATCAAAATTCAACACTCTGATAGAAATAATCATCCTCTATGATTCTGCGTTTTTTGTTTTCTCGTATCTTTAGAGAAAGATCCACAGATCTCCACAGACTTTCGTTTTTTGTGCGGGCGAAAGGGGGCGGGGCGAAATTTTGAAAGTAGTGTGGAGTAGTATGATAACACAGAAGACTGGATACAAAATTTGGTTGCTCTAGCTTTAATAGTCTCTGAGATATAGGCGCTAATGAAGACGGACGGACAGACAGACGGACGGACGGACGGACAGACAGACATGGCTATATCGACTCGGCTTTTGATGCTGATCAAGAATATACATACTTTATGGATCCCCTTTACAAGCGTTATTTGGATCGATCAGGAATGCTGTTAGCTTGGCACCCAGTGCGTTCAGCTTTTTCTGGACACCTCAGATGAGGTTCTGACAAAATTTTCCCGTAACTGGCAGCTCTCTGCGTTAATCGACTTCTTCCAAGCCGCCATGTTTGCTGCTGACTTGGCCGCCTCTGCTTTGCGTGCTGCAACTTTCTTTGCGTTGGTTACCTCGGTGAAAGAGGCAACACAGTGAATTTCCCTGGCAGTCTCTGCGTTGCTATTCAGGAGTTCTGGGTGACGGCTGGATTGCCAGATAGGACGGGGAAATTCACCTTGGTCACTCAGGTTGGGAGAAAACCTGTCAAAGAGTGTTGGATACCTTACCCTGACCTCCTTCCTAGTAAAAACAAAGTCATGCACTTTTGTATGGCGTATTCTTTCTTTCTGGTCACACAACGCGGATGAGTGGCAGCATAATCCTCCTTGCAGTTGGCACAGACTAGCTCCGAGCAGATTAATTCGCTGTTGTGCTCCTGACCACTTTTGTAACATTTAGCCTTACTCTTGCAGTGTTGTGCCCTGTGGCCAAACCGATAGCATCTGAAACATTGGCTGAACTGCACAAAAGGTTTAACATCTATTTTGGCACAAAGAAAATGTATTTGTTTTGGCAACTGCCCTCCTCTGAACCAGAGTTTAACTCTGCCTGTGAGAACTCGTTGACCCGAAGTGCTGTCTTTTCTCGCTAAGGGTATAATTTCCTCAATTGGGATGTCGGAAGTTAAAGATTCTGCAAGCTATTCCTCCGAGTAGTGACCGGGGACCCCAAAAATTGAACCGGCTCTTTGAATTAAATGGCGAAAAATGTTGGCTGTATACCCATGATCAGCGAAATCACCGTTTTCCACTTATCCATTTGCTCTCTCCGCCGAGCCGCAAACAATCTTGCATCTGCCGTAACCCACTCTCGAAACCGCCTCGATGTCGCCAGTTCCCTTAAGCAAAAGATCCGAAAGCTCAAGCTGGCTAATAGCATTTCTGTTGTTTATGCTCATTTTATCAATGTACACCATGTAAGGGCCTGAGTGCCCCTCATAATACTTGTTAGGGATGGTTTACATGTTATTTTCCTTTGTCGTACCCACTGAGACAACGCATTTATACCCTCTGCACACTGCGCCCGTCACGGGGGAACGTTGGGATTTTTGACAGACGGTGAAACTCCGATTCACACTGGCACCGTCTACCGTTTACCGTCTAAGAGCTGATGACAATAACAAAAACTGAGTTTTTGAGCGGAAGAATTTTTATTTGTGTTTGAAAAAAAATGGATTTAAAAAAAAAAATTAGCAGTTGTTGCAAGTGTGGTTCAACAGCAAAATATTTTCTTGCAACAACTAATGATGTTGTTGAACGAAATTAATTTTGATAGCGATTACAGCGGCGACTTTGACGAGGAGGAGCTCCATCTTTGGGCAGCCGCTTTAGAAGAACAAATGCCAGGAAGGTTGTGGTCGTTTGTGAGTACTTATACTAAATACTACCGAAGTTTTAAGTACAAGGTCTTATGTTGTGTAGAAGCGCTTCGGGACATTTTGGGAGGAAGATGTGCCTGACAACAACGAAGCGTTTTTCAAGGAGAGCTTCAGAATGGAGAGGACCTGCTTTAACATTTTAGTAAATCGGCTGGAAGTGCTCCGGAAACAGGATACAAACTGTAGAGCTGCCATTCCATTGGAGAAGCGAATTGCCATTGCCATGTACACCTTGGGCTCGTCCTCTGAGTATCGGACAGTTGGTAGGCTTTTCGGCGTGACACCAAACACCGTGTGCAACATCATGCACGAGTTTTGCAGAGCAGTCATCCACGAATTTTCGGATGAGTACATGTCGCCCAACTATCTTACTTCCGAAAAAATTGATGAGTGTGTGAAGGGATTCGAGGCAATTGGGTTTCCTCAGTGCCTGGGTGCAATTGGTAAAAAACCAATAACATATGTATTTATATGTATGCATATAAATTGGTTTGAACACTTCCTTTTCAATCTAGATGGCTGCCACATCGAAATTAAACCACCCGCAGCTGAGGCAGGCGACCACTACAATTATAAAGGCTGGTATTCAACCGTATTGTTTGCCCTAGTTGATTATAGGTAGGATACTGCCATGAAATTATGTTTGAATTAAGAGGTTACAGTATTGTCTATCAAATGTCTATCAGCATTATTTCCATTTCCGTGGTCCACTGCAGCCTGCCGCCGCCTGTTTTTTTTGTTGTGAATGCCAATTTTTCAGAGTCGCATTTGAAAACCATCGGCTAAATATCGCATAGAAACGTGCGGTTTAGGAACATTCAAAATAGACGGTGGAACTAACTGGGAAATTTCGGGACGGCAAAACCTTATGCACCGTCTAGGTTTTGCCGAATATGTAATTCACTGCGAATATGTAAACAATGACCGCCAAAAAAAGAGACGGTGGAACTAACTCGGAAATTTCGGGACGGCAAAACCTTATGCACCGTCTAGGTTCACAAAACCGTCTAATAACAAAACGTCAGAGAATCTCTTACAAAGCGCGCTCGATGGCACGGTTCAGAATCGTCCTGAAAGATGGGATCTTCTCTCACTAAGTGATTTCATACTCGACGCAACTCCACTGCGAATAACTCCACTTCATACTTTTTTGAATTCACCATACCCTTAATAATTATTAGTCTCACGAAATTTTTTCAAAGATCGTCGCACTGAGCTTTTATTGAACTTAGTTTGATCCGCTATTTTTCGAATGGAGACATTTTGTTGAGCCGAGGCATTTTATGACTTTTCAGTCACCGTCATCTGTTTTCCTTTAGGCATACTTCTTAAAGACTCCTAAGTAAAATGTTTTGCAAAAAATGTTTCCAGTAACTGAGACGACAGAAAGCGCACGCGAAAAGAAGAAAACATTCACAGTGACTCACAAAAAAAAAATTAGACGAATCGAATAACATTTCGAGAAATCTCACGCTAGAGAAGTCAAAAATTCGTGAAATTTCGGAGTGCGGCTTTTTTTTGTCGCTGGGTGTAGCATACGATCATCTACATACCGCCGCTGGAGGCAGAACCATCTACTATTTTTATATTATCATTATTTGTATATTATTGTCCGCCATTGAAGGCCAATACTATTACTTGCATTATGTCTTAATTGTTAATATTTGAATATACCCCAAATTTACGTAAGTCCAATAATCGAACCTTTGAATAAACCGCCAACGGAGGTGCTAGCATCTAAGTGTAATACCGAAGACAGAGTGACCCACGATCGATAACAAAGAATAACGAAAAGATAGAGGAAGACGACAAACCACGGTGCCTAGAAAAAGGGCTCAATTCCTTGCCTCGAAGCAACGTGCACCCACCGAAAACTCGCTGGATCTCTAATATCAAAGCAGCGCGCACTCGTCGAAAATCTATCGGCAAGTGACAGGTCCACCGACCGTGGAGTGCATAATCGGAATCTCTGATCCACAGCGTCTATGGCTACGCGAGTCCTTCATTCGATATTCCATAGGATATTCATAGGATCGATACCCAGGATAGGGTTATACGTTGAATAAAGAACAAATAGTAAAATAGTAAATAATAGTAAAATTTTAAATCTCTAAATCTATCAGAAACAGTCATTTTGGGCGAACGCGGAGAAAAAATGTTGTTGAATTTTATTGAGTAGTGTTATTAAACCTTTGGCTGGCAAAAATCCTTTAGCTGAACCCTCCACGAGGGTGCCGGCTGAGCAATGGACACTACATTATTTCGGACGAGGGTAGTGCATTGTCGCTTGTTCCGTCCGAGACAATGCAGTGTCTAGCTAAAGCAATGGCCCAGCGTCTTCTCGATCTCGAGTCGGGAGAGCATGGCTGGAGGTGCCTGGCAGCCAGGCATAAAACGCTAGGGGGTGGTCCCCCCGAAAAATAATAACCACTATGGACCGTCGGGCCAAATATGGAGGCGAAGAAAGAGGAAGCAAGGCTGGGATGTCAGCCCAAACGTCGGTGGAATGCGTGATTGCTACCACCGGCGGGCACGGGGAGGAGCAATCCTCTCTGCGTGTCGCCAGCGGTCACACCTCTGACGTGGCGGGAGCAGGCCACGCCAGCTGTAGCACGACTGCCAAAAAAAAACCCCTCACTGCAACCTGAGCCGCACGGATGCCGCTGTCAAAGCAGACACGGATATGGAGAGTGTGATCTCAATCAGCAATACGGAGGAAGAGAGCCTTCTCCGCTCACCGTTCCAGGGAGGGGATGAAGGCTCTGTCGCAGTAAAAGGCAGCCCTCAAGATCCTGAGCCGTCTCCAGAGCAAAGCCGACATCTCCCAGGAGGAGAAAGCCAGGCTTACCTAGGCCGAACAGCGTGTGGAGGAAGGCAGACGACATTTCTAGCAGATGCCCCAAACGCACTATTTGCACGGATGGAGGAGGACCCCACAGCTCCCATGCCCACCTTTGATGGTGATGGGTGGCTGAATGGGGTAAAAATCCTCAAGTGCAATGACGACCCAACGCGTAGGTGGCCAACTGAACGCGATGTGGGAGGGGGCCAAGCTAGAAGTGGTGAACAGGGAGTTAATCTCGTCTATACCAAAGGCGAAGGTACTTTTTCCCATCGCGATTCAAGGAGACAGGGCGCTGAGGCTCCTACAGCGCCTGAACCCTGAGATACCCACAGAGAACAACGTCGGCGGAGCTCTTCATAGCCATGGTGCAAGGGCCCGTCGACATAGCTCTAGTCCAGGAGCCATGGATTGCGTCAGGCAACTCGGTGGCCGGACTAAACTCCTCGAACTATAACTCTTTTTACATAACATCGGTAAGCAGGAACAGAACCATTGTACTTGTACGAAAGGGAATCCATGCTCACCTTATGTCTCATTACAGCTCAGATGACCTAACAGTGGTGATGCTAGAAAGTGATGCTATATGGCACACGACAGGCCCGCACCACCTGAAGAGCTAAGGAGTCTAGTCGAAGAAGCCGAAATGCCCACCATAATGTATGGGGAAGCCCCGATATCAATGACCGAGGTGAGTCACTCGGTCACCTTCTCAATATAGAAGTAGCAAACGTTGGGGAGAAATACACCTACGTAGGTCCCACCTCATCGAACGTGCTAGATCTTACTCTCGTAACGGGAAAGAGTACCGCGGTATCTGAGTGGAGAGTCCTCAAAAGACCATCCTTCTCAGATCACAGGTATATTCAGTTTAAGTAAGAATTCGAGCACACTTCGAAGGTAACAGTCTATAGGAACCCCCGGAACACAAACTGGGAAAAGTTCAGAAACACGGTTACCTCAAAGCTCGCGAATCCGGGGTTGGTGCAATCGGCAGAGGACATAGAGAAGTCTCTGGAGTCTCTATCAAAGGAGCTACTAGATGGCTACCGCGCAACATGCCCACCCTTAAGAACGAAAAAGAGGACCAAGCCACTCTGGTGTAACAGGGACCTCTCCATCTTAAGAAACAAACTTAGGTAATTTTTCAAGCTCGCCAAACAGGCGAACGAAGAATTCATAAACGAAGAATACAGGAACCTACTCAGAAATTACAAGAAAGAGATACGCAAGGCACAACGCAGCTCGTGGAGGAACTTCTGCTCCAACATCGAGAAGGTGCCCGAAACGGCAAGACTGAGGAAGCTGCTTTCCAAGCAGCCTACCATACAAGAGTCAGCTCAAGCTCAACAATGGACAATGGTCAGAGAGCAGCGAAGAATCCCTGACAGCACTAATGGAGGCTCACTTCCCAGGATGCACCGAGGTCACTGATGCCACAACGCAACATGACCTAGCAACAGAGGAACAAACCCTCCCCACAGGCCTAATATCCCACAAGAAAATGCAATGGGCCATAGACTCCTTTACGGGCATTTAAGCACCTGGACTGGATGGAATATTCTTCCTCTGCTTTGTTCTTGTCTTCCTCCCGAAGGCAGGAAAGTGCAGCCATGTTAGTCCCAAGGATTATAGACCGATAAGTTTCACATCCTTTCTACTAAAAACTATTGAAAAGCTGCTGGAGCTACACATCAGGAAGGAAGTAGGGGCACTGATGTCAAACAACCAGAATGCTTACACTAAAGGAAAATCGGTGGAAACAGCACTACACTAGCTAGTAGCTACCGTCGAGAAAGCTCTCAACACCAAGAAATATGCACTAGGAGTATTTGTAGACATATCCGGAGCATTTAATAACGTGACCACAAGCGCAATAATGCTTAGATGCAACCAACACACACCCAGCAATCAACCACTGGATAAAAAACCTCCTCCACAGCCACTATCTGCTGCACCTTCCACGGAAGGACTGTAGACTGTTAGTTGGAATATTGACAGGTCACTGCCTGGTTGCATCACATGCAGCCAGACTAAGCATTACCAACGGAAACAGCTGTAGGTAATGTGATGAGCTCGGTGCTATTGAAACCCTGGAACATCTCATCTGCAGCTGCCCGGCTCTCTCAAGGGCAAGGAGAAGATACCTGGGTGCACCGACGCTGCCATCGCTAGAAGATGCCACCAAGAGGACGCCAAAGGAACTACTAGCCTTCGCCAAAAACACCTCAATTCTATGTGATATCAAAACCTCACCAGCACCCGCGTAAAGGTCCATAACCACCAGGATAACTAAGGGCCATACTGGCCTATAGGAGGCCCCAGGAGGGCCGTCCGGGTTAACCTAACCTAACCTTATTAAACCTTTTTTATAACAATTAGATTTTATTACTATATATATACTAAACCATTTCCAACAACACTATAGTTGCCATTCGGGACTTCCAGCGAAAGTCGAAAGTCCAGTAAAAGTCGGTCCAGTTCCCATATCCACTGATGGCAATTTTATAGGCGGCAGAGATGCTCTACGGCGAGGTAGAAGTTGCAAGCTGGCAAACTCAGCGGTAGTATTTCACCAGCGTAGAATGAAGCGGCATGTGACCGCTAATCCTAACTATTTCCCGCATAATTGATACCAGTGTACTGGTAAGTGCTTAAATGAATGAATCTATGTATCATGAATCTTGTATCGATCGAGTTCGGTGTGAAACATTTTACATTTTTCAATTAGCTTGTCGATTTGCTTTTGCTTGACAAAGAGTAGTAGTCGCAACCCAATGACTTCCAAGTGGTAGCTACCCGATTAATTTTCTCGCATAATACCGATGACTTCAGCTTCAAGAAATACACCCCGTTTTGCAGGTTGGTCATTGGTATTTCGTTAGCAGCATCCGTTTCCATAGCAGCGGCAGCGTTAGCAGCATCCATTTCTATAGCAGCGGAAGCGTTAGCAGCATCCATCTCCATAGCAGCGACAGCTTATCAAACGTTTATTGCGGGAAGATGATAGAAAACAGTACCCCGCGTAATAAACGTCTCAAGCGGGAACCGCGCAATAAACGGGAATGACCGAGAACTTCAAGCTGCAATGCCTATATGCAAGGGCGGTCGTTGTATGATCCGTTTTTTGCGGGAAGATGATCGCAAATTCGAATGCTTGCATTAAGAGCAGCAAGAACCGTAAGCAGAATGCAAAGCAGACGAAGCGAGCACCGTTACTGTTACTTGTGCACAAACGAACAAATGAATCGTATATCCACACGAATTTGTTAGCGACATAACTTTTGTTTTTTCTATTTAATAGTTTATGTTTAATCTTAGTGAGTTAGTAGTGATCTCTTTCACTAACAGTTGACTGAAATAAAAAAGTCGACCAGGTTCAATATATGCACATTTTGACATTTATTGTAACCGAAATGAAAGTATGTATGTTGGTTGCATGTATGTATAAGGGTGCACTTATTTGGTGTCATATGCAGTAACAAATGAGCATTACAGTGGGCATTGAAAACAGCAAACCTTATAAGAAGTAGTAGGGAATTTACTTTAGTCCGCACCACTGGCTATATTTTATACTATTTATGCTGCTTGACCCCAAAAATAACATTTTATAACGACTGTAATTGCAATTGGTTATTTATTATTCGATATCTAAATACAAAATGTTAATTTATATTTCACAAGAATCCCAAAAAAGTATCCAAAACCTAGATATATAAAATATATATTAGAACAAATTTTGATTAAATTATATATTTTTAAACCTCAATTACAAATTAGTGGGACAAAGGTAGTCCATTTATCAATAAACTACTATCGTCACTCAACTGACATGGTCCATCCCCAACTTTTGTGTGGATTATATACTTTAGTAAGTTTTTGGGTTGAATATTGAACATCCCGTTATCTATCTGGTTGTCTGCTCTTTTATTAATTGATTTATCGATCGCACCATCTAAATATTTTTCTATATTAGGTTCTGATGAAACTATGGATACGGGCAGTCCTCGTAAGTACTCCACACTCTCTTTTGAATCATTTGGGAATACTTTTTGAATTGTTGCTAATAGATTGGCTACATTTTCCTTCAATACATAAATGCATGCGTTTGGACCAGCATCAAAAGTGTACGCTGCATGGACTGTACCCATTGTTTTGTTGTATGTATGTACAAAATTAACTATAGCATGAGACACATCGTTCATATATACGCATGGTGGATATGTGTCCAAGGCGATGGCATGAAACTGATTTGAGTCTTTCATTGTTATTTCAGCAAATGATTGAAAATTACGATCTTTTATGGCCTTTTTTAAATTTGCAATCCTTTCTGGAACTATTTTATCAACTCTATGCTGAATTAACTGCGATGTAGTCACAGAACGTTGCATACCTGTAGTAGAGCTTGTTTTTTTTCGTTCATCGTTTACTACTAAAATGAGTACATGCATATTGGGCCAATGCTGGGCTGATACAACTGGTTTTGCGACAGAGTCGCTGCCATCACCAAGAACCCCACGGTGCCATTGAACAAAACCACCAAATAAACTACGACATGCAGAACCACTACCTTGTCGTGCTATAGTCGTCAATTCTTCATTAAGGGGAACACCATATAATTGTGCCAGCGAATATACCAGGCAAGCGTAGCCAGCTGCGCTTGATGCAAGACCAGCAGCGGTAGGAAAATTGTTACGCGATGCAATATGTACTTTCCAAGAGAGTGAAACCTTTTGAGAACCATTTACAAGAGCCAAACGTTGAACTACAAATAAAAATACATTTAAAAAAATAAATATAAAGTTTAAATAAAAACTCACCTCCTTTTAAACAACGCATAAGACGCGAGTCCTCTTCGAAAAGCAATTCATCATCATTGAGCCACATTCGGTTGTGTTGAAATCCTTCAGAAGCAGTTATTGTTGTCTTAGCGCAAAGCTATACAAAATCAATAAAAAATTATATTTGAACACACATATACAAATTACAATTCAGACGATATTATTATAAACGAGTAAGGAATCTAGCTTTGCCCAACTGCAAAAAGTCCGCAGAGGCCAACAAAATAAGTCAATAAAAAACACATTTCCATTCAAGTTGGTCC
This sequence comes from Drosophila athabasca, assembly GCA_008121215.1. NCBI lineage: Eukaryota > Metazoa > Arthropoda > Insecta > Diptera > Drosophilidae > Drosophila > Drosophila athabasca. The sequence continues at coordinate 24,461,729 of CM017796.1, read as the reverse complement.
CGATATTATTTTTAAACGAGGGGGAACGTTGTAAGCCGCGGCAAAGGCCGCGGTCTTTTTTTTTAAATTTAATATTTCTTTAATTTCTTTAATATTTCGGGTACTTTATACCCGGTACTCAGTCAGTATATATATGTACATATGTATGTATGAGCTTACGATTTATGTAATTTATTATATGTTCGCAAAAGGGACGAAGTAAATTTTGGCCCAAATGGAAAATCTCAAAAAATTAGGTTGAACCCTATGATAGATTTTTATATATTAAATGTTATCTGTTTCCATTTTTGTTTACATATAATTTTGACATCAGCTTTTACATTTCTACATGTACATGTTTAACTACACATACGAGACGTCTCAGCTCTTTTTATACTGAATCAGCAGGCAGGTGCGCACACTGTCGGTTGTGTAACCATAACAGACAGTAGTCATTTAAGTAATTGTCATTTGAATTAGCGCGTTGGTATCTACCACACATATCGACCTACGTTACGGACGTGGCATTCGTACGAAAATTGACACAGCTGGCGGGCATATTGGTAAATTTTCATTAAATTTCATGCTAAATTCCGTTATTTGAAAGTACTTTTAAGCTTATTTTAAAATATGAGGGTAACTGTTTTTGAAAAAAAATTACGCTTGCTTAAAGTTCCGTTACGTACGTTGAAAAAGATGGAAGTCGACTTTGAGGCGTATGAGCATTTGCACAATAATTTTTTTTGCAAATTTTGATAATAAAAAACCAAAAAAGTTCATATACCTAAAATTAAGTGGAATATATGGCCATATCAATCCAGCTTAGAAAATAAGCACAAGTTGTCACGTTAAAAAATCGCAATTTTTGGACGTTACGTTCCGGACGTTATTCCTTTTCTATAAAGAAAAATTGTTCAAATAATAAATATTCACGAGATTTTTGTACTCTAGTTTTACTTAACACGAATATATTTGTCACCCCGTACATTTATAATTGAAATGAAGTTTGGCAAAATTATGAGATCAAAGCAAACATTTCTTAAAGCCTTCTATCGCAAAATACAGTACGTAAACTTTGCATGCATGGTTGTACCACCGAATATTTCAAGGGGACAAGGCGGTTTTTGGTTTGCAACATGGTAATTAATTACCAATTATTAATTTTCAGAAATTATTTTAAGGTGCCGTTTACACTGAGGCTGCGTCTTGATTCTTTGCGTCTTCCCAGAAACGCAGTTTTTTTTACATAGGTTTAGCATAGGGCCCTAGTGATGGCAAAAAGTTGCGTCGTTTTCCGACGCAACTGCGTTTTGGTATTTCTGTGCGCATAACAGCAATTTTCGTACTTTTCTGCCTAATCAGCGGAACTATCACCACTAATAACAACAAAAAACAGCAGATTCAAATTTAAATTTTGACGCGTAAAATTTTTAACTGAGTAAAAAGGGGCAAAAATTCATGTAATGGTTAGAGAAAATTGTTTAAACTAATTTTATTATTAAAAAAAGCATTTCAACAATATAGTTGATTTCAAATTTTTTGCTGCAAATCCCATGTCTTTGAATCCTTTCACTGTTTCCGTGATCTTCTCAGGGTAAGAAAGTCTGCTTGCAGATACTTGTCAGCGAGTTGAGCAACTACCTCGCGACAAAACTGCAGTAATATGAGGCAGACAAAAGCCCTTGACACACCAAATAGACTCCCGTGCGATATTCCGCAGGCGATCCTAGGCAATAAAGGGCTATGGCTATTCTCTTCTCCAGAGGGATTGTCAGTCGAAAACGAGCTTTTTTTTCTTTTTGAGATTGGGCAACAGTCCAACGAGAATGTTGAAGTACTCCTTTCCATGCAGAAATTTTCCTTAAAAAAGGCATCGGAGTTCTCCACAACATCTTCCTCCCAAAATGAACCATATCGTGGCTATTGCAATGAAGAATACATTATTTAATTGAAAAGAGAGAACATTGTCTGCTCTTTACCAACAAGAGTCAAAACGCAAGGAGGAAGTTGCAGTTGCAAGACAAATTGCAACTTTTCTGAGGATAGCCCAGACACTTCCATGCACTTCAACAGATTCGCTTCATTTTGCGCCACCGCAGATAAAAGAATTAGCTCTTTTTCTGACATATTTTGTTGATTTTCAGACATTATTTCTTTTGTTTACAAATTTTTCTTCCTCTTCCCAAGACGCAAAGACGCTGTAGTGTAAACGGCAAACCTGCTTCTCTGCGTCTTCTCCGATATCGATAGGTAACGCACCAAGTGTAAAAAGCCTATGAGTTTGAGAAGAATTTCATGCCGTTACATGCCGTTGAACACATTGCTATTAATACTAAGAAAAAAGTGTAATAAAGGTTAGTTTTTAATATGATTTAAGTGCATAAAAAACTCTGTTTATTAAGCTAGTTTGGAAAACAAAATTATTAAAATGAAATCTGTTAAAATTAAAATACCCAAATTTTCGTTACGGACGTTACACACAGTGTACTACTACTATATTAGATAATTAACAAATATGATTTTTATACTAAATAAGAGAAAATGAAACAAATTTTAAGTTTTGCTTAGCGCTAAATACTGAAACGCCTGTTTATCCAATTTTTTGTTCATCGCAAATACCCTTTTTTCACACGAATAAATGGAATAGGAGGTACGTGTAGATTAGCCTCTGCCAAGAACAAACAAACCAACGTAAATCCAAAGACAATATAAACACTAAGATGTCCAACGCTTATACAATTCTGTTTTGTAGGGAGGGTTGTTTTTATGAAGAGCGCTATCTTGCTCGCACGAACTCCAGTGCGCTCGCAGATCTCAAAATAGAATGAGCTTGCTTGTATGAGTACACACGGAACTGTAAGTACACATGTGTGTGTACGTGTGCCGAGCTGCCGAAATTGCCAGCAAAATACTTTTGAGAAGATTTCTTGAGCCACAAATTTATTTGCTGAGTGTTGCTTATTGACGCGACGTACTAATACCCTATAGACAATTAATATAAATTGATGTTATATCTGATATACATTTTTCATTTTTATATATTTACATTCGTTCATTATATTCGTTTATAGTACATTAAACAAAATTAGCAAATTAAGGACATACACAATATAAAATTTTTATATTTTGGGCATGCGTCATCGTAAAATCATAATCTCCATTCAATTCGAAAGTAATGGGTGTTTTCTTCGACAGCGGCGTCGTCAACAACCAATACAAACAAGCAGCCCTACAATATGTGCACACATACAGTTAAAGCTCAGCCTCACGTACAGAACGTGTGCCACTAAAGCGCTCTCTGTCTCTCCGTCTATCTGTCTCTCTCTTTTTCAAGCTGGAATACTTTTAAATTCCAGCCCGTCAGGAATCGAGCTGAAAATTTTGTGTGGCGCGGCACATCTTAGTGTTTATATTGTATTTGGTTAAACCATATTGCATATACATATATTTTGAAGCTTGAATATGTGGACTATTATATCCTATTATTGCACGGCCGTTGGTTTACAAATATTTGGAATAGCCCATGTGTGTGTATATATTAATGTTTGTGTTCAGCGAACAAATCCATTCGAATTGTATGCAGTATCGCAAGCACCAAGTTCTTGGTTCTTCCTTTTCATTTCAAGCCTCTCGCAAATATGTTTATGCTCAATTTGTTATGCTCGTTCAGACGGGTATCTTCTGATTCCGATCAATGTGAGTATATGAGTTTGCTGTTTCAAATGGATTCGTGCAAGACTCTAGTGACAACTATTATTATACACATGTACGCGTGGGCACAGTTCTTATGAACTGCAGATTGGACTCTGCCGGCCCCTGATGTACGGAAATACTCGGATGATCGAACGAACAAAATTTTGGAAAAATTGTGTTTTTTATTGAATTTTGATATATGTTAAGGCTTTGTATGCTTAAAGTTACATTCTTAAAACATCAGAACAGTATTTGTACAACGTAATTTGTATTGCCCTTTGGTTGGCCTATTTAATACTGAATTCAGGACAAACAGTTTTATCTCATTTATAGTAAATAATTACCTCGTTTGTGCCAAGTGTCATACTAATTGAGTCATTAATAGGTAGAATTAATTCTTCATGACGTTTTCCCCCTGGGAAATAGACGGAATTTTGTAAATTTGTACTTAAAATTTGTATGTGGTATACTTACAATATTTAATAATTGCAATATTGACCGGAGCCGTACAAGTTACTGAAAACATATCTTTTTAAGAATCTCGTCCTTTTATAAAAGGTGTAAACGAATGAATTAGAGCTGGAGAAACATCGATGTTAACATCGATATAATCGATGATTTTTCCATTTCTTTATACCCTCTGCACACTGAGCCCGTCGCTGGGGAACGTTGGGATTTTTGACAGACGGTGAAACTCCGATTCACACTGGCACCGTCTACCGTTTACCGTCTAACAGCTGATGACAATAACAAAAACTGAGTTTTTGAGCGGACGAATTTTTATTTGTGTTTGAAAATAAATGGATTTAAAAAAAAAATTAGCAGTTGTTGCAAGTGTGGTTCAACAGCAAAATATTTTCTTGCAACAACTAATGATGTTGTTGAACGAAATTAATTTTGATAGCGATTACAGCGGCGACTTTGACGAGGAGGAGCTCCATCTTTGGGCAGCCGCTTTAGAAGAACAAATGCCAGGAAGGTTGTGGTCGTTTGTGAGTACTTATACTAAATACTACCGAAGTTTTAAGTACAAGGTCTTATGTTGTGTAGAAGCGCTTCGGGACATTTTGGGAGGAAGATGTGCCTGACAACAACGAAGCGTTTTTCAAGGAGAGCTTCAGAATGGAGAGGACCTGCTTTAACATTTTAGTAAATCGGCTGGAAGTGCGCCGGAAACAGGATACAAACTGTAGAGCTGCCATTCCATTGGAGAAGCGAATTGCCATTGCCATGTACACCTTGGGCTCGTCCTCTGAGTATCGGACAGTTGGTAGGCTTTTCGGCGTGACACCAAACACCGTGTGCAACATCATGCACGAGTTTTGCAGAGCAGTCATCCACGAATTTTCGGATGAGTACATGTCGCCCAACTATCTTACTTCCGAAAAAATTGATGAGTGTGTGAAGGGATTCGAGGCAATTGGGTTTCCTCAGTGCCTGGGTGCAATTGGTAAAAAACCAATAACATATGTATTTATATGTATGCATATAAATTGGTTTGAACACTTCCTTTTCAATCTAGATGGCTGCCACATCGAAATTAAACCACCCGCAGCTGAGGCAGGCGACCACTACAATTATAAAGGCTGGTATTCAACCGTATTGTTTGCCCTAGTTGATTATAGGTAGGATACTGCCATGAAATTATGTTTGAATTAAGAGGTTACAGTATTGTCTATCAAATGTCTATCAGCATTATTTCCATTTCCGTGGTCCACTGCAGCCTGCCGCCGCCTGTTTTTTTTGTTGTGAATGCCAATTTTTCAGAGTCGCATTTGAAAACCATCGGCTAAATATCGCATAGAAACGTGCGGTTTAGGAACATTCAAAATGGACGGTGGAACTAACTGGGAAATTTCGGGACGGCAAAACCTTACGCACCGTCTAGGAAATAGACGGTAAACGGTAAACGGTGCTCAGTGTGAATAGGCTATGAAAAGGCTATTAAACATCGATTGCTTATGGCGAAACATCGATGTTTAGTCTTAACGTCTTGTTCCGTTTTTATGTTTCTTAACAAAAATCAAGACTTATTTTAAGATATATGTATGTACTCTAGGAATTTTTAAAGTTAGGAGCTATTTTAATTAAAATGATCTCAAACGAAAATGATCCCAAATGAAAATGATCCCAAATGAAAATGATCTCAAATCAAAATGATCTTAAATAAAACTGTTTATCTTTCATTGATGGATTGATGAATCAATTGTCTAGAAGATTGGTTAAATTTAGTGACTTTTTCTTTTAGATTGTTTAGAGAAAAACAAAGTGAAAATATTCAAAAAGATACGTATACACAAGATTAATTTCAAATTAACAAAAAAATGTTTTTAAGAATTTACCAGTGAAGTATTGGCAAAAGGAAAATTGTGTAAAAATCGATGTTTAATCGATTTTTGGCCCTCAAAATATCGAAAACATCGATGTCCGCTAGCATCGATATTTTTCCAGCTCCAGAATGAATATCTCAAAAACTCGCCAAGTTAGCGGTTCTGAATTAGCTCGGAACAATAGAATGCATCACATTTGGCTTTGTGTATATCGACCCCTTTTTGCGAAATGAGCGTAATAGCCTGTTCCCATAGACGACCATCCACCATCTATTTCGCGATGGTCCGTAACAGAGAACGGCAAAGAACCACCGCAACTAAAAGTACACCCGGTGTCTGTGAGTATTTTTGACACCCGGGTGTCTTCTGGCACTGCAAATAGGGTGCAAGCGATTGAGTCTGAGTATTGTGTCGGGTGTTTTTACGCACAAGCGTAGATCGTGTCCGAGTGATTTTTTGTATGTATACATGCTTTGATGCCGATCTCAAGTACCGTTGCAAAATGAATGGGTGAAAAACAAAACACACTACTCGAGACAAAAAACGTATTGCGTGGCATGTGTGTTTTTGTTATTTCTTGTGCGTTCTTTCTGCACCCTTGTTTTTTGCTCTACCCATAATTTGCCTTGTACATGCATATGTACATTAGTATACACACATGTACATACATACATATGTATGTATATTGAAAATAAAAAACTATTCATTTACAAGTTCATTGCGTGTTGATAAACTTTAATAACAAACTTAGAAATATAAAAAACATGATAATAGTATATTTAGAGAAACAGTTTTACTTTTTATGCAAGCCGACGTTTCAGACATTTTTGTGCCGCCTACTCCCTTTAACGACTGAACTTGACCGCTAATATGTGTAAATCAGTGGAAAAAAACAGTAGATCAGTGCAACAGCACTCGGGTATCTTCGAGACACCCGAGTGTCTTAAAGGCACCCGGGTAAAAAATGTGTATTTTGCGTAGAACGCATTTTTGCGTATTCCTTTTTGTGCTCAATCCTTGCTTCTCCTACATTCGTTATGAGTGTAAAAACGATCGGCACGCATCTACGAAAAATATCTGGGTGTCTGGTGAAATACAAGCAATGCACAATGTGTGAGCGTGTGCCCGAAGTACACACTCCCAAACACCGGCATGGTTTAGGGTGGGTGCGAGTGTTTTACTTTTCTTGAGGGTAATGAGTGGCACCGGCACACAAAGTTCAATGGGTGTGAGTAGAGTGTCAAAAAGTGACACCCTTGCCGTTCTCTGGTCCGTAATAGCCTTTTCCCACAGAGCAAACTTACGGAAATCGGTGGGAATTTTTGACAAATGTGAAACCTCGATTCTCACAAGCCACCATTAATGGAAAAAACGGTTGACAACAACAAACAAAATATGTGTGTTCCTAATTTTGTCAAAATTTAACAACAAATATGGAAAATTGAATTTTTTTCGACTGTGGTTCAACAGCAATAAATGATGTAGCAAAAATTGATAGTGGCGTTCGACAAATAAATAAATTCGATGAGGAAGAATTTTTTGCATGGGTAAATTATTTTAATTAAGGTATGCTAAGAAGAAGTATGTGGATGGTTGTAAGTAAAATACAATCCAAGTAAAATGCTATGTACAAGACTACTTCTTATCTATTTTAGAAGCGGTACGGCACTTTTGGTCTCCGTCATAGTCTTCCAAATTTAATCCATTTCAATTTACTTCAGATATAGATTTGCATATGTGAAAATCTGCTCTCCTGAATGTTGAAACGATTCGACAATATATCGAAATTCGAGCCTTGCACCACAGATCGAAGCGTCGCCAATATTTTAGAAAAAACGCAACAGTTCCATTAATTGGGTGCTGCTCAATTTAAGTGTGCAGCCTGAACAGGGCGATCTGCATTCATCTGCAGATACATTCAGACCTGCCATTGCAAAACATTGCTTAAAGGCCTGTATCCAGCACCGCGAAATTTTACTGAAACGAATCTGCTCTTTATTTCGGATGTGTGGAACTCAACTAATGTAGTGTGACCAAGAACCTAAGAAGTGATTTGCCACTCTCATGAATCAGCTGTGTTTTGTAAACAGCGCCAATTTTGAAAATTAAACTAAAATTAAAAAAAGGAAGAAAAGTAATTCTGACGATGAAGTGATTGTGTTGGTAGCGGCACATATTGCTGTAAGAAGAAGTACAGCACAGTTGGAGGCGCCAAAATGTCCAAATTATCAAAATGCTCATTTTCCGTGATTCGCTAAAGACATGGTATTGCCTCAACTGATTTTATTAAAGCAATCTTCTCCTCACTTTAAACATTTGCATATCTCTTTTGCGCACAAATTTTGCCCCCACCTCTCACTTGTACTCCAGTAAAAATAGGCACATATATTTTACTGGCACCCCTATCAGCTGTTCTCACAGTCCACATTCGTGTGAATATCGATACTATCGATAAAAATTCGTGGATCCCGTTTACGTTGCTGGATACTGACTCCAGGAAAACACAAACGAAAAATTACTGGCCCCGTTTTTTTTATATGAAGTTTGGCAGTAATTTTTAGTTTCCGCGGTGCTGGATACCCAGCTTAAACAAATAAAAAATTTTTGAAACTACATTTGATGCCTTATATTTACTCGCATTCTTCTCCCGAAGGAATTATAGTATATCTAACTAAATATTGAGCATATGCTATAGAAAATCTTCCTGGCTCCTAGCCATTTGCTAGAGAATATCAGTTATTTTTGTCAAGTCATTGTTTACATATTTGCAGTGAATTCAATTTTTTCTTTGTGAATGAAATTTTTTCAGAGTTGTATTTGAAAACCATCGTCTAAGTATCGCATAGAAACGTGAGGTTTAGGAACATCCAAAATGGATGGTGGAACTAACTGAGAAAATTCGAAACGGCAAAACCTTACGGACCATCCCCGAAATGGATGGTGGATGGTCGTCTGTGGGAACAAGCTATTAGAAACATCCAAAATGGACGGTGGAACTAGCTGGGAAATTTTGGAATGGCAAAACCTTACGGACGAACCCCGAAATGGATGGTGGATGATCGTCTGTGGGAACAGGCTTTTAACCGCAATGTAAAAATACACTTACATACAGACATATGCTTGCACTTGTACATACACGCAACGCTTTTTAAAGTTGTTTGGGCATCAACATCTGATTGTGGTTTGCTCTGTGCTTGAATTCATTTTTGTGCGTGCACTCTTGCCAAATTCTCTCTGTTGCTCTTTAAAACATCCGCACCCCGCATTCTACAGCTGTTGCCCACAAAGTGGCTGCAGCAAACGTTTGACTTGCCTATTTTTGGTCGCTTGAACCTTTTTCGTTTGTTTGTTCAAATATTGGGCAGAGTGCGTGTGTTTAGTAAGCAAGATTGGCGTTTTCGTTACAAAGTTGCACTGCATGTGCGAGGGTAGCTCATAAAGTTAGTTGAAACTTTGTGTGCGTTTTTAAAAGTAATTTTTGTCAGCTTAATATTTTCTGAGTCCGATAAACAGTTATTTAAAAAGCCAACAGTAGCTAAGACTGGTACCAAGCTGGCATTATGTCAACAAAAATTTGACAAAGTCGGTGATGACGTTTCTTCCATGTAAACAGCCATTAAGATTAAACAATTGTCATCTGACAAAACAGAATTATTAGCTTGTCGCCTAGAACTTTTAGAGAGGTACAATGATAAGGCTATGAATCTACGGCAGAGTTGGACATTTTGAGTACAACCAATGGAAGTAGAGGGCCGTTAGTGGATTTGTGTGTCGTAGCAAAAGCATTGTTTACGAATGCAATTAAGCCAAGATCCGACACACATATGGAACATGTCTGTTCAATTAATTTGAGCTAGCGAGGGCAGCTTCCGGAAATGCGTTTGCCGAAAATTAGTGGCAAACATTCGGAGTATAAAAATTGTATGTGCATTTTTCAAAGCCTTGTTGATGACGATGCTTTTGACGATTCTTTGACAAACGAAGAACAACTTAATCATTTAGAACCTTATTTGTCAGATGAAGCATTGGGTATAGTTAAGCCGTATAAACCTAGAGACTGTAACTACCCTAAGGTCCTTGCCAGTCTGAATTCAGTTTATGATAAGAAATGTCTAATATTTTTTGATACTGTTGCTCAGTTATTCGGTTTGCATAGATTTTAAGATCGATTATAGATCAGTGTCTGCGATATATGCATTGCTGTCGTCTTTGGGTGATAATGCGCATGCAATGATTACATTAGTCGACACGACTTTTCCGCTGTCGCCCAAAATGACTTTTTCTGATAGATTTGGATGTTTAAAAATGTTCAGAGAATGTTTTGTTCTCTTCCAGGCTTAGTTTTTTTTAACAATTAACAACTTGATTTTTTTTTTCAGAGGTAGTGCTTCTATTTTTCACATATGTAACTTAAGTATCCTACAACTAGTTGTATTGAACGTTGCAGTTTTGAAAATAAATCCGACCCAGACTTTTTGTAGATGTAGCTTAACGTCTGGAAGTTATTAAGCTTACAAATTCAAATTTCAAATTATTTTTCGGTATTTTTCCCTGAAATTAAGACAGAACCTGCAAGTACGTTCATATGTATGTGAACGGGTGCAGAGCTGCCGAAATTTCCAGCAAAATATTTTTGAGAAGATTTCTTGAGACACAAATTTATTTGCTGAGTGTTGCTGATTGACGCGACGCACTAATACCCTATAGACAATTAATATAATTTGATGTCTTATCTGATATACATTTTGCATTTGTACATATTTACATTCGATCATTAAAAAAACGTCGTAAAAAACCAATACAAACAAGCAGACCTACAATATGTGCACACATACAGTTAAAGCTCAGCCTCACATACAGAGCGTTTGCCACTAGGAATTGCGTGGAATTGACGGCAGAAAAAATCGAGCTGATATGTGGTTGATATTGTTTTTGGTACACGCTCTGAACGCCGCTATCGAAGAAAGAACCCACTACTTTAGAATTGAATGGAGATTATAATTTTATGAAGACGCCTGCCCAAAATACAAAAAATTGTCTGTATTTTGTATAACCTTTATATGCTAATTTTGTTTAATGTACTATTAACGAATACAATGAACGAATGTATATATGTACAAATGCAAAATGTATATCAGATATGACATCAAATTATAATAATTGTCTGTAGGGTATTAGTGCGTCGCGTCAATAAGCAACACTCAGCAAATAAATTTTTGTCTCAAGAAATCTTTTCAGAAATATTTTGCTGGCCATTTCGGCAGCTCTGCACACGTACACACACATATGAACGTACAGGTTCTGTCTTTGGATGGATTTCAAATTTGATGCACAAGTATGACACTAAAATCTCTATGGACCCATTTATTACCCATTTATATGTCATTAATATCCATATTCAAGGATGATATATATATTTTTTTAGCGGATACTACTTTTTTATATGTGATTAAATATATCATTGTATAATAAAATACACCATACAAATATAGATATAGATTTGTATATATACATATATCAGCTCAATCTATTAGTATATTATTATATTAGTGAAGGGTGGCGTGACCACAAAAATCAAAACAAAGTTGAGCGAGCACAAATTTCAGTCATACACACTTGAAAGCACGCAAAGTACGTGAGAATGCATGTGCACACATACACTCTCATGACTCTTTCTGGCGCTGATGCCCGCCCGATCGGTGCGGACACCAACATGTATGAACTGTCCCATCTATATACTGTAAGGTTAGTGACCATAGCCAGTTGATGGCCGAGGCTCGTGCCTTTTGGAGTTGGGCCGGAATGACCTGGTCCGGACCTGGCGATTTAAATGGATTGAAGCTGTTTATTGCCCAACTTATGTTCCGTTTGGTAAGGATGCCATTGTAGTTATCGAGCCTTCGCTTGGGAGCTGCGCCGGCTTGATGCTTTTGCACCCTGGGAAGATGTATATGGAGTAGTATGGAGTAGTATATGGAGTGACTCCTCACTAGAGTTAGACCACGTTCCATCGATTCTTTTAAGGTACCCTACCAAGGAGGTAGTTTTAGAGAGGATCTTGTTCCCTCTGTGTCTGTTTGAGGGGCATGCTGCCTTGAAGGCCGTGTTGCATGTTTCAGTGAAGCTGTCCCCTAGACGATTTAGGTTGTCCTCTTTATTTGGGCATATTGGTGCTTTGGCGGGAAGTAGTCCCGCCATTACTGTATTATATTTTTCCCAGTTGGCTCTCCTGTGGTTAACAAAGTCAGTGGGTTTCGGGCTCTCGAGAGATAATATAGTCTCGATGTACCTGTGGTCTGAGAAGGAATGGTCCCCTAGGACTTTCCAGCTCTTGACTATGTCTAACAGTGTGTGAGACACTAAGGTGAGGTCAATTACCTCTTGTCGACTTTTTATTATAAACGTAAGGTCATTTCCCCTATTGCAGATTATAAGATTAGAGTTAACGACGAAGCTGAAAAGTGACTCACCCCTTACATTTGTGTCCGAGCTCCCCCATTGGGTGTGGTAAGCGTTGGCATCGCAGCCTGTGTTAGGCCTGTGTGCGACCTTACGCTATCGCTGGTAATCTTGCGATCTAGGTCATCTGGAAGATGTTACCCGGATAAGGTATCATTAGAACAGGGGGCTGCCAAGTCCGAGTGCTCTCCGTTAACGACTGGGCTAGTTTTTATACCGGGCTCCCAGCCAGGCTGACTCTCGGCACGGGTCGAATAACACACATAGTCCGTCCCGGTGTGAGATGAGTGTGGGGGTTGGGATGTGGGTAGGTGGTGTATAGGGATGGAGTGTGTGAGCAACTTATTCCAGGCGGCACCACAAGCGCATCGTCAGTGTTGGTACTTCGCGAACACCCGCTGGCTGCCCGCTTAGTCACAGCTGACCTACCTACTGAAATAAGCCTTTCGCTATCCGCAACCTGCGACCCATCTGGTGGCCTCAGCTAGGCCTCAGAGCCACCTCACGCGGTCATCATTCGTTCTCTTTTGAATATTTATTTATAGTTTTGTATACAAAAATATTGGTTTTTTTTTATTTTGTTTCTCAAAAATTATAAATTATGGCAGAAGAGAAACGATTAGATCAAGGTTCGATTCCTATACAATTAGCAGAATTGCAATGTAGCTTCAATCGAAAAAGCTAACCAATTGCAAGAGAAAATCGAAGAAATAGATGGCGACGATGAAGTTGCAGCTGACTTGAAAAAATTATCTATCGTAACTAAGGCAAAGAAACTGTCGCTTATCGGCGCCTATGATGTATTAAGCGATAAGACGCAGACTGCATCAGCCTCTAGTACCCCAACTCGTGCTCGACGTCCGAAGTTGGCACAACCAAAATTAAGTTGTAAAAATTCGTAGTTTAAAAATTGTATCTGCATTTTTGAGACTTTAGTTCATAAAGACGAAAGGATACCGGTGATCGAGAAATTCAATAATATGATTTCGTGCCTCTCGGATGAAGCATTAGGAACAATAAAGGCGTTCCAAGTCACCGAATCTAATTTTGAAAAGGACATGAATAACCTCAAACGAGTATATGACAACGAGTATTTTTGATTTTTACAAACAATTTTTCCACATTGTTTAACCTGCCGAAAATCTCGCAGCAGTCCGCATCGTCTCTGATGAACCTAATCGATTCTGTTTCATCGATTGTTTGTTCGATTGTTTCAGCGTTATTATCGATAGGAAACGATATTAAAATCCCGAGTGCAATGCTCATTCATCTCGACTCAGTCGACCCAGTGACTAAATAGAAGTTGCTGCTTTGGTCCGACCTTGAGAAAGTCTTGAATCTTTGATACCAATATCTGCCTGTTGAAGAGTCGACTAAGCCAAGACACGGCAAAGTTGTAACAAGCAAGCAGCATAATAGCAGTTCATTTTCTTGTTCTTCCGCACCCTCTTCCACCAAAAGTAGAGCTCAGCAAACTTGTATCTATTGCAAAAATGCAAAGCCAACAAATGTCGAGTGTGTGGCCGCTCACATCATACCTTATTGCATCGATACACAGTGTCTGCTAATAGTCTCGCGTTGCCACCACCCCAAGAGACAGCTTCTCCTCCGTTAAATCAGGATCAACGTCCCATGCTCTGCATGCGTCATCGTTAGACATGGTAATTCTGGCTACGTCGATCGTAAGTGTCCGAACAAAGAGCGGTGACCTCATTTTGGCCAGAGCTCTGCTAGACTCTGAATCTCAAACCAATTTGATTACAGAGGACCTTGCTCACCGCTTACAGATCCGTAGAGAGGAGTCCTGTATTAACTTGCTTGGTATTGGTGAAGACAATTCTCAAGTCAAGGATGAAATACACATTGTGGTGAAGTCGCGATTAAATGGTAGTGAGTTCAAATCAAATCAGTTTCAGGTTATCACCCTGACCAGTCAGTGAATGTCAGTGACTGTAGAATCCCAAACAACTAACCTCTGGAAGACCCCTATTTCTACGAGCCACAAAGAATAGATATGCTGATAGGAGCAGAATCCTTTTTTGAATTATTAGCTGTTGGCAAATTAAGCAAAGTCCAGACTATCCAATTCTTCAGAAGACCCCTCTTGGCTGGGTGGTTTCGGGAAGATAGTATGTTTCCAAGAGTTCTGCTCCCCAAGAAAATAGTTTGAATTGCAGTGAAGAGTTGCTAGTATCCATTGATATGACCTTGAAAAAGTTTTGGTCACTGGAAGAAATGCCATCTGCAAAGAAAAATTGCTACAGCTGAGCACCAGTTGTTTGAAGATCACTATCGGAAGACTACTCAGTTGTTGCCATCAGGTCGGTTTGAAGTAAAGCTGCCGTTTGAATCCGATCCAACCTGTTTGGGCAACTCTTTTGAGGTTGCTAGTTTTAGTCACTTGAAAGAATATTGAATCGTGACCATGAGTTGAAGAAAATGTACTTGGAATTTGTGGAAGAGTACCTCTTCCTAGGCCATATGTCTCCTACTGACAATACGATTCCTTCTACTCCACACTACGTAATTCCACATCAGTGTGTTTTAAGGCCCCAAAGTACGTCTACCAAGCTCCGCGTCGACCCTGCTCCGCTTTCGTCTGCACATGTTTGCCCTGACTGCCGACGTCAAAAATATGTTTCGCCAAGTGATGGTGAATGAAGCTGATAGGCAGTTTCAACTCATAGTATGAAGAAGAGACCCATCTGATTCTTTGAGATTGTACAAGCTTAACACCGTAACCTACGGGACTGGACCAGCTCCATCTTAAGCTATCCGGTGTTTGAAAAGGTTGAGTGAATCTGCAAGGGGCTTATTCCCTAAAGCTACTGACGTTATCGGGTCCGACTTTTACGTCGATGATATTTTGATTGGTGCTGCATGCGTAAAGGAGCTAAGGGCAATTAAGTCCGAAGTGTCTCAGGTTCTTAAGGGTTTGAGTTGGCTAAATGGTTTTCCAACTCACCCGAGATCACCGCATCTGAGAGCACAGCCAAGCTCTCGGGTTCAGAATCGGCTAAGGCATTAGGAATCTCGTGGTTGCCTAATCAAGATGCCTTCAAATTTAAAATGAAAAATTCAGTCAAGGGACTCCGAGCGACAAAACGGAACATTTTGTCGGTGACATCTAAGTTGTTGTTGGAAAAGTCGAAAAAAAACTATTTCCGTTATTCTACATATAACCCTGTTACGTTTATTCAATTAACCTCGGTGCCCGACGTAAAAGCTTGTTCGTTTATTTAAATGTTTTTCTTGCTTGGCAAAGGCTCAAATCAAATTTGTTCAAAAATTACTTTCCGCTCGTAGCGTCTTAACTTTATCTTCGCTTACTAATACCATCATCATTATCGAAACTCAAAATATTGCATATAAGTATCATATATAATATATCAACTGAAAACATGGATATCACGTGCTACGACAGGGCTACTTTGGATTCAGGCACTAACCTGACAGTATATATCCGCTCATTAGCTTATTATATTCTATATTTAGCAAAGTTATCATCTAAAGCATGTACAAAATAACAATTATTCTGGCATTATAAAGCAAGCGTCTTCAAAAAGGGCCAACTCTAAAAATGCTAAGGTAAAAGGTGACTTAAGCCCAAAAATCAATATACTGTCGCGAATATAAAATTCTAGCACTTATCCACACTAATGCAAACACGCAAAGTATATGAGAATGCATGTACACTTATAACCAATTTACATAAGTGCGCATCATTGGGTTTTTCCGTTAAATGGAACATGCGACAATGATGCCCATAAGAACCCTGTGAATAGAAGAAGACAATCATGCGGCCGCTTGTTAAACCTTCGCCGCATCATTCGCAAGTGTTACCGTATTCTGACAAGTATTTTTACAAAATACTGAAGTAAGTTGGGGTTTCGACGCGGTATCGAGGTATTTTTATCGAATCAAACAATAAATTCAATTTAAAGTTGAGCGGCCAAACCATTCCTGAACATTTCAATGAAAATAAGTCTGATTGCATGCAACAAGATAGTAACACAAAGACTTGCAAGGTCTTTTGAGACGCGCTGATTCCAACTTTAAAAGTGACACTTGAAAACTAAAGTCAGAAGCACGTAATTTTTGTACGGCGGAGCCAACAATAGCTGACAAAATGATGCGGAAATGATAAGGCCTAAGTGTAAACGCCTCGCATCATTTTTCCGCACCTTCGACAATGATGCGGTTGTGTAAAAAGGCTAAAAGCCGCACGTTTCAATGCAATATTTAGCCGATGGTTTTCAAATACAACTCTAAAAAACAACAACAAAATGGAATTCACTGCGAATACGTAAACAATGACTGACATAAATAACTGATATTCTCCAGAAAATGGTTCCTAGCCTAGTTTTTCAATCGCAGATGCTCAAATTTCAGTTAGATATGCTATAATTCCTTCGGGAGAAGAATGAGAATAAATAAAAATAATCAAATGTAGTTTCAAACATTTTTTATTCATTTTGCATGGACAGATCAGTTCAGATTGTTCACTTGAATTAAGCAGAACCCGATTCTTATTAATGGAGATGTTGCGGTTTTCCACCAATGTTGCTGACGCCTCGATCTGTTGTGCAAGGCTCGAATTTTTATATATGTATTGTCGAAACGTTGCAACTTTCTGGAGACCCGATATTCACATACGCAAATCTATATCTGAAGTAAATGGAAATGGAATAAATTTAGACAACTATGACGTACACAAAAATTTCCGTACCGCTGCTAAAACAGATACAACATAGTCTTGTACATAACATTTTACTTGGATTGCAATTTTCTTACAACCATCCACACCCTTCGTGGCATTCTTTCATTAAAATAATTTAGCATTGCAAAAAATTCTTCCTCATCGAATTTATTTCTTTGGCGAACGCCACCACCAATTTTGGCAACATCATTTGTTGCTGTTGTTATTGCTATTGCTATTTCCTTTTTAATTTTGAGAAAATTAAGAGCACAAATTTTTTGTTTGTTGTTGTCAACTGTGTTTTCCATGGATGGTGGCCTGTGGGAATCGAAGTTTCACATTTGTCAAAAAATCCCACCGTTCGCCGTAAATGTGCTGTGCTATTATTGGCTATTCACACTGGGCACCGTTTACCGTCTATTTTCTAGATGTTGCGAAAGTGTTTGCCGTTCCGAAAATTTCCCTGTTAGTTCTACCGTCTGTTTTGAATGTTCCTACACACACGTTTCTATGCGATATTTAAACGATGGTTGTCAAAAGCAACATTAAATATATGGCAATCACAGCGAAAAACTGATATTCACTGCGAAAATGTAAACAGTGACTAACAAAAAAAAATAAACAACCACAAAAAACACAGCCCGGCAATTTAAATTTCTCAGAAATGTTTATAAGAAAGTAAAAAATTGAAGGAGGAGCAGACAAATCTAGTGGTAGATAGTTTAAATCATATGTGTATGTATATGTAATATACAAATTTGATATTAATAATGTAGTAAATAACAGATGATTGATTTTGAGGTGACCTTCTGAGATGGAGATCAATCTCATTGATACTTGGCAGGAGAGCATTCATGAATTGCGGGGAGCACGTTAAAAATCACATGTTTAAATGGAGATGGCAGATTTGATGAAGGAGGCTAGGAACGAAATTTGATGGCGTTAATTCACAGATGCAGATAATTTTTCTTTTGGAGTGCAGCATAATCGCGGTCGACCTGGACAGGTGCTGTAGCTCCAGCACACTTTCTGCCAGCAATGGGTCCCCTCTTATGCGCATCAAGGTTGATGCTTTGACTGCACCTGCAGATATAGCAAAAGAACGTGTAGAAGAGCAGAAGGAGCACCATAGGAAGCAAGATGAGATAGCTGAATGGCGGAAAAAGCTGATCCAGGAGTTATCAAACAGCCAAACAAAATTTCAGAGTGATCTTAAACATTTTTTTTGCGCCCAAGTATGGGCCTAAGTGTGACGGGCGACTGTACCGCTTGGCAGCCGCCTTCACCTAACCTAACCTTACCTAACCTATACGTTTTCTAAAAGATGGAAATAAATAAATAAATGTCGCCAGCCAACAGCATGAATTGTTTTGAACCATAGCTTAAGAAATTCGCTTTTATTCTGCATTTTCCAAACAAAAATAAATAAATATCTTTCGCTCAAAAACTCTATTTTTGTTATTGTCATCAGCTGTTAGACGGTAAACGGTAGCCGGTGCCAGTGTGAATCGGAGTTTCACCGTCCAATATCCCAACGTTCCCCCGTGACGGGCTCAGTGTGCAAAGGGTATTACAAATAGATTCAAGAATTAAAATTTGTCAATTGCTCTGCTTTATCGATAGTATAGTTCATTGCAGTAATTAATTTTTGAATATTGTATCATATGTACATAGAGCGTTTGATTTCGAAGTAAGTGGGATATTCTTGAGCTAGTAATTTAAGAAATAGAGAATATTTTGACCTGAACCTGTGCTACAATAGTATGGCACTGGATTGTTGAAAAATATCTAAATACCGAAAGAAACTACATTTAAGATTGATAAAGACACAATAGTGACTTGAAAAATGTGGTTTAATATGTTGTTCGCATATATTTTCAATCGGCATAGGAGATCTAGGCGATAGTAAAAAATGTATAGGAAGATATTACATTTTACGGTCGGAAAGGATTTTAGCTGTCACATACATATGATATGCACACCCGAATTTGATTTACCCCCTGAAATCATTGAGCACCGGGTATAAAAATCAAAATGTATCATAGGAAGTTTGTGAATTTTTTTAAGCCGTACTGCAGGGTATATTTTCGACACACAAGCAAGCACCGCACAAAAAGTGTGTGTAAAAAAACTACCCCTACTACTACTTAATACCCGGTACTCAGGATGTGTACATGTGTATGAAGTGTGGGCTATTTAAAAGTTTCGATTTAAAAATATAATAAAACAAAAACGGTTGGAGATTTTGGCAAATTTATTTGTTTGTTTTGAAGTACAGTTGTTCCGTTTAGAAATTGAATATTATTTCATTCAAATGGCTGCCATTCTCGAGCACTTTTTCGAGTGTTTGGGGCCGTATTTCGTCAAGGGCATCACGACAGTGGACACAACACTTGTCTTTCAAATAGTCCGACGGTGTCAAGTCGCAGCTTCTTGGCGGCCAATTGACATCATTATTTCGGCTGATTAAACAGCTGTTGAAGTCCTGCTGAAACCAAACATTGTCCACAAAAAAGCACAACACATTTTTTATCATGGTGTGATAGGTGTCTCCATTGACCGTAACAGTTGCTCCGCCGTCGACCTCAAGAAATTTGCGCCAATGTTGCCTCCGCTCCACAATCCGCACCAAACAATCACTCGCAATGGATGCTTTGGCTTCTCTAAGACCTCGTGTGGGTTTTCCGAGGTTTTTCCCAGATACAGCAGTTTTGCTTATTGACGTAGCCACCAAGATGAAAATAAGCTGCGTCCGGATGATTTTTATACGCAAAAAATTTCTGCCCAGTTGTCTTTGTTTTGGAAATAAATTTCTAATATAATCCAACGATGCTCAAACTTAAACGGATTCATTTCGTTCAGCGGAGATAATATACTGAATTTTAAGAAGATGTTTGACATATGTATGTAAATGTTGCCAGACTCAAAACGGATTCATTTCGTTCAGCGGAGATAATATACTGAATTTTAAGAAGATTTTTGACATACATATGTATGTAAATGTTGCCAGACTCAAATGAACCCGTGCTTGAAATAGAAACCGTTAGATAGCCCTTTAAATGAGCTTACGAAAATTTCAAAAATTTTAAGTCAAATCCGATGGGAAATCTTTATATATTAGATGTTATCTGTTTCCATTTTTGTTTACATATAATTTTTGGTAAATGTTAAGTACGTGGACAACCTCTCCAAAATTCACGAAATTTTTTTCCTGGATAGACCCCGATTTATCATGAATTTAGGTAAAAAAATTTCGTGAATTTTTGAGAGGTTGTCCATGTACTTAACATTTACCCCCTCCTGTAATATAACGAATGAAAAAAGGTCGTACTCCGAGGAAAATAAGGAATTTATTGCATCATATCAAAGACTACAATTACCAATATACATATTGCATCAGGAAGAAATTTCATTTAAAATTTCCTTCGACCATTCTTGGTGCCGGCGCGGGGGTACTGTCGTTTAAATTATTTTTCAGGCTTCCGCTGAAACTGGACCTCGCCTGTTCATCAATTGGCGCTGAACGTCCCAGAATCCTACAAAAAATACACAGTCTTTGGCCAGGGGCAGTCGGTCCCAGTCTCGGAGAAATGATGTCTCTACATGCCCAAGACATGCAATTTTTTATAGTATTATTGGTAATTTCGTTTGGAAACATTCGATTGTTCGAGGTTACCGATTTTTGCGCGTGGCCAAAGACTGTATTTGTAGCTGAATATTTTCAGATCGAAAGATCCTACATTGTAGGGATCAACTCAGTTGCTCAAACGAGTTGAGCAGACTAAGCCGAGTAGGCAGCGGGCCGCGGTGAGAGACGAAGCATAAGTGGAAAGAGAATTGTAACATTTGGATATTAAAATATCTTTGGTTATATCTAGCAAGACCAACAAATTAACAAAAATCAATAAAAACGCATTTCAATCTCACTATATCTTATCCAGATTTGGTACATAACACTGTTTGACAAAATGCCACTTTTGGAATGTTCTTAGCATGAGACAAAAAAACGATTGTTGGCCTGATATTGTCTCTACCGAGACCATCGAATTAACGTTTTAAAAAAAACGCATGCCCATATACAGGGGTAAAAAAAATAATATAAGCGGCATATATTTTTTTCTCGTATTTTTCAAAAATTTCTTCAGTGAAATATTTTTTTTGTTTTGTTTCATAGTTCTAATTGAATGTCTTTAGAGTAACGCATCCGAATAAAACTAATAATAATTTTCGAAAAACTTTTTTAGGCCTGAAAAAAATAATAGAATTGGTAGACTTGAGGCTAAGAAAATCAAACTTATAGTAGATTTACTTATATTTTTAATATTTGGTTGTATCACTGTGATTTTTAGTGACTTCGGTATATCGACGACCAATGGAATCGACCAGTTCGTGACAAAATGATGGGTCAATGGTACCCCCATTCGGATTGAACATTTTACCTCAAATAATTTTTTTTGACTTATAGCCACCAAACCTATTCTTTAAGATCCTCCAAAGGTGACCTATAGGATTGGGTCTGGTGGCTGTGAACGCCATTTCATCAGTAGAACTTTCTTGTCCAGGAACCATTTCAACGTCATTATTTGGGAGTTTTTCGGGTCATTATTCCATCCAAAATCCCACTTTAATTGCATTTTCTGTTCAGCATTATACTCCCCAGTATATTTACGTAGACGGAGGCACACAATTTTTACTTTATCCAATATACGTTCGATCTCTTTTGTAGTGACCTAACGTGTTTTTATACCCGGTACTCGAAGAGTATAGGGGTATATTAGATTTGTGGTGATAACGGATGTGTGTAACGCCCAGAAGGAAGCGATTCCGACCCCATAAAGTATATATATTCTTGTTCAGCATCAATAGCCGAGTCGATATAGCCATGTCTGTCTGTCTGTCCGTCCGTCCGTCCGTCTGTCCGTCCGTCTTCATTAGCGCCTATATCTCAGAGACTGTAAAAGCTAGAGCAACCAAAGTTTGTATCCAGTCTCCTGTGTTATCACACTACTCCAAGTGTATTTCAAAATTTCGCCCCGCCCCCTTCCGCCCGCACAAAGCACGAAAGTCTGTGGCATGCACAATTTTGAAGATACGAGAAAACCAAAAACGCAGAATAATAGAAAATGACCATTTCTATCAGAGTGTTGAATCTGGATCTGATCGGATTATTAATATAGCCACAATGAAGAAAACCATTTCGAAAGTCATCGTTCCCTCTCGCTCTCTCTCACACGCGACCCTGTCTGTTTTGCCTATTCGTGCAAATGAGCGCCTAGATCTCAGAGACTATAAGAGCTAGAGCAACCAAACTTTCTATCCTGTAATGTCACTTCAATAAGGTTAGGTTAGGTTAGGTTAACCCGGACGACCCTCCTGGGGTCTCTCATAGGCCAGTATGGCCCTTAGAAGTCCGGTTGATTATGGACCTTGTTACGCGGGTGCTAGTGATGGTTTTATATCACCTAAGATTGAGGTGTTCTTGGCGAAGGCCAGCAGTTCCCTTGGCGACCTCCTGGAGGCATCCTCTAGCGATGTCAGCGTCGGTGCGCCCAGGTACCTTATCCTGGCCCGTGAGAGAGCCGGGCAGCTGCAGATTAGATGTTCCAGGGTTTCGATAGCCCCAAGGTCCTCGCATTTCCTGCAGCTGCTCCTGTCGGTGATGTTTAGTTTGGCTGCGTGTGATGCGGCCAGGCAGTGACCTGTCAGTATTCCCACCAGCAGTCTGCAATCCTTCCGTGGAAGGTGCAGCAGATAGTGGCTGAGTTTCTCGCTGCGTTTTTTGCACATGATTTTCGAGACTCTGCAGTTGGTCGTGCTCCTCCACCTGCTCTCGTTTTCTAGTCTAGCCAGCGTTTCTAGATCGCTCTGTAGCGTTCTGAGTGAGACAGGTACATTTTCTGCTCTTTCTCTCGCCAGCCCGACGCCTTCCTTAGCCAGAACGTCCGCCGCTTCATTTCCTTCAATGCCCTGGTGGCTGGGGACCCAGTAGATCCGCACTGACTTGGTCGTGCATAGTGAGTCCAATGCTTCCCTGCTCGCCAGGACATTTCTAGAACTGACCGTGGACGACTGCATGGATTTTATCGCCGCTTGGCTGTCTACAAACAGATTGACCACGTTGTGTAGTCGCCCTGTTTGTTGTGCAACCTCTGCTGCTTTCCTGATGGCAAAGACTTCCGCCTGAAATATGCTGCAGTGGTCTGGTAGCTTGTATGCCAGCCCTATTTCGGGGTCTGTGCAGTATATACCAGCTCCTACTCCTCCTACCATCTTGGAGCCGTCTGTATATATATTGAGATGTTCGATCTTGCCTTTTTTCCATTCTTCCGGTCCCAGAAATGCGTTTGTGTTGATGTAGAGACACGTTCGAGGGGTCATGTAGTCAGTATTACTGATCATGTCCCTGCCGATTGAACTGTGCCCGTATGCTTGTGGCTGCATGTTTCCTGAGGCAATGAGGCGCTGAGCGGCCTTTCCAGCCGTCAGATGCGCGTGGATATCCAGGGGGTCAATTCCGAGAATGGTTTCGAGTGCTTTTGTTGGGGTTGATCTCAGTGCCCCCGTGATGCAGAGCAGTGCCTGTCGCTGAGTCTTTTCCATAAGCTTGTGGTACGTTTTCTTTTTAGTAGCTTGCCACCACACTAAGACTCCATACAGCAGAGTTGGTCGCACCACCGATATGTAGATCCAATGCATTAGAGTAGGTGACAGGCCCCATGTGCTGCTGAGCATCTTTTTTGATGCATATAGCGCAATGGTGGCCTTCTTCACCCTTTCCACTACATTGGGTCTCCATGCCAGCTTGCTGTCCAGTACTGTGCCAAGGTATTTGACTTGTGTTTTTGGGGTTAGCCTTGTTTGATCGATTTTCGGGGGGATCCATGACGGTACCTTGTACCTCTTGGTGAAGAGGATGAGGTCCGTCTTGTCCGCGTTGATACTGAGTCCTACTTCGTTCGCCCACTCACATATCTCCCTGAGTGTGTTTTCCATTATGGAGCTGAGTGTCGATGGACATACACCCGTAATAAGTATGCTTATGTCATCTGCATAGGCTGTTATTTTTGGGGCTCTCCTTTCGAATCTCTTAATTAGGTCGTCGACCACCAGGTTCCACAGGAGGGGCGACAGTACTCCACCCTGTGGTGTGCCTCTGTGTGCCCCTCTTACTATGGAGGCGGTACCCCATTCCGATTGAACCCGTCTACAACTTAGGAGATTCTTTATCCAGTAGTTGATTGCCGGGTGTGCGTTGGTTGCTTCTAAGTGACCCATTATTGCGCTTGTGGCCACGTTGTTGAATGCTCCGGATATATCGACAAATACTCCTAGTGCATATTTCTTGGTATTGAGGGCTTTCTCGACATTAGCTACTAGCGAGTGTAGTGCTGTTTCTACCGATTTCCCTTTCGTGTAAGCATGCTGGTTGCTTGACATCAGTCCTTCAATAAAAGTGTATTTCAAAATTTTGCCACGCCTCCTTCCGACCCCACAAAGGACGAAAATATGTGGAATCCAAAATTCTTAAGATAAGAGAAAATCAAAAACGCATAATCATGGAAAATAACCGTATCTACCAGATTGCCAAATCTGGATCAGGTCGAACTACTATTATAGCCAGAAGGAACAAATTAAATTTCAGTCGCTACGCAACGCCTGCCAAGCGCTTACTCATTCCCTCTCTCTCTCGCAATCACTTGTACGTCTCGAATATGTAGTTATACATGTCATGTAGAAATGTCGAAGCTGATGTAAAAAGTATATGTAAGCAAAAATTAAAACAGATAACTTTTAATATATAAAAATCTAGCATAGGGTTCAACCTAATTTTTTTAAATTTTCCATTTGGGCCAAAATTTAATTCGTCCCTTTTGCGAACGTATCAGCTGCTGGTGATGCAAATTCGGTAGTCGAATTTATCACCTCGGAGAGCATGAAGTCAGATTCGTCTGTAGAGTCCGTATCTGTAGTGTCCGCAAATTCTTAAGCTGTCCCGTCAATTCTAATCCCACCAGGGAATATACGTCCCAGACCACCGATAACTACCATCACATAGGCCTGTGGTGCCAAGATGGGTGGAGATTCCACCTAAACTAACCACTGACTTCAAAACTGCTTATATACAAAGCAAAATAAAGGCCATTGATTTAAAGGTGGAAAAGTTTAAATTCTCTTATTTAAAATAAATGTCTCCCCAACTCATTTTAGCACCATTTGTTCGGCCAAATTTTGGCCGGAGCATTTGGTGGTGAAGGAGTTTAAGGCAAAAAAGAAGACTATTCCCCCAATAACTGTCCCAACAAATCAGACAAATGCTCCATCTTCATCTTCCCGCTCTACTTCCACCCGTCCAAAAAACTAATAAATTCTCTCTTAGTGACCTATCAGAATGTTCGAGGCTTACGAGTAAGCTCAGAATTATTTTCCAGGATAGTGTCGCATTTGCATCCCACGTAATTGTGTTTACCAAGACCTGGTTAAAGCCGGCCATTCTTAGTTCCGAAGTTTTGGCAGGTCGGTACACAACTTTTAGAAAGGACTGTTCGTCTCGACGTGCAGGAGGGGTTCTAATTGCTGTGGACTCAAACTTCACGTCGGAACTTTTCACAGTCCAGTTCCAGCAGGAACTGGAATTTCTGTGTGTAAGACTGATTCTTCCCGTTTTCTCAGTCTTCATAAATTGCTCGTATATTCCACCTTCTTCGGATATCGCAATTTACGATCAGCACTTGTCCGCCTTAACCGCTGCCTCTTCCTCGCTATTAGATAAAGATCATATGATAGTTCATGGTGGCTTCAACTTGTTAGGAACTTTTTGGTCTTCGGTAAAGGGGTCTAATAGCCTAGTGCTGTCACGACATGACTTTATTGACGGCTTGATTGACCTGTCTCTGTCTCAAGTTAACCATCTCAAAAATTCCTTGGGTCGATTTCTTGATCTACACTATGGAACGGATCCGACCATAGCGTTGTTAACTTGAGTCCCTCCGCTCACTATACCTGAAGATGCCTACCATCCTACTTTCGAAGTGTCGCTCGACATAGGACCAACTGTATTGGATCGGTCGGGTAGACTACCTCAATGTGTCCGCGGCTTCCGTAAGGCCGAGTTTGCGAAGCTTAATAAATTTATTGGCGATTTTGATTGGTTCGCTTTGTATTTGTGCACTGATGTTACGATAGGCACACATATTTTCTATGATGCACTTGCCTCACTTTTTATACCCGGTACTCGAAGAGTATAGGGGTATATTAGATTTGTGGGGATAACGGTTGTGTGTAACGCCCAGAAGGAGGCGTTTCCGACCCCATAAAGTATATATATTCTTGATCAGCATCAATAGCCGAGTCGATATATCCATGTCTGTCTGTCCGTCCGTCCGTCCGTCCGTCCGTCCGTCCGTCCGTCTGTCCGTCCGTCTTCATTTGCGCCTATATCTCAGAGACTATTAAAGCTAGAGCAACCAAGTTTTGTATCCAGTCTCCTCTGTAATCACACTACTCCAAATGTATTTCAAAATTTTGCCCCGCCCTTTTCCGCCCCCACAAAGGACGAACGTCTGTGGCGTACACAATGTTGAAGATACGAGAAAACTAAAAACGCAGAATTATAGCGAATGATCATTTCTATCAGAGTGTTGAATCTGTATCAGATCGGATCATTATTATAGCTACAATGAAGAAAACCATTTCGAAAGTCATCATTTCCTCTCGCTCTCTCTCACACGCGACCCCATCTGCTTTGCTTATTCGTATAAATGAGCGCCTAGTTCTCAGAGACTATAAGAGCTAGAGCAACCAAACTTTCTATCCAAGCTCCTGTGATACCGAACCAGCACAAGTTTGTTTTAAAATTTTGCCACGCCCCCTTCCGCCCCCACAAAAGACGAAAATCTATGGAATCCACAATTTTTAAGATAAATGAAAACCAAAAACGCAGAATCATGAAGAATTACCATATCTACCAGATTACCGAATCTGGATCAGATCGGATCAATATTATGGCCAGAAGAAACAAATTAAATTTCAGTGGCTACGCAACGCCTGCTAATCGCTGACTCATTCCCTCTCTCTCTCTGTCGTAAACACTTGTACGTCTCAAATATGTAGTTATACATGTCATGTAGAAATGTAGGCGCAGATATACAAAGCATATGTAAACAAAAATGGAAACATGTATAAAAATTCCAAAAAATTCATTTTTTTAATTTAAATATTATTTTCGTCCCTTTTGAGAACATATAATAAATTTCATAAATCGTAGGCTCATAAATGTATGTATGTATATACTGACTGAGTACCGGGTATAAGGTAGAGCCGCGGCCTTTGCCGCGGCTCACAGCGTTCCCTCTCGTTGATTCTTGTGTCCTGCTCTCCTTTCATATTAGATCGGGGAAACCCCCTTGGTTTACCAAGGAGCTATCCAGTATAAAAATTTAATGTAATGGCTCGGTCAAACTTTTCAGTTCTTAACGCTCAATGCTATATGAACTACCTATTTCGATGCAGGATATGTTTTTCTAAGGACCCTAAACAGTTCTACAGCTTCATAAACAGTAAGCGTAGATCGTCCGCACACCCATCCTCGCCTTCCTTCCTTAATACGTCGGCAGATAATGATCAGGCAATTGCCGATCTTTTTGCCCGTTTTCTTCCAAACTACCTATTCGCAGGATGTTTACTCTGGTCAGCCGTATCCATACGGTTTACCGAGGTCGAACGGCATTTTCAGTCCCTTGATAAATGAAAGCTCGTTGCTTCATGATCTTCGAATAGTTAAGGCGGTGTTTTCACCTGACGGCTGTTTACAGTGTACTCAGGTACTGTGCCGAGTCTTTGTATGGGCCGTTGCTTAAACTATTCACCCTGTCCATAAATTCTTCATGCTTCCCCCCGATATAGAAGGAGTCCACTATAAGTCCTCTCCATAAGAAAGGTAGCAATCATACGCAAAGAACTATGGAGGTATATCTAAATCTTCCGCTGTTCCTTAAGTGTTATATATCTCAAGCTCAACATGGATTTATAAGACGAAGATCAACTACTACAAACTTATTAGTTTACCTGCTTCATCATTTAAGGTATTCAAGGTTCGATTCTGTTCACGCCCAATCTCCTGAACTGGATCTCTAGCTACCTTTGTTCCAGGTCTCAAAGAGTCCTTTAAAATAATGCCCTGTCTTCACCAATTATGGTTACTTCGGGCGTAGCACAGGGCAGCCACATAGGCCCCTTACTCTTTACTCTCTTTATAAATGACCTGCCTTCTGTATTAAAATACTCTTGAGTACTCATGAGCTTCAAATTGTAAAGTAATGACTTTTCATCGCTCCAGCGCCTTTCTGGCTCCGTACACCCCTTGTGGTGGTTCCCTTGAAAGAATTACCCGGGTTGATGACCTTGGTGTTCTATTAGATCCCAAGTTAAAGTTTTCAGAACACATTTCTACCATGGTGAATAGAGCCATGGGCGTGCTTGGGTTTATAAAGAGGTGGTCAAAGGAATTTGACGACCCCTATATAACAAAGACTCTATAAATCTCTCGTGTTCGTCCTGTGCCCTCAGTACAACGTACACCAGGACCGTATAGACTCAGTTCAGAAAAACTTTTTACTTTTTGCTCTACGTGGCCTCAACTGGGATGCAGGTGTGAGATTAACCTTCCAACCTTAGCGAATCGTACGAAAATGCTTGGTGTGATTTTTGTGCACAACTTGATCAAGGGTGACGTAGATAGTCCTGATTTGTTGAGCAGCATAAACATTACTATTCCTTTTAGGAACACTAGAAACTATATACCGTTTTTCCTTCCGCTTTGTAGATGGAATTATTCCCTGCTTGAACCGTTTAGGGTATAATGCTCGGATTAGCTCCCTTCCTAGTCTTAAATTACTGATACTCTCATATCTTTCTCAAAATTAGAAATTGCTTAGTTCTTTAAGTCAGATTAGTTCTACTTTTCCTCGAACACTAGTTTAACACCTATCTTTCGTGTATCTTCGCAATCGGTTCGGCTAACGAGTCGCGCGTTATGCGGCAGCGCCCCTCGGTCGGTTGGGCGGGAGGTGGGCTGCGTTATTGCCTGGGATCCGCGCGTAACAGCCATTGGCTGGTGCCAAATATTATCAAATCTAAACAAATGGATCTTAGTTTCATTAGACTAAAACAAATTTTTCAAATTTTATCGAGAAAAATGCACCTTTGAGAAATTAACCCGGTTTCTGATATTTCTTTTCCTAAGGTAAGCAATATGACATTTTAAATCGACATGAATCAACTTGTTTCATATAGTACGGCTGCTGACTGATCTAAATGAATCATTTCTCGGATTTAACGATGACAGAAAAGAATTTTTTTTGATTTTCTAGTAAGTAGGGCGTCGAATTTCTCCAATGTTGCGCTCGTTTTTCCGCGTTTATTTGGTTATTTTATGTAGTGAATTGCCGTAAACCATTTTTTTAACAGTTTAGAATTGTGACTATATCTGACATTGGCTTGCCATCATTTTGTAGACTTAGGATGTGTTTTTTATCAATATATAATATGTACAATTTACGTCACGAATAAGCGAATAAAAACAACAAGCAAAACGGGATCCGCAGGAATATTTAATAAATATCTTTTATCTTTCTTTTATGAAATGGTACCAATAAAACTAATTTTCAACCGTTTTGAAACAAGATACGAACGAAAGTTGAGTGCGTTTCAAT
This sequence comes from Drosophila athabasca, assembly GCA_008121215.1. NCBI lineage: Eukaryota > Metazoa > Arthropoda > Insecta > Diptera > Drosophilidae > Drosophila > Drosophila athabasca. The sequence goes on along the minus strand of CM017796.1, from coordinate 24,431,859 downwards.
TTTTTTTTTTCCCAAGACAAAAACGTGGTCTTTTTACAAATCGGTACACAGTTAATATTTTTTACGAAAGAAGCTCAAAAGAGATACCAAAATAAAGCATCCTGAAACCAAACCCAGGTTTTTATACCCGGTACTCGAAGAGTGTAGGGGTATATTAGATTTTTGGTGATAACGGATGTGTGTAACGCCCAGAAGGAAGCGTTTCCAACCCCATAAAGTATATATATTTTTGATCAGCATCAATAGCCGAGTCGTGTAGCCATGTCTGTCTGTCCGTCCGTCCGTCTTCATTAGCGCCTATATCTGAGACTATTAAAGCTAGAGCAACCAAATTTTGTATCCCGACTTCTTTGATATCACACTGTTACAAGTGTATTTAAATATTTCGCCCCGCTCCTTTTCGCCCACACAAAGTACGAAAATCTGTGGCATGCACAATTTTGAAGATACGAGAAAACTAAAAACGCAGAATCATAGAGAATGCCCATTTCTATCAGAGTGTTGAATTTTGATCAGATCAGATTATCAATTTAGCCACAATGAAGAATACCATTTCGAAAGTCATCGTTCCTTCTCGCTCTCTCTCACACGCGACCCCGTCTGCTGTGCCCATTCGAATTTTTTGACGCCTAGTTCTCAGAGACTATAAGAGCAACCAAACTTTCTATACAAACTCCTGTGATATCAATTCAGCACAAGTGTATTTCAAAATTTTGCCACGCCTCCTTCCGCCCCACCCAAAGGACGAAAATCTGTGGAATCCACAATTTTTAATATATGAGAAAATTAAAAACTCAGAATCATGGGTAATGACCGTATCTACCAGATTGGTGAATCTGGATCAGGTTATATAATTATTAAAGCCAAAGGGATTAAATTAAATTTCAGTGGCTACGGAACGCTTTTCAAATCCTAACTCATTCTCTCTCTATCTCGCACATAATTCCACGAGCCGTAGATATACATACATATATCTCTCTTCCTCCATAAGCTTCTCTCTGGTGAGGTCGAATCGACTGCCCTCATCAACCTTATCAGTATTGCTGTTCCTTTCCGCCCGACTAGGCATTACTCTCCTCTTCATCTCCAACTCTGTCTTTTTAACTACTCGGATTATTAATCTTTCCGTAGCCTTTGCCGTAACTAGAACCTATTTTTACATCTGTTTTCCTTTGATACTAGTTCTAATATGGTCAAAATTATCTTACTCAATAACTTAAATTAATTTAAATAGCTTTAATTGGGTACTGTTCGGCTACCGGCTCTTCTCTTACCTAAATTTGGCTGTTGGTGGGATCTTATCGGCTACAGAGCAGATAACACTACTCGACAAAATTCAACTTTTTTTTTCCGCTGTGGCCAAAAATTACTTTTTCTGATAGATTTGGAGATTTAAATTTTTTTTAAGAATTATGGTTTTTTTTTCATGGAGTAGTTTTTTTTTTAAAGAAACTACATATGCCGTTTGGCACTATTCCAAATGCCATTTTACCGTTAAAAACTGTTACAAACGCAGATTTTTGGTATTTTTGTAGGAAAAAAAACGGTTATTCGTCGGCTAACGGAATTTATCGGCGAAATTCGGCATATGAAAGTTAGGTCAAACGGTTATAACTTAGCCGTTTATTTTTATATTTTTATAAGCGATACCTTAAACGACGCCTAATTAATGTGTCTATCTAAAACCAAAAATCAAGGCATTCAAATATTTTTTTTTCTACTTTTCCTGAGCATTCAAAGTCAAAATTTCGGGGAAAAATACCGAAAAAAATTATGAAATTTCAATTTGAAAGCTTAATATCTTCCAGACGTTAAGTTGCAGCTACAAAGTGTCTGAGTCGGATTTATAGCTGCATTTGTCAGCTTTTTTTAACTGCAAAGTTCAATACAACCAGTTGTAGGAAACTTAAGTTATGTGAAAAATAGAAGCACTACCTATGACAAAAAACACAAAATTTTTAAAAAATTCTTTAAAAAAAAACTACTCCATGAAAAAAAAAAAACATTCTTTAAAAAATTTTAAACATCCAAATCTATCAGAAAAAGTCATTTTTGGCGACACCGGAAAAGTCGTGTCGACTAATGTAATCAGCCCCACCGGGTCTGAGTATTGGCATTGGCCCTTTAGTTTAATTAGTTGATATGTAATTTTACCCTTACAGTTTAACTGTTCATTGTTAAACTTTAAACAAAAATAAACAATAAACAATATATGTTAATGTATATTTATGTAGAAAAGTAAAAGACAGATGTACAAAACTTATTATAACAAAAATGGAAACAGGTAGCTTCTAATATATAAAAATCTCCCTCTTATTTTTTGGATAAAACTCGATTCGTCCTTTTGGCGAACATATAATAAGTTACATAAATCGTAAACTTATATAAGTACTGACTGATTACCAGGTATAAAGTAGAGCCGCGGAATTTGCTGCGTTTCCCCTCATTCTTATTAAATTTGGGAACAACCGTGAAAGTAATAAAATATTGTCGGTTGGAAATTTCAAACACATTTCTCATTGCTAGACTTTTATGTAGTACCAACCAGATCTGTCGACGTAAAGCCAATTACACTAGTCAACACGACATTTCTGCTGTGGTCAAAAATTACTTTTTCTGATAGATTTGGAGATTTCGAATTTTTTTTAAAACTATGTTTTTTTTTTTAAACAATTTTTTTTTAATTTGTCATTTTTGTTCAGATATAGTGCTTCTATTTTTCACACAACTGGTTGTATTCAACTTTGCAGATCTGAAAAGCTGACAAATTCAGCTATAAACCCGACCCAAAAACTTTGTAGTTGCAGCTTAACGCCTGGAAGATATGAAGCTTTCAAATTTCATAATTTTTAGCGGTATTTTTCCACAAAAATTTCGACTTTGAAAACTCAGAAAAAGTCGAAAAAAATATATTTTATGAAGGTTTGGTCAACCGGCTGCAACTTAGCCTTTTATCCGTCGATTCTTACAAGCGACGGGAGAGTGCGGCTTCTGTGCTTAAGAATATAAATGTATGTTGATGACAGTGCAGGGGGCAAGGCAAATGAGATACAATAATAGTAGAGATTTACTTTACTGCTGCACTACTGTTTATCTTTTATAAATGAATGGCGAATGTTTTCTGCGTAACCAACAAAACCATCGAAAATGACCATAATTACCAGATTGCCGATTGAACTGATTTAGATTGGATCATTATTAAGCCAAAATAAACAAAGTGATTTGCAGTGGCTACAGTACTTTTCACGAGCTTACCCTCCCTCTCGTCTATCTCACACACACTCTTGTTTGTGCAGTATGCGCCCTCTGACTGAGGAGAGAAAAAAGTGAGACACATGTAAAAATATAAAAAGTAAGTCATTAGGTGAAAAGAGTATAAACAAAGTTCAATAATTAACATAAATGTGGGTTGGTGTACAGGTTTTTACGCAAATCTCAAGCAACGATGATCCCTAGACACGACGAGTAACGATGATCCCATCCCTAGATAACGACGAGCATCCTAAGAAACCTTAAAAAATTATTAAATTATTATAAACAAAATAAATTCTTTAAAAAATGTTAAATCTCCAAATCTATCAGAAAAAGTCAGTTTGGGCCACAGCGGAAATAAAAAGTTGAATTTTGTTGATTAGTGTTATTGGAGAAGAGCTTTGTTTAAAGGCAGAACTTGTTTTTAATAGAAACGGACTGCAAGTGTGCAATATATCGAGCAGTGACGAACTAAATATAATATAATTAAATATTATTAATATAATTAATATTAACGAAGCTGGAAGTGACCAGGCCAAACGAGAGGTACGCGATCTAATAGACAATTATGTCGAAAACAAAATACTCAAAATACTACAAAAATTATGTGACAAAAATGTTTAGCACAATTGTCCCGTTTGGATTTTTAAATTCACCGGCCGTTTTTCAGCGTCACGTAAATGGGATATTTCGTTATCTGTCTAGTATTGCGTGATTATTCCAGCAATGATGGAACAAGAAGCTATTCGGAATCTCGCAAGACTGTAAAGTACTGCGACGAAGAAGGAGTTAAGCTGGTAAAGACGTCGACAGGATTACCGAGTGTAAATGGTCAAGTTGAGAGACTGAACTCAATCGTAATTTCAGTTCTCTCAAAATCAAAGCGTTGACGAAATGGTACAGCCATGTCACGACCTTAGAGCAAAGCAAAAGGCTCAAATTGAGAAGCTACAGAACGAAAACAGGAAGATGTACGATCTACCACGAAAACCAGCAAATCGCTATAAGGTTGGCGAAAGGAAGAACAACGACGACAGCAACGGACTTCAAAACGACTAATGACGTAAAATATCAACCAAAAGATGTACTTTGTATCTAAACCTTAATTAACTATTAAACACAAAAATATTTAAAAACCCCACATAAAGACCTAACGTCTTCGTTTCATTCCTTTTCTCCATGATTTTCTCTCATCTATCATGACAAGTGCCGAAATCACCCACTCGCCGCATTAACCAAAAAATCAATTCGTCGCTTTTGCGAACAGCCATAACAAAAAACTGCATACGGCAGTCTAGGTTACCAATACCAATTCCAATACGTATTATGTATGTATGTATGTATATAGATATATACTGACTAAGTACCGGGTATAAAAATAGAGCCGTGGCTCACAACATTCCCGATATTTTTGACGACTACTTTGGTCAAAGACTAATCATTAAATGTAAACATTCAATATTGTAGATAGAAGTTTACTACAAAGGTCTTAAATGTCGAAAAGAAAAGATTACAATATCAAAAGAGTGGAACGTGGCTTTCATCTAGAGGGAAAACTACAAAAAGACGATCAAGTTAAAGGAGCTGTTGAAAGCTTTGAGTTAAGCCTTGATGCTTTAGAGACCGACATTAAAAAAGCTCTCTCAGCGCATAGATCTCCACTTTTGAACATAGACGAACAAATCGAATTGGACAGTTACTTGGTATACTTAACCACCACTTTATATTGGATGTATTTAAAGTTACGGGGCTCAGATGTTTCTAAGGTAATGCTATAATATTTAGTGCATATATCCAATAACCTTATAAATTAAATCCATATTTTCAGCACAGTATAATACATGATTTGGGTCGCGCAAAAGAAATTCTGGGTAGAAGCAAGGAATTAAATGCCTCACTTGAAGCTCCCCGCTTAGACATGCCTGCTACCAAGCGATTTATTGCTGCTGGAATGCATACACGTTTTGTGGACATGGACGGCGTTATGGTTACTGAAGAACAATACAGACGAAGTCTTTTGGATGTTGGGAACAGCAAAATAGATAAATAAATTTTTTTGCAACATTAAAGGGTTGCAGAAATGGAAAATTTTTTAGTTATATAGCAACATGTGTGAACATGTAGTTTGGAATAGCCCACTTATAATAGCCAAAATTTATGTATACTAAAAGCTTTTATATTTTGCAATATTCGTTGCGATATGAATTGCGAAAATGTTTGTTTTTAATATTAATCTCTTCAAATGCTTGGCTCTTCGAACACATGAACATCATTTTGCTGCAGAGCGTTGTGAATTTTGAGGATAGGTCTCCTGTCTACTGGTGCTGTCACTGGCTGATACCTTCCTTAAATTTTTATTTTCCTTCAATACAAATAAAATTAACAACTTCTCTTTCGGAATCGTCAGATTTTTCTGAATTTTTGCGCAGATTTATTATAGAACTCATATATCCCCTTGAAATACGTTGAATTTAAATAGGAAAAAACTAACTATAAACATTTCCCCTGAATTAATTCAGCTGAGCTAAAATAAAATGAAGTTTATACATTTCATATACATAGACCGCAAGCTTTTTTCTCAATTGAAAATAAATTAAGTACTATTTTATCAAAATCGGTAAGTTGGTTGAAAAGATAAAGCAGTTTTACTTTTGGAGTTACTATTCGAGCATTAGTTTCAATTGGAGAACTACACTAGTCGACACGACTTTTCCGGTGTCGCCAAAAATGACTTTTTCTGATAGATTTGGATGTTTAAAACTTTTTAAAGAATGTTTTTTTTTTTTCATGGAGTAGTTTTTTTTTTAAGAATTTTTAAAAAATTTGGTATTTTTTGTCATAGGTAGTGCTTCTATTTTTCACATAACTTAAGTTTCCTACAACTGGTTGTATTGAACTTTGCAGTTTTCAAAAGCTGACAAATGCAGCTATAAATCCGACTCAGACACTTTGTAGCTGCAACTTAACGTCTGGAAGATATTAAGCTTCCAAATTGAAATTTCATAATTGTTTTCGGCATTTTTTCACGAAATTTTGACTTTGAAAGCTCAGGAAAAGTCGAAAAATTGTTTTTTTTTGTGTAGTATTTTAAGGAATAATTTACTTGCATTTTATTTATTTAACATCTAAATTGTTGGTCGGCGTATATCCACGCTTTTTTGTTTAACAAGTCTGACCAACGGTTCGACTGGCTTATAACGACACATAAAATATCTTGTATACATTTTTTTTTTTTTTTACATTTGCATTTTAATTATTGGATTTTCTCCTAAGTAAGACTAAAAATAATTATATTGAATCTTAAATTAAAACGCTATCTGACAGTCAAGTTGACTGACGCAAGATTGAGAGGCTCTAATAACTATTGCTGAGCTGGACGGTCATTGCGTTGTAATCGGGTCCGGTTGAAAACGCGGGTTAAACCCCTGGCGAGCTGGTTTGGATAAAAAGTTAGCTGGGTGTGGTAGGTCGCTTTTTGCTTGTATATTTCATCTTTAACGGGTAGAATACCATGATGTCTGTGAATGTTGTCGTTCCAAACATACCGTGGTGCCTCAGTGATGGTTCTCAGGATTTTCGATTGTGCTCGCTGAATAATGTCGATGTTGCTGCTACTCGCGTTCCCCCACAGCTGGGAGCGTGGAATTGTAAAGCAGGACCTTGAAGTCCAGGCAGAGGGAGAACGAGCGTTTATAAGCCAATGAAGGCATTTAGTTTTAGGTGAATTTTCTTAACTTCGATGTGTCTCCGCCATGTAGGTTAGGTTAGGTTAGGTTAGCTTAAGGAACACACTGCAGTGATCTGTGAGCCTGAAGGAGTGCCTAATTTCGAGCTGTTCGGATTAAATCCCTCCTCCAACTTTGTTATCCAGCTTCGAGCCATCTGTGAAGATGCTTATGGCCATGTCTTGGCCTGGTGGTCCCTCAAGCCACTCGTCTCTGCTAGGGATGATTACATTGAAGGGGGTGACAGTGTGTTCCCTTGGAACGCAGTAGTCCGTCTTCGTAAGGACGGTACTGCTGATAAGTATCGATGAGTGACCCCTGAGATGTGACGTCCATTGTCCGGAGTCTCTCAGACGTATCGCTGCAATTTCTGCCCTCTCCTTTCCCGCAAGCTCGAGGCTCTGGAGACTTAGGATGGCGTTTAGTGCATCGTTCGGGGTGGTGCGTAATGCTTCACTAATGCATAATTCCGAGTTGTTTCGGTTGTCGATCCTTTTGATAGGGCCGGCCACCAAACTGTAACTCCATAGAGTAAAATTGGTCTTACTATTGCTTGGGATATCCATTGGACTACGCTTGGGTTCATGCCCCATGTTGAGGCAATTACGTTGCCTATAGTGTTAATCGTAGCAATAGAAAGAGAATAGAAATGTTATGCTGAAATGTTATTGTCTCTTATACCAACGGAGCTCATGCTGGCAGCGGCCGCTCATGAAGAGGGCGACGCTGCTAGAATAAAACACTCTTTTTCTAAAATCGAAACAGCGCACAAGTGTTTTCTGTCGGTCTGTCCGGTTCCCGTGTCCCGAATGTTCAATTCATCTGTGCTTAACGGCACAAACAGTGTTTGAGTGCAACATTTGCATTTGCACCAAACATTTTGGCGCCCCCGGGTGGACACTGGATCTTGGACTGGACCGCTGGACCGTCGCACCGTCGCATCGTCGCAAATTCTTTGGTTTTGCTAGTTGGTATGGACATGCATCGTTGTGCAAATAACCCTCAACAAATGCCACAGGTAAATTAAAGTGCCCAATAAATTACCAACAATAAAACGGCCTGTTAATAAAGTATTTAACAAAGAGAAAGGCCCGTTATATGTATGTATGTATACCTTCATATATATATTCAATTTACATATATTGTTTAATTTGAGTGATCACTGTACTTGTGGTCAACGACACCTCAAAGAGGAGCCGACAAGCAAAGAAGAAATAGCAATAGTTTCGCGCGCAAGCTCTGACCGCTGCGCATCATTCCCCCCCCTCGCCCGTCGTCGTCACAGATTTTCGTTTCTGCTTTGCACGAACGGTTTATGCTAGCACTTTCGTTTTATGCATAGTTCTGTGCTCTCTCGTTCTCTCGCTCTCGTAACGGCCAGTATAGCCGATCATAGCAACGTATTGCATCGCATAGCAGAGCATAGCCAGCAGAGCCGAGCCCCTAAGTTTTATGCTTGCTGCGGCTATTTCGTTTCGCTCTCTCTATCTCTCGGCAATAAACCACAGTATAGCAGCCAGAGAGCTAAGTCTCCAATTTGAGATCGGTAAATCTTGTTCGTGGAGCCTTTCTCACTCAGTTTAGAAACTGTTCCCTTCACATCATCTGTCCTCATCTTTGGAGTGCACATTTGCATTAGCTCCTCTCACTCAACTAGAAACTGTTCCCATCACAGCGTCCGTTCTCATATTTGGAGCGAACATAGACTTGAGTGATTTTTCACATTCGCTCGTCTCACTCAACCAGAACTGTTCCCATCACAGCGTCCGTTCTCATATTTGGAGCGAACATAGACTTGAGTGATTTTTTGCATTCGCGCATCTCACTCAATCCAGCAGCTTGTCCCATCGCATCAGCTGTTCTAATCGTTTAACAGAGCCTAATAAAGGTTGAGTGATTCTTGAGTGGAATCTACTGTTTAATAAAAACAATTATAAAGCAGCTTCACAATGACTGGAAAACGTCGTGGTGGTTCCGGTAGCAATACTTCTATCGTCGAAGAAGACGATTCAGGTGTTCTTCTGAGGAAGTTAAACGCAGTCAAACGGGATATTGACAGAACTGCGAAAGCAGTACAAAACAACAATATCTCGGCCAATCAATTCGAGCTGGAATGTCGCTTAAATATATTAGATGGCTACATAGATCGCGCATTCTCTTTGCAGTTGCAAATCGATGATATCGATCCAGATTTAGCATCGCGTTCCGAGCTCGAAGAATTGTGCGTGTCAACTAAAGCGTTGTTAATGGCTATTAAAAGACCAAATCCGCCTACTTGTTTGAACGAATCAGTTCTAAATACCACCATGTCACATACAAGGAACCTGCCCAAGATGAAATTGCCCAAGTTTGGTGGGAATTATTCTGAATTCAAAAATTTCATTGGTTTGTTTTCAAGCATCATTGATAGTGACATGTCTTTAAGTAACGTCGAAAAGTTCAACCATCTCTTGAATTGTTTAGAGAACGAAGCATTAGGCACTGTTAAGGCTTTCCCGGTGACAGATCAGAACTATTGCAAGGCTCTTGAGGCTCTAAAGCAGGTTTATGACAACGAGTATCTCATGTTCCTTGATGGCGTAGCTAAACTGTTTGAGTTACAGGCGATGCAGGCGCCGTCGGCAAGTGCATTACGGTCACTTATTGACACGGCATCTGCCATATACGAATCATTACTGTCAGTTGGGGATGACAAGGTTATTGCTCACGCCCTGCTAATACACCTCGTTCTGTCGAAAGTTGACACAAAAACCCATTCAAGATGGAAGGAAAATTTGGATTACCAAAAGGTTCCGTCGTGGTCCGAATTTGTAGCCGCATTAAACAAGCGGTATCAGCATTTGTCGGCTGAAGAATCCACGTCCGGGCGGTTAAGGGGTCGTAAAGGCTCGCAAGAGACAAAAAATAGGCATTCTGGGAAAACAGCGTTGGCTGTAGCCCAAGCAAGCAGAGGCCAGGACACAAATTGTGCGTTCTGCAAATCAGCTGATCATGGCATCTCGAATTGTTCATCTTTCTCAGCAGCGTCTGTCATGACTCGATTCAGATTTGCCAAGGGATTTCCCCTGTGCATTAATTGCTTGCGAAGAGGGCATAGTGTCTCAGCCTGCAAGTCGATACACTGCAGAGTATGCTCAAAGCCCCACCACACATTGTTGCATCGCTACAATGTTGACTCGGCGACAACGCCAACCGCCCGTGATGCGCTTGGGTCTCAGGGAGCCGTGGCAGCTGAAAGGTCGAATCAGTTGTCGTCAAATCATGCCATGGCAGCTAACTCGGATCAGGTAGTTCTGGCCACAGCAATTGTGGACATAAAAGGTGGCTCAAGTCAGCGACAGCCAGCCAGGGTACTGCTGGATTCTGGCTCACAAGTAAATTTCATTACCGAGGAGCTCGCTCGGAATTTACAACTTAAACGAATTCGCAAAGACATAAGCTTATTGGGAATCGGAAAGGCGAGCATGTCTGCACACCAAGTGGTGCAAACAACAGTGTGCTCTCGAGTTCAACAATTCGAAATAGCCACTGACTTCGTTGTTTTAAAGTCGATTACGTCGTACCAACCTGAAAAAGCGGTTCCGTCAGACTTGCTGACAATTCCTAACGATTTCCCACTGGCCGATCCAGGTTTCCATAAACCCCAAAAAGTGGATCTGCTGCTAGGAGCTGACGCATTCTTTGAGATATTGAAAGACGGCCAATTCAAACAACAAAACACGCTGACGTTGCAAAATACGGTCTTTGGGTGGGTGGTGTCTGGTCGTTGCAGATCCAACGGACCCCGAAGCAACGAAGCATGCTCTATGGTGAGCACGTTGCAGGAGTTTTGCCCTCTACAAAACCTCGTCAAACGTTTCTGGGAGTTGGAAAATGTTCCAAATGCGTCTATAGAGAGACTGTATACCCCGAAGAAACTATGTGTGAAAAATCGTTCGTTGACTCCATCACACGATTACCCTCCGGTCGCTTGCAAGTTTCTTTGCCATTGAAGTCAAGCCCGACATCTCTTGGTTCGTCATTTGAGACAGCCAGAAGACGATTTTTGTCTTTAGAAAGGCGATTATGCCAAAAACCTGCCATGAAATCCATGTTTATGGAATTCATGGAGGAATATGTGTCGTTAGGCTATATGACGGCAGTAGAAAACTCAATTCCGGTAGAGCCGCATTGTTTCATACCGTATCAGTGCGTGGAACGACCTCAAAGTACAACCACTAAGCTCAGAGTGGTCTTTGATGCATCGTGCAAAACTACGAGCCAAGTGGCGCTCAATGATTTGCTCATGGTTGGAGCAACCATCCAGCCGTGCCTATATGCCACGTTGCTGAGATTTCGCTGTCGCAAATACGCTCTTACAGCAGACATAACAAAGATGTACCGTCAAGTCCAAGTTGACGAGGCGCAGCGCCAATTCCAATTAATTATTTGGAGACGGACAAGTTCGGACCCGTTGCAAGTGTTCCGACTCAATACAGTGACGTATGGTACTGCCAGCGCACCATTTCTTGCTGTACGGTGTTTGAAGTATCTGAGCGACACTCATGCAAATTCGCATCCAATTGGCGCGAAGTCTCTTGCGTCGGATTTTTATGTGGATGATCTCCTTACAGGAGCAGACACAAAATCCGAGCTAAGTATATTGCGTCAACAATTGGTTGAAATCCTAGAGCCATCAGGATTTGTGCTGACTAAATGGGCTGCCAACTGTCAACTAGTCAATAGTCAGCAAGAAAATATGGTCATTTCGAATGGAGATCAGCAAGATTGTAAAACTCTTCGTCTGATATGGAACCCTCAGACAGACATTTTCAAATATAGTCTGAAGCCAATTGTCTCGTCCGAAACCACAACCAAGAGAGCAATATTATCTGTCATAGCCAGTCTTTTTGATCCCTTAGGCCTGCTATGTCCAGTAATTACAAATGCAAAGATATTCTTGCAGGAAATTTGGCTATTAAGCCTTGGTTGGGACGATCCCATTCCCTCGAACGTACATAAAAAGTGGGAATCGATGGCCTTAGATATGCAAAAATTGCATGACGTCACCGTTCCACGATTTATAGGAGCCAGCGCAAACACTCGATGTCAAATACATGGGTTTGCAGATGCGTCCACGCGAGCATATGGCTGTTGTGTGTACGTTCGGGTTTCCCATGCTAATGGAGTGTCCGTTAAACTACTAACGGCAAAATCTAGGGTGGCACCCTTAAAGACCAAAACAATTCCAAGATTAGAGCTATGTGCAGCTCATCTTTTAGCAAAGTTGTGGGAGGAGGTTCGGTCCATAATAGACTGTCCCATAGAGAAGGTCGTGTTGTGGTCAGATTCGGAAGTAGTTCTACATTGGCTACAAACTCATCCCTCCCAACTAACAACATTTGTGTCGAATCGAGTTGCTGAGATACAGGACATTACTTCGGCAGCCCTATGGAGACATGTGCCCACCAAAGAAAATCCTGCAGATCTCGTATCTCGAGGATCATCGGTGGCCGACTTAAATTCGCTGTTGTGGTTCAATGGCCCGTCGTTCTTGCAACAAGAATCCAGACATTGGCCTCAAAATCCTCATTTACAGTTGACGGAAGCGAATGCGTTATTGGAGAAAAAGGTAGCCACGGCGCTTATCGCGGCCGATGTTGAGAAAAATCCCATTCTTACAATCATACAGAATTCGTCGTCATACATGAAAGTGGTTAGCGCAATTGCCTATATCCGCTGGTTCATCAGTAGAAGAAAGGGAGTCACTTGGAGTAGTACTTGCCCGTCATCTGACGAGCTCGGCGCAGCGTTTTTAACAGCAGTTGAAGTAGTTCAAAGAGACGCATTTTCGCAGGAAATCGACAAATTAAAGAAGTCATCCAAGTTGCAGGCATCACTGCACAAGCTAAATCCCTTCATGTCGGAAGAAAAAGTGGGCTCATGCTCATTTTCGCTGATGCGAGTAGGCGGTCGACTACTAAATGCACCCCTAGCCCATAATGCTAAATTCCCAATTTTAATGCCTAAAAATTGTAGATTTGTTACTCTCTACCTTAGCTATCTACATCGAGCCAATTGTCACGCTGGACCCCGTGCACTAGTGGGATTCCTAAGGCAATCCATTTGGCTAATAAATGCACGGAGAGAGTGCAGTGCCATTGTCCGGAAATGCGTACACTGTTTCCATTACAAGCCAAAGCTTCTCTCACAAATCATGGGGAACCTTCCTGCTGATCGATTGCGTGGGAATCAACCTTTTGAGATTAGCGGAGTTGATTTGTTCGGACCGGTTCGTGTATCGCTTGGCATTCGAGGCAAGCAGCCTCTCAAAATGTACATAGCAGTGTATGTCTGCTTCGCATCTAAGGCTGTACACCTAGAAATTGTGAAAGACTTGACAGCTAATACTTTCATTTTATGTTTATCCAGGTTTATTGGACGTCGTGGCCCGCTTGTCCGGCTATATTGCGACAACGCGACCAATTTTGTTGGTGCAGCTCGCATACTCAAGGAGCGTATGGAGAGTTGGGATGCCAAGGACGAGGCCCTCAAGGCGTATGCTGCGGCTCACCGTTTTTCGGTGGAGTTTATCCCGCCCCGAGCCCCGCACATTGGAGGCCTGTGGGAGTCGGCGGTGAAGTCCGCCAAGCATTTGTTGCTCAGGGCCATGGGCAGCGCAGTGCTCAAGGAGGACGAGCTGCACACGGTGCTCGTGGACGTCGAGGCCGTGCTGAACTCCAGGCCACTGGTGGTCGACAGCGGCAGTCCCAACGAAGGGGAGGTGCTGACTCCCGCGCACTTACTCGTCGGCAGAATGCTAATTTCGCTGCCGCCCGAATCAGAGCTGCCCAGACCAGACAACCTGTCGTCTCTGCAACGATGGCAGCTCGTGTCTGCCATCAAGCAAAGATTTTGGAGAGACTGGTCCAGAGACTATCTGCTCAGCCTTCAGCAGCGAGGGAAGTGGTGCCAAGAGGTCGCCAATCTCGAGCCAGGCAAAGTGGTGGCAATCCACGAGGACAACGTGCCACCACAAATGTGGCTAATAGGAGTAGTGGAGGAGGCAATCCCAGGAGCAGACGGGAAGGTTCGCGTGGCCGTAGTGAGGACTAAGGCCGGCCTATATAAGCGATCCATCCATCGGTTGGCGCCCATCCCAATGGATTAAAGCCTTTGCATAGGCTGTCAACGCGGCCGATGTTGAGGCAATTACGTTGCCTATAGTGTTAATCGTAGCAATAGAAAGAGAATAGAAATGTTATGCTGAAATGTTATTGTCTCTTATACCAACGGAGCTCATGCTGGCAGCGGCCGCTCATGAAGAGGGCGACGCTGCTAGAATAAAACACTCTTTTTCTAAAATCGAAACAGCGCACAAGTGTTTTCTGTCGGTCTGTCCGGTTCCCGTGTCCCGAATGTTCAATTCATCTGTGCTTAACGGCACAAACAGTGTTTGAGTGCAACATTTGCATTTGCACCAAACACCCCACTTCAAGCCAATAGCTTTTGTGCAAGAGTATAGGGCTATCGTAGCCTTCTTCACTCTATCTTTTACGTTCAGGTTCCAGTTAAGCTTCTTGTCAATTACCAACCCTAGGTAACTAGCGCTGTCGCTGAAGGAGAGCCTACATTCATTTAGTATAGGAGGGTTAAGGGGCGGAACCTTGTACTTGTTTATGAATAGCACGAGTTCCGTTTTTGTGGGATTTACTCCCAATCCTCGCGATTTTGTCCATTCTGACAGTCTCGCGAGCTTTGTGCTCATAAGGTCACAGAGTGTTTGAGGGTATTTCCCCGAGAAACCAATTGCGACGTCAGCCGCGTATGCCACTACTTTACAGCCCGTAGTCCGACAAGTCTCTCGAAAGTTTTGAGAAGAAAGGACGATAGGCTGATTGGTCTAAAGTCCTTTGGAGTCGAGTGCGAGGTCTTTCCCGCTTTGGGGATAAAGACTATTTTCGCCTTGAGCCATTCTTGTGGTATAGTCCCCACCACTAGTATCTTCCTGAAGATACATTGTAGCCAGTTGATGGCCGAGTCTCCGGCCTTTTGCAGTTGGGCCGGAATGACCTGGTCCGGACCTGGCGATTTGAACGGATTAAAGCTGTTTACCGCCCAGCTTATGTTCCGTTTGGTAAAAATATGGTCCATCGTGGCTGTTTGGCCTCCTCTGTGGATTTGCGCCGGCTTGATGGTTGTGCACCCTGGGCTCTGTTGAAGAGAGTCCTACAGCTCTTACGTAGGATGTCGATTTGTTTCGACCACCAGGGGGGTTTCTTTTTACCCCTTGTCTTGTGTGGCAGGCAAGCCGCCGTGAAGGCCTTGTTGCATGCTTCCGTGAACCTGTTCACTATGCGATCTAAATCGTCTTGAGTTTCTGGGCTCATTGGTGCCTTGTTGGGGAGTAGGTCCTCCAATACCGAGCTATATTTAATCCAGTTGGTTTTCCTACGGTTAATGTAGTCGGTGGGTTTAGGGCTCTCAAGGGATAAAGTCGTCTCTTTATACCTATGGTCAGAGAAGGAATAGTCCTCTAGGACTCTCCAACTTTTCACTTTGTCTGACAGATAGTGAGACAATAGAGTGAGGTCAATAACCTCCTGTCGGTTTTCGCAGCGTTTTTAACAGCAGTTGAAGTAGTTCAAAGAGACGCATTTTCGCAGGAAATCGACAAATTAAAGAAGTCATCCAAGTTGCAGGCATCACTGCACAAGCTAAATCCCTTCATGTCGGAAGAAAAAGTGGGCTCATGCTCATTTTCGCTGATGCGAGTAGGCGGTCGACTACTAAATGCACCCCTAGCCCATAATGCTAAATTCCCAATTTTAATGCCTAAAAATTGTAGATTTGTTACTCTCTACCTTAGCTATCTACATCGAGCCAATTGTCACGCTGGACCCCGTGCACTAGTGGGATTCCTAAGGCAATCCATTTGGCTAATAAATGCACGGAGAGAGTGCAGTGCCATTGTCCGGAAATGCGTACACTGTTTCCATTACAAGCCAAAGCTTCTCTCACAAATCATGGGGAACCTTCCTGCTGATCGATTGCGTGGGAATCAACCTTTTGAGATTAGCGGAGTTGATTTGTTCGGACCGGTTCGTGTATCGCTTGGCATTCGAGGCAAGCAGCCTCTCAAAATGTACATAGCAGTGTATGTCTGCTTCGCATCTAAGGCTGTACACCTAGAAATTGTGAAAGACTTGACAGCTAATACTTTCATTTTATGTTTATCCAGGTTTATTGGACGTCGTGGCCCGCTTGTCCGGCTATATTGCGACAACGCGACCAATTTTGTTGGTGCAGCTCGCATACTCAAGGAGCGTATGGAGAGCTGGGATGCCAAGGACGAGGCCCTCAAGGCGTATGCTGCGGCTCACCGTTTTTCGGTGGAGTTTATCCCGCCCCGAGCCCCGCACATTGGAGGCCTGTGGGAGTCGGCGGTGAAGTCCGCCAAGCATTTGTTGCTCAGGGCCATGGGCAGCGCAGTGCTCAAGGAGGACGAGCTGCACACGGTGCTCGTGGACGTCGAGGCCGTGCTGAACTCCAGGCCACTGGTGGTCGACAGCGGCAGTCCCAACGAAGGGGAGGTGCTGACTCCCGCGCACTTACTCGTCGGCAGAATGCTAATTTCGCTGCCGCCCGAATCAGAGCTGCCCAGACCAGACAACCTGTCGTCTCTGCAACGATGGCAGCTCGTGTCTGCCATCAAGCAAAGATTTTGGAGAGACTGGTCCAGAGACTATCTGCTCAGCCTTCAGCAGCGAGGGAAGTGGTGCCAAGAGGTCGCCAATCTCGAGCCAGGCAAAGTGGTGGCAATCCACGAGGACAACGTGCCACCACAAATGTGGCTAATAGGAGTAGTGGAGGAGGCAATCCCAGGAGCAGACGGGAAGGTTCGCGTGGCCGTAGTGAGGACTAAGGCCGGCCTATATAAGCGATCCATCCATCGGTTGGCGCCCATCCCAATGGATTAAAGCCTTTGCATAGGCTGTCAACGCGGCCGATGTTGAGGCAATTACGTTGCCTATAGTGTTAATCGTAGCAATAGAAAGAGAATAGAAATGTTATGCTGAAATGTTATTGTCTCTTATACCAACGGAGCTCATGCTGGCAGCGGCCGCTCATGAAGAGGGCGACGCTGCTAGAATAAAACACTCTTTTTCTAAAATCGAAACAGCGCACAAGTGTTTTCTGTCGGTCTGTCCGGTTCCCGTGTCCCGAATGTTCAATTCATCTGTGCTTAACGGCACAAACAGTGTTTGAGTGCAACATTTGCATTTGCACCAAACACCCCACTTCAAGCCAATAGCTTTTGTGCAAGAGTATAGGGCTATCGTAGCCTTCTTCACTCTATCTTTTACGTTCAGGTTCCAGTTAAGCTTCTTGTCAATTACCAACCCTAGGTAACTAGCGCTGTCGCTGAAGGAGAGCCTACATTCATTTAGTATAGGAGGGTTAAGGGGCGGAACCTTGTACTTGTTTATGAATAGCACGAGTTCCGTTTTTGTGGGATTTACTCCCAATCCTCGCGATTTTGTCCATTCTGACAGTCTCGCGAGCTTTGTGCTCATAAGGTCACAGAGTGTTTGAGGGTATTTCCCCGAGAAACCAATTGCGACGTCAGCCGCGTATGCCACTACTTTACAGCCCGTAGTCCGACAAGTCTCTCGAAAGTTTTGAGAAGAAAGGACGATAGGCTGATTGGTCTAAAGTCCTTTGGAGTCGAGTGCGAGGTCTTTCCCGCTTTGGGGATAAAGACTATTTTCGCCTTGAGCCATTCTTGTGGTATAGTCCCCACCACTAGTATCTTCCTGAAGATACATTGTAGCCAGTTGATGGCCGAGTCTCCGGCCTTTTGCAGTTGGGCCGGAATGACCTGGTCCGGACCTGGCGATTTGAACGGATTAAAGCTGTTTACCGCCCAGCTTATGTTCCGTTTGGTAAAAATATGGTCCATCGTGGCTGTTTGGCCTCCTCTGTGGATTTGCGCCGGCTTGATGGTTGTGCACCCTGGGAAGTGGGTTTCAAGCAGTACGTGGAGCGACTCCTCGCTGGAGTTGGTCCACGTTCCGTTGTTCCTTTTAAGATACCCTGCCGAGGGGGTGGTTTTTGAGAGGAGCTTGCGCAGCCTTGCGGCTTCTGACGTCTCCTCTACCTCCGAGCAGAATTTTTGCCAAGAGGCCCTTTTTGCTTTTCGTGTTTCTTTTTTGTATTGGGCAAGACTGACTTTGTAGTCTGCCCAATGTTTCTCCTCGTTAGCGCTTTTGGCTCTGTTGAAGAGAGTCCTACAGCTCTTACGTAGGATGTCGATTTGTTTCGACCACCAGGGGGGTTTCTTTTTACCCCTTGTCTTGTGTGGCAGGCAAGCCGCCGTGAAGGCCTTGTTGCATGCTTCCGTGAACCTGTTCACTATGCGATCTAAATCGTCTTGAGTTTCTGGGCTCATTGGTGCCTTGTTGGGGAGTAGGTCCTCCAATACCGAGCTATATTTAATCCAGTTGGTTTTCCTACGGTTAATGTAGTCGGTGGGTTTAGGGCTCTCAAGGGATAAAGTCGTCTCTTTATACCTATGGTCAGAGAAGGAATAGTCCTCTAGGACTCTCCAACTTTTCACTTTGTCTGACAGATAGTGAGACAATAGAGTGAGGTCAATAACCTCCTGTCGGTTTTTTTATAATAAATGTGGGGTCGTTACCCCGGTTACATATAGTTAAGTTCGAGTTTAGGATAAAGCTAAAAAGTGACTCACCCCTTACATTTGTGTCCGTGCTCCCCCATTGAGTGTGGTGAGCATTGGCGTCGCAGCCTATTAGTAGGCTTGTGTTGGACCTCTCGCTGTTGCTGGCTAGCTTGCAGACGTTGGGAGGATCGCTTTCCTCATGGGCCATGTAGGACGACATCAGCCTCAGATGTGTCCGCTTTAGCTCTAGGCTTACTGCTGTGTTGTCGCCACTGCACTATAGGTCAAAACGACTATTTTCTGATATAAATTCATTTTTCAAAAGTATTCAAAATATCTATCTTTTGTTATCTACCCATTAGGAATACATCAAACCGTAATGTTGCATACCAGAAATGTTAACATTGCGTTCTGATGCTCAGTTAACAGCTGTTAAAACAGCAGAATTAATCCAACAGCACGTTATCATAAATTGTGCAAAAATTTTTGTCGAAATTCAAGTGGCTCAATTTTTTTTTAATTCAAATTTGTTCATACAAATTATGATGAATAGTGAACAGTGAGGTTTTTACTTTATGTTGGTAGATCTGTGTTGTTGGTATTGTTCGTGTTGGCTGTAGTATGTGTTAATAAAGAGACGTCCGAAAAAAAACTTTTTTGGCACGAAACGTTATCTTTGGGAAGGCTTTTAAAAAAATTTTAGCACATGTTAGCCAAGTGACTATATACATATTGTTGAGTAATCTTCTGTTTTTATTTCAGGACAGTTAAGCTTGTTTCCCCCTTTTTTCCACTTCTCCCAAAATGTAACATTTTATAGAACATAACCTATATC
Organism: Drosophila athabasca; assembly: GCA_008121215.1. NCBI lineage: Eukaryota > Metazoa > Arthropoda > Insecta > Diptera > Drosophilidae > Drosophila > Drosophila athabasca. Next base: position 24,412,382 of record CM017796.1, on the reverse strand, counting down.
TAAGCAATGACTGTCTGCATGAAAAATGGCGAAAACTAAAGGAAGAACTGATTTAGTGGATGCTCGTCTCCGTTATTTTAGATCGTATATCGATGTAAATGTGTCCGTCGTATTTTGATCATATATTGATTAGTATTTACATGAAAAAAGCCGTATTTTGTCTGAATTTATCCGAGAGGTGGAAAAAATGTAGATACCATCTAAATAATTTTCAAAAAAAGCATGCTGCTTGGCTAAAAGGAAGCTCTTGCTTAAATTTTCGTTTAAATAAGTGTCGACGCACCAACCCACCTGGACATCCCGACAGAGACAGCAGGCATGCAGACCCCCCGATGATGTTTCAGAAACAGTCGGTAAAGTCAGTCTACAAAATCTTCTGAACCATACCGTTGTAGACTTTTTGCTTAGCAAGAAGATGTTATACTGCACGTGATGGCTGATCAGAATACTGATTTTCTGTTAGTTGATCTTTCGATGGATGTACTGATCTGGCAAATTACCTATACGCCTATACCTATACGAGTGGTTCCGATTCATGTCTTTTCGCCACAGCAGATACTCCACTGCGCATGATGTGTTCCTAATGTTGCATTAATAGTAAGTAGGTAGCTATGGTCAGTCGGTAGTTGTGCAACTTTTGACACAGAGCAGATTTGACAGATCTGACAAATGTCATGTGTGCGCCATAGAAGCACGATGTTTTTTTGCCAAATACCAAAGTGAACACACGCGTCTGCTTTGTGCTGCAAACAAATTATTTTTTTACCTCGAAAAAAATCACAAAAGTTTCTTTGAACGTTTTTTAAAGTATCACCGTGTGAAGTGTGTTAAGTGAGAGGGTGAGTGCAATGGATTTTTTTACGCGAAATTTAGTTTTCTTTGAGATTCAATACCGGGTTCGGACACAATCTACACAGCAAACATTTTTTTCATATGATTTCAAAATGGCTGCTCAAGGGAGTTAAGGACACTTGAATGTCGGGAGTTGTGGACACCCAATTTTTTTTTTGGCAAATCGTGAAATATTGTCGTTGATGTCAATATAAATTATTTTAATAGTGTTTTATGCATTTTTTCGATGTTTTTAGTCATGTCGTCGAAGAAAAATTAAAAAAAATCGTCCGATTTAACGGGAATTGATTTTAATGCGCTGACAAATGCCATTAAACGATGCTTGGTGGAAAAGCAATCCGTAAAACCGACTGCTGCGGCGTTTGCTATTCCCCGAACCTCTCTCATACGCTACCTGAAGAAAGTGGAAGAGGAGTTTGATGACATTGAAGCCATTGACGATGCTGCTTTGTTGGAATTTGTGCGTAGATGTAGCCAACGCGTGCCATCGAATCAGGTAAATTGATGTTTTTGACTTTCTCCAGATAGTATTGAAGAGTGTTGATTAATTATTTGAATTTTTTTCATTATTTAGGTCTTTTCGCCGGATCAGGAAGAGGACTTGGTCACATACGTGTTGAAATGTGCCAGTCATTACTACGGCCTCAGAACAAACTTCGTTGAATCGCGTTAAAGCTTTCTGCAAGGCCAATGTGGAGAAATTTTTCGAACAATTGGATGCGTTGTTGGATGAGCATCATTTTCCGGCCGCGCGCATTTTCAATATGGACGAATCCGGCTTTTCAACTGTTCCAACGAAAATTGGGAAAGTAATCGCCTTAAAGGGCTTGAAGCGTGTTGGCAAGTTGGAAGGCGCCGAACGAGGCACCATGATCACCATGGCGTTGACAGTCGACGCCAGTGGAAACAGTATGCCACCGTTTTTCTTGTTTCCAAAGAAAAAAATGCAAAGTTGCTTTCTCGACTATGTCAGTGATGGATCCGCCGGTTTTGCAAATGACTCAGGGTGGATAGCTCAACCAGAATTCGTTCGCTACATTAACCATTTTATCGGATTTGCCAATCCGACGCCATCTAATCCAGTTTTGCTGCTTCTCGACAATCATGATAGCCATCTGTCGATCGAAGCACTGGATTTGGCTGTGAAGAATGGTGTGAACATTCTCTCTTTTCCGCCGCACTGCAGCCATCGACTACAACCTTTGGATGTGTCTGTGTTTGGTCCAGTCAAGGCCTACTACTAATCGCAATGCGCAGCTTGGCAAAAGAACAATGCAAACAAGGTAGGTTAATGAATCTTTTGCATTTAATTCCCTTGGAGTCATGCATGAAAAAACGTTGAGAACATGTGTTTTTTTCATGCATATTCTCAACGCTTTACTCATGCATGTGAACCTTGTAAATTTCATATTAAATTAAATAATTAAACGTTTTCGCTTCCTTCGTTTCAGCCCTTGGAAATACGTCACCTTGCTGGCTTAATCTGCAAAACGCTTGATATTGCGTTGGCGCCGAAGACTATCAAGGCTGGTTTTCGGGCAACAGGAATCGCACCATACGATCCAGACATTTTCACTGATGCTGATTATGTTCAAGCCGTCGAAAGAAATAAGGTAGAAGCTGCCGTCGAAAATGAATTGGGCGAGGAAGAGCAGCGCCGCATCGTGGTATTGCTTGATCCGGCTGTTGGCCACGTCGAAGAAGTTTGCAGGACACCAGAGCCGTCCACTTCCAGTCCACCAGAGCAGAAGTCATCGGACGAGGAAGATGAGGACGAAGACTTCTGCATCATTTGCATGAAGACGTTGCCAAAAAAATTGACCTCCTCAAATTCCGTTCACTGCAATGAATGTGATCGGCCAGTCCACTTGAAGTGTGCTGACATGCGTGCCAGCTACTTCACATGCGCGAATTGTGCTTCTGACGTGGAATGATGCCCTCTCTCGTTATTCTTTTTGCCATTGATGGCCTTTAAAATTAATAAACTTTCATTATTGATTAATTTCATTGCGTTTAACTTCATACTTTCTATATTTAAGCTCATTTTACAAAGGTGTCCACAACCCCCCCACCAAAAAAAAATATCGCAAAAATGACCATTTCACAAAAAATTTGATAATTTTTTTTCAATGGGAGATATCAATGTAATTCTTTCAAAACTAGTTAGCTGAGGTTTCTAGCTTTCCATTGATATGCATATGTCCGCATAATATGCCCCAGGTAAAAATATATGATTGAAAAACAAAACTGCCTTCCTTCCCCGACATATATGAAATATAAAATATAGGTACCTAGAATGGATATTAAAACATTACTTTAATATTTATTATTTAACATCTAAATTGTTGGTCGGCGTATATCCACGCTTTTTTGTTTAACAAGTCTGACCAACGGTTCGACTGGCTTATAACGACACATAAAATATCTTGTATACATTTTTTTTTTTTTTTACATTTGCATTTGAATTATTGGATTTTCTCCTAAGTAAGACTAAAAATAATTATATTGAATCTTAAATTAAAACGCTATCTGACAGTCAAGTTGACTGACGCAAGATTGAGAGGCTCTAATAACTATTGCTGAGCTGGACGGTCATTGCGTTGTAATCGGGTCCGGTTGAAAACGCGGGTTAAACCCCTGGCGAGCTGGTTTGGATAAAAAGTTAGCTGGGTGTGGTAGGTCGCTTTTTGCTTGTATATTTCATCTTTAACGGGTAGAATACCATGATGTCTGTGAATGTTGTCGTTCCAAACATACCGTGGTGCCTCAGTGATGGTTCTCTGGATTTTCGATTGTGCTCGCTGAATAATGTCGATGTTGCTGCTACTCGCGTTCCCCCACAGCTGGGAGCGTGGAATTGTAAAGCAGGACCTTGAAGTCCAGGCAGAGGGAGAACGAGCGTTTATAAGCCAATGAAGGCATTTAGTTTTAGGTGAATTTTCTTAACTTCGATGTGTCTCCGCCATGTAGGTTAGGTTAGGTTAGGTTAAGGAACACACTGCAGTGATCTGTGAGCCTGAAGGAGTGCCTAATTTCGAGCTGTTCGGATTAAATCCCTCCTCCAACTTTGTTATCCAGCTTCGAGCCATCTGTGAAGATGCTTATGGCCATGTCTTGGCCTGGTGGTCCCTCAAGCCACTCGTCTCTGCTAGGGATGATTACATTGAAGGGGGTGACAGTGTGTTCCCTTGGGACGCAGTAGTCCGTCTTCGTAAGGACGGTACTGCTGATAAGTATCGATGAGTGACCCCTGAGATGTGACGTCCATTGTCCGGAGTCTCTCAGACGTATCGCTGCAATTTGTGCCCACTCCTTTCCCGCAAGCTCGAGGCTCTGGAGACTTAGGATGGCGTTTAGTGCATCGTTCGGGGTGGTGCGTAATGCTTCACTAATGCATAATTCCGAGTTGTTTTGGTTGTCGATCCTTTTGATAGGGCCGGCCACCAAACTGTAACTCCATAGAGTAAAATTGGTCTTACTATTGCTTGGGATATCCATTGGACTACGCTTGGGTTCATGCCCCACTTCAAGCCAATAGCTTTTTTGCAAGAGTATAGGGCTATCGTAGCCTTCTTCACTCTATCTTTTACGTTCAGGTTCCAGTTAAGCTTCTTGTCAATTACCAACCCTAGGTAACTAGCGCTGTCGCTGAAGGAGAGCCTACATTCATTTAGTATAGGAGGGTTAAGGGGCGGAACCTTGTACTTGTTTATGAATAGCACGAGTTCCGTTTTTGTGGGATTTACTCCCAATCCTCGCGATTTTGTCCATTCTGACAGTCTCGCGAGCTTTGTGCTCATAAGGTCACAGAGTGTTTGAGGGTATTTCCCCGAGAAACCAATTGCGACGTCAGCCGCGTATGCCACTACTTTACAGCACCCCCCCCCCCCCCCCCCCCCCCCCCCCCCCCCCCCCCCCCCCCCCAAAAATTTTTGTCGAAATTCAAGTGGCTCAATTTTTTTTTAATTCAAATTTGTTCATACAAATTATGATGAATAGTGAACAGTGAGGTTTTTACTTTATGTTGGTAGATCTGTGTTGTTGGTATTGTTCGTGTTGGCTGTAGTATGTGTTAATAAAGAGACGTCCGAAAAAAAACTTTTTTGGCACGAAACGTTATCTTTGGGAAGGCTTTTAAAAAAATTTTAGCACATGTTAGCCAAGTGACTATATACATATTGTTGAGTAATCTTCTGTTTTTATTTCAGGACAGTTAAGCTTGTTTCCCCCTTTTTTCCACTTCTCCCAAAATGTAACATTTTATAGAACATAACCTATATCTAAGCAATGACTGTCTGCATGAAAAATGGCGAAAACTAAAGGAAGAACTGATTTAGTGGATGCTCGTCTCCGTTATTTTAGATCGTATATCGATGTAAATGTGTCCGTCGTATTTTGATCATATATTGATTAGTATTTACATGAAAAAAGCCGTATTTTGTCAGAATTTATCCGAGAGGTGGAAAAAATGTAGATACCATCTAAATAATTTTCAAAAAAAGCATGCTGCTTGGCTAAAAGGAAGCTCTTGCTTAAATTTTCGTTTAAATAAGTGTCGACGCACCAACCCACCTGGACATCCCGACAGAGACAGCAGGCATGCAGACCCCCCGATGATGTTTCAGAAACAGTCGGTAAAGTCAGTCTACAAAATCTTCTGAACCATACCGTTGTAGACTTTTTGCTTAGCAAGAAGATGTTATACTGCACGTGATGGCTGATCAGAATACTGATTTTCTGTTAGTTGATCTTTCGATGGATGTACTGATCTGGCAAATTACCTATACGCCTATACCTATACGAGTGGTTCCGATTCATGTCGCCATACGATTCGATTCATACGCCACAGCAGATACTCCACTGCGCATGATGTGTTCCTAATGTTGCATTAATAGTAAGTAGGTAGCTATGGTCAGTCGGTAGTTGTCCAACTTTTGGCACAGAGCAGATTTGACAGATCTGACAAATGTCATGTGTGCGCCATAGAAGCACGATGTTTTTTTGCCAAATACCAAAGTGAACAGACGCGTCTGCTTTGTGCTGCAAACAAATTATTTTTTTACCTCGAAAAATATCACAAAAGTTTCTTTGAACGTTTTTTAAAGTGTCACCGTGTGAAGTGTGTTAAGTGAGAGGGTGAGTGCAATGGATTTTTTTACGCGAAATTTAGTTTTCTTTGAGATTCAATACCGGGTTCGGACACAATCTACACAGCAAACATTTTTTTCATATGATTTCAAAATGGCTGCTCAAGGGAGTTGTGGACACTTGAATGTCGGGAGTTGTGGACACCCAATTTTTTTTTTGGCAAATCGTGAAATATTGTCGTTGATGTCAATATAAATTATTTTAATAGTGTTTTATGCATTTTTTCGATGTTTTTAGTCATGTCGTCGAAGAAAAATTAAAAAAAATCGTCCGATTTAACGGGAATTGATTTTAATGCGCTGACAAATGCCATTAAACGATGCTTGGTGGAAAAGCAATCCGTAAAACCGACTGCTGCGGCGTTTGCTATTCCCCGAACCTCTCTCATACGCTACCTGAAGAAAGTGGAAGAGGAGTTTGATGACATTGAAGCCATTGACGATGCTGCTTTGTTGGAATTTGTGCGTAGATGTAGCCAACGCGTGCCATCGAATCAGGTAAATTGATGTTTTTGACTTTCTCCAGATAGTATTGAAGAGTGTTGATTAATTATTTGAATTTTTTTCATTATTTAGGTCTTTTCGCCGGATCAGGAAGAGGACTTGGTCACATACGTGTTGAAATGTGCCAGTCATTACTACGGCCTCAGAACAAACTTCGTTGAATCGCGTTAAAGCTTTCTGCAAGGCCAATGTGGAGAAATTTTTCGAACAATTGGATGCGTTGTTGGATGAGCATCATTTTCCGGCCGCGCGCATTTTCAATATGGACGAATCCGGCTTTTCAACTGTTCCAACGAAAATTGGGAAAGTAATCGCCTTAAAGGGCTTGAAGCGTGTTGGCAAGTTGGAAGGCGCCGAACGAGGCACCATGATCACCATGGCGTTGACAGTCGACGCCAGTGGAAACAGTATGCCACCGTTTTTCTTGTTTCCAAAGAAAAAAATGCAAAGTTGCTTTCTCGACTATGTCAGTGATGGATCCGCCTGCAGCCATCGACTACAACCTTTGGATGTGTCTGTGTTTGGTCCAGTCAAGGCCTACTACAAATCGCAATGCGCAGCTTGGCAAAAGAACAATGCAAACAAGGTAGGTTAATGAATCTTTTGCATTCAATTCCCTTGGAGTCATGCATGAAAAAACGTTGAGAACATGTGTTCTTTTCATGCATATTCTCAACGCTTTACTCATGCATGTGAACCTTGTAAATTTCATATTAAATTAAATAATTAAACGTTTTCGCTTCCTTCGTTTCAGCCCTTGGAAATACGTCACCTTGCTGGCTTAATCTGCAAAACGCTTGATATTGCGTTGGCGCCGAAGACTATCAAGGCTGGTTTTCGGGCAACAGGAATCGCACCATACGATCCAGACATTTTCACTGATGCTGATTATGTTCAAGCCGTCGAAAGAAATAAGGTAGAAGCTGCCGTCGAAAATGAATTGGGCGAGGAAGAGCAGCGCCGCATCGTGGTATTGCTTGATCCGGCTGTTGGCCACGTCGAAGATGTTTGCAGGACACCAGAGCCGTCCACTTCCAGTCCACCAGAGCAGAAGTCATCGGACGAGGAAGATGAGGACGAGGACTTCTGCATCATTTGCATGAAGACGTTGCCAAAAAAATTGACCTCCTCAAATTCCGTTCACTGCAATGAATGTGATCGGCCAGTCCACTTGAAGTGTGCTGACATGCGTGCCAGCTACTTCACATGCGCGAATTGTGCTTCTGACGTGGAATGATGCCCTCTCTCGTTATTCTTTTTGCCATTGATGGCCTTTAAAATTAATAAACTTTCATTATTGATTAATTTCATTGCGTTTAACTTCATACTTTGTATATTTAAGCTCATTTTACAAAGGTGTCCACAACCCCCCCACCAAAAAAAAATATCGCAAAAATTTTTTCAATGGGAGATATCAATGTAATTCTTTCAAAACTAGTTAGCTGAGGTTTCTAGCTTTCCATTGATATGCATATGTCCGCATAATATGCCCCAGGTAAAAATATATGATTGAAAAACAAAACTGCCTACCTTCCCCGACATATATGAAATATAAAATATAGGTACCTAGAATGGATATTAAAACATTACTTTAATATTTATTTTTTATATATATTTTTAGGGGCGTTGATGGGCAGTGCCACGCCCATTTTTTTCAAAACCCATTTCCAAATGAGATCTTTAATGGTATCCAAAAAACTTTTCAGGAAAAAATTGAAAAACCTTCGAGTTGTTAATTTATATCAGAAAATTGTCGTTTTGACCTATAGCGCATTGCTAAAGTTATGGAGCAGAAAGATATTTAGGTGCTTTCTTGCAAGATGCAGGTACGAGTTTTACCTTCGGTTTGGGGTAGAATGAGCTTGTACTTCCTCGTCGCTAACCCACAGACCTCGGTTCCGACTATCTAAAGCTCCTGGATTAGGACGACGTCGGCTCCCCTTGCATCCAAGCGGAGTATGAGTGCAGCGGATGCTGCTTTACAGTGGTGGAGATTTATTTGAAAGAGTCTCAGAGACATCTTCAAGGATCTCCACCACTGTAGTGTCGGCGTCTGAGTCGTCGGATACATCATCTCGACAGCGCGTCAGCTCTGCGTCAGAGGAGTAGCCTTCTTTTGTCGGCTCCAGCTCGTTGTCGGGTGCCTCGATTTTCCGATCAGCGACTCTTTGTTGAGGATGATAACGGCCTGGTTCGTCGGCCCTTTTGTCTCCTCGACCTTGGCTACCTTCCAGTCTTGGGTTGGCAGGGTTGGGTTGTACCTCTGCAACATCTTTAGGATGCGCTCAGGCTCCTTAAAAGTAGCCGGCACCCATATTCTGGCCCTCGGTCTGCTGGGCACCTCGCTCCAGTCTACAGCGACGAGCTTCGCCCCAGCGTAGACCTCTCCGATCTGCGCCACCGCTGCTTTGTACAGCTTTACGGAGCGCTCATCTTCGCAGGCTACTACTTTGATGTTGCCCTGGAACCACCCCATGTCTGCAGACTGGGGGTGGCCCTGGGTCTTTATCGAGCAGCTCGAAGCACCCACTTCCATTGGAATCTTGCCCTCCGCGCTGCCTTTATCGAGGACGCCAATCAGCGTCCTCTCCTTGGCAATCTGCGCGAAGGAGATGTTAGGCATCACCCTTGACCTTTTCGCGGCCGGACCAGGTGTCTCCTGCGACCGTTGTCTCTTTGGTTGTGAGCCCATTGTGAAGTGTGGGAGCACCGATGTGGCCCACTCCACCTTCTTAAGCCAGTCAGCTGGTTGCCCTGAGTGCCCTGCACTCCTCCTTTCGGCATATGGATGCTTTTTAGCCTGGGCGCTGGTCGAAGGCAGATCATCTCCCTCCACCTTACCAGAAGGTCGGGCAGCGGCAATGTTGCTTAGCTGCCTCTCCAAGGAGTCGGTGTTGAGAGCTGGTCCGCAACCCACCCCAGATTCAGGATGGGACCCACTCGGATTCACCCCAGCGCTTTCCGCCTTACAGGTCTGTCCTGCTGTTGAGCTGGTCGGGCCAGGCCTTTGGTCCGATGCCATGCAGGGGATTGCTCCCATTTGACATTTGGGGAGTGTCAGACTCTGTTTGGTTTTTTTGTTGTTTTTTGTTTTTATTTTGACTTTTATACATGTATAATGTATACGCCCCACGAGATGCAGAGAAAGGGAACGGTCAGCTCGGGCAGAGATCCACGTTGCCCGGGTAAGGCATCATTAGAACAGGGGGCGACCAAGTCCCTGAGCTCTCCGTTCGAGACTGGGCTAGTTTTTGAACCGGGCCCCCAGCCAGGCTGACTCTCGGCACGGGTCGAATGACACCTTAGCCCAGCCCGGTGTGAGGTGAGTGTGGTGGATGGGATGTGGGTAGGTAGTGTGTGGGGGGAGTGGGAGTGTGTGAGCTACTTATACGAGGCGGCACCACAAGCGCATCGTCAGTGTTGCTGCTTCGCGAACACCCGCTGGCTGTCCGGGACTGCTTATTTTCGGTAATATCGCTAAAGATGACCGATTATTCGCAGCTGACCTACCTTTTTTAGGGGTAGGCCTTTCGCTATCCGCAACCTGCAACCCGTCCGGTGGCCTCAGCTAGGCCCCCTCTGAGCCACCTCACGCGCTCATCAGACCAGACTCCGCCATGTAAGTCGCATATCAATGTGGACGCCAAGGTATGTTACATCGTCGGCTTGTGGAAGTTGCTTGTTATTCAGGGTTTGCGGGGGACCCGTTTGTCTGTTGAAAGTAAACGTTTTGTTTACACTTCTGCTCGTTTATTTTTATGCGCCAGTCTGATAACCACTTCTCTACTACCACGAGATAATCAGCTAGTAGTGCTGTTGCTTGAATTTGGCATTTGGACCGGCTTATGATCGCGGTATCGTCTGCGAATGTAGAAGTTATTAGCCGCTCGTTCGTGGGAATATCCGCTGTGGACAAATAGAGTTGGACCGAGGGCGCTACTTTGAGGAACTCCAGCACCTGTAGTGTAATCATTAGATATTGTAGCGTTGCATCTCACGGCGAAGACTCTATTTTAGAGGTACGATTCGAGTAGCTTTGTGAGTGTTTTCGGGCAGAATGTTTGTGATTTAATGCTTTAGACCATCAAGCCAACTTGGTCGAAAGCCTGTGCAACGTCAAGGAATATCGTACTGCAGTATTCCCGATATTCGAATGCAGTCCGTATTTCTGATGTTAATCTGTTGACGTGCTCTATTGTTCCATGGCTTTCCCGAAAACCAAATTGATATGGAACTGTGGGGAACATGATTTTTATTCCCGATCGGCCGAATAAATAAAAACGCGGCGCAGAAATAAAATTACGATTTCTGCTTTATTGGTTGATGTCTAAACGGAGAGTGGCGCTTGCTTGCCCTTCTCATTGCGTTTGGCACCAACGCTGCCATCGACTCAGGAGGTTGAAACGGAGATGCGGCACGTCTGGCTCGTCGAATGCAGCACTCGGTGCTCCATTAAGAAAGATTGTCAGGCCTTTCTGTAATTGCATAAAGTACCCGGAAAGTAAGTAAAGCAGAGATTTTACAGTTCAAGGTCTGAATTTCATCAAGAGTGAAAATGTTAACTGTCTTAAAGCCTATTCACACTGATCACCGTTTACCGTTTACCGTCTATTTCCTAGACGGTGCGTAAGGTTTTGCCGTTCCTAAAATTTCCCAGTTAGTTCCACCGTCTATTTTAAATGTTCTTAAACCGCACGTTTCTATGCGATATTTAGCCGATGGTTTTCAAATGCGACTCTGGAAAATTGGCATTCACAACGAAAAAAATGAAATTCACTGCGAATATGTAAACAATGACCGCCAAAAAAACCAAAACAAAAACACAATCTAAAATGGAAGGAGTATCAGGTGGTAAGTTTATACATATATATATTTTTAATTTAATAATTGTATTGTTAATATTTGAAAACAATGCAGATAATAAGAAAAGAGCAGGCGGCGGCAGGCTGCAGTGGACCACGGAAATGGAAATAATGCTGATAGACATTTGGCAAGAGAGTATTGACGATTTGCGGGGAGTTCGCAGAGAACTCTCATGTTTATATGGAGATGGCGGATTCATTGAAGGAGGCTGGGATCGATGTTGGATGGGTTGACATTAGGTGCAAATTGGAAAACATGACCAGAAAATACAAGTATATATTCTTGAATTTGAAATTGAAATTAACTTTATTTGTATACCTTGTAGAATGGAGAAGGAGAAAGTAGGGCCAAGTGGAGGTGCTCCGTCTGGATGGAAGCATTATGAGAAGTTCAACTCCTTCTTGGGATCTTTCCGGGTAAACAATATGGAGCAGAACACGGTGGACAACGAAAGTAAGTTAAAAAATAGATGTTCTTAACAATATATTAATAACACTACTCGACAAATTTCAACTTTTTTTTTCCGCTGTCTCCAAAAATGACTTTTTCTAATAGATTGGGAGATTTAAAATTTTTTTAAGAATTATGGTTTTTTTTTCATGGAGTAGTTTTTTTTTAAAGAATTTTTTAAAAATCTGGTATTTTTTGTCATAGGTAGTGCTTCTATTTTTCACATAACTCTCGTTTCATACAACTGGTTGTATTGAACTTTGCAGTTAAAAAATGCTGATAAATGCAGCTATAAATCCGACTCAGACACTTTGTAGCAGAAACTTAACGTCTGGCAGATATTAAGCTTCCAAATTGAAATTTCATCATTTTTTTCGGTATTTTTTACCCTAAATTTTGACTTTGAAACTTCAGGAAAAATCGAAAAAAAAAAACGAGGGTGAACGTTGTGAGCCGCGGCAAAGGCCGCGGCTCTACCTTATACCCGGTACTCAGTCAGTATACACATATGTACATACATATATGAGCTTGCGATTTATGCAATTTATTATATGTTCGCAAAAGGGACAAATTAAATTTTGGGCAAAAAATAATATTTCAAAAAATGACGTCAAATCATTTTTGGAATATTATACATGTTTTCAATTTTGTTTGCATATGCTTTTTACATCTGCTTCTAAATTTCTACATGACATGTATAACTACATATTTGAGACGTACAAGTGCTTGCGACAGAGAGAGAGGGAATGAGTTGGCAGGCGTTGCGTAGCCACTGAAATTTAATTTGTTTCTTCTGGCCATAATATTGATTCGACCTGATCCAGATTCGGCAATCTAGTAGATATGGTAATTTTCCATGATTCTGCGTTTTTCGTTTTCATTTATCTTAAAAATTGTGGATTCCACAGATTTTCGTCCTTTGTGGGGGCAAAAAAGGGCGTGGCAAAATTTTGAAATACACTTGTGCTGGTTTGATATCACAGGAGCTTGGATAGAAAGTTTGGTTTCTCTAGCTCTTATAGTCTCTGAGACCTAGGCGCTCATTTAGACGAATAGACAAAGCAGATGGGGTCGCGTGTGAGAGAGAGCGAGAGGGAATGATGACTTTCGAAATGGTTTTCTTCATTGTAGCTATAATAGTGATCCGATCTGATCCAGATTCAACACTCTGATAGAAATGATCATTCGCTATAATTCTGCGTTTTTAGTTTTCTCGTATCTTCAACATTGTGTACGCCACAGACGTTCGTCCTTTGTGGGGGCGGAAAAGGGCGGGGCAAAATTACATACATTTGGAGTAGTGTGATTACAGAGGAGACTGGATACAAAACTTGGTTGCTCTAGCTTTAATAGTCTCTGAGATATAGGCGCAAATGAAGACGGACGGACAGACGGACGGACGGACGGACGGACGGACGGACAGACAGACATGGCTATATCGACTCGGCTATTGATGCTGATCAAGAATATATATACTTTATGGGGTCGGAAACGCTTCCTTCTGGGCGTTACACACAACCGTTATCCCCACAAATCTAATATACCCTTAAACTCTTCGAGTACCGGGTATAATAAATGAATGCCTGGATTTTTGGTTTTAGATAGACACATTAATAAGGCGTCGTTAAAGTATCGCTTATAAAAATATAAAATCAAACGGCTAAGTTATAACCGTTTGACCAAAACGACCCAAATCTCATTTTATCTGAAAAAATACCGAAAAATACTTGAATTTATTTAAGTGTTATGGTACTTAAATATTTTTATTGTTATTGCTTGTTACTATTTTTAAAATGGTTTGTCTGTCTTCTTTTGTCATTTAAGTCAGATTCTTTTATGAGAGTCCACACATAGTCGCCCAACATATTCTCATTCCAAACACCTTGATACCGTCGTTCCATAGCTTTTAATTGTTGGTGAAATCTCTCTCCGTGTTCATCACTAACATCCCCAAGGTTTGGCGGAAAAAGTCTAAGTGGGAGTGCAGGAAATGGATTTTGAGTGACATGTTGGCTCCAATTTGTTCATAATTCTTAAGTAGGTCTTGAACGATTTTAACGTAATCATCACTCTTTCTGTTACCAAGAAAATTTGTTGTAACCATTCGGAATGAGTTCCAGGCTGCTTTTTCATTCGTAGATAAAATATTTTCAAATCCATCATCTTTTAGTAGTTTTCGAATTTGGGGGCCATCAAATACGCCTTCTTTAACTTTTGCCAGCGACAGACGTGGAAAAACCGTTTTGAGGTAATTCATCGATTCACCTTCGTAATCCAGTGCTTTAACAAAATTTTTTATCAGTCCTAGCTTAATGTGCAATGGTGGTAATATAATGTCTTGGACTTTCACAAGAGCTGCATTTTGTACGTTGTGATGTCCCAAAGTATTTTCGTTCCGTTTTTCCCAGTTCTTTCTTGTGTAATGCTCTTTTCTATCTCGGCTATCCCATAGGCACAGGAAGCAACAGTATTTTGTATAACCGCCTTGCAATCCAGTTAACATGGCTACAACTTTTAAGTCACACGCGACCTTCCACTGGTGTTCTTTATATTTAATATTTTCAAACAATTTAGTCATTGTTTGATAGGACTCTTTCATATTAACAGCATGGGCGATGGGAATAGACGGCTTTTGATTTCCATTGTGTAGCAAAACAGCCTTTAAACTTTCTTTACTGCTGTCAACAAATAACCTCCAATCGTTTGGGTCGTAATCTTCACCCAGTTCCCTGAAGAGGCCGAAAATGTCGTGACAAACGCACATGTCATCCTTCGTCATATAAAACTGTGCGTGAACCAAGTGACGCGTCCGGAAATGAGTTATTTTGACATCTTCCTTCAATAAACGGGCATCCTTTAAAATAGATCCAAGAATCTGAGCTTTACTTTTAGGAAGTTCCAGGATCCTCACCAAATCGTTCAATTGTTCCTGTGATAATGGCTTGCAAAATTTATATTCTCCTGATTGGTCATTACTTGAATCCGTTGTTCCATACGACGAAGAAGACATCTCCTCTTTTTTGCGTTTTAATGGCGATATTTCCTTCAAAGGAGGAGCAGGAAGCGTAAAGCCTTGACGAGACTCTTGCGGGTATTTATATCTCTCACCTACCCCAAACCCTTTTTTTTCGAATAAACAAAAGAAACATTCAATGCTGTGATTTTTTGGTTTTCTCCAAAGCATTGGAGTTCCAAATCGAAATTGTTTTCTAAAAAAAAAATGTGCAAGAAAAAAAGTAATGCTTAGTATTTTTTGTACACTTCATAGCTTCTGATTTAGGGTAACTTACTTTTCCTCTTTATTAAATGCTGTTAAATTCAATTTGCACGTTTTGCATATACAGCTTGGAGCCCACTCTTCGCCAATACTTTTGGGCCACATCTTATAGTTTTCCTTATACTGTTCTTGGAACTTTTCGGTAAAAACGATTTTTTCTTCTTTGCTGGTCATATACTTTCCACATATGTATGTAGCAAAACGAGTCTGCTCGGTAAGCACATGAAGTTGACCGACTTGGGTTGTCCATTTCAATTAGAAACAATTGGTATTTTTCGAAAACACACGATCGTATTCTGCTGGAAGTCAGAACTACACTGAGGCAGGGATACTATAGGTACAGAGTTATATATCCTTTTTTATGAATAGCTTGAAGGAGAAAGGTCAAATATCTGCGGGACCAGCACCTGTGAAGGAAAAAGGTCAACATTTGACCCTAACAGGTATTTATGTATATTTATCCTCACCAAGGCTTAGGTATAAGGAATAAGGAATAAAACTGTCCACAACACTTACACCCCAAATAAATATGACCAGGTAGGATATATATCCGATATATATCAATACCTAAGACTCGGTAAAACCAAAATTACAGGTCCTTTTTGTTTTTTGCAATCCCATTTTGGAAGTTGGACCAAAAACGTACCGGACGTTATTTGTTCAGGTAAAAGTCATTTTGGGTCGTTTTGGTCAAACGGTTATAACTTAGCCGTTTGATTTTATATTTTTATAAGCGATACCTTAAACGACGCGTAATTAATGTGTCTATCTAAAACCAAAAATCCAGGCATTCATTTATTTTTATTTTTTTTTTCGATTTTTCTTGAAGTTTCAAAGTCAAAATTTCGGGTAAAAAATACCGAAAAAAATGATGAAATTTCAATTTGGAAGCTTAATATCTGCCAGACGTTAAGTTTCTGCTACAAAGTGTCTGAGTCGGATTTATAGCTGCATTTATCAGCTTTTTTTAACTGCAAACTTCAATACAACCAGTTGTAGGAAACTTAAGTTATGTGAAAAATAGAAGCACTACCTATGACAAAAAATACCAGATTTTTAAAAAATTCTTTAAAAAAAAACTACTCCATGAAAAAAAAAAAAAAATTCTTCAAAATTTTTAAACATCCAAATCTATCAGAAAAAGTCATTTTTGGAGACAGCGGAAAAGTCGTGTCGACTAGTGTAATAGGCGTTAATTAACAGATTCAGATCAATTCTTTTCGGAGGGAGCTATTATCGAGGTCGACCTGGACGGTTACTGCAGCTCGAGTGCATTCTCTGCCAGCAATGGTCCCCCGCCGAAGCGCACCAAGGTTGATGGCTGAAGGTGATTGCTGATGTAGCCAAAGCAAGATTAGAAGAAAAGACAGAGTTCCACAAGAAGCAGATCGAAATGGCTGAGCTGCTGGGCAAACGAATGGATGCACTAGTAAGCAGTCAATCCAAATTCCAGAATGATCTTTTGGATTGCTTAAAACAAAAAAAAAATGAATAAATAAGTTTCTAAATTGTATTTTATTTCTTATTTATTGCGATTTACGCAATATTTTGCTATAGCAGAACGTATCTGTTCTTCTGACTGGTTATAATCAGCAGAGCTCTCTCTGCTCTGCTGGTAAAAGCTCCCAACTATCGTTAATTGCGTTGTTGTGCATATTTAAAATATTGTGCAGTATGCAACAGCACATAATTATTGCGCTATTGTTTTTATGGTGGCTGTCGAGACCTTTTCCGATTATCCTAAATCTAGCTTTCAAATGACCAAAAGCATTTTCTACAACTCGCCTAGCTTTAGATAAGTTGTAGTTGAACGTACGCTGTTCCAAAGAAGCGGCTGTAGAAAATGGATATGGCTTCATTAGCCTTTTAGAAAATCGGAACGCCGAGTCCCCGATTAGCATTACAGGCACCTGCACTCCTTCAATTTCCTTGGATTTTTCCTGAAGCATCTCTGAAGCTTCAATGCGTTTTTAAAGGCTTGACTTCCGATAGATCATGGAGTCATTGCACCTTCCTGCAGAGCCAATGTTTACATATGTAAATCTGTATCTAAAGTGAAACAGAATAAGAATACTGTAACCTCTTAATAAATACATAATTTCATGGCAGTATCCTACCTATAATCAACTAGGGCAAACAATACGGTTGAATACCAGCCTTTATAATTGTGGTGGTCGACTGCCTCAGCTGCGGGTGGTTTAATTTCGATGTGGCAGCCATCTAGATTGAAAAGGAAGTGTTCAAACCAATTTATATGCATACATATAAATACATATGCTATTGATTTTTTACCAATTGCACCCAGGCACTGAGGAAACCCAATTGCCTCGAATCCCTTCACACACTCATCAATTTTTTCGGAAGTGAGATAGTTGGGCGACATGTACTCATCCGAAAATTCGTGGATGACTGCTCTGCAAAACTCGTGCAGGATGTTGCACACGGTGTTTGGTGCCACGCCGAAAAGCCTACCAACTGTCCGATACTCAGAGGACGAGCCCAAGGTGTACATGGCAATGGCAATTCGCTTCTCCAATGGAATGGCAGCTCTACAGTTTGTATCCTGTTTCCGGAGCACTTCCAGCCGATTTACTAAAATGTTAAAGCAGGTCCTCTCCATTCTGAAGCTCTCTTTGAAAAACGCTTCGTTGTTGTCAGGCACATCTTCCTCCCAAAATGTCCCGAAGCGCTTCTACACAACATAAGACCTTGTACTTAAAACTTTGGTAGCATTTAGTATAAGTACTCACAAACGACCACAACCTTCCTGGCTTTTGTTCTTCTAAAGCGGCTGCCCAAAGATGGAGCTTCTCCTCGTCAAAGTCGCCGCTGTAATCGCTATCAAAATTAATTTCGTTCAACAACATCATTAGTTATTGCAAGAAAATATTTTGCTGTTGAACCACAGTTGCAACTGCTAATTTTTTGTTTAAATCCATTTTTTTTCAAACACAAATAAAAATTCTTCCGCTTAGAAACTCAGTTCTATTTTCGTCATCAGCTGTTAGGCGGTAAACGGTAGACGGTGCCAGTGTGAATCGCAGTTTCACCGTCTGTCAAAAATCCCAACGTTCCCCCGTGACGGGCTCAGTGTGCTGAGGGTATAAGCCTATCCTGTACTATCCATATCGATAGTTCTGCTGGTTAAAGGGCTGCCAACCCTACGTCCTGAACTATCATTCATAATTTCAAAGAATTATGATTTTTTTCTTTTCTAGGTTTAGTTGTTCTTTTAAGAATTTTTTAAAATCAGGTTTTTTTCCAGAGGTTCCGCTTCTATTTTTCACATAACTTAAGTTTCCTACAAATGCACATTGGGCCAGCGACCCCGATTTTCGACGAAAATTAAAATAATAAAGCTAGAGACTTCAAATTTGGTACACATGATAGCAGCGATATATATATATATATATCTTAATTTTGGACCGATCTGACCACGCCTACTCCTACCGCCCATAAACGATACTATTCGCTTCTATTGTTTTTTATCCCGTAGTCTGTTATGCTAGAGTACGTTAATAAAATTCTTTCAATAAAATATTTGTACTTTTTTACTTTATACTTAAAGAAAAAAATTGGTTGAAGGTTTACAAGTATGTAACAAAAAATTTATTCCAAATCTTCTTCTACATCTATTTCTATTGAAAACTTATTTTCAGTTTCGGAATCCGATTCTTCACTTTCACTTATTCCAGAATTACTACTAGTGTCTAGGGAAATATTATTGTTATTGTTATTACAAAAAATATTTTCAAAACTTGGTGTTTCTAAAAGTGCCACAACAGCTGTCGGAAAAGGATCTTTTTTATTTCCACCCAATCGTTTTTTTAAATAGGTGCTCGATACAAGAGGATCTGAGGAATCCATTGCTCTTTGGAAAACATCTGCCATATTGTTTCATCGTGTATCCTTCCGAGCATGTGATAGCCTATCGCTCTTGTAATATTTGTTGCGAGCTTCTGAGGCATTTTCTCCAAGGACACCTACTGGCAGTACAGATGCTTCTATTATTTGGAATCCATGCATTAAAACTTTGTGAACCGTTGCCGATATTGGAAACCATGAGTACAAGGACATATAGAGTGTTGTTGTTTCTTGACAATATTTTTTAAATTGTTTTACATCAATTGGCAGCTGGCAGGAAATCGCAATTAAAATGTTTCGCAAATATGTGATAAGCGACTCATCAAGACCTAAGATTTCAGCCAGCAGCTTAGGTTTTGCAAAAGCTTGTCTTGCTATGTTTCCGTCGTTGGTGTTTCCACTTCCATTCTGCTTAGGCTTGTCCACATGTAGGGCCATATTCTTCCACATCTTCTCCTGAACTATTTTTTTCTTTTTCGCCATATCCTTTTTTCCATTTTCATCTCTAATTTTCCATTTTTTGAGTCTAGATCTATAAGCAATTTTAAGAACAAATTAAAAAAATCGAATCCACGCATGAAGTGGGCTTATTCCATATTGTAATGTTCCAAGTCTTGGCTTAAATTTTGCTGAATCCATGTTTCCACTTTCCATGAAATCTTTTGGGCTTGCTCCACAGATGGGACACAATTGGCAAGATTTAGTTTCAGTCAAAATGTTCACAATTTTCCCGTCTAAAGGTGTCATATGCAGATCATATTTAACTGTTATGATTCTTCGATTTACAACAGTACAGACACATGAAGACAAATCTTTTATTTGATCGTCCAAATTTGACTTTTCTTTGAGAATATGGTTCTTGGTCTCTTTAACAAATTCCAGTTTGATGGGCCTACAAAATCGAATAGACTGAGGAGTACGATTTAACCACAATATATTTCCAATATCATCCATTAATTTTAGAGGAATCATTGTTGTCGCGAAGAGGGATTGGTCGAGAAGCATTGGATCTCTACCAGAAAAGTTTTGCTTGTATGTGCTTTGTCCTGTTGTTCCGTCAAATCCATAGCTTGCAATAAGAGTTACATTTGAAATATATCCAAAGTGCTCAAATATATCTCCTTGCATTTGAATTATGCGGCAACTAGTGTGATCTAGAACTAGTTAATATGGTTACCACTTTTAAGTCACACACGATCTTTCACTGTGTTCTTTATATTTAGTATTTTCAAACCATTTATTATTTGACTTCCATTGTGTAGCAAAACAGCCTTTAAACTTTCCTAACTGCTGTCAGCAAATAACCTCCAATTTTTTGGGTCGTAAGCTTCACCCAGTTTCTTGAAGAGTCCGAAATTGTCGTGGCAAACGCTCATGTCATCTTTCGTCATATAAAATTGTGCGGGAACCATGTGACGCGTCCGGAAATAAGTTATGTTGACATCTTCCTTCAATAAACGGGCATCCTTTAAATAGATCCAAGAAGCTCAGCTTTGTTTTCAGGAAGTTCCAAGATCCTCACAAAATCGTTCAATTGTAAATGTGAAAGAGGCTTGCAATATTTATATTCTCCTGGATGGTCATTGTTCCATGCGAGGAAGAAGACATCTCCTCTTTTTTAGGGGGCTTAGTGGCGGAATTTCCTCCAAAGGACGAGCAGGAAGCGTAAAGCCTTGACGAGACTGTTTCGGGTAATCACTTTTCATATTTTTCCTTTCCATATTTGTCCTTTGCCGGTCCGCCTAGCAACCGCTTCGCCAATATCCAACGTTTGGACTCGGATACACCATAAAAATGCATAATGTCCTCAAAGCTACTTATCCAACTGGTTATAGCATTGTCGTCATCTCCAGAAAATGGACGGATTAACGCCTCGATGCAAGTCAGGTCAATGTAATCTCTCGGCGTTTTCAACTCAGTAGCCTCTTCCTCCATTTTCAGCACGCTCTTTTGAGAAACGTAAAATTTTTCTAGCTGCTTCAAACGGAGTAAATCTTCTAAATATTCTTCTGATCGTACGGTCTGTGTTGGACAAGCGTTGTCTTGTCGTGGCATTATTTTTTCTCGAACGTTCTTCACAAATTCATCATCACTTTTTGGCGCCACCTCTACTGCGTGTTGTGCACTACGGTTGTCTCTCTCTATCTTGCGCTCAACGGGGACTTCGAAAATGGCGGCTTGCATCGTCTGGTCTGCGCTTGGCGCCGTATCCAGCTAGGGAGCGTACCTTCCATGATTTTTTTCACTGCCGTGCGAAATTGGCATATGGTAGCGTCTAGATCAAAATAAAATGATCAAGTGCCTACGCAATATTTCGCAAAGTTCACCTTTTGTTTTATTTCTTATAACTGCGTATTTCATCGTTGAGTTTTGGGGCGCATACCACACCTGATTTGTACACTTTCAATGTTTCGTTGTATTATTATTATGCTTCTTTTTATTTCTTGATTGTCCAACTTCGAATGATTGTGCCCTGACGCCATAAGCCCTGTCGAGAACATAGCAGTTCTTACAATTGTATCGATAAGTAAATCTTAACATGAAATTCGTAACTAATTGCCTCTTCCCTCACAGCATATTTACGGGAAACGGAGGTATTTTTTGACAAATGTGAAACAGCAATTCCCACAGGCCACCATCCATGGAAAACACAGTTGACAACAACAAACAAATAATTTGTGCACTTAATTTTGTCAAAAGTTAACAACAAATATGGAAAAATGTAATTATTTTTTCGACTGTGGTTCAACAGCAACAAATGAAGTTCGACAAATGAATTCGATGAGAAGAATTTTTTGTAATGCTAAATTATTCTAATGAAAGTATACCAAGAAGGGCTGGCCACTCTAGCTGAACTAGCTAGCTAGCCACTCTAGCTGAACCCTCCATGAGGGTGCCGGCTGGGCATTGATCTCGAGTCGGGAGAGCTGGGTTAGGGCCATGGTTTGAGGCTAGGCATAAAACGCTAGAGGGTGGTCCCCCCAAAAATAATAGCCACTTTGGATCTTCGGGCCAAATATGGAGGGTAAGAGGGTGGAATGCGTGACTGCTACCGCCGGCGCGCACGTGGAGTAGCAATTCTCCTTGTGTTTCGCCAGTGGACATACCTCGGACGTGGCAGCAGCAGGCCACGCCAGCTGTAGAACGACCGCCAGATCACTCCCTCACTCCAAGCTGAGCAGCACGGATGCCGCTGTTGAAGCAGATACGGATCTCGGGAGCGTGCTCTCAATCAGCCACACGGAGGAAAAGAGCTTTCCCCGCTCGCCGGAGCCAGGTACCAGCTCCACTCGTAGGGAAGAGACGCAGCGTTCCATGGAGGGGATGAAGGCTCTATCGCAATACAGGGCAGCCCTCAAGATCCTGAGCGGGCTCCAGAGCAAAGCCGACATCTCCCAGGAGAAGAAAGCCAGGCTGACCTGGGCCGAACAGCGTGTGGAGGAGAGCAGACGCCACTTTTCGCAGATGCCACAAATGCTGGCGACAATCGGTAAATATGCCAATAAAGTGGAGGAGATGTTGGCCAACAAGAGGCAACGCTCGGTCGAGAGTGCCACCAAAGATACTCAGGCAAGCAAGCGGCAACGCGGGCCCAAGGGCACAGCCCCCGTCGAAAGTGGCTCCCCAAAAAACTCCCGAAGTCGAAGACAGTGAATGACGCGGCCAAACGACATCTGATCGGGGCGCTCATTGACCGCAGCGACGAGTACGGGAAGATGACGGCAGCGCAGTGGAAGCTGGTACACGCGCGGCTAGTGGACGCACTGTTTGCGCGGATGGAGGAGGATCCACAGCCCTCATGCCCACCTTTGATGGTGCTGGGTGGCTAAATAGGGTACAAATCCTCAAGTGCAACGACGATCCAACGCTTAGGTGGCTGACTCAAACTGTTGGCCAAATGGACGCGATGTGGGAAGGGGCCAAGCTGGAGGTGGTCTACAGGAAGCTAATCCCGTCTATACCAAAGGCGAAGGTACTCTTCCCCATCATGATCCAAGGAGACAGGGCGCTGAAGCTCCTACAGCATCAGAACCCGGAGATACCCTCCGGGAACTGAAAGGTGCTACACACTGGGAGCCCATAACCCAACGAAGGGGGCCGGTGTGTAATTCTCAAAATAAACAAGGAGGCGGAGGACCTCTTATACCCCAGATTTGGGAAGATGGCGTGGGGCATGGGCAGTGTCTAGAAGTAGCCTAAAGAAACGCTACCCGGGGATAAAGATGCGCACACCCTTGAGGCAGGCGAGGTGGAAAAAGACCTAGGTCTGGAAACCATCGTGGAGGCCGCCCAGGGGATTGCACTGCAAGACTCCCACGAGGAAGAGGACGGTGACCTGACGCTGGTTGTCAACCCGTCGAGCGCAGCTGAGCCAGCCACCCATGACGTTGAGTGTGCTGCAGCTGAACTTACATAAAAGCAAGACAGCGTCGGCGGAGCTCCGCATAGCCATGGAGTAAGGGCCCGTCGACATAGCTCTGGTCCAGGAGCCATGGATTGCATCAGGCAACTCAGTGGCCGGATTAAAAACCTTAAGTTATAACTCCTTTTACACAACATCGGTAAGCAGAAACAGAACCATCGTGCTCGTACGAAAGGGAATCCATGATCACCTTATATCTCATTACAGCTCAGATGACCTGACAGTGGTGACAAGGACTACTAACTATTCAATGGTACGGACGCAAATGCCCACCACAGTGAGTGGAGAAGCCCCGATATCAACGGCCGAAGTGAATCACTCCTAGACTTTATACTATCAACATATATAGAAGTAGCAAACGTGGGGGAGGAATACACCTTCGTACATAGGTCCCACCTCATCAAACGTGCTAGATCGTACTCTCGTAACGGGAAAGAGTACCGCAGTATCTGAATGGAGAGTCCTCAAAAGACCTTCCTTCTCAGATCAGTTCAAGTACGAATTTAAACACACTTGAAAAGATATAGTCTATAGAGACCCCCGGAACACAAACTGGGAAAAGTTCAGAAAAACGGTTACCTCGAAGCTCGCGAATCCGGGGTCAGTGCAATCTGCGGAAGACATAGAAAAGTCCCTTGAGTCTCTATCCAAGGATCTACTAGATGCCTACCGTGCATCATGCCCACCCTCAATAACGAAAAAGAGGACTAAGCCACTCTGGTGGAACCGGGACCTCTCCATCCTAAGAAACAACCTCAGGGAATTCTTCAAGCTCGCCAAACAAGCGAACAAAGAGTTTATAAACGAAGAATACAAGAATCTACTCAGGAACTACAAGAAAGAGATACACAAGGCACAACGCAGCTCGTGGAGGAACTTCTGCTCCAACATCGAGAAGGTGCCTAAAACGGAGAAGAAAGAAGAAAATCCAATGGGCCATATATTCCTTTACGGGAATATTCCCAGCCATGTTGCAGGTGACCCAAGAGGTGATCACCCCATGGCTTTTCGCTATATACACGGCATGCTGAAGGACAGGCTATATCCCTATCCAATGGAGAACTTCCAGAGTTGTCTTCCTCCCGAAGGCAGGAAAGTACAGCCATGTTAGTTCCAAGGATTATAGACCGATAAGCCTCACCTCCTTTCTACTAAAAACATTGGAAAAGCTGCTGGAGCTACACATCAGGAAGAAAGTAGGGACTGATGTCAACCAACCAGCATGCTTACACCAAAGGAAAGTCGGTGGAAACAGCACTACACTCGCTAGTAGCTTCCGTCGAGAAAGCCCTCAACACCAAAAAATATACACTAGGAGTATTTGTTGATATATCCGGAGCATTCAATAACGTGGCCACATGCGCAATAATGGATCGCCTAGAAGCAACCAACACTCACCCAGCAATCAACCACTGGATAAAGAACCTCCTAGGTTGTAGACGGGTTCAATCAGAATGGGGCACCGCCTCCATGGCCACAGAGGCACACCTTAAGGTGGAGTCCTGTCGCGTCTCCTGTAGAATCTGGTGGTCGACGACCTAATCAAGAGATTCGAAAGGAAGGCCCCAAAAATAGCGGCCTATGCAGATGACATAAGCATACTTATTAGAGAGTATGTCCATCGACCCTCAGCTCCATAATGGAAAGTATACTCAGGGAGATATATGAGTGGGCGGACGAAGTAGGACTCAGTATCAACGCGGACAAGACAGACTTCATCCTCTTCGGGATCCCCCCGAAAATCAATCAAACAAGGCTAACCCCAAAAACACAAGTCAAATACCTCGGCACAGTAATGGATATTAAGCTGGCATGAAGACCCAATGTAGTAGAAAGGGTGAAGAAGGCCACAATTGTTCTATACGCATCAAAGAAGATGCTCAGCAGCACATGGTGCCTGTCACCTGCTCTTATGCACTGGATCTACATCTCGGTGGTGCGACCAACTCTGCTGTATGGAGTCTTAATGTGGTGGCAAGCTACCGGAAAGAAGCCGTATCACAAGCTTATGGAAAAGACTCAGCGACAGGCTCTGCTCTGAATCACGGGGGCACTGAGGTCAACCCCAACAAAAGCTCTCGAGACCATACTTGGAATTAATCCCCTGGACATCTACACTCGTCTGACGGCAGGAAAGGCAGCACAGCGCCTGATTACGTCAGGAAATATGTGGCCACAAGGATACGGGCACAGTTCAATTGGCATAGACATGATCAGTTATACTGACTACATTGTGAGGACCCATACTGGGGCCTCACATGCTTATACGCAAATAATAGAATAATAATATATAAAAATAATAATAATAATAGAATATAATGTCATAAATATATAGATAAGCTAGATTTATTAGTAGAATAACCGCCAGATGCCCAGCTCACCCACACCCGAAAACCAGCAGCAGACAAGCCAAAGCGACGAACACACTCTGAAAACGGAGTGCGCGAAAGGAGAGAGAGAGAGAGAGCGGCCACTACCATAAGTGGCGCTCGGCCAGCCGTGTAGGCGAAAGAGATCCGCGAGAGCCGGGGCAGCGAAATCTCTCTCTTTCGGAAAAGTCCGGTTGACCCGAAAAGAACGGCGATGGGCCCAGCCCTGGGATCGACGGGCTCAATGGAAAAAATCGAGAGTTGAAATCGAGAGGCCGTGGCGTGCGGTTCAGAAAAAAACGCGAGTGTGAAACGAAAGTGTGGCGCGAAAGGAAAGAGAAAACTGAGAACGAAAAACCCCAACGCAGACTACGCCGAGGGACGCCCAAACAAAATCACAGCCCCCAACGCAGACCACGACGCGGACCCCAGGAAGCCAAGGAGGCTAGGGAGATCATGGGATGTCGACGTTATACACGCGGGTGAGCTGGCTGATGGCCAAGACGGGGAAAGGGCTTAGAGTAGGTGTGCGGTGGGAGTAGTTGGGCTGAATAATCAATAAAACCCTCTCATGCATATATATATACCCCTAATTAAACCTCTCTTTTTGCTCGTCGCTCGGGTGGCCGGCGTCCCGGCTGTAACACCTATTTCCCTCCTCTCCCCCTTGTTCTATCGTGCCTCCTTGATCTCGGCAACAGGGGTTTTACCCTGCCGATATCGGGAGTGATACGTCTTCCTCCCACGCCCTTCAGTCTCAATAGTCTCAGCAACTTACAAATAAACTGTAAGTGACCCTGGACAGACTTAGATGTGTACCCCAGCCTCAGATCACTACTTTACAGATGGCGCCCGAGCAGGGACTGTTGAGACAATTTAGTAGATCGATTTCTGGACGATTCCACCCTTTGTGGCCTAAAGACCCATAAGCATATCACATAGGTAGCATCGCATATACCCGAGAAGAAACTTGTAGGGGAGTAGTGCGATCCCCGTTATTTGAAAACGGAGTGCGCGAAAGGAGATAGAGAGAGAAAAACCCACACTTCGAGACATAGCCCAGCCGACAAGCAGAGCAGAATGCGATAACCGTTATGTATATTTACGTAGGAGGGGCAACGGATTGTCGCAGCGCAGAGGACAGAAGACAAAAGTAGAACGAGACGTAATCAACATTACATCGTGAAGGAGAGAGAGTAGCTCCAGACTCAGGGGGTGTACTGAAAGCTGTTAGGCGCAGAATTTTGCCGTTTTCTTCCTGACACTACCCGCACCCTACGATCTTCGTCTACCTATCTAACCATTCGTCCCTAGCTTGCCCGCGTGGTGTTCTCGGACGATTCCGAGACGTCGACAGCGGCAGAGGCTCGACCGCTCGTTCAAGTCTAATATAAGCTGGGCCACCGGGGATAGGGGAACAGTGCTTCCTAGCCTTCGGTCCGCATACAACGTACACAGTGCTTCCCAGCCTTCGGTCCGCATACAACGTACACAGTGCTTCCCAGCCTTCGGTCCGCATACAACGTACACAGTGCTTCCCAGCCTTCGGTCCGCATACAACGTACACAGTGCTTCCCAGCCTTCGGTCTGCATACAACGTACACAGTGCTTCCTAGCCTTCGGTCTGCATACAACGTACACAGTGCTTCCTAGCCTTCGGTCCGCATACAACGTACACAGTGCTTCCTAGCCTTCGTGAATACTCAACAGCAATCTACGCCCGTGCCCCGCCCGTTACAAACGCCTCTCTCCGCGAGTCACGCCTGAGTTCCGTCTCGTATCAAACCCTACGTGGCACCGAACGTAGTCAGACTCTGCCAGTAAAGTCCGCTACGAGCCCACGTGTACTCTGACTTCACAAGCCCACGTGTATCCCGGCCTCACGTCTAAGATAGATCTTCAGTACAGCGATTGCGAATAAGCACGTCGTGTCTCCGCCCTTGCAAAGTCCTGGCCCCAGCTTTTCGGCGTAACGCGTGCCTGGATACGGAAAAACCATCACCCCCCCCGGTGTACCGATCTCCACAGTTTCAACGTCAACGTGACAGCATCGAGACTAGCTCAGCATGGGAGTCAGGTGGATCTCAGTCAGACGCAAGAACGAGTTGGAAGCGATTACTTCCGAGTTCGGCTTAGACAGTTCTGGGACGGTGGAGGAATTGAGACGCCGGCTAGCGGCTTTCGTGAACAAGGACGATCTATCCGCTGCAGAGCGCTCGAGGCTCAACGACTTGGAGGCGCAGTACGGGACCACCGCGAATCCAGAGACCAAACCCTTGTCCCCTTGTCCCCCAACGCTCGCGCCTCTTAGTTTGCAAGTACGTCCCCCAACAACGTCTGATGTTGCATTCCCCAGTAACCTCGTAGTATCAGGATCCCCTGCTCCAACGGAAAAGCTTTTCCAAGGTATCGACATTAGCGCCGGGCAGAGGAGTATCCAAAGGAATCCAGAACAAGCAACGAAGGTACTCACACGAAACGAGGAGCATTTTAACGCCGCGATAGCCGAGAAGATGGTTCGATGGGGAATCACGATTAACGGCGTTGGCGACTCTTTAAGTTTCCTCGAACACGTGCAAGAGAGAGCAGCCACCTATAGGTTAGACGTTGAACACTTGACCCAAGGGATCTTGGTACTGCTGACCGGGCGAGCCGAGTGCTGGTTTCGAACGAGCCGCCTCAACGGAGAACCATGGGAAATCTTCCGCAAAGAGTTCTTAGATTTTCAACGACTCGAGGACGAAATCCGAACATATTTCCAACGACCCAAGGAGGCATTTAAAACTTACCTCGTAGACATACGCCTAATGATGCAACGCGCTGGTTATACCGAAGCCCAGGAGCTGGAGCGTATTTACGAGAATATGCTTCCGGAGTACCAGCTATTCACAAGACGGAAGGACTTTGACACCCTAGCGGAATTGACACAACTAGTCGTAAACTTCGAGGTAACGCGTAGTAAGGGGCCATCGGAGCTGACAGGATTTCCACACCCAGTCTTAGATGCACATTCCTCGGAATCTTCAGGGCCTGCGGCTAGCCAACAGGGACTCGGGGGTCATGCGGCCGCACGTACACAAGATCTTCGACCGGACAGAACATCTTCAAGGGACTGGCCCATGGACACACAGCCACCAGATGCTCGACACGGAAACACCATTGAGGATGCGGACACTGGAATCGACGTACAACATGCCTGCCGGAACTGCGGAGGATCCGGACACTTCTCCAGAGAGTGCAAGCAACCTCGCGTCTTGTATTGCTGGGACTGCGGCCGTCGGGGACTACGAACCATCGATTGTTGTCGCAGAACTTCGTCGGGAAACGGACGGGCGCTTCACTCGGCAGGGGACCGCGTGAAGAACGCCGTTCCTACCCCGAGACAGTAAAGGGAACCCTACGACTGGAGAAAGGACGGATTCGCGCACAAGTGACGATGGAAGGAGAGGATCTGCTAGCAACCCTTGACACCGGCGCCACACGAAGCTTCGTTAGCGAACGTAAAGCTCTGGAACTGGACGATGGACAAAGTATAACACGGGTGCGGACAACGATCAGGTTGGCGGACGGTTCTCTCAGGGAATTGACTCAAGCGCTGATGGCGGACATACGAATAGGAACGCAGCAAGTGAAGATGCCGGTATTAGTAATGAGGAATGTACTGGACGACGTTCTCCTTGGGATGGATTTTCTATGTGGAATCAACGCGACTTTGCAGTGTGGTGGAGCCCTACTGCGCTTGGAATTCCGACATGGCCAGGACTACGGGACTCAAGACCTGGCAGCCGCCCCGGACCAACTCACGATGGATAACACACAGGCGGATAGCAGCGACGCGATTATCAGGCAGCAGGAACCAGCGAGGAACGGCGCACCGAACGAGGCGTGCGCGGCAGTTTCTCCTGGATACGCCAACTTTAGTCCAACGCAGAGGCCCAGGAACCAGCGAGGAACGGCGCACCGAACGAGGCGTGCGCGGCAGTTTCTCCTGGATACGCCAACTTTAGTCCAACGCAGAGGCCCAGGAACCAGCGAGGAACGGCGCACCGAACGAGGCGTGCGCGGCAGTTTCTCCTGGATACGCCAACTTTAGTCCAACGCAGAGGCCCAGGAACCAGCGAGGAACGGCGCACCGAACGAGGCGTGCGCGGCAGTTTCTCCTGGATACGCCAACTTTAGTCCAACGCTGAGGCCCAGGAACAAGCGAGGAACAGCGCACCGAACGAGGCGTGCGTAGCTGTTCTCCATCCGGCTGACCTTACGTAAACGATCGCCCCAGAGACCAAAAGACGCGCCAGTGGACCACCAGGAGTGACGACGTGGAACCTACGAATTCGCGGGGGCCACTTGCTGGTAGGCGCGCTTACCCAACGTTCCCGCGCCCCTCGGGGTAACACTCAAGGTGGACACACACACTCTCTAACGTCACGGACCGAACCGGCCATCAGCTCCCTGAGGATACATTTAGGATATCGATACTAATCCCTTTGTAAATTCACCTTAAGCTTATAACAGTTCCGCCGCACTTGTAGGGTATCAGAGTAAATCATAGTTATAGTCAATAAGCTTATTATAATTCACAGCTCAGCGAACGCGAAGGATCCTTGCCGACGAAGCGACACGCCCAAAGACAAGTCCGAACCCGTCATAGACTGGGCTATCATCGAGGAACTGTTTCTTCGCCCCACTCCACGATTCTACCGCGTCAACCCCGAGGTACTCAGCTGGGAAAATCTATGCGGAGACATCACGAACTGGCCCTACATCAACGCACCAGACGTCACCGACATTCTCGCTGGCCCAGGCGGCATCAGCGCACCAGACGTCACCGACATTCTCGCTGGCCCAGGCGGCATCAGCGCACCAGACGTCACCGACATTCACGCTGACCCAGGCGGCATCAGCGCACCAGACGCCACCGACGCTCACGCTGACCCAGGCGGCATCAGCGCACCAGACGCCACCGACGCTCACGCTGACCCAGGTGGCATCAGCGCACCAGACGCCACCGACGCTCACGCTGGCCCAGGCGGCATCAGCGCACCAGACGTCACCGACACTCACGCTGACCCAGGCGGCATCAGCGCACCAGACGCCACCGACACTCACGCTGACCCAGGCGGCATCAGCGCACCAGACGCCACCGACGCTCACGCTGACCCAGGCGGCATCAGCGCACCAGACGCCACCGACATTCACGCTGACCCAGGCGGCATCAGCGCACCAGACGTCACCGACATTCACGCTGACCCAGGCGGCATCAGCGCACCAGACGCCACCGACGCTCACGCTGGCCCAGGCGGCATCAGCGCACCAGACGTCACCGACACTCACGCTGACCCAGGCGGCATCAGCGCACCAGACGCCACCGACGCTCACGCTGACCCAGGCGGCATCAGCGCACCAGACGCCACCGACGCTCACGCTGACCCAGGCGGCATCAGCGCACCAGACGTCCCCGACGCTCCCGCTGACTCATGCCGCATCAACGCACCAGACGCCATCGACGCCCAGGAACCAGGTCACCACGCTGTACCAGACGCCATCGACATCCACGCCGACCCAGGCTACGTCAACGCAGCCGACGTCATCCACCTCCTAGGCCCCAGCCACGTCCACGCTGCAGAAACCATCGACCGAATCTACGCCGAAGTAGCAGGAGCTATCCCCTCCATGCCCACAAGCCTACCGTGCGTGGTCACACAAATGGACCATACAAGATCGGAACCGTCAGAGTTCGAGCGGGAGGTACTCCGTTGGGAAGAGCCTCCGCTCCCGACCCTCTTCGGGGTTCTTGACATGCCTCACCTCCTCGGGCTAATAGACGGTCTCGACGTCACCTACGAGTACTCTGAACCCCCGGACGTCGGCGTCCTTGACGCAGTCCTACATTCCGGCGCCGCTAGTCCCGAGACATCTGAGACTACCACCCCCACGCCCGGCGTTGAATGGGTGACCGGAGAAGAGGCCTGGAGTGCCTTTTTCCAGGTCCACATCAGCAAGACGAACAAAGTGACCATTCGTTCACGGGCCCCCCGAAGTAAGGAGGGGGTGTGAGGACCCATACTGGGGCCTCAAATGCTTGTACGCATATAATAGAATAATAATATATAATAATAATAATAATAATAATAATAATAATAATAATAATAATAGAATATAATGTCATAAATATATAAATAAGCTAGATTTATTAGTAGAATAACGGCCAGATGCCCAGCTCACCCACACCCGAAAACCAGCAGCAGACAAGCCAAAGCGACGAACACACTCTGAAAACGGAGTGCGCGAAAGGAGAGAGAGAGAGAGAGCGGCCACTACCATAAGTGGCGCTCGGCCAGCCGTGTAGGCGAAAGAGATCCGCGAAAGCCGGGGCAGCGAAATCTCTCTCTTTCGGAAAAGTCCCGTTGACCCGAAAAGAACGGCGATGGGCCCAGCCCTGGGATCGACGGGCTCAATGGAAAAAATCGAGAGTTGAAATCGAGAGGCCGTGGCGTGCGGTTCAGAAAAAAACGCGAGTGTGAAACGAAAGTGTGGCGCGAAAGGAAAGAGAAAACTGAGAACGAAAAACCCCAACGCAGACTACGCCGAGGGACGCCCAAACAAAATCACAGCCCCCAACGCAGACCACGACGCGGACCCCAGGAAGCCAAGGAGGCTAGGGAGATCATGGGACGTCGACGTTATACACGCGGGTGAGCTGGCTGATGGCCAAGACGGGGAAAGGGCTTAGAGTAGGTGTGCGGTGGGAGTAATTGGGCTGAATAATCAATAAAACCCTCTCATGCATATATATATACCCCTAATCAAACCTCTCTTTTTGCTCGTCGCTCGGGTGGCCGGCGTCCCGGCTGTAACACCTATTTGCCTCCTCTCCCCCTTGTTCTATCGTGCCTCCTTGATCTCGGCAACAGGGGTTTTACCCTGCCGATATCGGGAGTGATACGTCTTCCTCCCTCTCCTCCTCCCAGTGCGTGGCCTGCTCCCTTCTCTGGAAACAGGGGATTTACCCTGCTGGAGTCGGTTTCGGTCTGCGCCCTTCCTTTCTTCTCCTGATACAGTCTGCCTTACTGGCGGGTTCACGCTCCCCTGCCGTCCCCCGGCGTATGCATTTCGCTCCGGTTTTGGCAACAGGGAATTTACCCTGCCGAGACCGGGATCTGGTGCGTCGCCGGGATCGCTGGGCCTCGCGGGGACCGCGTCTTTCCCCTCGTCCCTAAGTTATATCTCGAAGGTCACGCCGTTGGCGGTGACTCGGTAGCCCCCTATGAAAATTACACGCCCTCCAGTCTCAATAGTCTCAGCAACTTATAAATAAGCTGTAAGTGACCCTGGACAGACTGAGATATGTACCCCAGCCTCAGATCACTACTTTACAACATGACCCCCCGAACATGTCTCGACATCAAAACAAACACATTTCCGGGACCCGAGGAATGGAAAGAAGGACGAGACCAGTCTCAGCACCTCAACATAAACACAGACGGATGTTCCAAGATGGAAGGAGGAGTAGGAACTGGTTTATACTGCACAGACCCCGAAATAAGGTGGTCATATAAGCTACCGGACCACTGCAGCATACTCCAGGCGGAAGTCTTTGCCATCAGGAAAGCAGCGGAGGTTGCACACTACACAGAACGATCACACAATGTGGTCAACCTGTTCGTAGACAGCCAAGCGGCGATAAAATCCGTGCAGTCGGTCGCGGTAAGTTCCAGAAGTGGACCATACACGACTAAGTCAGTGCAGATCTATTGGATTCCCAGCCACTAGGGCATCGAAGGAAACGAAGCGGCGGACGTTCTGGCCAAGGAAGGCAGGTGACGGACTGGCGACTGAAAGAGTAGAAAATGTGCCTGTCTCCCTCAGAACGCTACAAGGCGACCTAAAAAAGCTGGCCAAACTAAAAAACGAGAGCAGGTGGAGGAGCACAACCAACTGCAGAGTATCGAAAATCATGTGCAAAAAACGTAGCGAAAAACTTAGCCACTAACTGCTGCACCTTCCACGGAAGGACTGTAGACTATTAGTGGGGATACTGATAGGTCACTGCCTGGCTTGTGATGCATGCAACCAAGCTAAACATCACCAACGGAAACAGTTGTAAGAAATGTGATGAGCTCGAGGCTATTGAAACCCTTGAACATCTTATCTTATCCAAGTTTACCTAACCTAATCTAACACCTCGGCCTCGCATTGCCTAGGGACTTCACAGCATGCGAACACTCCTGCTCGCTCATCTACTGACTTTCAGAACTTTGTGAACACTGGCTGGAAGTATTTCTTATCTCCCTGGACCCCCTTGGCATTGCCTAGGCACTTCATAGCCGGCGTATACTCCAACTGGCGTACATTTTGCATTATAGCACTTCGCGGACAGTGGCCGGAGCTCTTTCTCATTTCCATCGTCCTCCTTTACATTGTCTAGGAACTTCACAGCCGCCGTAAACTCCTCCTCGCTCATCTATTGACTTTCAGAACTTTGTGAGCACTGGCCCGAGGTCTTTCTCATCTCCTTCAACCTCGCATTGCCTTGGCACTTCATAGCCATCGTACATTCCGACTCGTTTATATATTGCCTTGGATTACTTCGCGGACATTGGCCGGAGCCAACGAGGACAACGAGAGGAGAATGATGATCCGGTTTGTCACCAGAAGCCTGTTGTTCTCATACCGGTCCCGGAGAGTACTCCACGCCGCCCCGAAACCGTCGTTGGTAAGCGGGGAATTATCGACGATGGCCCGTGGATTACTGGTCTTAGTGGTTCGGTGGTGTGAAGAGGCATACCCTTCACAACATACAGGCCTTATTGTTAAGGGAACCGTGATCGCTGGAGCAGTTCACGGGAACCAGTGTGAGCATCACTGTCAATCATCCGGCAGCAGAGACCGGCATCAACGCGAAGATGAGCGACAGAGAAGATCGCCTCCAGAACCCGAGAGCGAGCACCGACCGCCCACGCCACTACAAGCCGAGCAAAAGCGACAAAACGGACAAGCGCCAGCAGAGGCTGCGGGCAGAGGCTCGAGCTTCGAGGTCTAAAATTGCCCACCAAAAATCTATATCGGGAGTCTGGATCGAGAGCCCGAAAAGAAAAGTACAAGTGCGGAAAGTAGAAAATTTGCGTGTGAAAGAAGCAGCACAGCAGAGACGAGGAATCGATGCCCAATCATGAAAGGTGGAAAGCAGGGGTAAGCTGGTCTCGCGTAAGCGAGCTAGAGTGATAGAAAGGTGCGACAGGGATTACAATTTGACCATCCGTAGGACCAGGCAGACAAAAAAATTTAATATACATTTTACTATACATATTTCCGATATAATTAACACATCACCAGCCACCCGCAAAGTCCTCGATTTTAAAACCCCACCCCGTATTGTTGTACCGACCTCTATTCCCTCTGCAAGCCAGGGACTCAGCCAGTGGAACTGAGAACTGAACCACGAACTGAGATTCTCCCCTCCCGTAGTAACACCTCCCCGTAGCATATTCCTCATCCTTGGGGACACCAGTTAGCGCACGTGTATGCGGACGCCACGTCATTTGCAAAACCGGTGGGACGGGGTGAACCGGGAAGGGGGGCTTCCCGTTGAATACCCTCTAACATCACCTTCCCTCCCTCCCGGTACAACGCACCGACCACGCCACCCGAAACACGACCCGCTCGCCTAAGCCCAGGACCAGGTGTACTCCTGCGCCACACTCGCTAACCACGAGCGGAGGGTGCCACCGCCTGCGGGCTCCTTATATCCCTGCTCTCCACCAGTCACGTGTGCACCACGTACCGCCCCCAGGGGTAACATACGAGTGGCAGGCAACCAGCGTTCCGCAAAGCTAAGTATCTGACCCCCACCCCCGAATACCTAAGCCCACGGCTGAAAACGCCCTCTGCGTTCTGCGGGACCCGAGCATATCATACCCCGAAAAGTAGGGTAAGCAGAGCAGCGACATAGTTGCAGATCCACGCGACCAAGTAGCCCGGCCACGAGGCTGTAGCACCAAATCCAGCATGTGCAGCCAGCAGCAGCAGGCATACGAAACAGCAGCAGAGCCCCTCTGGTTCAAATACAGCTCAGGCTGGTTTTTCCCCTTCCACTGCCACTGCATATTCTTTTGAAGGATCCCTGACCACGGTATCGCGCCGCGTACACCCGGACTGAAAACACACACACTAGTGCCGCGCCACGTACACTAACACCGAGAAACATATCCTGACCCAGGATCCCTGACTCCAGCGCCACGCCGCGTGTCCTGTCACAGTGCCATACCCCATGCTAAGGGCGAACGCAGCGAACACGCAACACGATGGGCACCCGTTGGTTGAACTCTCGTAGGAAGAACGAACTGCCGAGCTTGGCCAAGGAGTTCGGACTCGAAGAAACCGGTACCGTAGAAGAGCTACGCGGCCGGATCTCCTCTTTTATTGGACGCGGCGAATACTCCGGGGAAGTACAGGCGAGACTGGAAGAAATGAACTCCCATTTCGGGAACATTCCGCATTAAGGAGCCCAACGATTCCTCATACCGGATCTGCCCAGTACGAGCCGAGGATTCAGCACCTGACTAAGGGACAACACGACAACAGAACCAACCGGCTACGATAGTCACCCACCACGTACCCTTTTGGGGCAGTCTCTAGGGGCCCAAGCCAACCCACGCGCACAGACGTTCCGTACTCAATAGCATCGGACCCCGGACAGCTGTGACAGAGCCTCGGGCTATCTCGGGACTCCTGACAGGCAAAGCGGATGGATGGTTCCGGACCTTCCAGAGGCAGGGGCAGAGCTGGACAGATTTCTAGGAATTTTCCAGGAATTTCTAGACTTCTTACCGTCCAGATACTTCCAACGCTTGGAAGTGTAGTATGCGCTATATATACTAAAGAATACAAACTGTAACACTTTGCTGCAGTATTTACAAAATCATTAAGTCCGAGGCACAACTGAGCGACGCTATTACGATCGACCCAGCTATGCCCCGAACAAGCCAAATGCAGTGTCAGCATATTTCTATGACTCAACGGCACATAATATTTCATGCATTGGCAGTACTGAGCATATATGTACATATAGACACGTAGATACATATATTGTTTATATCAAATAACCGTTTATATCGGCCACTCCGCTGCCGGCGCATACGGGCAGCGAGGCCCTAGCTCTACTTCAATGTATATATATGAAATCAATCAATAAAAAACCAAGAAAGAAGCAAGATGCATTTTATTCCAAAGAGAGATTGTCTAATTCTATCGAAGAAATCGAACTTTGTATAAAGAAACGAAAAGCTGAAATAGCAAAAATCCTAAACAATACAAGGCATCCTCTAAAATGGAGCGACGCTAAAAGACTAGCAGATAAGCTAGAAAACCTCGACGAACAGGTAAAATTAGCGAAAACAGAAAAAAATCTTCTCCTCAACCAATACCAAACATATGTAAAATAATATCCAACCCACAAACAGAGAAGCAGCTACCAAAACAAACGAGGCAGGAATTCATAAAAAAAAAATCAGAATCTGTAAAACAACAATTTTTGTTTGACACATACTGTTGAACTGCCGAGCTCTTTCGGAAGCGTAGTTTGCGATATACTATTAAACACGAGAGTTTAGTTTGATACAGTTTTATTGTCAATAGCGAAAGTTGTGCGGATAGGATAGCGAAAGTGAGACTAGCGATGTAGAGTTAGCCGGTTCAAGAGGCCCAAACTGCAAGAGGAGGCGGGCCAAATTGCCCGCCTCCTTAATGCGAGCGTGACGATTGAAGGGTCCAGACGCTGCAAAGGCAGGCGGGCTGAATTGCCCGTTCCCTAATGCGAGCGCGAAGATATCCAGACTGTTTGAGGGCAGGCGGGCCGAATTGCCCGTGCCCTACTGCTAGCGAGAGTGCGACAGATCCAAAGGAGAGAGCAGTAGGGAAAACAAAAGCTGCCGTGCGGGAGCTTATATGTATATATGTGTGTACAATGTGCAGTGCAGTGGGCAGTGCAAACAACAAACAATAAAAAAGGGAATTTAATTTACTGCTGCACCACTGGCTATAATGTTTGGATAAGGCCTCTTAATATTGGGCTGCGGAAGCCGACACATACAATATAATAATCGAACTTTTTAAAAATATATTGAAATGGCCTGGCATGGCACTCTCGCTAGCAGTAGGGCACGGGCAATTCGGCCCGCCTGCCCTCAAACAGTCTGGATATCTTCGCGCTCGCATTAGGGAACGGGCAATTCAGCCCGCCTGCCTTTGCAGCGTCTGGATCCTTCAATCGTCACGCTCGCATTAAGGAGGCGGGCAATTTGGCCCGCCTCCTCTTGCAGTTTGGGCCTCTTGAACCGGCTAACTCTACATCGCTAATCTCGCTTTCGCTATCCTATCCACACAACTTTCGCTTTTGACAATAAAACTGTATCAAACTAAACTCTCGTGTTTAATATATCGCAAACTACGCTTCCGAAAGAGCTCGGCAGTTCAACAGTATGTGTCAAAAAAAAATTGTTGTTTTACAGATTCTGATTTTTTTTTTTTATGTATTCCTGCCTCGTTTGTTTTGGTAGCTGCTTCTCTGTTTGTGGGTTGGATATTTTTTTACATATGTTTGGTATTGGTTGAGGAGAAGATTTATTTGTGTTTTCGCTAATTTTGCCTGTTCGTCGAGGTTTTCTAGCTTATCTGCTAGTCTTTTAGCGTCGCTCCATTTTAGAGGATGCCTTGTATTTTTTAGGATTTTTGCTATTTCAGCTTTTCGTTTCTTTATACAAAGTTCGATTTCTTCGATAGAATTAGACAATCGCTCTTTGGAATAAAATGCATCTTGCTTCTTTCTTGGTTCTTTATTGATTGATTTCATATATATAAATTAAAGTAGAGCTAGGGCCTCGCTGCCCGTATGCGCCGGCAGCGGAGTGGCCGATATAAACGGTTATTTGATATAAACAATATATGTATCTACGTGTCTATATGTACATATATGCTCAGTACTGCCAATGCATGAAATATTATGTGCCGTTGAGTCATAGAAATATGCTGACACTGCATTTGGCTTGTTCGGGGCATAGCTGGGTCGATCGTAATAGCGTCGCTCAGTTGTGCCTCGGACTTAATGATTTTGTAAATACTGCAGCAAAGTGTTACAGTTTGTATTCTTTAGTATATATAGCGCATACTACACTTCCAAGCGTTGGAAGTATCTGGACGGTAAGAAGTCTAGAAATTCCTGGAAAATTCCTAGAAATCTGTCCAGCTCTGCCCCTGCCTCTGGAAGGTCCGGAACCATCCATCCGCTTTGCCTGTCAGGAGTCCCGAGATAGCCCGAGGCTCTGTCACAGCTGTCCGGGGTCCGATGCTATTGAGTACGGAACGTCTGTGTGCGTGGGTTGGCTTGGGCCCCTAGAGACTGCCCCAAAAGGGTACGTGGTGGGTGACTATCGTAGCCGGTTGGTTCTGTTGTCGTGTTGTCCCTTAGTCAGGTGCTGAATCCTCGGCTCGTACTGGGCAGATCCGGTATGAGGAATCGTTGGGCTCCTTAATGCGGAATGTTCCCGAAATGGGAGTTCATTTCTTCCAGTCTCGCATGTACTTCCTCGGAGTATTCGCCGCGTCCAATAAAAGAGGAGATCCGGCCGCGTAGCTCTTCTACGGTACCGGTTTCTCCGAGTCCGAACTCCTTGGCCAAGCTCGGCAGTTCGTTCTTCCTACGAGAGTTCAACCATGGGTGCCCATCGTGTTGCGTGTTCGCTGCGTTCGCCCTTAGCATGGGGTATGGCACTGTGACAGGACACGCGGCGTGGCGCTGGAGTCAGGGATCCTGGGTCAGGATATGTTTCTCAGTGTTAGTGTACGTGGCGCGGCACTAGTGTGTGTGTTTTCAGTCCGGGTGTACGCGGCGCGATACCGTGGTCAGGGATCCTTCAAAAGAATATGCAGTGGCAGTGGAAGGGGAAAAACCAGCCTGAGCTGTATTTGAACCAGAGGGGCTCTGCTGCTGTTTCGTATGCCTGCTGCTGCTGGCTGCACATGCTGGATTTGGTGCTACAGCCTCGTGGCCGGGCTACTTGGTCGCGTGGATCTGCAACTATGTCGCTGCTCTGCTTACCCTACTTTTCGGGGTATGATATGCTCGGGGTCCCGCAGAACGCAGAGGGCGTTTTCAGCCGTGGGCTTAGGTATTCGGGGGGTGGGGGGTCAGATACTTAGCTTTGCGGGACGCTGGTTGCCTGCCACTCGTATGTTACCCCTGGGGGCGGTACGTGGTGCACACGTGACTGGTGGAGAGCAGGGATATAAGGAGCCCGCAGGCGGTGGCACCCTCCGCTCGTGGTTAGCGAGTGTGGCGCAGGAGTACACCTGGTCCTGGGCTTAGGCGAGCGGGTCGTGTTTCGGGTGGCGTGGTCGGTGCGTTGTACCGGGAGGGAGGGAAGGTGATGTTAGAGGGTATTCAACGGGAAGCCCCCCCTTCCCGGTTCACCCCGTCCCACCGGTTTTGCAAATGACGTGGCGTCCGCATACACGTGCGCTAACTGGTGTCCCCCAAGGATGAGGAATATGCTACGGGGAGGTGTTACTACGGGAGGGGAGAATCTCAGTTCGTGGTTCAGTTCTCAGTTCCACTGGCTGAGTCCCTGGCTTGCAGAGGGAATAGAGGTCGGTACAACAATACGGGGTGGGGTTTTAAAATCGAGGACTTTGCGGGTGGCTGGTGATGTGTTAATTATATCGGAAATATGTATAGTAAAATGTATATTAAATTTTTTTGTCTGCCTGGTCCTACGGATGGTCAAATTGTAATCCCTGTCGCACCTTTCTATCACTCTAGCTCGCTTACGCGAGACCAGCTTACCCCTGCTTTCCACCTTTCATGATTGGGCATCGATTCCTCGTCTCTGCTGTGCTGCTTCTTTCACACGCAAATTTTCTACTTTCCGCACTTGTACTTTTCTTTTCGGGCTCTCGATCCAGACTCCCGATATAGATTTTTGGTGGGCAATTTTAGACCTCGAAGCTCGAGCCTCTGCCCGCAGCCTCTGCTGGCGCTTGTCCGTTTTGTCGCTTTTGCTCGGCTTGTAGTGGCGTGGGCGGTCGGTGCTCGCTCTCGGGTTCTGGAGGCGATCTTCTCTGTCGCTCATCTTCGCGTTGATGCCGGTCTCTGCTGCCGTGATGATTGACAGTGATGCTCACACTGGTTCCCGTGAACTGCTCCAGCGATCACGGTTCCCTTAACAATAAGGCCTGTATGTTGTGAAGGGTATGCCTCTTCACACCACCGAACCACTAAGACCAGTAATCCACGGGCCATCGTCGATAATTCCCCGCTTACCAACGACGGTTTCGGGGCGGCGTGGAGTACTCTCCGGGACCGGTATGAGAACAACAGGCTTCTGGTGACAAACCGGATCATCATTCTCCTCTCGTTGTCCTCGTTGGCTCCGGCCAATGTCCGCGAAGTAATCCAAGGCAATATATAAACGAGTCGGAATGTACGATGGCTATGAAGTGCCAAGGCAATGCGAGGTTGAAGGAGATGAGAAAGACCTCGGGCCAGTGCTCACAAAGTTCTGAAAGTCAATAGATGAGCGAGGAGGAGTTTACGGCGGCTGTGAAGTTCCTAGACAATGTAAAGGAGGACGATGGAAATGAGAAAGAGCTCCGGCCACTGTCCGCGAAGTGCTATAATGCAAAATGTACGCCAGTTGGAGTATACGCCGGGTGCATGTCATAACGCCCAGTGTCATAATGACACCAAAAATAGTGTCATAGCGCCCGCAGGGCTTTATTTCACTTTTTTGTGGGCCTTATGACACTATAACGCCCGAAGCTTATAAAAATTAAATAATAATATGATACAGACTCTGCGAAATAACAAAAATCGCGCGATTTTTTGTATCCAAATTTTCATTATTTCTTTACTTTATAAATAGTTTTTGAAATAAAATTGTTGCAAGCATCCTTTCCCAAATAAATGTTGCTGTTAAATAATAATAAATTCATATTTTATTGGTAAACTTTTTCACTACTTTCAAGTATTTGTCTGCAATATGGGCAGAGCAATAGCGAGTTTTTGTATCGTTGTGAGAAGCAACAACTTCGAATTTTTCGAAATCCAGCAACAATTTTATAATTGTAAGAAACAGCTCAATGATAAACTAAATCAGAAGATCATTGTAAAGCTTGAAAAATGCTTAGAGAGATAAGAAAATGAACGGTAAATTCATATCGGTAAGCTCATTGATTCTTGATGCAATTTGCAAGTTTTAAAAAGTTGAGGGCGCTATGACACTTTTGAAAGTGTTTCCGTTGGTGATGTTTAGCTTGGTTGCATGCATCACAAGCCAGGCAGTGACCTATCAGTATCCCCACTAATAGTCTACAGTCCTTCCGTGGAAGGTGCAGCAGTTAGTGGCTAAGTTTTTCGCTACGTTTTTTGCACATGATTTTCGATACTCTGCAGTTGGTTGTGCTCCTCCACCTGCTCTCGTTTTTTAGTTTGGCCAGCTTTTCTAGGTCGCCTTGTAGCGTTCTGAGGGAGACAGGCACATTTTCTACTCTTTCAGTCGCCAGTCCGTCACCTGCCTTCCTTGGCCAGAACGTCCGCCGCTTCGTTTCCTTCGATGCCCTAGTGGCTGGGAATCCAATAGATCTGCACTGACTTAGTCGTGTATGGTCCACTTCTGGAACTTACCGCGACCGACTGCACGGATTTTATCGCCGCTTGGCTGTCTACGAACAGGTTGACCACATTGTGTGATCGTTCTGTGTAGTGTGCAACCTCCGCTGCTTTCCTGATGGCAAAGACTTCCGCCTGGAGTATGCTGCAGTGGTCCGGTAGCTTATATGACCACCTTATTTCGGGGTCTGTGCAGTATAAGCCAGTTCCTACTCCTCCTTCCATCTTGGAACATCCGTCTGTGTTTATGTTGAGGTGCTGAGACTGGTCTCGTCCTTCTTTCCATTCCTCGGGTCCCGGAAATGTGTTTGTTTTGATGTCGAGACAAGTTCGGGGGGTCATGTAGTCAGTATAACTGATCATGTCTATGCCAATTGAATCCAAGTATGGTCTCGAGAGCTTTTGTTGGGGTTGACCTCAGTGCCCCCGTGATTCAGAGCAGAGCCTGTCGCTGAGTCTTTTCCATAAGCTTGTGATACGGCTTCTTCCCGGTAGCTTGCCACCACATTAAGACTCCATACAGCAGAGTTGGTCGCACCACCGAGATGTAGATCCAGTGCATAAGAGCAGGTGACAGGCACCATGTGCTGCTGAGCATCTTCTTTGATGCGTATAGCACAATTGTGGCCTTCTTCACCCTTTCTACTACATTGGGTCTTCATGCCAGCTTAATATCCATTACTGTGCCGAGGTATTTGACTTGTGTTTTTGGGGTTAGCCTTGTTTGATTGATTTTCGGGGGGATCCCGAAGAGGATGAGGTCTGTCTTGTCCGCGTTGATACTGAGTCCTACTTCGTCCGCCCACTCATATATCTCCCTGAGTATACTTTCCATTATGGAGCTGAGGGTCGATGGACATACTCTCTAATAAGTATGCTTATGTTATCTGCATAGGCCGCTATTTTTGGGGCCTTTCTTTCGAATCTCTTGATTAGGTCGTC
The DNA here is from genome assembly GCA_008121215.1 of Drosophila athabasca. Classification (NCBI taxonomy): domain Eukaryota; kingdom Metazoa; phylum Arthropoda; class Insecta; order Diptera; family Drosophilidae; genus Drosophila; species Drosophila athabasca. The sequence continues at coordinate 24,369,028 of CM017796.1, read as the reverse complement.
GACCACCAGATTCCACAGGAGACGCGACAGGACTCCACCTTAAGGTGTGCCTCTGTGGCCATGGAGGCGGTGCCCCATTCTGATTGAACCCGTCTACAACCTAGGAGGTTCTTTATCCAGTGGTTGATTGCTGGGTGAGTGTTGGTTGCTTCTAGGCGAACCTTTATTGCGCATGTGGCCACGTTATTGAATGCTCCGGATATATCAACAAATACTCCTAGTGTATATTTTTTGGTGTTGAGGGCTTTCTCGACGGAAGCTACTAGCGAGTGTAGTGCTGTTTCCACCGACTTTCCTTTGGTGTAAGCATGCTGGTTGGTTGACATCAGTCCCTACTTTCTTCCTGATGTGTAGCTCCAGCAGCTTTTCCAATGTTTTTAGTAGAAAGGAGGTGAGGCTTATCGGTCTATAATCCTTGGAACTAACATGGCTGTACTTTCCTGCCTTCGGGAGGAAGACAACTCTGGAAGTTCTACATTGGATAGGGATATAGCCTGTCCTTCAGCATGCCGTGTATATAGCGAAAAGCCATGGGGTGATCACCTCTTGGGTCACCTGCAACATGGCTGGGAATATTCCCGTAAAGGAATATATGGCCCATTGGATTTTCTTGGGGGTTATTAGGCCTGTGGGGAAGGTTTGTTCCTCTGTTGCTATGTTCTGTTGCGTTGTGGGAAGTAAGCCTCCATTAGTGCTGCAGGGCTTCTTTGCTGCTCTCTGACCATTGTCCGCTATTGAGCTTGAGCTGACTCTGTATGGTAGGTTGATTTAAAAGGAGCTTTCTGAGTCTTGCCGTTTTAGGCACCTTCTCGATGTTGGAGCAGAAGTTCCTCCACGAGCTGCGTTGTGCCTTGTGTATCTCTTTCTTGTAGTTCCTGAGTAAATTCTTGTATTCTTCGTTTATAAACTCTTTGTTCGCTTGTTTGGCGAGCTTGAAGAATTCCCTGAGGTTGTTTCTTAGGAGGGAGAGGTCCCGGTTCCACCAGAGTGGCTTAGTCCTCTTTTTCGTTATTGAGGGTGGGCATGATGCACGGTAGGCATCTAGTAGATCCTTGGATAGAGACTCAAGGGACTTTTCTATGTCTTCCGCAGATTGCACTGCGATTCGCGAGCTTCGAGGTAACCGTTTTTCTGAACTTTTCCCAGTTTGTGTTCCGGGGGTCTCTATAGACTATATCTTTTCAAGTGTGTTTAAATTCGTACTTGAACTGATCTGAGAAGGAAGGTCTTTTGAGGACTCTCCATTCAGATACTGCGGTACTCTTTTCCGTTACGAGAGTACGATCTAGCACGTTTGATGAGGTGGGACCTATGTACGAAGGTGTATTCCTCCCCCACGTTTGCTACTTCTATATATGTTGATAGTATAAAGTCTAGGAGTGATTCACTTCGGCCGTTGATATCGGGGCTTCTCCACTCACTGTGGTGGGCATTTGCGTCCGTACCATTGAATAGTTAGTAGTCCTTGTCACCACTGTCAGGTCATCTGAGCTGTAATGAGATATAAGGTGAACATGGATTCCCTTTCGTACGAGCACGATGGTTCTGTTTCTGCTTACCGATGTTGTGTAAAAGGAGTTATAACTTAAGGTTTTTAATCCGGCCACTGAGTTGCCTGATGCAATCCATGGCTCCTGGACCAGAGCTATGTCGACGGGCCCTTACTCCATGGCTATGCGGAGCTCCGCCGACGCTGTCTTGCTTTTATGTAAGTTCAGCTGCAGCACACTCAACGTCATGGGTGGCTGGCTCAGCTGCGCTCGACGGGTTGACAACCAGCGTCAGGTCACCGTCCTCTTCCTCGTGGGAGTCTTGCAGTGCAATCCCCTGGGCGGCCTCCACGATGGTTTCCAGACCTAGGTCTTTTTCCACCTCGCCTGCCTCAAGGGTGTGCGCATCTTTATCCCCGGGGTAGCGTTTCTTTAGGCTACTTCTAGACACTGCCCATGCCCCACGCCATCTTCCCAAATCTGGGGTATAAGAGGTCCTCCGCCTCCTTGTTTATTTTGAGAATTACACACCGGCCCCCTTCGTTGGGTTATGGGCTCCCAGTGTGTAGCACCTTTCAGTTCCCGGAGGGTATCTCCGGGTTCTGATGCTGTAGGAGCTTCAGCGCCCTATCTCCTTGGATCATGATGGGGAAGAGTACCTTCGCCTTTGGTATAGACGGGATTAGCTTCCTGTAGACCACCTCCAGCTTGGCCCCTTCCCACATCGCGTCCATTTGGCCAACAGTTTGAGTCAGCCACCTAAGCGTTGGATCGTCGTTGCACTTGAGGATTTTTACCCTATTTAGCCACCCAGCACCATCAAAGGTGGGCATGAGGGCTGTGGGGTCCTCCTCGATCCGCGAAAACAGTGCGTCCACTAGCCGCGCGTGTACCAGCTTCCACTGCGCTGCCGTCATCTTCCCGTTCTCGTCGCTGCGGTCAATGAGCGCCCCGATCAGATGTCGTTTGGCCGCGTCATTCACTGTCTTCGACTTCGGGAGTTTTTTGGGGAGCCACTTTCGACGGGGGGCTGTGCCCTTGGGCCCGCGTTGCCGCTTGCTTGCCTGAGTATCTTTGGTGGCACTCTCGACCGAGCGTTGCCTCTTGTTGGCCAACATCTCCTCCACTTTATTGGCATATTTACCGATTGTCGCCAGCATATGTGGCATCTGCGAAAAGTGGCGTCTGCTCTCCTCCACACGCTGTTCGGCCCAGGTCAGCCTGGCTTTCTTCTCCTGGGAGATGTCGGCTTTGCTCTGGAGCCCGCTCAGGATCTTGAGGGCTGCCTTGTATTGCGATAGAGCCTTCATCCCCTCCATGGAACGCTGCGTCTCTTCCCTACGAGTGGAGCTGGTACCTGGCTCCGGCGAGCGGGGAAAGCTCTTTTCCTCCGTGTGGCTGATTGAGAGCACGCTCCCGAGATCCGTGTCTGCTTCAACAGCGGCATCCGTGCTGCTCAGCTTGGAGTGAGGGAGTGATCTGGCAGTCGTTCTACAGCTGGCGTGGCCTGCTCCTGCCACGTCCGAGGTGTGTCCACTGGCGAAACACAAGGAGAATTGCTACTCCACGTGCGCGCCGGCGGTAGCAGTCACGCATTCCACCCTCTTACCCTCCATATTTGGCCCGAAGATCCAAAGTGGCTATTATTTTTGGGGGGACCACCCTCTAGCGTTTTATGCCTAGCCTCAAACCATGGCCCTAACCCAGCTCTCCCGACTCGAGATCAATGCCCAGCCGGCACCCTCATGGAGGGTTCAGCTAGAGTGGCTAGCTAGCTAGTTCAGCTAGAGTGGCTAGCTAGCTAGTTCAGCTAGAGTGGCCAGCCCTTCTTGGTATACTTTCATTAAAATAATTTAGCATTACAAAAAATTCTTCTCATCGAATTCATTTGTCGAACATCATTTGTTGCTGTTGAACCACAGTCGAAAAAATAATTACATTTTTCCATATTTGTTGTTAACTTTTGACAAAATTAAGTGCACAAATTATTTGTTTGTTGTTGTCAACTGTGTTTTCCATGGATGGTGGCCTGTGGGAATTGCTGTTTCACATTTGTCAAAAAATACCTCCGTTTCCCGTAAATATGCTGTGAGGGAAGAGGCAATTAGTTACGAATTTCATGTTAAGATTTACTTATCGATACAATTGTAAGAACTGCTATGTTCTCGACAGGGCTTATGGCGTCAGGGCACAATCATTCGAAGTTGGACAATCAAGAAATAAAAAGAAGCATAATAATAATACAACGAAACATTGAAAGTGTACAAATCAGGTGTGGTATGCGCCCCAAAACTCAACGATGAAATACGCAGTTATAAGAAATAAAACAAAAGGTGAACTTTGCGAAATATTGCGTAGGCACTTGATCATTTTATTTTGATCTAGACGCTACCATATGCCAATTTCGCACGGCAGTGAAAAAAATCATGGAAGGTACGCTCCCTAGCTGGATACGGCGCCAAGCGCAGACCAGACGATGCAAGCCGCCATTTTCGAAGTCCCCGTTGAGCGCAAGATAGAGAGAGACAACCGTAGTGCACAACACGCAGTAGGGGTGGCGCCAAAAAGTGATGATGAATTTGTGAAGAACGTTCGAGAAAAAATAATGCCACGACAAGACAACGCTTGTCCAACACAGACCGTACGATCAGAAGAATATTTAGAAGATTTGCTCCGTTTGAAGCAGCGTGCTGAAAATGGAGGAAGAGGCTACTGAGTTGAAAACGCCGAGAGATTGCATTGACCTGACTTGCATCGAGGCGTTAATCCGTCCATTTTCTGGAGATGACGACAATGCTATAACCAGTTGGATAAGTAGCTTTGAGGACATTATGCATTTTTATGGTGTATCCGAGTCCAAACGTTGGATATTGGCGAAGCGGTTGCTAGGCGGACCGGCAAAGGACAAATATGGAAAGGAAAAATATGAAAAGTGATTACCCGAAACAGTCTCGTCAAGGCTTTACGCTTCCTGCTCGTCCTTTGGAGGAAATTCCGCCACTAAGCCCCCTAAAAAAGAGGAGATGTCTTCTTCCTCGCATGGAACAATGACCATCCAGGAGAATATAAATATTGCAAGCCTCTTTCACATTTACAATTGAACGATTTTGTGAGGATCTTGGAACTTCCTGAAAACAAAGCTGAGCTTCTTGGATCTATTTAAAGGATGCCCGTTTATTGAAGGAAGATGTCAACATAACTTATTTCCGGACGCGTCACATGGTTCCCGCACAATTTTATATGACGAAAGATGACATGAGCGTTTGCCACGACAATTTCGGACTCTTCAAGAAACTGGGTGAAGCTTACGACCCAAAAAATTGGAGGTTATTTGCTGACAGCAGTTAGGAAAGTTTAAAGGCTGTTTTGCTACACAATGGAAGTCAAATAATAAATGGTTTGAAAATACTAAATATAAAGAACACAGTGAAAGATCGTGTGTGACTTAAAAGTGGTAACCATATTAACTGGATTACAAGGCGGTTAGACAAAATGCTGCTGCTTCCTGTGCCTATGGGATAGCCGAAATAAAAATACATAACAACGTACAAAACTATCTAAGAACTGTTTTTCCACGTCTATCGCTGACAAAAGTTTGGAAATATTTTATCTACGAATGAAAAAGCAGCCTGGAACTCATTCCGACTGGCTACAACAAATTTTCTTGGAAACAGAAAGAATGCTGATTACGTTAATATCGTTCAAGACCTAATTAAGAATTATGAAAAAATTGGAGCCAACATGTCGTTAAAAATACATTTCCTGCATTCGCCCACTTAGACTTTTTGCCGCCAAGCCTTGGGGACGTCAGTGATGAAAACAGAGAGAGATTTCACCAATAATTAAAAGCTATGGAGCGACGGTATCAAGGTGTTTGGAGTGAGAGAATTAAATGGGCGACTATGTATGGACTCTCATTAGAGTAACTTAAACCATATGAGAAATACTAACAAGCAATAACAAACCAAATTAATCACTAATCTTACAAATATTTGACTAACAGAACACTTGCATAACAGATTCGGTACTTTTTTCAGTAAAATGAGGTTTAAGTCGATTTGGTCAAACGGCTGCAACTTGGCCGTTTATCCATCGGTTCTTACAAACGATACCTTAATCGAAGCTTAAATATTGTGTATCTAAAACAAAAAATGTTAGCTACGAAATATTTTTTTTTACTTTTCTGAGTTTTCAAAGTCAAATTTTGGGGAAAAATACCGCAAAAAAATATGAAATTTTAATTTGAAAGCTTCGTCTTCGAGACGTTAGGCTGCAGCTACAAAGAATCTAGGTCGGATTAATAGCTGCATGTAAAGCTGTCAGCTTTAAAGTTTTGCAGCTGCAAAGTTCAATACAACCATTTGTAGGAAACTTAAGTTATGTGAAAAATAGAAGCGGAACCTCTGGAAAAAAAAACCGATTTTAAAAAATTCTTAAAAGAACAACTAAACCTAGAAAAGAAAAAAATCATAATTCTTTGAAATTATGAATGATAGTTCAGGACGTAGGGTTGGCAGCCCTTTAACCAGCAGAACTATCGATATGGATAGTACAGGATAGGCTTATACCCTCAGCACACTGAGCCCGTCACGGGGGAACGTTGGGATTTTTGACAGACGGTGAAACTGCGATTCACACTGGCACCGTCTACCGTTTACCGCCTAACAGCTGATGACGAAAATAGAACTGAGTTTCTAAGCGGAAGAATTTTTATTTGTGTTTGAAAAAATATGGATTTAAAAAAAAAATTAGCAGTTGCAACTGTGGTTCAACAGCAAAATATTTTCTTGCAATAACTAATGATGTTGTTGAACGAAATTAATTTTGATAGCGATTACAGCGGCGACTTTGACGAGGAGAAGCTCCATCTTTGGGCAGCCGCTTTAGAAGAACAAAAGCCAGGAAGGTTGTGGTCGTTTGTGAGTACTTATACTAAATGCTACCAAAGTTTTAAGTACAAGGTCTTATGTTGTGTAGAAGCGCTTCGGGACATTTTGGGAGGAAGATGTGCCTGACAACAACGAAGCGTTTTTCAAAGAGAGCTTCAGAATGGAGAGGACCTGCTTTAACATTTTAGTAAATCGGCTGGAAGTGCTCCGGAAACAGGATACAAACTGTAGAGCTGCCATTCCATTGGAGAAGCGAATTGCCATTGCCATGTACACCTTGGGCTCGTCCTCTGAGTATCGGACAGTTGGTAGGCTTTTCGGCGTGGCACCAAACACCGTGTGCAACATCCTGCACGAGTTTTGCAGAGCAGTCATCCACGAATTTTCGGATGAGTACATGTCGCCCAACTATCTCACTTCCGAAAAAATTGATGAGTGTGTGAAGGGATTCGAGGCAATTGGGTTTCCTCAGTGCCTGGGTGCAATTGGTAAAAAATCAATAGCATATGTATTTATATGTATGCATATAAATTGGTTTGAACACTTCCTTTTCAATCTAGATGGCTGCCACATCGAAATTAAACCACCCGCAGCTGAGGCAGTCGACCACCACAATTATAAAGGCTGGTATTCAACCGTATTGTTTGCCCTAGTTGATTATAGGTAGGATACTGCCATGAAATTATGTATTTATTAAGAGGTTACAGTATTCTTATTTTGTTTCACTTTAGATACAGATTTACATATGTAAACATTGGCTCTGCAGTAAAAATGAGTCTTTAGAAGAACAGGAAAATAGAGATGAGATAAAGGATAGGTGTGCAATAGAAGGTGAAGACGCATCTGTAGTTGGTCTGATACCGGCCAATGATACATGCGAGAATATAAAGGCCAAATTCAGCGAACTACCGAGCTATAGGAAATGATAGAGAGTTGAAAGTGGGGACAGATTGTAGTGAGAAACTGGTAAAGTGCCATGTTCAGAACAACCTATACAAACGCAGAAAGTTTAAGTTTACCAGAAACGAGGTGGGAAATGAAATTGAATTTAGAAAAACCGTTTAATTGTCCGCCTAGAAGGCTATCATACAGCGAAAAGTCTCAAGAAAAAAAAATGATAGACGATTACATAAACAAAGGTTACATCAGAGCTAGTCAGTCAGAATACGTTTCACCGATAGGGCTGGCACAAAGGGATTAGGAGGCGTTAAGATTGTGCATCGATTATCGCACACTGAACAAATGGATGTGAAAGACAATTACCCGACACCCCTGATAGACGACCTATTAGAAAAACTTTCAAAGAAAAGGCTATTCACTAAATTAGACTACAAAAACCGGTACTTCTCCGTATTAATGCACAAAGATTCAGTAAAATACACCTTGTTCACGACTCCTATGGGACAATAAGTGGTTGAGGATGCCTTTCGGGTTACGTAATGCGTCGACGGTGTTCCAAAGCTTCACAAGCAAGATTTTCGCAGATATAGTAAACTAAGATAAGGTCAAAAGATACATGGACGACATAATGATAGCAACGAAGGATAGTGATAGTAACATGGAAATTTTACAGGAAGTACTAAGACGTTTGGTGGCGAATAAACTCGAGTTAAGGTTAGATAAATGCTAAGGTATTTCGGGCAACGGGATCAAACCAGATACAAAGGGACAACGAGGGTTGACAGAGTTTCCGGTCCCAACGAAAACGAATGAAGTGCAAAGTTTCTTAGAGTTACGTTCATACTTCAGACGACTAAGTCTGACTAAGTCAAAAAAGGCAATACGTTTGAATTCGGAGCCACAGAATTAGAGTGTTTTGAACAGCTAAAAACAAAGTGTTTCGTAGCACCGATCTTGGCCCTTTACAATCCTAAAGATTCGACAGAGCTACATTGCGATGCGAGTGCATTAAGTTTTAGGTCAATTCTAAACGGTTTAGAGTCAAAATAGTGACAGACTGCACCGCATTAACCGTGAAATTAAATAGAAAAAAACTGAATCCAAGAAGGTTAGGTTGGAGTTATAATAACCTAAAACAAGAATAAATAACAAATGTGTGAGTAAGTAGGGGGGGATTGGTTTTCATCATAAAAAATATATAAAACTATAACTACATGTTAGAACACAGATCATTGAAAAGAATTCAATACGTAAATGCTCTAAGCAGAATCGCCCACATAATTACGATAGACACAAACACCTTTGAGGAAAATTGAATAATGTGCCAAAACAGAGATGGTAAGTTGATAGAACTGAGAGAGACATTACAGAAATCGGAACATAAGCATTATGAGATGAGAAACGGAATAATATACTGAAAAAAGATAACGTTACGCTCCAATCCTGTGTACCCGAAGAAAAGAGTTACTAGTTTTCAAGAGTTAGGTATAAAGGCAAAGGACACATAGGGAACTGTCCAAAATACATAGAGTGTTCAGCGAAACACGGGAAAGAGAAAGAATTCTTACACAACATACCAAAAGGGTCAGCACCATTCCGGGTGGTATAAATATTTCTAGGTGATCCTAGACGCATTCACCAAGTTCGTAAGACTTTACACAACAAAGACCATAAATACATAAGAAGCGGTGAATGCAAGGAAAGATTATTTCCGAGCTTATAGCTGACCTAAATACAGTTTCAGACAGAGGAAGCTGTTTAACGGCGCAAGAGTTTGGATAATTTATAGAACAGAACAATATTAAGCACATGAAGATAGCAACAGGATCGTCACAAGGCAACGGACAGGTAGAAAAAGTGAATAGAGGTCTAGGACTCATGAATGCAAGTTAGTAGACTCGAAGAAAGGATTACATTGGAACTTACTAGTAGAAAAAGTGGTACACGCGCTCAACAACACATTCCAGAGATCGATTAATGAACACCCAAGTTGAATGTTATTCGTAGTCAGGCAGAGAGGTGAGGTGTCGGATTTACTAGGGGATTATATAAAAAAAGTAACAAAACAACAGGTAGGAAGTGACTAAGAGAAGATTAGGGCAGAAGAACCCATCAGTTGAAAGTACAGGCTTACAACAAACAAGCAGATTCAAAGCGAAAAGAGCCACACGTTTACAGGGATAATGATCTAGTCATGGTAAAAAATTTCGATACCCATATAGGGTTTGTTTAGACCTTAAAAGAAAAGTCTAGACACTTGTGAGCAGATTGTTGAATTCATACTGACTTTATTCAATAGAATAGATTGGTTTTGTGTTTATCTCCATGAATGTGTAAAGACTCTTGTTCTTTATGTTCTTGTTCTTTAATTCTCTTATTTTGTACTCTTACTCGTATTGTACTTTCCATACTCTTACTGTTTTACTCTCTTGCTCTCTCTCAGCATCATGCTCTCACTTATCATCTATTATCTATGCTTCTTAACTCTCGTTTTCTCATTTATGCGTCCTCACGGCGTAGCTAAGCGGACGGCAGCTGCGTCTGCTAAAAAGTCAGTTACAAGTTACCGCTTGATATAGTTGGCGCACAGACCTTTTTTGTCCCAACTATTATTTGGCACGAGACTTGCTCGCTTGCCTCCCCAAGTTTTTGTTAACTCTCTAATTACAGCTCTCTATTGTTAAAGGCTCTGGCATTTTCGGCCACCCTCACTTTACAAATCGCATACAATAAATTATACCGTTTTGAATTCAAACTGTTGTGAAAATTCTTTATATATAGTCAACGAAAAAGCTCGTTGTCTCAACAATGTTCATGTCAGTGACGAGGGTCCAAAAAACTCATTCCGAAATTCAAAGGACCCTATAGGATATCGAAAGTATTAAGAAATTATAGATACGTGGTGGATGACGTAAGAGGATTCAAGCAGTCAAGCCAGTCGAATATGAAGCCATGGCTAGAGAAGGATAACGATACGAATGTCACAGCGAAACAGAATGAAGAAAATGATTGTAATACATGAACAAAAAGTAGAATACTAAGAGTAAAACATAACTAACTGTAATAAACGAAAGTCGCAAAAAACTAACCTAGCCATAAGGAGTTCAGGAGCACTCCGGTCAGTATGGCCGAATTGTAACAGTTTATTTATCTCCCGCACCATCGATGGGAATTCTCGAAGTAAGTGAAAAAGTAAACCCAAATAACAAAAAAGGTAAGGAAACAAGCTAACCACACTGTAAACAAAATAACGTGTACAAGCATACCTGGGAACGTCTGCTCTCATTAGGGGGAGGGTGGTCCATAAAGACAACTTGAGATAATTCAAAACTCATCATATTAAATAATCCCGAAAATCCAATTACTACACACTTAGCTTTACTAATCCCGCAGGTTTCTCGGAATAGTCCCCACACTAGAGCTGGGTCGACCACTCACTGCACTATCGATACATCGAATTTTTGTGTCAGATTGACACTATCGATGTTTTGAATTCGGTAGTAAGCGATGGTAAGCGATAGTAACAAAAACATATTTTTTTCACAGCACTTTTGGATATTTATTGTAAACAAACAGACCACGCGTCTGTTGTTGGTGGCTTTAAATTTTAAAAATATTGAAAAAATTTTGCGAAGTGAAATTGTCGAGGGTAAGTGCATTATTTAATTATTGCTATGAAATGTTTATTTTAGTTTTGATCATACGCAGATCCCCATAGTAGCAGTGATGGCCAATCGCCTACATTAAAAAGGTGGCAATTTGGCAAGTGCAAGGTCTAGCATCATTTTGAGAGGCCCAAAGATGGTAGGTCCGCCAGGCGCATCCACTGTTCCAATGATTATAGAACAAGTGGCAATACGTCCAATTCATACGGCCACGTAAAAAGACTGGCCTTTTGGTGCTTTTAGACGGTATTGAAAGCTGCGCCATAATAACGTACTGTTGGATGTCGCAAGCTAACAAAGCATATATTACGGTTACATTCCACTTTATTACGAAGGATTTTGTGTGCGCACAGCATTATTGGCCACAAAACCATTACTTGATAATTAAAATCAGTTAGCTCAAAACATAGCTGCATCACTTCAGGTGGTCTTTGATGAGTTGAATATTTCTAATAAAATATCAGCAATTACAACTGATAATGCAAGTTCCATGAAAAAGCTTGCGAATTGTTGAAAAAAGAACGCCTAACGTGCTTTGCACACACAATTAATTTGATTGTGCAGGACTGTTTAGCGCTCGATTGCTTTAAACATTTTTCCGGAAAGTGCAAACGGAATGTCACGTATTTTAAGTATAGTCCAATTGCACTTAGCAAAGTAAAAGAAGAGCAACAAACCAAAGAAAAGTGCAGCTTGAAACAAGAAGTGTACACAAGGTGGAACAGAGCATTTTATATGATAGAGAAAATAATTTTAACTAACGATGCTATAGTAAAAGTGTTGCTTACCACTTTCAAAGCACCACCACCATTAAAAGCTGATGAAATCACTTTGTTATAAGATTTAACCTTGCTGCTCGAATCGTTTGAAAGTGCTACTCGTCAGATCTCGTCAAGTGTCTCAATTACAATATCGCTAATCGTTATCGCGTTATCGAAGTTCATCACTTTTTGATTGATCGTATAATGAAAGTCTCATGTCTTATGGTGAGCTTACTTTTCAAATAACACTACTCGACAAAATTCAACTTTTTTTTTCCGCTGTCGCCCAAAATGACTTTTTCTGATAGATTTAAAGATTTAAATTTTTTTAAAGAATTAAGGTTTTTTTTCCAGGTTTAGTTTTTTTTTTATAGTGCCAAACGGCATATGAAGATTTGGTCAAACGGCTGCAACTTGGCCGTTGATTCATCGATTCTTACAAACGACGCCTAATTAATGTGCCTATCTAAAACTAAAAATGTTATCCAATAAATATTTTTTTCGACTTTTCCTGATTTTTCAGTCAAAATTTCGGTAAAAAATACCGAAAAATATTATGAAATTTGAATTTGAAAGCTTAATATCTTCCAGACGATAAGTTGCAGCTACAAAGTGTCTGGGTTGGACTTATAGCTGCATTTGTCAGCTTTTTAAAACTGCAAAGTTCAATACAACCAGTTGTAGGAAGTTTAAGTTATGTTAAAAATAGAAACACTACCTATGACAAAAATACCCTTGCGGGTCTGCGTCATTAACAAGACCATTCTCAGCCAACCGGCATGCCTCACAGCTGTAATGCAAACCATTCCGTTTTGAGACAGCATCCCCCACGAGGAATAAAAACCCAGCGCATTTTGCGTGTACTACGCTTTCGCAGAGCCAGCAGCGGATACTCGGCTGATCATGAGTGATATTTTTCCTACAGGTTTTTTTGGCACAGACAAAAGAGTATTCCAATATGAATAAAAAAAAAAGAAAATTTCAAAACAAATAGATATCAGATTAGTGTGCCAGATAAACGCTAAAAGAGGAATCAATAAAAATGATAGGAGAGCGGTTATAGCTGCAATTGAGAGAGACAGAGAGAGAGAGCGCTACTGCACAGAAAGTATCGAGAGCGAGAGAGGAAGAACAGTTATTTAATCTTGGGTAATAGGGAGAGAGTGATAAAGCAACAAATCTAATTGGTGAGAGCAGCCAAATTTGATTTTGTATGTACTTACGAAAAGCAACAAAAAAAACACAAAGACTACTGACACAGAAAAATAATTAAATTATGTTTAAAACACAATTAAAGGGCATGCACTCGCGCTTACGAATAGAACCTAAGCAAGCAGGTAAATTAGGGAGTTTATTAAGTTAGTATTTAAAAAAAAAACCGGCTGTTTATATAGCATAAAAGGCAGATATGCGGAGCTCAAAAAAAAAACGCGTCTGATCACTTCAAAGAGAAGGAACAAATTTTTGAGTCTTCTCAAGATCCAAAATTAGTTCATGATACTCCTACTGTGCTGAATAGACTTTCAGTGTTAACGTACCTACTACGTCTGTTCGTGTTTGCGTATACTGTCACGGGCCACTTAGTCTTTATGCGTTCACTCAATTAAAAGCTCTGAAAGTTGTGGTTCGTCGCACTTTTGCAATAGAGGGTAATTTGTGTTTCAATTGGCTGAGTCGATCCCATCAAGTAAAGGATTGTAACTCCACAAACACATGCCGTCTATGCAAGTCGAGGCACCACATCTTGTTCATCCAGAGGAGGTACGCATCACCCCCTTTTGTTAATACGTCTGATGACCCAAACTGCCCATATATTCTGCTGATACTAATCCTGCCGTGATCAGCCATCATACATTGGAGAGGGCTAATAGTCGAGCCATATTACCAACGATTCTAGCCACTATAATTGACATTTGGGGCAACGATACAACCTGCAGAATTTTACTGGATACTGGTTCAACTAAAACGATGGTCGCCGAGTCGTTTATTCAACGGACCGGACTGCAGCGCACGCATGCTTGTATACCAGTGGTTGGTCTAGGTGCAAACCCTGCTGGAGTTACTCGAGGTCTTACTACGTTAACGTTGCTCTCCCGCATAAGCACAGCATCAGTGTCGGTAACAGGTCTGATAATAAATACTTTAACCTCCTCGATTCCAGCCCAAAAGATCGAGTCTAATAATCCGATGTGGGAAAAGATTTGTGATCTACCTTTAACAGACCCTACATTTGGTAAACCAGGTGGAATCGAAATGATTTTAGGAGCTGATCAACTTTGATACATGTACACTGAACGCAAAGAGTTTTTGGCACTCAAACAACAATATGTCGAATTCATGGAGGACTACATACAACGAGGACAATTGCAGTTGATTCCTTCTACTACCGTAGAAGACGATCCCGCCAATCATAACTACTTAGTCCACCACGCAATATTCTAACCAGATAGCACCAACACGTGATGCCAACTTGTATTCGATGGCTCTGGGAAGGACTGTAAGGGATATTCACTCAATTCACGACTAAAAATTGGACCACCTATTCAGAGGGATTTACTTGGAGTATGTCTACGCTTCCGTCAGCATCGCTATGTGTTCTGTACGGACATTGAGAAGATGTTCAGAAGCATCCTGGTTTCAGAAGAGCACACGCTGTATCAACGTATCGTCTGGTGAAGGGAGGAGATTCCTACACTCCATCATTACTGACTGCTGACTGTGACGTATGGCTTAACTTCTTCACCGTTCTTGTCTGTTCGAATTCTCAACCAGATCGCTCACGATCATGCCGATTTGTATCGGAATGCTGCTGAACACTACTAAATTCGCTGGCAATGAACATTTGTGAGTATTCACTAGAAACTCTAGAAATAGACAGCTCAACTCAATATGTGAAGGTTTTTAGAATACGCTGGGACCCTGCTGCAGACGATCTTTCCTTCAAGCTGACCATTCCAGAAAGCACGAGTGCTTTGACAAAACGACCTTTTCTAAAGGTTCACTTTCATGATAGTTGGCTGAGCTCGGTCGAATAAAACGAACCACTAACGGTTTGTAGGTGATTTTCTTTTATTGGAAACTTGTCGCATACTTTGGGTCGCTTCTATTTACAGTAGCGTGAAACTCAAAAACGACTTTTTTGCCAGACTGATCGCCGCAAAAACTCGTGTTGCGCCAATAGGTTAGGTTACGTTACCCCGGACGGTCCTTAACGGGGCCTCTCATGGGCCAGTGAGGCCTTAAGTTATCCGGATTTCAATGGACCATTACGAGGGTGCTACTGAGATTTTAAAGTCCTCTAGAATCGATGTGTTTTTGGCAAAGACAAGCAGTTTCCCTGGCGACCTCTTGGAAGCATCTTCCAGTGATTCCCCCATCGGTGTGCCCAGGTATCGTCTCCTCGCCCGTGAGAGAGCCGGGCAGATGCAGATGAGATGTTCCAGGGTTTGGACAGCCCCGGGCTCATCACATTTCTTACAGCTGTCTCCGTTGGTGATGCTTAGCTTGGCTGCATGCGACGCAGCTTGACAGTGACATGTTAGTATTCCCACTAGCAGTCTGCAGGCCTTCCGTGAAAGATGCAGCAGATAGTGGCGAGAACGTGTGGCCAAAACGTCCGCTGCTTCATTTTCTTCGATGCCCCTGTGGCTGGAATCCCAGCCTTGGCTTCTTCACCCTTTCCATTACATTGGGTTTCCATGCCAGCTTTCTATCCAGTACTGTGTCGAGGTATTTGACCAGTGCTTTAAGGGTTAGCATTGTTTGGTTGATTTTTGGGGGGATCCATGCCGGTATCTGTACCCCTTGGTAAAGAGAATGAAGTCCGTCTTATTCGTGTTCATACTGAGTCCAACTTTATCTGCCCACTCACATATCTACATGAGTGTATGTTCCATTATGGAGCTTAGGGTTGATGGACATACACCCATAATAAGCATAAACCGACATGTATGCATGTCTGTTATTCCGCATATGCTGTTATTTTTGGAGGACTTTTTCTCAAATCTCTTTATGAGGTCGTCGACCACCAGATTCCACAGGAGGAGCGACAGGACTCCATCTTGAGGTGTACCCCTGTGTGCTCCTTTAACCATGAAACCATGATTGCACCCGTCTACAACTTAGAAGGTATGTTATCCAGAGGTTGATTGCATGGTGAGTGTTGGTTGCTCCTAAGCGATCCACTTTGGGGTTTGTAACCACGTAATTAAATGCTCCGAACACTCCTAGTGCATACTTTTTGTTTTTGAGGGCTTATTCGACGGTAACTACTAACGAATGTAGTGCTGTCTCCACCGATTTTCCCTTGGTGTATGCATGCTGGCTAGTTGACATCAGTCCCCCCCACTTCATTTCTGATGTGTAGATCCAGCAGCTTTTCTAGTGTTTTCAATAGAAAGGAGGTAAGGCTTATCGGTCAGTAATCTTTAGGGCTAACATGGCTGCACTTTCCTTAATTTTTTTTTCTGAGGTAGTGCTTCTATTTTTCACATAACTTTAGTTTCCTATAACTGGTTGTATTTAACTTTGCAGTTCTGAAGAGCTGACAAATTCAGCTATCTCTAAATCTATCAGAAAAAGTCATTTTGGGCGACAGCGGAAAAAAATATGAATTTTGTTGAGTAGTGTTCTTAGACATATCGCGTATATTGCGAGAAGCTATGGGGTGATCACCTCTTTGGTCACTTGCAACATGACTGGGTATATTCCGTCCAGTCCAGGTGCTTTTATGCCGGTAAAAAATCTACAGCCTATTGGATTTTATTGGGGGTTATTAGGTCTGTTTGGGGGTTGGTTCCTCAGTTGCTAGATCCTGATGCGTTTCGACATTGGTGACCTCGGTGCATCCCGGGAAGTGGGCTTCCATTAGTGCCATCAGGGCTTCATTGCTGCCCTCCGGCCACTGTTCGTTGTCTAGTTTGAGTTGACTTTGTAGCTGTTGACAGCAACTTCCAAAGTCTAGCCGTTTCAGGCACTTTTTCAATGTTGGAGCAGAAGTTCTTTCACGAGCTAAGTTGTGCCTTACGTATTTTCTTCTTGTAATTTCTGAGTATCGTTTTTTATTCCTCGTTAATGAACTCATCGTTCGCTAATTTAGCGAGCTTGAATAATTCCTTCAGGTTATTTCTTTGAAGAGAGAGGTCCAGATTCCAACAGAGGGTGGGCATACAGCGTGGTGGGCATTCAGCAGTCCCATTGATAGGGGCTCTAAGGACTTCTCTATGTCCTCCGCGGCTTTCACTGAGCCCGGGTCTTTCTAAACTTCTGAATTGAATGCACCTATGATCTGAGAAGGAAGGTCTTTCGAGGACCCTCCATCCAGATATATAGGTACTTTTTTCCGTTACGAAGGTTAGCTTTAGCATGTTTGACGAGGTGGGACCCTTGTAGGTATATTCCTCTCCCACGTTTGCTACATCTATGTTAGTTGATAATATAAAGAGTGACTCACCACGGTCGTTGATGTCGGGGCTTCCCCACACACTGTGGTGGGCATTAGCGTCCGTACCAACGATAAGTTGGCAGAGTATGGAGTCGGCTTCTTCCATCAGACTCCTTAGTTCTTGAGGTGGTGGCGCCTCTCCTCACTTTCCAGCATAACTACTTACTGTTAGGTCGTCTGTGCTGTAATGGGACATAAGGTAAGCGTGGCTTCCTTTTCGTACTAGTACGACAGTTCTATTCCTGCTTACCGGTGGTGCGTAGAATGAGCTGTAGTTGAAGAACTTTAGTCCGGCCACCGCATTGCCTGACGCAATCCAGGGCTCCTGGAACAGAGCTATGTCAGCAGGCCCTTGCTCCATGGCAATGTGGATCTCCGCTGACGCTAACTTGGTTTTATGCAAATTGAGCTTCAGCACACTCAGTCAGGAGCGGCTCCCCTGCACTGGACGGGTTGACTACTAAGGTCAGGTCATCGTCCTCTTCTTCTTGCGAGTAGTCAAGCACCAGACCCTGGGCGGCCTCTACGATGGTGTCCACACCGAGGTCCTTCTCTACCTCACCTGTCTGCAGGGTATATGTGTCCTTGCGCCCATCAAACCTATTTCCATTCTGCAGCTTGAATTACCTGAATTCAAACTGATGTCTCTGGTTAAGCAAGCACTAACTATTCCTCTTTCCAGTACTTCGTGTTGTACTAACAGAAATGGAACGGAGAACTGTACCTCAAAGTCAAGGTACAAGGAAATTGCGAATTTTCTGACTAGTCAAGAAATCAATTGGTACTTCATTTCGCCGTCCGCCCCGCATTTTTGATGGTCCCGGGAAACTGGCGTACGAGTAATCAAGCTTCACCTTCGCCGAGTAATTGGTAGCAGTGCGTTACCCTTCGAGGAATTTGCAACAATTTTAACCCAGATTGAAGGTCTATAATACAGTCCACTTATTCATAACAAATGGGATCACAATGTATTAATCAATCAGCATCGGCGAACCCTTCTACTGGCTTTCCAGATTTTGGAAGTTTCTGCTTATATTTCTGCACATGCTAAACTGCAGTTTGATTTCGTCTCGAAACTGCCAGGTACATGAGCGAACCAATTAGTGATTGATAGTTATATTTACTTATTTATTTGTTATATTTACCTTTACACATTGTTCATCTCTATAACCAAGGCGAAATCCTGCGACTTAACGGCAATCCTTCATAACGAAAGTAGAATAGTATAGACGAATTCTTGAGGTTTAACGTAAGAGATATTCACCTGATGCATGTGTAACTGCTTTTCTGCAGCGATCGGAGATAACATTCTGATTATCTTATAACATATCACTGGGGATATGGATAATAGATATCTTCATCTAACATTTTAAGTTTTAGATAGACATATTAATAAGGCGTCGTTTAAAGTATCGTTTGTAAGAATCGATTAATAAACGACGACTAATTAATGTGTCTATCTAAAACTAAAAATGTTAGATATAATATATTTTTTTTCGACTTTTCCTGAGTTTTCAAAGTCAAAATTTCGGGGAAAAATACCGAAAAATATTATAAAATTTGAATTTTAAAGCTTAATATCTTCCAGACGTTAAGCTGCAGGTACAAACTGTCTGGATCGGATTTATAGCTGAATTTGTCAGCTTTTTAAAACTGCAACGTTCAATACAACCAGTTGTAGGAAACTTAAGTTATGTGAAAAACAGAAGCACTACCTCTGAAAAAAATAGCAAATTTTTAAAAAATTATTTAAAAAAAAACTAAACCTGAAAAAAAAAAGATTCTTTAACAATTTTTAAACATCCAAATCTATCAGAAAAAGTCATTTTTGGCGACAGCGGAAAATTCGTGTTGACTAGTGTTACCGACGCACTATACACAGACGACAAGCACGCTACTAGACGTAATATTTGTGAACAAAATTGATAAAATTTTACTCTATGATCAACTGTTCGTACCTGCTTTCTCTAAACATGATCTCATATTTATAGCTTATAATATTCAACCCGACTACAAGAACCAAAAAGTAACATTCAGGAATTTTAATAATATTAACCACAACGCTTTACACGATGCCTGCCTCAACATAGATTGGGACAGAATTTATCATCTTCCTTCAGTGGACACCCAAATAAGTCATCTTCAACTTAACGTTGAATTTCTATTTAATAGGTTCGTACCGCTGAAAACTAAAACAGTAAAGACAGCAATTAGATGTTAACGAACTAAAGCACAAATTTGTCAACTTAAATGTTCCGGTGTCCATGTATATTCCGTATATAAACGCTGTGCCGTTCAGGAATTGTAGTAAATGTTTTCAGTTCATGTGTGTAAGTCAATGTGATGTCCTACTCTCGTTACTTAAAATTAAGTCCGAAATTCGTCAAAATTCTACTGCCATACATTATAAGCCATATCCCGCATATTATAAACACTGCAATCACTTCCTCCACTTTTCCTGAAAATTGGAAAGTAGCAAAAATTTTGCCCATCCCAAAGGCAAATCATGATTTCAGGCTGATTGCAATACTGCCTTTCCTATCGAAAAGATAATGGCAAATCAAATTAATAAATTTATGAACGAAAACTCGCTTTTCTATGAAAAACAATCTGGCTTCAGGTCAAACAAGAGTTGTACAACAGCGATTTTAAAAATAGTAGAGGATATTCGAGCTAAAATGGAAAACAGTGATGTTACGCTGCTTACACTACTTGACTATATTAAAGCTTTTGACACAGTAAACCACGAAGTTCTTTTGACCAAGCTAAGTAAGATGTACAATTTCACTCAAACTGCTGTCACACTAATTTTCCTCTTACTTAAGTAACAGAAAACAAGCAGTAGTTACCCCTAACAAAAAGTCAAATTTACTAACAGTACCAGGTGGTGTCCCGCAAGGTTCGATTTTGGGGCCGCTACTTTTTTCAATTTATGGTAATGATCTGCCGAGTGTCCTGTGTAAATGTGAAGTCCATATGTATGCCGATGATGTTCAAATGTATTTGAGTCGTCCTATTAGCCAAATAAATAAATGTATTCTAGTGTGCAATGATGAACTGTTCTAAGTGATTGGTAAGTGAGTGGGCTAAGAAAATTAGTTTGTGTATTAACCCTTCTAAATCGAAGTGCCTAATTATATACAAAAAGTACCTGAGAACTGAAAATTTGACCAAGCTAAATATAGATAATAGGAGCATCAATTTTGTGTATAGGGCTGAAAATCTAGGCATTACTTTCAATAACACCTTGACGTGGATCACGATCAGGTTAACAAAGCAATTGGAAAAATCTATGGAGTTCTTAGACAACTATCGTTAGCTCAAAAATATTTGCCGGTTAACATTAAAACAATGATCGCTAAAACAATAGTAGCACCAATCCTGTTTTATGGGATTGAAATTTATTGCAAATGCGATTCAGCAAGCCTAAATAAAATTAAGGTTGCTTTCAACAACATTGCTAGATATGTATGTTTTCAACTTAAAACGAACTGACCACGTATCGAGCTTCCCTCATAAGTTATTTGACCTACATCTCGTAGATATAATTATCCTTAAAATTCGACTGTTTCTCCATAAAATAATTTACAGTAAAAATCCTGACTATTTATATGACCTCTTAAAATGTACTGCTTCACAGAGAGTAAATAACCTTGTCAGTCTAAGAACCAAACTTGCCAGTTCGGATAAGACAGTTTTACGTCTTTGCTGTTCGGTTGCCACCCAATTTAAAAAATACCAGACGCACACCTCATTTTAAAGAGAAGGTAAAAGCACATTTTAGGGCATAACTACATTTAATAACTATAAAAAACACAACATAAAGATAATGAAGATAACATAACATATATGTCATTTTTGACAAAATAGAAGTAAAAATAATAGTAAATGATTAAGTAAACTATGAATTATCCAATCAATGTAAACTGTAAAAGCTACCTGTGACTACATTAAGATAAAAGTAGCAATACTTATAGCACTAGGAATACTTTCAATAAATAATAATAATAATAGCATGTAATCGCCTTTACCGTAGCCTGATACAATTAATACTAGGTAATGGCTTATACATTCCTTCGTTTGAATATAGAGTTCCAGTTACTGCCTATAGCTCATGGTGAAATTAGTAATAAAGTGATGTACTAAGCTGTGGTGAGGACGTTAAATTATTCATCAATTATTCAGAGAGAAAATCGTTAGAAAGATATAGCACGCGTTTTACGTTCGACTGTTAAAAATAACGTCCCCGAAAGAGAGCACGTGTGGGGAGTACATCACCTTATTACTAATTTCACCATGCTATAGCTATTCGAATGTCTCTCAATTTACTTTC
The DNA here is from genome assembly GCA_008121215.1 of Drosophila athabasca. NCBI lineage: Eukaryota > Metazoa > Arthropoda > Insecta > Diptera > Drosophilidae > Drosophila > Drosophila athabasca. The sequence continues at coordinate 24,347,547 of CM017796.1, read as the reverse complement.
CACGTGTTCGTCAAAGTTCATGTTACTTTTGAGGATGATACCTAGGTACTTATACTCGTTGACAACTTTAAATGGCGTCCCTGATATGTTTCATTTTTCGTGGCGGGTTAGCCTGCTTCTAGTACTTCTTACCACGAGGAATTTGGATTTTTCATTGTTAATAGATAAGCTCCAGTTGGCACAAAACCTTGTTACAGCATCTATCATTTTTTGAACTGAGTAAACAGCCCTGTTTGACTCTTTTATTTGTCGAAAATTCTTCTGATAATGAGTGTCCAAGCCAGACCGTTGCCAGTATCATAGACTTGTTCTCTCGATCGTATCGGACGCAGCGCTGAAGTCAATAAATAATAGATATACCTTTTGCTCTCGGTGTAGGTAATCCCTTGCCAGCGTAGTAAGTAAAAATAAGCTATCTAGCGTCGAATAACTTTCCCTGAAACCCATCTGATTCTCACCCAAAATGTGGTTTCTGTTTACGAAGTTTGTGAGTCGTTTCTATAATACCGTCGTAAACAGTTTCATCGTTGCGTTCAAAAATGAAATGCGTGAATAGAGATTAATTTTGTTTTTTTTTATTTATTCAATTGTAATTCGGCGACCTGTTAAGTAGCATTTTAAAATGTAACGGCTAAACTTATAGTTTCACCTGCAAGTATGCTATAGATTTGAGATTACTGTATTGGTTTTTCGCACACTAATTGCGAGTTATTTGGCAACCCTATGCGAGCGAGCTTTGTAAATGTCTGAGCCACCTTCTGTTAGCTGTTATTTTCCAGTCACGCTTGCAGTTAAAAATTGTGTTGTTTTTCTGCAATTTCTACTTTTACTCAAATTGGCGAGCGTTGAGTGATTTCTAAATGCAAGCCTGCCGTGGCACACAATGGGATATTCACGCCCTGATCCTCAGAACTGTGGGGGATGGCAGCACAGGCGATCAGGTAAGGAGCACTTCATCGTATTATTCGATTTCTACAGCGCTTCAGGTGCAAACAGCGAGCAATTCCCAAAAAGTTCAGAGCTCCCCAAAGAACACGTCCAGCTCCCTCAGCTCACTCACATATTTTTTTTCTGTATATACATATGTATATACATATATATCTGAGAAAACGTTTCTTAGATTTTAAAAATATCAATAAAATATTATATATTTTCAAATATTTATCTCCTAACCACATGCATATCGAGACAATATACAAAGGCAAAAATTTTGGTCTGAAATTTAGATTCGGCAACCTCGATGGTGCACATCCGAAACGGAATGTTACGAAAGATTAGTTGGGCCATAAACAGCTTCAAGCTGTTCAAATCCCCTGGTCCAACATAATTAATGTACCTATCTTATAATAAAAATAAATGTTTGCTGCATTTATCATCTCTTCAGAATTTAAAAGCTAAAATATAACCAGATGTAAGAACTTAAGTTAAAAAAGCACTACCTCTGACAAATAAAACATGAAAAAATACCAGATTTTACAAATAAAAAAAACCATTGTTAATCTAATGAACTTTTTCACTAGCTGTTGCGGTTCAGTCGAATAAAAGTTCGAGCGGTTGGTAATAGTAGGAACGGTTTATTGGAATATATGTAAACCGACGAAGGTGAATGTATATATGTATGTTTAGGCGAGGTGTATATGAAAGACCGATGCAACGAATATGATATGATTCGATACGATTAGCCCCAGACTATATGTAAAATAACAACGATAGACAAATGGCAACGAAGATCAGCTCCAGACTATATGAGTGCTTGGTGCAGACTATATTAAGGGTAGGCGGGCCGAATTGCCCGGGCCCTAATGTAAGCGAGCGAGCGATAGTTTGTGAGAGCAATAGGGAAAGATCGAGAAAGCGATGGAGAATGCAAAAGTATTAAAGAAGACGTGAGAAAACGGCTGGATACGCTGCTGCCGTGCGGGAACTTATGTCGATGTACAATGTGATGCAGTGGACAGTACAAATAGCAAACAATAATAGGCATTTAATTTACTACTGCACCACTTGCTATGATTTAACTTATGTCGACTAAATATCGTGCTGGGAAACCCAACAACCATAATTCAGAAAAAATTTAAAGCCCCAATTTTGTTACCTTGTGTTACTTAGGGTTGGTAACAGAGTGAAGATGGTCATGAAAGCCTCATGAAAACACGCAAAAAAGCTATAAGACTAAAATGGGATATAAACCCAAGCATAGTGTAATGGATATACAGTGACTCACACCCTCGATGATGCAGTGTCAAATAAAAAGTTTAAGGTGCTACAGATTTTAAACTAGAGGAAAAACAAAAAATGTTTAAACGCCAATTTGTTTAATGTTTTATCACATTTAAAAAAGGAACTATATTTGCTGTTTAAATATTGCTCCGTTTTAAAAATAAAATAAAAACTTAAAATATATCTTAAATACAAGCCCTATCTTGAAAGACGCAGCCACAAACCAGTTTAATATTAGTCGAATAAAAGGTTAAACAGGTATTTTAATACTCAGTATGCAAGCCCTTAGCCTTTATTACGGCTCTTAACCTACTATTCATGGAAGAGATCAGCTTCCGAGTGGTTTCCGGGCTTATTTTGCTCTATTCCTCCGGCAGAGCTTTTTTAAGGTCCTTTTTGCTAGACATACTGGGACAACATCTAGATGTTGTTCTCCAGCGCAGAATGGCTGGCTGGCCAAAACATTGAATTCGATCAGGCCGCAATATTCAGACAGCTCCGGCAATTGGCTTTAGCAAATGGAGCCGAGTTCGACGAGTTGCTTGACGAAAAAAGCGAAATAATGGAAGGAACACCAAATGTTCAAGAAATTTCGCCAGACGCGCGTATTCAGATGCTGGAGGCCGAGCGCCTCTTGGTAGAAGCAGAGATTAGTCTGCTCCAAAGAAAACAAGCTTTGGAAGAGCTACGAAGCGGTACCGTTGACGAATTAGCCAACTTTAAGGAGGTTATGCAAATAATGGACCCGTACACAGGAAAAGCAAACAGCGCTCACGCTTGGATTGAAGATTTTGAGCTCAACCGCAAGGAGACTGATGCGTTTAGGCTCAGGTGCGTGCGGCGTCTAGTGAAAACAGACACAGACGCAGCGGCATTTTTTAAAGTAAACAAGGCAACGTCGTACACTGCATTTAAGAATGATTTCCTGGCCACGTTCGGCAAGACTTCATCAGTAGTAGAGGTAATCAACACGCTCAAAGCTACGTTTTATCTCCCGGGAAAGATGTCGGTTCTGGGTTATGTGCTGCAAATGCAAGAAATAGCACACCGAGCTACGATTGAGGAAGACCAAGCTGTTCAGTTCGTGATCGACGGGCTAAGAGACGATTCTGCTGACATCGCTATATTGTATCAGGCCAAAACTATTGGCGATCTCGTCAAGCTGTTGCACCGCTACGAAGAGATGCGAAAGAAACGTTGGAGCGTATCGCTGGCAGGAAAGAAGACCATTGGGCAAAAATCATGCCGGCCAGCAGCGGAAAGCCGGTACATTGCTACAACTGTTTGGGTACCGGGCACATTGTTAAGGATTGTACAGAGCGCAAGAGGATGAAGGGCTCCTGTTTCCGTTGTGGCTCCATGGGCAATACTTTCAAAAACTGCACAGCACCACCACCTTCAGGGAATTCAGACGGGAGGGAGCAACCCAGGAGATAGATGACAATGAAGTAGCAATACTTAATACGGTAAGAATCTCTTGCGACACTACGAATATGCCAGATAGGATTTATAATGAATATACTTCTCTTTTTGATACGGGCAGCGCAATTAGTTTAATACGACAACCCGCATTACCACTTGAGTTTAATGAAAATAATTTGAAAGAAACGAACTTCAAACGATTAGGAAGTTTTCGGTTATGTACTTTTGGAAATATTTGGAACTACATATATGTCGTTTTACGGTATTAAACACAGAATATTGTGTTACGTTGTTCCCGATACTTACATACCCTATCCAGTGTTATGTGAAAGAGATTTTTTGAAAAGATTTAACTTGAAATTAAAATTTTTGAAACGCCAAATATTGAACTAAAGGCAAATAAATATAAATTAGAAATTTCGGACAAGATTCTGCATTGCATATTCAGTTCTGTGAAGTCTGATAAGACCATTTTAAGTTGCAAGCTCTGCAAACAGAAATATATTTCAGCTTCCGAAAAAATAATTAATAAGAAAGAAGTGTCTGTTAAGCGTTCAGTTTCGGACAATTCAGCTTCCGTGTGTTCCGACTATTCAGATTCCGAACCATTACATTCCGACTATTCAGATTCAGATAGATTCATATTCAGCATTAATGTTCAAAGTGACGAAGACTTCGCTATTAATCAGGGTTTAAGCGTTGATCAAATAAATACCGTAAAACAAACTATTGATGCCAACTATGTGGATAGAGAAAACATACTTCCGGTAGATCATAATTTTAAACTTAAAATTAAGCTAAATATGACGTTCCGATAACTTCAGTTCCTTGTAGAGTGTCATACCACGAGCGGAAAATATTAGAAAAATTAGTTAATGAACTGTTAGAGGCAGGTCACATACGACCCAGTACGTCACAATACTCGTCACCAACCGTGTTAGTAAAAAAGAAAAGTGGAGAAAAAAGATTATGCATAGATTTTAGACAGTTGAATAAAATAGTTAAAAGAGATGGGTATCCATTTGCACGCATAGATGACTGCCTGGAAAAACTGGAAGGAAGCCGCTTTTTCAGTATATTAGACCTAAAAAGTGGATTTCACCAAGTTAAGGTTGCCAAAGATTCCGTTAAGAACACGGCTTTTGTGACACCAAATGGTCAGTACAAATACGTGAAAATGCCGTTCGGACTAAAAATAGCACCAGCTTGTTTTAGACGGTATACAGATTTTGTACTTCAGCCATTAATTAGGGAAGGAAATATTACGGTTTATAAGGATGATATTGCAATTGGCACAAAAGCATTTGAAGAGCATGTAGTTATATTAGGACGAGTTTTGCGAAGACTGACAGAATTCCGACTGGAATTAAAATTAAAGAAATGTCACTTCTGCGCTTTTGAGATTGACTTTTTGCGTTTTTGAGTTAGCAAAGAGGGAATAAGGCCTAATGATCAGCACACATTAGCAATTAAGCACCTTCCGACACCCAAGAATGCATCGCAAATCGAAAAGTATGTGGGGCTATTTTCATATTATAGAAGGTTTATTCCAGCGTTTGCAACAATAGTAAAGCCGATTAAAGACTTGGCAAGACCAGGTGTTACGTTTGAGTTTACAGAACAATGTCATAGGGTATTTCGGAATTTATGTATGTGACAAACTGTTTTCAAAACCAATTCTTGCATTATATAATCCGGAGAGAAAGACCGAATTACATTGCGATGCAAGCATTCATGGGTACGATGGCATCTTATTACAGAAGCAAGACGATGGGAAATTTCACCCAATCGCATATTTTTCACAATCCGCAACTTCAGCCGAATCAAGATACCACAGTTTCGAATTGGAAACGTTAGCTATTGTATACTCGTTGAGAAAATTTCATATTTACCTTGAGGGTATTCCGTTTAAAATTATTACGGATTGTAACTCATTAGCCCTCACACTGAATAAGAAAAGAATTAATGCCAGAATTGCCAGATGGGCTCTAGAGTTCGAAAACTATGAATATGTCATTGTACACCGAAGTGGAAAATTTATGTCGCATGTCGATGCACTGAGCAGATGTTTAGAATCCTCCGTGGACATTCAGAATATAAATAAAACAGATCAGATAATAGCAGTACTAAACGAGGATGAGATAAATCTTCAGCTACAGATAACTCAGAGTAGAGATTCAGTCATAGCAAAGTTAAGAGATGAGTTAGAGTCAGGACCGGTAAGGAACTTTACGCTGGAAGATGGATTAGTATACAGAAAAGTTAAAGATGATACAATTTTGCTATATGTACCATCCGAAATAGAAGAGAATATTATTCGCTCAGTACATGAGAAGTTATGCCATATGGGAACTTTTAAGTGTATATCAGACATAAAACGGCACTATTGGTTTAAGAACATGGAATGTAAGGTTGAGAGTTTTATCAGAAATTGTCTGAAATATATTATGTATTCAGTACTTAGACACGTAAATAATCGTACACTGCATAATATTGAGAAAAAGCCGATTACTTTTGACACAATTCATATTGACCATTTTGGAGAATTGCCAGCAATATTATCAAAGAAGAAACACATATTAGTTATAGTGGATGCGTTTACAAAAGCTCTATTCTGTAAATTCAACAAGCACGAAGGAAGTAAACTCCAGTTTAGGTAGATATTTCGAGTATTATGGCAGACCAAGAAGAATAATTAGTGATAGAGGAAGTTGTTTTACGTCGATAGAATTCAGCTCTTTCCTGTTAGACAACAATATTGAACACGTTAAGGTATCTACGGCATCTCCGCAAGCGAATGGCCAGGTCGAGCGAATAAATAGAATAATTAAGTCAATGTTAGCAAAAATTTCAGAGCCTATTCTGCATTCCGATTAGCATAAGTTGTTAGGTAAAGTCGAATACGCAGTAAATAATTCAGTGCACTCAACAACGGGACAAGCACCTTCAGTATTGATGTTAATTGTATATCAAAGAGGAACCTAAATTGAAGCGCCTAGCGAGTATTTGGAGGATAAATTAGAGTTTCCCCGAGATCTGAATGCAGTGCGAAAAACGTCCAGCGAAAAAATTATAAACGTACAAGGTAAAACCAAGGAAGCATATACGAAAAACCATAGACCACATATAGTGCATAACATTGGGGATTGCGGAATGTCGATACAAAAAAGCGCTACCAAACGACAGATACGTAATTACAGATTTAGAGAATGGTCAAGTAACACAGGTACCCTACGAAGGTATAATAGAAGCAAACAGGTTAAGAAAATGGGCAGACTGGCGATGTAGTGACGGAATCGATTCTGAAAGTACACCGTAAAAATATAAATATCCTAAAATACTTATAAATATATAACAAATATTATAAGAATTTTATTTTAAGCAACAAAATTGATCGGGTCGATCAAATAGTCAGGATGGCCGAGCTGTTAAGTAGTCTAATAGCCTATTTAAACTACAGTGAGTTGCCTCATTTATAGATAGGTAACTCAATAACTCAGAACTTGCGTTTACACAATGCCAAAGTTGAGTTATTGAGTTTCGGCTGATGGTACGTTTTATTTAATTTTATTAATATGAATACCCAAGAACTAATGATGCTCTATGTGGTAGAGCAAGAGACAATAACGACGCTGCAGTGTATGGAGTTGGCGACGATGTCTGCAGCAACTGTGGAGTATTTGGACAAAATTTCCAAGAAACGCACTTGTACCCTGGTAAGAAATTGGCATTTCAATTTCTAGTGCTTCTATTTTATATTAAATATGTATCCCAAATTATAATAGCCGCGATATGGATCTTTTTGGGAGGAGAACGTTGCGAATAAACTTATTTTAAGGAAAATTTCCGCTTGGAAATTGCACGGCTGTAATTGCAAATATGTTGTATTTCAGTTATATGTATATTACATATGTAAGCACAATTGCAATGCAAATGCTGTACTTCAATTAATTACTATGGTTTTTACTTACCAAAATTAAAATTTATAATTGGCAATTGTTTATAATAATTTAATTTAGCGTTAGGCTGCGTGTTTCCGACCAATTTTTGAAATCGACCACATTGTTAATATGGTTATTAATAATAAAATTGGTTTAAAGTATTGATTTTAACAATTTGATGTACATATATTTGCACCTTTTTCCCCAGCCATATCTCTTACGCGCCAAAATATAAATTTTGAGCTGCCAATTTTTGTTGTAACTAGTGGTGATAATTCCAAGACAGGCAGATCAGGGTTGAAATATTCGGAAAATCTGACAAACTCAACTAAACGCAACCAAAACTCAACTTTTTTGCCACCTCTAGGTCCCCTATGCTTCCCCATGTAAACGAAACTCGAGTTTTGCCCGAAACTCAATAACTCAACCGTAGTGTAAATAGGCTATAAGTATCATTTGTAACTAACGCAGCTGTTAGAATACCTTTAACGATAGTTAGAGCACCCTTAATGGCTATCGATTACACTATCGATAGACTATCTGGGACGAGCGATCGATATGAGAGTTGACCGATAGGGAAGCCAAGAATGGAAAGTGGAGCGACGAACAGTGCGAGTGCAAAAACAAAAAAGGATCCAAAATTGTATTAAAAAGCCAAAAACGATATAAATAAACAACAGTTTTATATATTAAACCACACCTATGACCCTTCCATAAAGTCATGGTTGCGCAGAACTCGGCGCACAGTTTCCACACTGCACTCCTTCCCCATTTTGTCCTTCACCTGTTGGGTAAGTTTTGGGTCCGATAGCTTGCACCAAAGCTTCCAGAAACTAGGAGTCCGCCTTGATTTCCGGTTCTACCAGGATAATGACCCGAAACATTCGTCCGGAATAGTGAAGTCCTGGCTTATATGGAACTGCCCCCACGTAATGATTCCCCCGGCCCAGTCTCCATACTTAAAGGTTATTGAAAATTTGTGGGCTGCGCTGTGTAACGATCCGGGCTAGATAGTATGGACGCTAATAGGACGCACGCTTATGATCCCGGCTGGGGCTCGTCGGCAATTGGGTGGTGTTCTGGTCCTATTCGCGTCGAGTGCCTATACTCATTATAAAGTTCGGTTAGAAGGTGCGTGCAGCGACGAAAGTTTTAACGACACCGACAACATGACCTCACAGTTGGATTCCCCCTCTCCCTCTGCCCTGCCTGAAAACGCTGGTTCCCCGCCTCAGGTGTCATGGAGGACTGATCACCCTCCCTTCCTTGGTCACTCCTATATCTCCGGCATGATGGCTGGAATGACCCCTCAGCGTTTCTAGACGCCTCCTAGGGCCCTTCTGCTAGCCGAAGGCAAAAAAAATACGGGAATTTAAAACATTATAAAATTTATTCTACTCGCAAGAAAAATGGTGCCCGCTACTTATGTTTGTCATTAAAAATAACAAAAAAAACCCCCATACAAAAAGGATAGGATAGGACTGCATACACAAATATATATAAATAAATAAATAAATAAATAAATACAATGAATACAAATGAAGTTAAATAAAAATGATGACACAACTAACAGGATAAATATCTTAACTAATAGGCGGAATGGCGAAATGACCGGACGCCTAAAAAGGCGGGTCGAAAGGTTGAGATAGGCTAAAGAAAGCGAAAGAAAATAGTGCGTGAACGAATCGAGAGAACTCGCTTCGCTCTCGGCCGCGCCGACCCAAAGAGTAGGGGCCAATCTCTCCTCCACCTTCTCCCTTCTACTTCGTTCGATACGGATTGTAACTCATTAGCCCTCACACTGAATAAGAAAAGAATTAATGCCAGAATTGCCAGATGGGCTCTAGAGTTCGAAAACTATGAATATGTCATTGTACACCGAAGTGGAAAATTTATGTCGCATGTCGATGCACTGAGCAGATGTTTAGAATCCTCCGTGGACATTCAGAATATAAATAAAACAGATCAGATAATAGCAGTACTAAACGAGGATGAGATAAATCTTCAGCTACAGATAACTCAGAGTAGAGATTCAGTCATAGCAAAGTTAAGAGATGAGTTAGAGTCAGGACCGGTAAGGAACTTTACGCTGGAAGATGGATTAGTATACAGAAAAGTTAAAGATGATACAATTTTGCTATATGTACCATCCGAAATAGAAGAGAATATTATTCGCTCAGTACATGAGAAGTTATGCCATATGGGAACTTTTAAGTGTATATCAGACATAAAACGGCACTATTGGTTTAAGAACATGGAATGTAAGGTTGAGAGTTTTATCAGAAATTGTCTGAAATATATTATGTATTCAGTACTTAGACACGTAAATAATCGTACACTGCATAATATTGAGAAAAAGCCGATTACTTTTGACACAATTCATATTGACCATTTTGGAGAATTGCCAGCAATATTATCAAAGAAGAAACACATATTAGTTATAGTGGATGCGTTTACAAAAGCTCTATTCTGTAAATTCAACAAGCACGAAGGAAGTAAACTCCAGTTTAGGTAGATATTTCGAGTATTATGGCAGACCAAGAAGAATAATTAGTGATAGAGGAAGTTGTTTTACGTCGATAGAATTCAGCTCTTTCCTGTTAGACAACAATATTGAACACGTTAAGGTATCTACGGCATCTCCGCAAGCGAATGGCCAGGTCGAGCGAATAAATAGAATAATTAAGTCAATGTTAGCAAAAATTTCAGAGCCTATTCTGCATTCCGATTAGCATAAGTTGTTAGGTAAAGTCGAATACGCAGTAAATAATTCAGTGCACTCAACAACGGGACAAGCACCTTCAGTATTGATGTTAATTGTATATCAAAGAGGAACCTAAATTGAAGCGCCTAGCGAGTATTTGGAGGATAAATTAGAGTTTCCCCGAGATCTGAATGCAGTGCGAAAAACGTCCAGCGAAAAAATTATAAACGTACAAGGTAAAACCAAGGAAGCATATACGAAAAACCATAGACCACATATAGTGCATAACATTGGGGATTGCGGAATGTCGATACAAAAAAGCGCTACCAAACGACAGATACGTAATTACAGATTTAGAGAATGGTCAAGTAACACAGGTACCCTACGAAGGTATAATAGAAGCAAACAGGTTAAGAAAATGGGCAGACTGGCGATGTAGTGACGGAATCGATTCTGAAAGTACACCGTAAAAATATAAATATCCTAAAATACTTATAAATATATAACAAATATTATAAGAATTTTATTTTAAGCAACAAAATTGATCGGGTCGATCAAATAGTCAGGATGGCCGAGCTGTTAAGTAGTCTAATAGCCTATTTAAACTACAGTGAGTTGCCTCATTTATAGATAGGTAACTCAATAACTCAGAACTTGCGTTTACACAATGCCAAAGTTGAGTTATTGAGTTTCGGCTGATGGTACGTTTTATTTAATTTTATTAATATGAATACCCAAGAACTAATGATGCTCTATGTGGTAGAGCAAGAGACAATAACGACGCTGCAGTGTATGGAGTTGGCGACGATGTCTGCAGCAACTGTGGAGTATTTGGACAAAATTTCCAAGAAACGCACTTGTACCCTGGTAAGAAATTGGCATTTCAATTTCTAGTGCTTCTATTTTATATTAAATATGTATCCCAAATTATAATAGCCGCGATATGGATCTTTTTGGGAGGAGAACGTTGCGAATAAACTTATTTTAAGGAAAATTTCCGCTTGGAAATTGCACGGCTGTAATTGCAAATATGTTGTATTTCAGTTATATGTATATTACATATGTAAGCACAATTGCAATGCAAATGCTGTACTTCAATTAATTACTATGGTTTTTACTTACCAAAATTAAAATTTATAATTGGCAATTGTTTATAATAATTTAATTTAGCGTTAGGCTGCGTGTTTCCGACCAATTTTTGAAATCGACCACATTGTTAATATGGTTATTAATAATAAAATTGGTTTAAAGTATTGATTTTAACAATTTGATGTACATATATTTGCACCTTTTTCCCCAGCCATATCTCTTACGCGCCAAAATATAAATTTTGAGCTGCCAATTTTTGTTGTAACTAGTGGTGATAATTCCAAGACAGGCAGATCAGGGTTGAAATATTCGGAAAATCTGACAAACTCAACTAAACGCAACCAAAACTCAACTTTTTTGCCACCTCTAGGTCCCCTATGCTTCCCCATGTAAACGAAACTCGAGTTTTGCCCGAAACTCAATAACTCAACCGTAGTGTAAATAGGCTATAAGTATCATTTGTAACTAACGCAGCTGTTAGAATACCTTTAACGATAGTTAGAGCACCCTTAATGGCTATCGATTACACTATCGATAGACTATCTGGGACGAGCGATCGATATGAGAGTTGACCGATAGGGAAGCCAAGAATGGAAAGTGGAGCGACGAACAGTGCGAGTGCAAAAACAAAAAAGGATCCAAAATTGTATTAAAAAGCCAAAAACGATATAAATAAACAACAGTTTTATATATTAAACCACACCTATGACCCTTCCATAAAGTCATGGTTGCGCAGAACTCGGCGCACAGTTTCCACACTGCACTCCTTCCCCATTTTGTCCTTCACCTGTTGGGTAAGTTTTGGGTCCGATAGCTTGCACCAAAGCTTCCAGAAACTAGGAGTCCGCCTTGATTTCCGGTTCTACCAGGATAATGACCCGAAACATTCGTCCGGAATAGTGAAGTCCTGGCTTATATGGAACTGCCCCCACGTAATGATTCCCCCGGCCCAGTCTCCATACTTAAAGGTTATTGAAAATTTGTGGGCTGCGCTGTGTAACGATCCGGGCTAGATAGTATGGACGCTAATAGGACGCACGCTTATGATCCCGGCTGGGGCTCGTCGGCAATTGGGTGGTGTTCTGGTCCTATTCGCGTCGAGTGCCTATACTCATTATAAAGTTCGGTTAGAAGGTGCGTGCAGCGACGAAAGTTTTAACGACACCGACAACATGACCTCACAGTTGGATTCCCCCTCTCCCCTCTGCCCTGCCTGAAAACGCTGGTTCCCCGCCTCAGGTGTCATGGAGGACTGATCACCCTCCCTTCCTTGGTCACTCCTATATCTCCGGCATGATGGCTGGAATGACCCCTCAGCGTTTCTAGACGCCTCCTAGGGCCCTTCTGCTAGCCGAAGGCAAAAAAAATACGGGAATTTAAAACATTATAAAATTTATTCTACTCGCAAGAAAAATGGTGCCCGCTACTTATGTTTGTCATTAAAAATAACAAAAAAAACCCCCATACAAAAAGGATAGGATAGGACTGCATACACAAATATATATAAATAAATAAATAAATAAATAAATACAATGAATACAAATGAAGTTAAATAAAAATGATGACACAACTAACAGGATAAATATCTTAACTAATAGGCGGAATGGCGAAATGACCGGACGCCTAAAAAGGCGGGTCGAAAGGTTGAGATAGGCTAAAGAAAGCGAAAGAAAATAGTGCGTGAACGAATCGAGAGAACTCGCTTCGCTCTCGGCCGCGCCGACCCAAAGAGTAGGGGCCAATCTCTCCTCCACCTTCTCCCTTCTACTTCGTTCGATACATGATGGGGAAGCCGCTTCCCTCTTTTGGTATGAATCTGGTACTTGACTTGATTAGAACGGCTTTCTCGCCAAAAATAGCACTCACCCGTAAATCCACCGACGAAAGCGCTTTCTCGATGCGATCCGGAGCTGTGAGGAGGCGTTAATTAAATGTGAATCTTAAGCTTTAACCTGAGGGATTAGAGAGTTGCCCCGCCCATCTGGGATGCCCTATCTGCGATTACTTTCCTGTGCTTTACTCGCCACTCACCGTTTAATGGCCTCTAATACAATCTACCGTATAACTATAAATAAACTGCTTGGATTTGTATGCTTAAGCCTAAAACATATACGACTACTGAACTTAAACTTCTATTTTTCCTTTTTTTTTCTTTTTCCTTTTTCTTTCTTCTTTTTTTTTATATTTTTTTCCGTTTGGTTGATTCCCCTCCCGTTCAAACACAAAAAAAACCCCAGGCTGCTCCCGCGCCCACTGATTCCGACTAGCCGTCAGCAAAAGCCGACGCCGACGCTGTCTCCCAGCGCTCCGCTGCCAAGCCAAAAACTCTCGCTCTCCTGCTGCTTCCGCTCAGGACGCAAGCAAATCCCCTGCGCCCCTTTCAGGCTGCCCTTTTAGTTCTTCCGGGGCACGGATCGCGTACTCTGGTTTCCTCCGGGCTGCGTTCCTCGTGTAACCACCCCAGCTACGGCGATCGCAAGGGTCTCTCTGCCTTCGCCGTCCGGCGAAAAGCGCGCAGAATGCTCCGCAACTCCAGAGCCCTGTTGGAGAAAACACTAGTACTCCTATTCTGGAAATCCCCCGCACGCGTACTTACTCGGGAACTAAGTATAATCTTGCACATAAAAATCACTCGCGACTCTCGTACTTTTTCCCCTTTTTTTCCCTTTTCACTGGTATAAAGTGGAGAGTGAACCCAAGCTATCGGGTCGAGCGCCAACAGGAAAAGAGGCGGCAAATCCACCTCGACGCCAGCGGGAACCCTTGGGCCGTCTCCAATCGATGGAATACACCCCTGCAGGTTGACATTTCCCACTGTTAATCACCCTGGCCTTTCTTTGCCCCTTGACCTGACCCCGCCGACCTAACGCCCAGATGGCGCTTCCCCTGAAACACATCTCGCCCGGGGTGACAACCAGATGGCGCTACCTGTCGCTTCAATAGCTGGATCCAAGCGTTACAGCTGGAGAACAACATCCAGAATCCCAGGATGTCTAGCAAAACGGACCTTAAAAAAGCTCTGCTGGAGGAATAGAGCAAAATAAGCCCGGAAACCACTCGGAACCTGATCTCTTCCATAAATAGTAGGTTAAGAGCCGTAATAAAGGTTAAGGGCCTGCATACTAAGTATTAAAATACCTGTTTAACCTTTTATTCGACTAATATTAAACGGGTTTGTGGCTACATCTTTCAAGATAGGGCTTGTATTTTAGCAATATTTAAACAGCAAAGAAAGTTCCTATATTTAAATGTGAAAAAACATACAACAAATTGGCGTTTAAACATTTTTTGTTTTTCCTCTATGTTCGGGCGAGGCCCGAGTGTAATTCCCTTTATTTGTACTCTTACACGTATTGTACTTTCCATACTATTACTGTTTCACTCTCTTGCTCTCTCTCAGCATCATGCTCTCATCTATTATCTATGCTTCTAAACTCTCTTTTTCTCATCTATGCGTCCTCACGGCATAGCTAAGCGGACGCCAGCTGCGTCTGCTTAAAGTCAGTTACAAGTTACCGCTTGATATAGTTGGCGCACAGACCTTTTTTGTCCCAAACTATTATTTGGCACGAGACTTGCTCGCTTGCCTCCCCAAGTTTTTGTTAACTCTCTAATTACAAACAATACATTGTTAAAGGCTCTGGCATCTTCGGCCACCCTCACTATACAAATCACATACTGTCGGGTTCCGCAGCCCAATATTAAGAGAGTTGATGGAAACATTATAGCCAGTGGTGCAGCAGTATTTAAATTCCCTTTTTTATTGTTTGTTGTTTATACTGCCCACTGCACTGCACATTGAATACACATATACATATAAGCTCCTGAACGGCAGCAGCCTATCCAGCCGTTCTCTCGTCTTCTTTCCTTCTTTCTTTCGACTTTTCTATCACTCTCTCGATCTTTCGTCTTCGCTATTTCTTTCTCCTCTGGATCTGTCGCACTCTCGCTTGCAGTAGAGCACGGGCAATTCAGCCCGCCTGCCCTCACACTAGTCTGGATATCGTCACGCTCGCATTAGGGCACGGGCAATTCGGCTCGCCTGCCTTTGCAGCGTCTGGTCTTAGCTCTTCAACCGACACTGTCGTTGGACCGACCCCTTGCGTCTTCAATTTGACCCCGTCTTGAATCGAGCTAAACAGACTCGTCGTGCATTTCCAGTATTCTTTCGACTCTCTGTCCTATTACATATATACCCCACAATAAACTGTATCAAACTAAACTCCCGTGTTTATTAATTCGCAAACTACGCTGCTGAAAAAGCTCGGCAGTTCAACACATACAATAAATTATAACGTTTTGAAATTAAAATTTTGTGAAATTCTTGATATATAGTCAACAAAAAAGCTCGTTGTCTCAACATTTGGCGACCTCGACGTGATCGTCATTAATAATATTGCTAAAAACAATTAAAAATCGTTTAAAGTGCAAACTAAACGTAACCTTTCTGTCGCGAAGCTTACGCCACGGCGCTTGCTTGCTCACAAGCACCAATACATCTACGCAGAGCAACGGCTTTGATTTCGTTGCACTTGCTCGCACAAACCGAAAATAAAACGGATCGTTCTTCTATTCTTCTTTGTGCCTGCTCGCTGCTGCTGTCGGTGCTGCTGCTGCTTGCCGAATATGGCTTTTTACAAACGGAAGGCACAGTCAATACACGACAAAGCAGCATTACTTCAGGAGACAACTGCGGGGGATGAAAGCAATGAAGATGCGCTAAGTGTTCATTTAGAATATTTGGAAAAAATGTCCGATTTATTTAATGCGACTCATTCCAATTTAGAAGAACTCGACGTAAGCGAAACTGGCAGTGACTTAAGCAACAAATTTGATGTCTTGGTTATGGAAATCAAAGTTTGTATTCGCTCAAGACTCCGCAGTGCTATCTGGAACATGCCGCATCACTCAACGATACATCCTGAGTTTAACGTTACTGCCTCCGGAAATGTTCGGCCACGATATCATATTCCTGATATAAAACTTCCTACTTTCCGTGGAGGCTATACTGAGTGGGCAAACTTCTTTACTATGTTTAACACAATTATAGGTCAGGAGGCCGTTTTATTAAGGATTGAGAAGTTTCAGTACCTGCGATCATGTTTGGATGGACCTGCACTGGAAGCTATTCGCTCTTTGGAAGTAACGGAGGGCAATTATGATATCGCGTTGGAACAAATGGGAAGAACTGTCACCGTCCAATGTTATACCGACCTGGGACCATTTTTCAGCTTTTTTGGAAAAGAGATATCAAGCCATGGAGGCAAAGGATCAAGCTTTGTTGATTGATCCCCATAGCAATCAGGTTGGAAAGCATAAAAGATTAATTAATTCGAAAAACAGTCTTGTTGCTACAAATACCCTTGGATTAGAGTGCGTATTTTGCGATAATAAAGGGCACAACATTTACAGCTGCACTCGGTTTGGAAACCTTTCGCCTTCTTTGCGCCTTAAGGAGGCAAGGAAGCTGAGAGTATGATTCAACTGTTTGAAGAAGGGACATCGTAACACCTCCTGCAGTTCAGGTTCTTGCCGCACATGCGGTGAAAAACATCATTCACTTTGCATATCAACAGTTCTCTGCCGACGTCTGTTACCACGGAACCTACGAACGCTACTATGTCGTATACCCAGACCGACTCACGCTCAGACCACAGTCTTCAGAATTCTCTTGTTGCCGCTTCATTACCTTTCTCGCCTTCTGCTTCATCATGATTAAGAGTCGATATGGTGATCTTATTCCATGCCGTGCTCTTCTGGATTCCGGCTCGCAAATTAACTTAATAACCTCTCGTTCTGCTCAGATGCTTCAGCTGAAACGAGCCAAAGGTTCGGTGTCAGTATCCGGTATTGGTGCGGAATCCGCATTTCATACAGAAGGTTCAGTCAATTTGGTCATTCGATCCAGGACTTCAGATTACTGCACGAGTCTCACAGCTCTTGTTGCTCCACGCATCACAGGAAACCAGCCCGCTTCTTCTTTCGATATCCAAATGGAAAATGCCATCCAATATCAGCCTTGCTGACCCGAATTTCAACAAATCTCAGCGCATCGATGTGCTTATTGGAGCCAGTTTATTTTATGATATCTTATGCGTTGGACAGATTAAGTTGGACAAAGGCCTTCCTATAATACAGAAAACGCGTTTCGGTTGGGTTGTAACAGGTGGAGGCCATTATTCCCACAACTCTGTGCTCCTAGCTGCCTCTAGTTCGACTGAATTGAATCCCACCGTCGGTTTGGATGAGCTAGTGAGACGGTTCTGGGAAGTGGAAAATTGCCACGGCCCCGCCATAGAGGCAACAAAGGAGGAAATTGCTTGCGAGGAACATTTTAAACAGCTTTTCTGTCGACTTCCAAGTGGCGAGTACAGCGTTCAATTGCCCCTTAAGATGAGTGACAGTCTTTTTGGAGATTCATATCAACAAACATATCGCAGATTTCTCAATTTAGAACGCAAGCTGGGACGCAAGCCACTTCTTAGGGCCCAATACGCCGAATTTATAAAGGAGTACCTCGACTTAAATCATATGTCCCCTGTTAAGAGCGACTCACTAAAACAATAGAAATTCTTTCTTCCTCAAAACCACCACAAAACTCCGAGTAGTTTTCGACGGATCCGCGTGTACATCTACAGGATATTCCCTAAACGATGTATTGATGTCGGGCCTAACTATTCAGCCGAAGTTAGTAACGACTCTTCTCCGATTTCGTACCTTTCCTTTAGCCTTGACTGGTGACATTTGTAAAATGTATAGATGCGTCCGTGTCTTGCCCCAGGATAGTTTTCTGCAGTGCATATTGTGGCGCGATTCACCCCACGAGGAGATACGAACATTTAAACTGGATACCGTCACCTATGGAACGAAACAAGCATCATTTCTAGCTGTCCGTTCCATGCACCAACTAGCAGCCGACGAGCGTGCTTCTTATCCAATTGGATCTAAGGTTGTGTTGCAGGATTTTTACGTGGATGATTTGCTAACGGGGGGAGACACTACAAATGAGGTTCTTGAAATAATTCGCCAGGTGTCAGGACTCTTAGCCAAGGGGAATTTCAAGATCAGGAAATGGTGCTCCAACGATGCATCTCTACTAAATCAAATACCCAGTGAAGATAGGGAAACATTTGTAAAATCACTGATGGCAGCGATGTAACCAAGACGCTAGGTTTGGCATGGAATCCCACTTCGGATGAACTATTGTTTGCTTTTTGCCCCAATCAAGTCCCTTCGAAACCAACTAAACGAGTTATATTGTCCACCATTGCACGATTTTATGATCCACTCGGACTTATAGGGCCAGTAATTACAAGGGCAAAAATATTTCTGCAGCAGTTGTGGAAAGAAAAGCTTAATTGGGATGAAAGTCTGCCTGTCGCCTTACGCACAACTTGGATCGACTTTATTCAGCAGTTTGACTCTATGCAACAAATCTCTTTCCCACGTCTATCATTCCTTCAAAGCAGCAATCTTGAAATACATGGATTTTGTGATGCCAGCATGAGTGCGTATGGAGCATGCATTTACACTGTTTCGCAAGGCGTCAATGGAGTAAAGGCAAACCTTCTGTGTTCCAGATCTCGTGTAGCGCCACTGAAGACTATTACTATACCCAAGTTGGAATTATGCGGTGCAGCGCTACTCGCTCAGCTTATACATGAACTTTAATGCACTTCAATTGCTCGTATTACTGTTGGTGTGACTCTACCGTTGTATTAGCCTGGATCAAAAACCAGCCATCTAACTTTAATGTATTTGTTGCTAATCGACTGTCTGTTATTCAGGAACTCACATCTGGAATGTCTTGGCTGCACGTGCCAACTGATCTCAACCCTGCCGATATGCTTTCTCGAGGATCACTACCTGCTGAGATTATCAATTCTCATCTTTGGAATCATGGGCCTCCATATTTGCCGTCCAGTAAAGATCAATGGTCAAGTATGCCTGATCTTCCAGAGCCGGTATTGGAGGCACGGAAAACAATCCTAATTACCAACTTCGCTTCGAAATATTTGGTGGAAGAATCGAAATTTGTAAATTCCTTCCCCAAAATGCAGCGAATTTTTGCATATGTATGCAAATTTATTCATCGACAAGGGTTTAAAATAACTGTGGAGGATTTGCGCTTGGGAACCAAACTGCTTCTTCGCCTTACTCAGCAATCTCGTCTATTGAATGAAATAAGAGCCCTGGAATCCCGAAAGGACATCAAAGCTTCAATCCAAATCGCTTCGCTTTCTCCATTTTTAGATGATTGCGGTTTGCTTCGAGTTGGAGGACGCCTTAAAAACTCCACGTTGGATTTTGAAGCACGACATCCCATAATACTGCCCAGAAATCATTCCATCACTTCTGCTTTGATTCGGCACCTACACGAGAAGCATCTTCACGCAGGACACCAGTCACTATTAGCCATCATTCGGCAAACTTACTGGCCAATTGGTGGTCGAAAGACCGTACCTCACGTAATACAGAAGTATGTCAGATGCTTTCGAGTGAAGCCTCGAACTCTAGAGCAAATAATGGCAGATCTTCCGGTGGACAGAGTTAGCGAATCTCGGGCATTTCTAGCTACCGGCGTGGACTACTGCGGCTCGTTTCTGTATAAATCAGAAATTCGAAATCGGCTCCCAATTAAATGCTACATGAGCATTTTTATATGCTTCTCCACTAAAGCGATTCACATCGAGCTAGTGAAGGATCTCACAACGTCCGCTTTCCTGTCTGCTCTTCTCCGTTTTATTTTCACACGTGGAAGACCGATTCGTATTTGGTCAGATAATGCCACAAATTTTGTTGGAGGTCGGAACGAACTGGCAGAACTCAAGTCGTTATTCCTAAGCGACAATCATCAAGAAGCCGTACATCAAGCTTGCCTCAACGATTGCATCGATTGGCGTTTCATTCCTCCTAGATCACCTCAATTTAGAGGACTTTGGGAGGCTTCAGTCAAGGCAGCCAAACATCATCTTCGGCGTGCTCTTGGATCCTCGCATCTTGGATTTGATGAACTGCGCACCCTTGCGTGCAATATTAGCGCAATCATTAATTCAAGGCCATTATTTCCTCTTTCAGTGAACCCGGCAGATCTCGATGTGCTCACGCCAGCTCATTTCTTGGTTGGCGCCCCTATCACAACCTTCTTGGAGCCTGACTTGGTACATTTAAACGTCGATCGCCTATACCGTTGGCAGAAGGTCACACAGCTGCAGCAAATTTTTTGGTCTCGATGGCGCCAATCTTATTTAAGCAGTCTTCAGGAGCGAGCTAAGTGGCGCACCCGGAATCCTGAGCTTCACGTCAACGATGTCGTTCTTGTTAAGGACGAGAACTACCCTCCGCTGAAGTGGCCGCTAGCGAGAATCGTCTAAACCAGCTAATGGAGTATCTCGCGTCGCCTTGATCAGGATGGCTACAGGTGTTAGCCGAAGGGCACTTGCCAAACTGTGTCTCTTGCCTCTACGGGATGAGGTGAAAGGCTTGGATCCATCCACGGGGGAAGTATGTTTGGTCGAGGGCCGAGTGTAATTCCCTTATTTTGTACTCTTACTCGTATTGTACTTTCCATACTCTTACTGTTTTACTCTCTTGCTCTCTCTCAGCATCATGCTCTCACTTATCACTTAGTTACCGCTTGATATAGTTGGAGCACAGAACTTTTTTGTCCCAAACTATTATTTGGCACGAGACTTGCTCGCTTGCCTCCCCAAGTTTTTGTTAACTCTCTTATTACAAACAATACATTGTTAAAGGCTTTGTCAACTTCGGCCACCTTCACTATACAAATCATATACTATAAATTATAACGTTTTCAAATTAAACTTTTGTGAAATTCTTGATATATAGTCAACGAAAAAGCTCGTTGTCTCAACACCTCTAGTTTAAAATCTGTAGCACCTTAAATTTTTTATTTGACACTGCATCATAGAGGGTGTGAGTCACTTTATATACCAATAGTTAGACCAATACACCTCCATAGAGTTACAGCATGCTGGCCAGTTCTATCAAAAAGGATGATCACCAAACAACTGGGAAAAGTTTAGCGAACTGCCGCATTATGCATCAGTGAAGCTCTTTGCACCACTCCAAACAATGACCTAAACACCATCCCATGCTCCCAGAGCCATGACTGGGAGCGATCAGAAAGAGCAGCAGCAATAAGTCTGTGAGACTTTGACCAATCCCAGCACATAGGTCACTCAATAATACTATATAATAACAATACTGTCTCCACGAAAACGGACTCCTAACAGAGACGAATGGCTCGAAGAAACTCTAGGCCCAGATGGGACCATAAACATCTTCTCAGACCTCGCAACTTCTCTAAACATTTATCGCTAAAGGCGATTTCATCGAACACGGCCACTGCCAATACTGCCGCCAATCTTCTCACGACATTGCCGAGCAATTTGATCTTAGCCTTATATGTATGGTTCCCAGGTCAGCGGGACATTAAGGACAACTGTATAGCAAACGAGTTGGGCAGATCTGGTTCCACATTCGTGCTTCTCCAAAACAAGGAGGATATAAAAGAGCAATATAAGCTACTTAGAGAGAATACGTGGCAATCAGTTCCACAATGTCGAATAGCTCGGCAAACATGGAACATAGATAAAAAGTGCACCTCTGATATATGTAAGCTTAGCAGAGGAAGGTGCAGTGCAGTCATACGTTCCTTTACGTGCTAAAAGGCATTAGCCTTGCGAACATGCGAATAGCCTAGGCACCCCATACAATGACTTTTTCCGTAGCTGTAGAGATGATATAAAGCAGAAAAATAAAAAGAGATAAAAAAGCAGATACACACAAGTAGCCGATGTTTGGGATGTTTGCGCAGCCGATCTCTAGGCCAACTGGGACCAAGTGAGTCCACGCCCGGCCGAGGCCAGATCGAACGAGGAGGTCGACGCGGAAGCCAATGAGGCGGGGCCCCATTACTCCGACATATCAGAGGCCGGACTACGAGAGGAAAGCTCAGCACCCCGTCCTCATGAGTCATGACCCATACTGGGGCCTCACATGCTTATACGTATATAGCCTTAAAAATAGAATACAATGAAGTCAGTCATAAATATATAAATAAGCTAGATTTACTAGTAGAGTAACCACGCCAAAAACCGCCAGATGCCCAGCTCACCCACACCCGAAAAACCAGCAGCAGACAAGCCAAAGCGGCGAACACACGCTGAAAACGGAGTCCGTGAAAGGAGAGAGAGAGAGAGAAAAGATAAACTTTTCTCTTTCGGAAAAGTCCCGTTGACCCGAAAAGAACGGCAATGGGCCCAGGCCTCGAGAGAGTCGAAATCGAAAGGCCGTGGCGCGCGGTTCAGATGAACAAAACCGCGGGTGGAAACGAAAGTGTTGCGCGGAAAGAGAAAACTCAAAACGAAAACCACAACGCAGACTACGCCGAGGGACGACCAAACCAAATCGCAGCTTACAACGACGACGCAGATCCCAGGAAGCAAAGGAGACCAGGGAGATCATGGGACATCGACATTACACACGCGGGTGAGCTGGCTGATGGCCAAGACGGGAAGGGCTTAGAGTAGGTGTGCGGTGGGAGTAGCTAGGCTGAACAATCAATAAAATCCTCTTATACATATACATATATTCCTAATCAAACACCTCTTTTTTGCTCGTCGCTCGGGTGGCCGGCGTCCCGGCGGTAACACCTATTTCCCTCCCTTCCTCGCTCTGGCGTGCCTCCCTGATCTCGGCAACAGGGGTTTTACCCTGCCGATATCGGGAGTGATGCGTCTTCCTTCTCCTACCTCCCTCTCCTCCTTCCAGGTGTGTGGCCTGCTCCCTTCTCTGGCAACAGGGGATTTACCCTGCTGGAATCGGTTTCGAGCTGCGCCCTTCCTTTTCCCTCCTGCTACAGTCTGCCTTACTGGCGGGTTCACGTTCCCCTGCCGTCCCCGGCGTATGCATTTCGCTCCGGTTTTTGGCAACAGGGGATTTACCCTGCCGAGACCGGGATCTGGTGCGTCGCCGGGATCGCTGGGCCTCGCGGGGACCGCGTCTTTCCCCTCGTCCCTAAGTTATATCTCGAAGGTCACGCCGTTGGCGGTGACTCGGTAGCCCCCTATGAAATAACACGCCCTCCAGTCTCAATAGTCTCAGCAACTTACAAATAAACTGTAAGTGACCCTGGACAGACTGAGATGTGTACCCCAGCCCCAGATCACTACCTTACAGATGGCGCCCGAGCAGGGACTGTTGAGACAATTTAGTAGATCGATTTCTGGAGGATTCCACCCTTCGTGGCCTAAAGACCCATAAGCATATCACATAGGTAGCATCGCATATACCCAAGAAGAAACTTGTAGTGGAGTAGTAGCAAAACGTGGTATCGAAGTACAGCCCCGCAGCCGGCATGAAGTGCTAAAATCTGTGCGATCCCCGTTACTTGGAGCTGGAGAAAGAGAGGGAGAGAGAGAGAGAAAACCCACACGTCGAGACATAGCCCAGCCCGCAAGCAGAGCAGAATGCGATAACCGTTATGTATATGTACGTAGGAGGGGCAACGGATAGTCGTAGCGCAGAGGACAGAAGACAAAAGTAGAACGAGACGTAATCGACGTTACATCGTGAAAGAGAGAGAGTAGCTCCAGACTCAGGGGGTGTACTGAAAGCCGTTAGGCGCAGAATTTTTGCCGTTTTTCTTCCTGACACTACCCGCACCCTACGATCTTCGTCTACCTATCTAACCATTCGTCCCTAGCTTGCCCGCGTGGTGACGATTCCGAGACGTCGACAGCGGCAGAGGCTCGACCGCGGCAGAGGCTCGACCGCTCGTTCAAGTCTAATATAAGTTGGGCCGCCGGGGATAGGGAGTCAGTGCTTCCTAGCCTTCGGTCTGCATACAACGTACACAGTGCTTCCTAGCCTTCGGTCTGCATACAACTTACACAGTGCTTCCTAGCCTTCGTGAATACTCAACCGCAATCTACGCCCGTGCCCCGCCCGCTACAAACGCATCTCTCCGCGAGCCGCGCCTGAGTTCCGTCTCGTGTCAAACCCTTCTGTCAAACAGGAAGTAACGAACGCGAGCCGAAAATTTAACCCGAATCGAACCCGGAGTGGCACCGAACATGGTCAGACTCTGCCAGTAAAGTCCGCTACGAGCCCACGTGTACTCTGACTTCACAAGCCCACGTGTATCCCGGCCTCACGTCTAAGATAGATCTTCAGTACAGCGATTGCGAATAAGCCCGTCGTGTCTCCGCCCTTGCAAAGTCCTGGCCCCAGCTTTTCGGCGTAACGCGTGCCTGGATACGGAAAAACCACCACCCCCCCCGGTGTACCGATCTCCACAGTTTCAACGTCAACGTGACAGCATCGAGACTAGCTCAGCATGGGAGTCAGGTGGATCTCAGTCAGACGCAAGAACGAGTTGGAAGCGATTACTTCCGAGTTCGGCTTAGACAGTTCTGGGACGGTCGAAGAATTGAGACGCCGGCTAGCGGCTTTCGCAAACAAGGACGATCTATCCGCTGCAGAGCGCTCGAGGCTCAACGACTTGGAGGCGCAGTACGGGACCACCGCGAATCCAGAGACCAAGCCCTTGTCCCCTTGTCCCCCAACGCTCGCGCCTCTTAGTTTGCAAGTACGTCCCCCAACAACGTCTGATGTTGCATTCCCCAGTAACCTCGTAGTATCAGGATCCCCTGCTCCAACGGAAAAGCTTTTCCAAGGTATCGACAATAGCGCCGGGCAGAGGAGTATCCAAAGGAATCCAGAACAAGCAACGAAGGTACTCACACGAAACGAGGAGCATTTTAACGCCGCGATAGCCGAGAAGATGGTTCGATGGGGAATCACGATTAACGGCGTTGGCGACTCTTTAAGTTTCCTCGAACACGTGCAAGAGAGAGCAGCCACCTATAGGTTAGACGTTGAACACTTGACCCAAGGGATCTTGGTACTGCTGACCGGGCGAGCCGAGTGCTGGTTTCGAACGAGCCGCCTCAACGGAGAACCATGGGAAATCTTCCGCAAAGAGTTCTTAGATTTTTTTCTACCCCGCCGGTACTTTCAACGACTCGAGGACGAAATCCGAACTTATTTCCAACGACCCAAGGAGGCATTTAAAACTTACCTCGTAGACATACGCCTAATGATGCAACGCGCCGGGTATACCGAAGCCCAGGAGCTGGAGCGTATTTACGAGAATATGCTTCCGGAGTACGAGCTATTTACAAGAAGGAAGGACTTTGATACCCTAGCGGAATTGACACAACTAGTCGTAAACTTCGAGGTAACACGTAGTAAGGGGCCATCGGAGCTGACAGGATTTCCATACCCAGTCTCAGATGCACATTCCCAGGAACCTTCAGGACCCGCAGTTAGCCGACAGGGACTCGGGGGTCATGCGACCACACGTACACAAGATCTTCGACAGGACAGCCCACATTCAAGGGACTGGCCCGTGGACACACAGCCACTAGATGCTCGACACGGAATCACCATTGAGGATGCGGACACTGCAATCGACGTACAACATGCCTGCCGGAACTGCGGAGGATCCGGACACTTCTCCAGAGAGTGCAAGCAACCTCGCGTCTTGTATTGCTGGGACTGCGGCCGTCGGGGATTACGAACCATCGATTGTTGTCGCAGAACTTCGTCGGGAAACGGACGGGCGCTTCACTCGGCAGGGGACCGCGTGAAGAACGCCGTTCCTATCCCGAGACAGTAAAGGGAACCATTCGACTGGAGAAAGGACGGATTCGCGCACAAGTGACGATGGAAGGAGAGGATCTGCTGGCAACCCTTGACACCGGCGCCACACGAAGCTTCGTTAGCGAACGAAAAGCTCTGGAACTGGACGATGGACAAAGTATAACACGGGTGCGGACAACGATCAGGTTGGCGGACGGTTCTCTCAGGGAATTGACTCAAGCGATTATCAGGCAGCAGGAACCAGCGAGGAATGACGCACGAAACGAGGAGTACGAGGATGTTCCCTCAGGATCGATACTAGTCAGGGGGAAGAAACTTGCGAGGAACGACGCACCAGACGAGGCCTGCGTGGCGGCTCCTTCAAGGGATTCCCAGCATTCGCATGAGACCCCGATCCAGACAGTATACTCCCTTCGGTGGACTTCAGTACTTCCCAGCATCGACATCAACGCCATGCAGAGAAACCCTTTCCGGATTCACAAGAGCCAGCGGTCGACCGAGAGACAAGTGCGGTTCCAACTAGAGACGGGCGATGAAGAACCACAGTGGGCAGGGATCAGCGAACGTAAGCAGACGCAAGGAACAACAGTGGCCACCGTGCTAAAGGGAAGTAAACACCGCTCGGCCAGCTTAAAGGACCTGAAAGCATTTCATCATGCCATCGACGATGACGAAGGAAGCGAAGGAGACGACTCGTTCCAGCTCGATCACTCCATCCAGCCGGAGGGCCTTGACGGACTGAGCCAATCAACTGGATGACAGCCCCGACAACGATTCTCCGCTGGCGGCCCTAGTAATGCCCGTACACCAGAACGCGGAAGCCCAGTATAAGACTATGAGACGACGACCCCAGGGGCGGCACCTACGACTACGCGGGACCCTACGCATCACCTGGCGACAACCACAGCGGGACCTTTGGACGCCGACGTCCCCGGCCAATAAGAGGAAGGAATCAGCGAAGAACGGCACACCAAACGAGGCGTGCGCGGCAGTTTCTCCTGGATACGCCAACTTCCGTCCATCGCAGAGGTCCAGGAACCAGCGAGGAACGGCGCACCGAACGAGGCGTGCGCGGCAGTTTCTCTTGGATACGCCAACTTCCGTCCAACGCAGAGGTCCAGGAACCAGCGAGGAACGGCGCACCGAACGAGGCGTGCGCGGCAGTTTCTCCTGGATACGCCAACTTTAGTCCAACGCAGAGGTCCAGGAATCAGCGAGGAACGGCGCACCGAACGAGGCGTGCGTAGCTGTTCTCCATCCGGCTGACCTTACGTAAACGACCGCCCCAGAGATCAAAAGACGCGCCAGTGGACCACCAGGAGTGACGACGTGGAACCTACGAATTCGCGGGGGCCACTTGCTGGTAGGCGCGCTTACCCAACGTTCCCGCGCCCCTCGGGGTAACACTCAAGGTGGACACACACACTCTCTAACGTCACGGACCGAACCGGCCATCAGCTCCCTGAGGATACATTTAGGATATCGATACTAATCCCTTTGTAAATTCACCTTAAGCTTATAACAGTTCCGCCGCACTTGTAGGGTATCAGAGTAAATCATAGTTATAGTCAATAAGCTTATTATAATTCACAGCTCAGCAAACGCGAAGGATCCTTGCCGACGAAGCGACACGCCCAAAGACAAGTCCGAACCCGACATAGACTGGGAGATCATCGAGGAACTATTTCTTCGCCCCACTCCCCGATTCTACCGCATCAACCCCGAGGTACTCAGCTGGGAAAATCTATGCGGAGACATCACGAACTGGCCCTGCATCAACGCACCAGACGCCACAGACACTCGAGTTAGCCCAGGCGGCATCAGCGCACCAGACGTCGCCGACATTCTCGCTGGCCCATGTCGCATCAACGCACCAGACGCCACCGACGCTCACGCTGACCCAGGCGGCATCAGCGCACCAGGCGCCACTGACGCTCACGCTGACCCAGGCGGCATCAGCGCACCAGACGACAGCGACACTCGCGCCGGCCCATGTTGCGTCCACGCGGCAGGCGACATCAACGCCCGGGACCCAGGACACCTTGGTGCACCAGACGTCCCCGACGTTACCGCGGACCCATGCCGCATCAACGCGCCAGACGCCATCGACGCCCAGGAACCAGGTCACCACGCTGTACCAGACGCCATCGACATCCACGCTGACCCAGGCTACGTCGACGCAGCCGACGTCATCGACCTCCTAGGCCCCAGCCACGTCCACGCTGCAGAAACCATCGACCGAATCTACGCCGAAGTAGCAGGAGCTATCCCCTCCATGCCCACAAGCCTGCCGTGCGAGGTCACACTAATGGACCATACAAGATCGGAACCGTCAGAGTTCGAGCGGGAGGTGCTCCGTTGGGAAGAGCCTCCGCTCCCGACCCTCTTCGGGGTTCTTGACATGCCTCACCTCCTCGGGCTAATAGACGGTCTCGACGTCACCTACGAGTACTCTGAACCCCCGGACGTCGGCGTCCTTGACACAGTCCTACATTCCGGCGCCGCTAGTCCCGAGACATCTGAGACTACCACCCCCACGCCCGGCGTTGAATGGGTGACCGGAGAAGAGGCCTGGAGAGTGCGCACGCCCAGCGGCAGGATACCGGCGACACTGAAATCGAGGCTCCTAGCGCAGTTGGATAACCCGAGACGTAAGGAAGTTCGATTCCTAGTGGAGACAGATGGTGCCTTTTTCCATGTCCACATCAGCAAAACGAACAAAGTGACCATTCGTTCACGGGCCCCCCGAAGTAAGGAGGGGGTGTGAGGACCCATACTGGGGCCTCACATGCTTATACGTATATAGCCTTAAAGATAGAATACAATGAAGTCAGTCATAAATATATAAATAAGCTAGATTTACTAGTAGAGTAACCACGCCAGATGCCCAGCTTACCCACACCCGAAAAAGCAGCAGCAGACAAGCCAAAGCGGCGAACACACGCTAAAAACGGAGTCCGTGAAAGGAGAGAGAGAGAGAGAAAAGATAAACTTTTCTCTTTCGGAAAAGTCCCGTTGACCCGAAAAGAACGGCAATGGGCCCAGGCCTCGAGAGAGTCGAAATCGAAAGGCCGTGGCGCGCGGTTCAGATGAATAAAACCGCGGGTGGAAACGAAAGTGTTGCGCGGAAAGAGAAAACTCAAAACGAAAACCACAACGCAGACTACGCCGAGGGACGACCAAACCAAATCGCAGCTTACAACGACGACGCAGATCCCAGGAAGCAAAGGAGACCAGGGAGATCATGGGACATCGACATTACACACGCGGGTGAGCTGGCTGATGGCCAAGACGGGAAGGGCTTAGAGTAGGTGTGCGGTGGGAGTAGCTAGGCTGAACAATCAATAAAATCCTCTTATACATATACATATATTCCTAATCAAACACCTCTTTTTTGCTCGTCGCTCGGGTGGCCGGCGTCCCGGCGGTAACACCTATTTCCCTCCCTCCCTCGCTCTGGCGTGCCTCCCTGATCTCGGCAACAGGGGTTTTACCCTGCCGATATCGGGAGTGATGCGTCTTCCTTCTCCTACCTCCCTCTCCTCCTTCCAGGTGTGTGGCCTGCTCCCTTCTCTGGCAACAGGGGATTTACCCTGCCGAGACCGGGATCTGGTGCGTCGCCGGGATCGCTGGGCCTCGCGGGGACCGCGTCTTTCCCCTCGTCCCTAAGTTATATCTCGAAGGTCACGCCGTTGGCGGTGACTCGGTAGCCCCCTATGAAATAACACGCCCTCCAGTCTCAATAGTCTCAGCAACTTACAAATAAACTGTAAGTGACCCTGGACAGACTGAGATGTGTACCCCAGCCCCAGATCACTACCTTACAAGCTTTTCCGTCTCCATCCAGGGATAGCAGTAGTGCAGGACGAAACAGGCTGGGCCGTGACCCCAGCGGAATGGCGGACCAACACCGTCGACCATCGACTACCGCTAGACCTGATCGCCAACATTGCCGTGTACTTCCGGAACCCCATGTCACGATTGGGCATACGACGGTTGGAGATCCATGACGGACGATTCTTCCGCATAAAAATCACGCGACGCTGGTTGGTCACGGTTACTCTTCGGACCCCCCGATGTATGGAAGGGGTGTGGGGGAGCGTAGGGGTGTGGAGGGAGGGCGCCTCGATCACGGTCACGAGAACGATCTTAAAAGTGCCATTCCTAGCCAACGCCAACGAAAGAGAGAGAGCCCAGCCACACACCCACACCATCGACAGAGAGAGAGTCGAGCCACGCAGCCAACACCGACGACGGAGACAGAGCCCAGCCACACAGCCAACGAGAGAGAGAACCCGGCAACAAACCCACGCCACCAAGAGAGAGAGCGACCCCATCGACTCGCCCACGCTGAAATGAATCATAGCCAGCGCGAAGAGAGCGACAGAGCACCGACATGGAGAGAGCGAAGGCTCGTCGGCAGAGCGTGGACAGCTCGAGACCGGCAGATAGGGCTTGCGATCAGGAAGCTGGAGGAATAGAAAAAAGTCCGGCCTAAGACACAAGCTAGTGCAGACGTGCCCCCGGCGATCGCTTGCTTCTTCCCTTTCCGTAGTATCCCTTAGTATGGTGGGTGCTCGGAAGCGTCGTCCGACGATTTTCTCGGCCTTTCGCTGAAGCTGACTGGCGTCCCCGCATGTTCCTCTCTTTTTCTGTAATTTCGACCCTGGTGTGACTGAGAGTTGTACCCCGGCCCGGATCGCTTCCTTACATTTTTAAGGTATGAGAAAACCATAAACGCGGAATCATTGCAAATGACTGTATCTACCAGATGGCCGAATCTATATCAGGTCGGATCATTATTATGGCCAGAAGAAACAAATTAAATTTCAGTGGCTACGCAACGTCTTTCAAGCGCTTACTCGTTCCCTCTCTCTGTCTCGCACACACTTCTACGAACCGCATATACGTAGAGTCGAATATGTCAAATGTAGAGAAGACAGATGTAGATAACATATGTAAACCGAAATGGAAACAGATAACATTTAATATATACAGATTTGCAGAATGGTTTCACTTCATTTTTTTTTTAATTTTTTTTGGCAAAAATGTAATTATTCCTCTTTGCCAACATATTCAGACTGAGTACCGAGTATAAAGTAGAGCCGCGGCCCTCGTTCCGCCTCGTTATACCCGGTACTCGAAGAGTATAGGGGTATATTAGATTTGTGGGGATAACGGTTGTGTGTAACGCACAGAAGGAAGCGTTTCCGACCCCATAAAGTATATATATTCTTGATCAGCATCAATAGCCGAGTCGATATAGCCATGTCTGTCTGTCCGTCCGTCCGTCCGTCTGTCCGTCTGTCCGTCCGTCTTCATTTGCGCCTATATCTCATAGACTATTAAAGCTAGAGTAACCAAGTTTTGTATTCAGTCTCCTGTGTTATCACACTACTCAAAGTGTATTTCCAAATTTCGCCCCTCCCTCTTCCGCCACCACAAAGGACGAAAGTCTGTGGCATACACAATTTTGAAGATACAAGAAAACTAAATACGCAGAATCATAGAGAATGGCCATTTCTATCAGAGTGTTGAATCTGGATCAGATCGGATCACTATTATAGCTACAATGAAGAAAACCATTTCGAAAGTCATCATTCCCTCTCGCTCTCTCTCACACGCGACCCCATCTGCTTTGTCTATTCGTCTAAATGAGCGCCTAGGTCTCAGAGACTATAAGAGCTAGAGCAACCAAACTTTCTATCCAAACTCCTGTGATATCAAACCAGCACGAGTTTGTTTCAAAATTTTGCCACGCCCCTTTCCGCCCCCACAAAGGACGAAAATCTGTGGAATCCACAATTTTTAAGATAAATGAAAACCAAAAACGCAGAATCATGGAAAATTGCCATATCTACCAGATTGCCGAATATGGATCAGGTCGGATCAATATTATAGACAGAAGAAACAAATTAAATTTCAGTGGCTACGCAACGCCTGCCAAGCGCTGACTCATTCCCTCTCTCTCTGTCGCAAACACTTGTACGTCTCAAATATGTAGTTATACATGTAGAAATGTAGAAGCAGATGTAAAAAGCATATGCAAACAAAATTAGAAACATGTATAATATTCCAAAAATGATTTGACTTCATTTTTTCAAATATTATTTTTTGCCCAAAATTTATTTTGTCCCTTTTGCGAACATATAATAAATTGCATAAATCGCAAGCTCATATATGTATGTATGTATGTATGTATATACTGACTGAGTACCGGGTATAAGGTAGAGCCGCGGCCTTTGCCGCGGCTCACAACGTTCCCTCTCGTTTTTTATTTTGTATGCCTCCCTTTTTGCAGGAAATATATAAATTCGCTTATAATTTGTTTTGACGTTCCGGCCACGTGTTGTTGCTACGAAAATTTTTCCCAACTGAAGTTTCGTGCGAACATATCCATCTACAGTCGAATTTGTTCGTGCGAACACAGCAGGCCAATATATGTAGAGTCGCATATATGTAGAGTCGAATATGTCAAATGTAGAGAAGACAGATGTAGATAACATATGTAAACCAAAATGGAAACAGATAACATTTAATATATACAGATTTGCAGAATGGTTCGACTTCATTTTTTTTTTTAATTTTTTTTGGCAAAAATGTAATAATTCCTCTTTGCCAACATATTCAGACTGAGTACCGAGTATAAAGTAGAGCCGCGGCCCTCGTTCCGCCTCGTTATACCCGGTACTCGAAGAGTATAGGGGTATATTAGATTTGTGGGGATAACGGTTGTGTGTAACGCACAGAAGGAAGCGTTTCCGACCCCATAAAGTATATATATTCTTGATCAGCATCAATAGCCGAGTCGATATAGCCATGTCTGTCTGTCCGTCCGTCCGTCCGTCTGTCCGTCTGTCCGTCCGTCTTCATTTGCGCCTATATCTCAGAGACTATTAAAGCTAGAGCAACCAAGTTTTGTATTCAGTCTCCTGTGTGATCACACTACTCCAAATGTAATTCAAAATTTCGCCCCGCCTCTTTCCGCCCCCACAAAAAACGAAAATCTGTGGAATCCACAATTTTTAAGATAAATGAAAACCAAAAACGCAGAATCATGAAAAATTACCATATCTACCAGATTACCGAATCTGGATCAGATCGGATCAATATTATGGCCAGAAGAAACAAATTAAATTTCAGTGGCTACGCAACGCCTGCCAAGCGCTGACTCATTCCCTCTCTCTCTCTCTCTGTCGTAAACACTTGTACGTCTCAAATATGACATGTATAACTGTCATGTAGAAATGTAGGCGCAGATATACAAAGCATATGTAAACAAAAATGGAAACATGTATAAAAATTCCAAAAAATTCATTTTTTTAATTTAAATATTATTTTCGTCCCTTTTGAGAACATATAATAAATTTCATAAATCGTAGGCTCATAAATGTATGTATGTATATACTGACTGAGTACCGGGTATAAGGTAGAGCCGCGGCCTTTGCCGCGGCTCACAACGTTCCCTCTCGTTTTTTATTTTGTATGCCTCCCTTTTTGCAGGCAATATATAAATTATAAATTGTTTTGACGTTCCGGCCACGTGTTGTTGCTACGAAAATTTTTCCCAACTGAAGTTTCGTGCGAACATATCCATCCACAGTCGAATTTGCTCGACTAATTGTTTGTCGAACAAGAATTTGATTTGCCCACCAATGAGTGCAAACATTTTGTCAAACAGTCATTCGTAGAACATTTTTAGAAGCAACATGTCAGCGGAAGTTTGCAAGGCGGGACTATCAAAGGCTACCGGACGACAATGGAAAAACCAGGTACAGTACATCACAACTGGACATCGGGCACAATGGAGACAAAAATGCCGCCGATGCGGACAGAACTGTCACGAAGCCAGGTAATGCAATAGAGAACCGGTATTATATTGCTGGACCTGGAACAAACGAACCCCTTGGACAATAGAATGCTGTAGAAAGCCGCAGGTAAACGCGCTGGGCTCGGGAGACAACCGCCAAGCTCCCGAAGCCCAGAACAACACAAGCGGGATACAACCCATCTACTATACAAGGATAACCAACTCCTAGGCTGGGCCAAAATCGGCAGAAAGATGATGAAGGTGATTATCGACAGACAGCAAGAACACTACAAACCGAAGGAACCGAGGGAGACGAAAAGAGATTAATAAGACTGTCGGATGGGAGCACACGCAGAACAACACGAAACCACAGTGGAACTAGGAGGGCGAGCGTCCAAGCAAGCATTCTAATAATGGCCGGAGGACCAGACACCCCGATGCTAGGAATGGATTTTCTAGAAAGCACAGGCACAGCAATAATGTGCGGAAAATCCTCAATAGTCATTGGCGAGGGACCCATCCCAGTACAGACGGAAGAGCATGTAAGGAGCACACAGCCTGAACCAGTGGACGAAGAACTGGAGGAGTGGATTTCGTCGGTAAAAAATTCAAAACACTGAAAGAAGTAAGCAACATAACTACACATAGAATCTACTTAAAAGATGACAGACCCATCAAACAGAGATATTACCATCGCAACCCGGCACAAATGGAATTAATAAATCGGGAGATAGATGAATTGAAGAGACAGGACCTCATAGAACCATCACGTAGCCCATACAGCGCACCAGTGGTCTTAGTAAACAAGAAAGAAACGAATCATTGGAGACTCTGTGTGGACTACAGGTTACTCAACGAGAAAACGGAGAAAGACGCATACCCAATGTTGAGGATGGACTTCATATTCAACCAACTCAGGGAGGCCAAATATATTAGCACCCTGGACCTGAAGTCAGGGTACTGGCAGATACCGATAGAAAGACGCAGCCGACCATACATCGCGTTCACCGCGCCAGGGCGAGGATTGTTTCAATGGAAGGTAATGCCATTTGGACTTACGACAACTCCAGCAACTTTCCAGAGAGCCCTAGGTGCAGTAATCGGACCAGATATGGAACCGTTTGCCTTCGCATACCTAGACGACATAGTCGTGATCGGGCGGAGGAAGGAGGAACACCAACAGAAGCTACAAAAAGTTTTAGAGCGGTTGAGAAGGGCGAATCACGGATTAATGAGAAAAAATGCCATTTCTTCCAGAGGAAACTAAATATCTAGGGCACATGGTTAGTGAAGAAGGAATTCACACGGATCCGGATAAAATTGCGGCGGTACGAGAAATATCAGCTCCAATGACACTTAAGCAAGTACACAGCTTCTAGCGGCTAGCAAATTGGTACCGAAGATTCGTACCGGCCTTCACCGAACAAGCAAAGGCGCTACAAAACTTGCTCAAGAAAAGCCAAAAGTTTTCCTGTTACGAGACCCATCAAAATGCGTTCAACGACCTCATACTGTGCCTAACCGAAGCGTAAGATCTGACATGCCCAGACTTCAGTAAACAGTTCATTATGCAAACCGACGCGAGTGACTGTGGAATCGGGGCAGTATCGACGCAGGAAGATGCGGACGAAGAGCACTTAATCGCATATTCAAGTCGCAAGCTGAAAAGCGAAGAAACACACGACCTTATAGGCACATACCAATCCACAATCCACAGATGAAGACAAGCAATCATGGAAGTTATATGTACCAAAACACGAACGCAGCCGGGTGCTAGAGGAGAACAATTTAAACACAACGGCCGGATACCTAGGCATACAGAGAACAAAACATCGGATACGGCAACGATATTTCTGGCCAGGACTAAGTAGGGATGTGACCAAATTCATACGATCATGCGATAATTGCCAGAGATACAAAATTTTACAACAAACGGCAGAAGGGAAAACGCACCATGGAAAACGATATGTGTCGATTTTGTCGGACCACTGCCCAGAACTTCGCATGACAATACGGTAACGCTCGTGTTTATCGACAATTTTTCCAAATGGGTGGAGGTCACACCGGCTAGACAGCCAACAGCTGATTCCTTCTTAAAGGCGTTCAGGGAGAAAATACTGGCGAGGGGAGGAGCACCAAAAGAGCTGATATCGGATAACAGAGTACAATTCACCAGCCGGAAATCAAAGCAGGTTATGGAAATGTGGGGTATAAAACAGAGTTTGACAGCACCATACACTACACAAGAAACCCAACTGAACGGGCAAACAGGACACTAAAAGCCGCAGGAAAACACAACAAATGGAACGAACGACTGCCAGAACTAACGTAAGCGATAAAAAGCAGCATTCAGTCAAGCATTCTTGTTATTTGGCAGGGAATTAAGATAACCAGAACACCTATTCCACGAGGTAACAATAAGATCAGGCTTCGACGATACACAACAAGAAAACTCGGAAGAGAGACAAGAGGCAGAAGCAATAGCAAGATAAAAGCACCGCCGACGGAGGAACAACGTGCACCAGAACGACACGAGCAGCAGACGCCGAGACCAGTCGAGACACCGAAGCCAGGCGATGTGGAGGACGAACCTGGCAACATTCCCATCGAGTGGAGCGTGCCAGCGGGACACAAAATGTCAACACTACTAATCGGAGCGGTGCAGGACAACATAAACACTAGAGATCCCCATATGCAGCGACGGTTCCGGATTTGGAACAAGAAGCAAGAAACATGCTGTGTGCGGATCGGTCGAGCCAGGGACGTGCGCATCGGACCCTGGTACAAACCCAACAAGAGGGATGACTCGCGCCTAAGAGAGGAGGGGGGAGTGTGACGCCCAGAGCCATATCCAACAGCGCCGGCGCCACAAAATTACTATTATTATTATATTACTAGGATAAGCAACTAGACAAAACTTTGAAGGACCTCATTTCTGTGACTATGATATTATTATTACCGTATGAGTAGGATAAGAAACAAGACCAAAACCTGAAGCACCTCATTTGTTGAAATAAATACCTTATAAACATTCCAAAAAACAACACATTCAAATTACGCACCAAAAAAACACCAGTGGGACCATCACCGGACAGTAAACGGTCACACTAACTAACGAGCATGCTAGTGTGACTGGAGCACGATCGTTAGCGGCCACATTATCAGCTGGGACCCAGAACGCGTTACGATCCAAGGCACGCGCTAGCTCGATCGGGGCAGTCCATCCGGACTCGCCAACTCGGCAGTCCATCCGGAGTCGCCAACTGGGTAGTTCCACTCGGAACAGCCCTGAGATTAACTTCACAACATTTTTACAGCGGCGCTGGTGCAAAAGGTACTTTAACTTTTCACTTGCCCGCTAATACATTTCTTCGCCCTAACCTCCTAACCTCAGAGAGTGTATACCTCTGGATCCTCCTAACCTCAGAGTGTACACCTCTGGATCCTCCTAACCTCAGAGAGTATATACCTCTGGATCCTCCTAATCTCAGAGAGTGTTTAGCTCTGTAACGATTCTTCTCCTCAGAGAGTGTTTACCTCTGCAAAGATTCTTCTCCTCAGAGAGTATTTACCTCTGTAACGATTCTTCTCCTCAGAGAGTGTTTACCTCTGCAACGATTCATCTCTTCAGAGAGTGCTTATCCCTGCAACGATTTTTCTCCTCAGAGAGCTTTTATCTCTGCAACGATTCTCCCCACAGGGTGTGTT
This sequence comes from Drosophila athabasca, assembly GCA_008121215.1. Classification (NCBI taxonomy): domain Eukaryota; kingdom Metazoa; phylum Arthropoda; class Insecta; order Diptera; family Drosophilidae; genus Drosophila; species Drosophila athabasca. Next base: position 24,309,962 of record CM017796.1, on the reverse strand, counting down.
CTACCACTGTCACACTTCGTCCAATTAGGATCCATACCGGAGACCCGAGACCTAGTACCACGCATCTAAACGTCACATTTATAATATTAAGAATAATAAAGAGACAAATTTGTTATAATGCTTAAACCTACGCCTTCTTCTTGAACCCGAGATCACTCATTACAGTTACCACACCCATAAACCAATAAATTTCTGTGAACGCCGGCGCGGCGAGCATACCCTGGCCGAAGCAACGTCACAATGGCTATTAATATTTTTATGTTTGATCCGCATATTTTTATACCCGGTACTCGAAGAGTATAGAGGTATATTAGATTTGCGGTGATAGTGGATGTGTGTAATGCCCAGAACGAAGCGTTTCCGACCCCATAAAGTATATATATTCTTGATCAGCATCAAAAGCCGAGTCGATATAGACATGTCTGTCTGTCTGTCTGTCCGTCCGTCTGTCCGTCCGTCCGTCTTCATTAGCGCCTATATCTCAGAGACTATTAAAGCTAGAGCAACCAAATTTTGTATTCAGTCTCCTGTGTTATCACACTGCTCCAAGTGTAATTCATTTCGCCCCGCCCCCTTCCGCCCGCTTATCGGTTGTCTTAACTGTGGTTAAACAGCGACATATTGTCATGCAAAAACTATTCACGTTGTTGGATGGTGGCATTTATTTATTTCCATCTTTTAAAAAACTCATAAGATCGCTCTGAAATTTTGTTTGGTTGTTAATTAACTCCTGGATCAGATTTTACCGCCTTTCAGCTTTCTCATCCTGCTTCCTATGGTGCTCCTTCTGCTCTTCTAGACGTTCTTTTGCTATATCCGCAAGAACAGTAAAGGTATCCATCTTGGTGCGCTTTGGTGAGAGCCCATTGCTGGCCGAAAATCTGATGGAACTGCAGGACCCGTCAAGGTCGACCTCGATTAGGTTGCCCTGCAAAACCAATTGATCTGCATCTGTGAATTAACGCAATCTTATTTCTTGCCTAGCCTCCTGCATCGAATCCACCATCTGTGACGTTCCGCGGCCGGGGTATGCTCGTCGTGCCGGGTTCACAGAAATTTGAATTGATTTCTGGATGTGGTAGCTGTAATAAATGTTCTCGGGTTCAAGAATAAGGCGTAGGGAGGGTTAAGCAGTATAATAAAATTAACTTTATTGTTCGGATTTTATACAGGAATGTTTGCAGGGGTGATACTAGGTCTCCGGTAGGGGTCTTCCTTCGGGGTCTTCCTTCTTGTTTTGGCTACTCGGCCGCATGTGGCTGTTTGCTGCGTGCAGATCGTGGTTGGTCGTCGGTCGGCCGCTCCTATGCGAAGAATCGCGGCAGAGGTAACTACACTCTGAGGCGAAGGCTTGTGGTAGAGGTAAAAACTCTCTGAGGGGACGGATAGTGCAGAGGTGAATACTCTCTGGGGAGAAACGAGTTGCAGAGGTAAATGCTCTCTGTGGGGACGTGTTAGGACAGAGGTGAATACTCTCTGGGGAGACGAATAGTTGCAGAGGTAAATAATCTCTGTAGAGACGTGTTATGACAGAGGTGAATACTCTCTGAGGAGACGAATAGTTGCAGAGGTAAATACTCTCTGTAGAGACGTGTTATGACAGAGGTGAATACTCTCTGGGGAGACGAATAGTTGCAGAGGTAAATACTCTCTGTGGAAAAAAATAGTGCAGAGGTGAATACTCGCTGTGGAGAAAGATAGTGCAGAGGTAAATACTCTCTGTGGAGAAAGGTTCAGGACGGGGAAATGTATTAAGAAACGGGCAAGCGGAAAAAGCAGGGCTTTTACCTTTGGTACGAGCACCGTTTGTAAAATATATTGGGGAGTTAATCCCAGCCTGTTCCAAGTTGGACTACCCCGATTCGAGCTGACGAGGCTTCTTTTATTGCCGAAAGTCAGCTGTTGGTCGGCGGATTTGGGACTAGCGCGTGCCCCTGGCACGCCTAACGCCTTCTGGGTCTCAGCTGATAGTGTGCCCGTTGGTGCCCGTGCTCCGGTCACACTGGTTCGTGTGCAGTGTGACCGTTCACGGTCAGGTGATGGTCCCACTGGCCTTGCTTTGGCGCGAATTTTGAATATGCCGGTTTTTTTTCGGAATGAGTCTTTTATTCAAATACAATACTTCATATCATATACTTCATATCACACTTCAATATTCAGTCTATATGTTGTGGCGCCGGCGCCGTTGTGTATTGTGCTGGGCGTCACACTCCCCCTTCCTCTCCTAGGCGGTTGTCCTCCATCTTCCTGTGCAGGTACCAGGGCCCGATGCGGACGTCCCCGGCTCGCCCGATCCGTACCCAGCACGTCTCTTCGCCTTTCCATAGCCGGAACTTTCGCTGCGCGTGTGGGTGTCTGGAGCACAGGTTATCCTGCACCGCTCCTATATGCCTTGTGGACAGTTGGTGACCCGCCGGTACGTCCCATTCGGTGGGGACGTTGCCCGGTTCGTCCTCCCAGTTGTCTGGCTCGCGTGGTTCCTCCTGTGGCGTTGCTGGTCCGAGGTCCAGGATGTCCCTGTCTTCCTCCTCGACCTGCTGGGCCCATGTGAGATTCGATGGCGGGGTCGGCTGTGGAAGCGTTGGCATCACTCGGCTTATCCTCTTCTTGCTGGTGTGTCCGTAGTGTTTTGGTTCTGGGTTCAGTTGCTGTCGGTGCACTGCCGTTTGTGTCGTGTTTGGTCCGCTATCCCTTTGTACTTTCTGGGTTCTCCTAGGCGTTGTCACCTTCGTGCCCGACTCTCTCATCCGAGTTCCTAACGGCGGTGCGTATGCCAGTGTCTGCGTCCTTCTCCCTTTGTTCTTTTCTGCCAACATCTGCTGCTTAAAACGCTTTGCCGTCGCTTCGAATTTGGTATCCATGTCTCTGAAACGATAGAGCGATGGTTCTGTTATTGCCTCTGTTGTTTCTGTCGTTGTCGTTTTCAGTTGAGAGATGTGCGCTCTTAATTTTTTGTTAGTATTGACGTTTTTGACAGTTACAATCACCGGGGAAATTAGTTCGAGGATCTGACAGGGGCCGTCGTATTTCGGTTCCAGTTTTGCCGTCGTTTTGTCGATTTTTTTAGACAGTGGGTGTGTTTTCACCCATACCACGTCCCCTACTTTGGGCCGCCATTCTCGTTTCCACAAATTGTATTGTCTTGTTTGTTTTGCTGCTGCTTCTTCCATATTTTGTCTGGCCACTGCTTCTGCATCTTGTCGTGTTTCTGATTTTTCTCGTTGTATGTCGTCGAATCCTGATCCTATGGTCACTTCGTCGAATAGGTTCCCTGGTAGCCTTAATTCCCTGCCAAATATCAGGTACGCCGGGCTGAATCCAGTTGATTCTGATTTGCGTTATTACCGCGTTATTTGTGTTATACCCCAAGTTTCCATTACCTGTTTCGTCTTTCGGCTCGTGAATTGGACTCCGTTGTCCGATATCAGCTGTTTTGGTGCGCCTCCCCTTGCCAGGGCCGAGAATGTAAATAAACTTTGCCTCCCTGAGTTGGTTCAGAATGAAGTCCATCCGGGGCATTGGGTATGCGTCTTTTTCTGTTTTTTCGTTCAGTAGTCTGTAGTCCACACAGAGTCTCCATTTGTCCGTTTCCTTTTTGTTTACCAAGACCACTGGTGCGCTGTATGGGCTTCGTGAAGGCTCTATGAGATCCTGTCTTATTAGCTCGTCTATTTCCCGATTTATTATCTCCATTTGTGCTGGGTTGCGGGGATAATACCTTTGTTTGATGGGTCTGTCATCTTTTAGGTATATTCTGTGTGTCGTTATGCTGCTCACTCCCTTCAGTGTTTCGAGTTTTTGTACTTCCGACGCAATCCACTTCTCCAGGTCTTCATCTGCTGTCTCCGGTTGCGTGCTCCTTACGTGTTCTTCCGCTTGAACCGTAACGGGTCCCTTGCCGATCACTACTGTTGCCTGGCCGCACGTTATTGTTGTGCCCGTGCTCTCTAGAAAACCCATTCCTAGAATTGGATTGTCTGGTAACCCGGTCATTATCAGTAATGCTTGTTTGGACGTACGTCATCCCAGTTCCACTGTTGTTTCGAATCTTCGTGTTGTCTTGCGTGTGCTCCCATCTGCCAGTCTTATTACTTCGTCTTTTTCGGTTCCTTCGTTCTTCAGTCTCCTTGCCGTCTCTTCGCTGATCATGCATCTTGAGGCCCCTGTGTCGATGATCACCTCCATCATCTTCCTGCCGATATTTGCCCAGCCCAGGAGTTCCTTGTCCTTGTGTATTAGACGTGTTGCCTCCCGCTTGTGTTGATCTGGGCTTCGGGAGCTTGGCGGTTGACTCCCGAGCCCTGAACGTTTCCCTGCGGCTTTCTACAGCATTCTATAGTCCGGACCCCTTGTTTGTTACAGTTCCAGCAATATAGGATTGGTTTTTTGTTGCATACCCTTGCCTCGTGACCGTTCTCCCCGCACCGGCAGCATTATTGTCCCCATTGTGGCTGTTGTTCCGTCGTGCTGTACTGTGGTTGTTGGCTCCATTGCCGTCCGTTAACCTTGGACAGTCCCGCTTCCGTTTCTAACCTTTCGAATTCTTCCACCGTGGTCATGAATTCTGTTAATGTTTTGAACTCGCTTCTTTTCACATAGAGTTTGTTAGGTAGCCGGCAGTTTCGGTACGTGATCTCTAGCTTCTGTTGCTCCGTGTATGTTCCGAACCTCATTAACTTCCTTAGCGCTTGCACATACTCCCTTACTGTCTCCATCTCCGTTTGTTTGCGGTATGCCACCTGTTTTTCGAGCTCCTCCTGGTACCTGGGAGATATGAAGTTCTCTTTTAGTCCTTCCTTCACTTCCTCCCATGTGGTTACGGGCGCCGGCTTTGTATGCCACCAATCCAATGCGCTTTCCTCCAATATTATTGGCATTGCGAACACCAAGTGGTCGTATTCTACTCCATATGTCTCTGCTAGTTCTTCCATCCTGCTCAGGAACTCCAGCAGATCTCCTCTTCCCGTGTAGGTCGTATCCCATTTACGTATCCTTTCTATTATCGCCACCGCTTCTGGCGAACCTTTCCGTATCTGCTTCGGGAATAGAGCTTTTTTCCTTCCTGATCTGGTTTCTCCTTGCGGTTCCTCTGTCGTGATTTGTATCTGAGCACATTTTTGCGGCGATTGTTGCCTTGGGCTCTTTTTGGTTTGCATTGCTGCTAGTTGTTCTAGTCTTTCTTGTACTTGAGCCGGAAGGTCTGTTCTCTCCATGAATTGTGATAACTGCTTCCTTAGGATTTCTACTTTTTCTAGCTTCTCCAAGCCGAATTCCTCGCAGTAGCCCTGTAGCTCTGCCTTTGTTGCTTGGTTGATCCACTGCTTTGCCATCTTGACCACTTCTGAGACACTATTATGCTACCACAACCTGCTCGGGTGCCACTGTGACGTTCCGCGGCCGGAGTATGCTCGTCGTGCCGGGTTCACAGAAATTTGGATTGATTTCTGGATGTGGTAGCTGTAATAAATGTTCTCGGGTTCAAGAATAAGGCGTAGGGAGGGTTAAGCAGTATAATAAAATTAACTTTATTGTTCGGATTTTATACAGGAATGTTTGCAGGGGTGATACTAGGTCTCCGGTAGGGGTCTTCCTTCGGGGTCTTCCTTCTTGTTTTGGCTACTCGGCCGCACGTGGCTGTTTGCTGCGTGCAGATCGTGGTTGGTCGTCGGTCGGCCGCTCCTATGCGAAGAATCGCGACAGAGGTAACTACACTCTGAGGCGAAGGCTTGTGGTAGAGGTAAAAACTCTCTGAGGGGACGGATAGTGCAGAGGTGAATACTCTCTGGGGAGAAACGAGTTGCAGAGGTAAATGCTCTCTGTGGGGACGTGTTATGACAGAGGTGAATACTCTTTGGGAGACGAATAGTTGCAGAGGTAAATACTCTCTGTGGAAAAAGATAGTGCAGAGGTAAATACTCTCTGTGGAGAAGGATAGTGCAGAGGTGAATACTCTCTGTGGAGAAAGATAGTGCAGAGTTAAATACTCTCTGTGGAGAAAGGTTCAGGACGGGGAAATGTATTAAGAAACGGGCAAGCGGAAAAAGCAGGGCTTTTACCTTTGGTACGAGCACCGTTTGTAAAATATATTGGGGAGTTAATCCCAGCCTGTTCCAAGTTGGACTACCCCGATTCGAGCTGACGTGGCTTCTTTTATTGCCGAAAGTCAGCTGTTGGTCGGCGGATTTGGGACTAGCGCGTGCCCCTGGCACGCCTAACGCCTTCTGGGTCTCAGCTGATAGTGTGCCCGTTGGTGCCCGTGCTCCAGTCACACTGGTTCGTGTGCAGTGTGACCGTTCACGGTCAGGTGATGGTCCCACTGGCCTTGCTTTGGCGCGAATTTTAAATATGCCGGTTTTTTCTCGGAATGAGTCTTTTATTCAAATACAATACTTCATATCATATACTTCATATCACACTTCAATATTCAGTCTATATGTTGTGGCGCCGGCGCCGTTGTGTATTGTGCTGGGCGTCACACTCCCCCTCCTCTCCTAGGCGGTTGTCCTCCATCTTCCTGTGCAGGTACCAGGGCCCGATGCGGACGTCCCGGCTCGCCCGATCCGTACCCAGCACGTCTCTTCGCCTTTCCATAGCCGGAACTTTCGCTGCGCGTGTGGGTGTCTGGAGCACAGGTTATCCTGCACCGCTCCTATATGCCTTGTGGACAGTTGGTGACCCGCCGGTACGTCCCATTCGGTGGGGACGTTGCCCGGTTCGTCCTCCCAGTTGTCTGGCTCGCGTGGTTCCTCCTGTGGCGTTGCTGGTCCGAGGTCCAGGATGTCCCTGTCTTCCTCCTCGACCTGCTGGGCCCATGTGAGATTCGATGGCGGGGTCGGCTGTGGAAGCGTTGGCATCACTCGGCTTATCCTCTTCTTGCTGGTGTGTCCGTAGTGTTTTGGTTCTGGGTTCAGTTGCTGTCGGTGCACTGCCGTTTGTGTCGTGTTTGGTCCGCTATCCCTTTGTACTTTCTGGGTTCTCCTAGGCGTTGTCACCTTCGTGCCCGATTCTCTCATCCGAGTTCCTAACGGCGGTGCGTATGCCAGTGTCTGCGTCCTTCTCCCTTTGTTCTTTTCTGCCAACATCTGCTGCTTAAAACGCTTTGCCGTCGCTTCGAATTTGGTATCCATGTCTCTGAAACGATAGAGCGATGGTTCTGTTATTGCCTCTGTTGTTTCTGTCGTTGTCGTTTTCAGTTGAGAGATGTGCGCTCTTAATTTTTTGTTAGTATTGACGTTTTTGACAGTTACAATCACCGGGGAAATTAGTTCGAGGATCTGACAGGGGCCGTCGTATTTCGGTTCCAGTTTTGCCGTCGTTTTGTCGATTTTTTTAGACAGTGGGTGTGTTTTCACCCATACCACGTCCCCTACTTTGGGCCGCCATTCTCGTTTCCACAAATTGTATTGTCTTGTTTGTTTTGCTGCTGCTTCTTCCATATTTTGTCTGGCCACTGCTTCTGCATCTTGTCGTGTTTCTGATTTTTCTCGTTGTATGTCGTCGAATCCTGATCCTATGGTCACTTCGTCGAATAGGTTCCCTGGTAGCCTTAATTCCCTGCCAAATATCAGGTACGCCGGGCTGAATCCAGTTGATTCTGATTTGCGTTATTACCGCGTTATTTGTGTTATACCCCAAGTTTCCATTACCTGTTTCGTCTTTCGGCTCGTGAATTGGACTCCGTTGTCCGATATCAGCTGTTTTGGTGCGCCTCCCCTTGCCAGGGCCGAGAATGTAAATAAACTTTGCCTCCCTGAGTTGGTTCAGAATGAAGTCCATCCGGGGCATTGGGTATGCGTCTTTTTCTGTTTTTTCGTTCAGTAGTCTGTAGTCCACACAGAGTCTCCATTTGTCCGTTTCCTTTTTGTTTACCAAGACCACTGGTGCGCTGTATGGGCTTCGTGAAGGCTCTATGAGATCCTGTCTTATTAGCTCGTCTATTTCCCGATTTATTATCTCCATTTGTGCTGGGTTGCGGGGATAATACCTTTGTTTGATGGGTCTGTCATCTTTTAGGTATATTCTGTGTGTCGTTATGCTGCTCACTCCCTTCAGTGTTTCGAGTTTTTGTACTTCCGACGCAATCCACTTCTCCAGGTCTTCATCTGCTGTCTCCGGTTGCGTGCTCCTTACGTGTTCTTCCGCTTGAACCGTAACGGGTCCCTTGCCGATCACTACTGTTGCCTGGCCGCACGTTATTGTTGTGCCCGTGCTCTCTAGAAAACCCATTCCTAGAATTGGATTGTCTGGTAACCCGGTCATTATCAGTAATGCTTGTTTGGACGTACGTCATCCCAGTTCCACTGTTGTTTCGAATCTTCGTGTTGTCTTGCGTGTGCTCCCATCTGCCAGTCTTATTACTCGCCCTTCGTCTTTTTCGGTTCCTTCGTTCTTCAGTCTCCTTGCCGTCTCTTCGCTGATCATGCATCTTGAGGCCCCTGTGTCGATGATCACCTCCATCATCTTCCTGCCGATATTTGCCCAGCCCAGGAGTTCCTTGTCCTTGTGTATTAGACGTGTTGCCTCCCGCTTGTGTTGATCTGGGCTTCGGGAGCTTGGCGGTTGACTCCCGAGCCCTGAACGTTTCCCTGCGGCTTTCTACAGCATTCTATAGTCCGGACCCCTTGTTTGTTACAGGTCCAGCAATATAGGATTGGTTTTTTGTTGCATACCCTTGCCTCGTGACCGTTCTCCCCGCACCGGCAGCATTATTGTCCCCATTGTGGCTGTTGTTCCGTCGTGCTGTACTGTGGTTGTTGGCTCCATTGCCGTCCGTTAACCTTGGACAGTCCCGCTTCCGTTTCTAACCTTTCGAATTCTTCCACCGTGGTCATGAATTCTGTTAATGTTTTGAACTCGCTTCTTTTCACATAGAGTTTGATAGGTAGCCGGCAGTTTCGGTACGTGATCTCTAGCTTCTGTTGCTCCGTGTATGTTCCGAACCTCATTAACTTCCTTAGCGCTTGCACATACTCCCTTACTGTCTCCATCTCCGTTTGTTTGCGGTATGCCACCTGTTTTTCGAGCTCCTCCTGGTACCTGGGAGATATGAAGTTCTCTTTTAGTCCTTCCTTCACTTCCTCCCATGTGGTTACGGGCGCCGGCTTTGTATGCCACCAATCCAATGCGCTTTCCTCCAATATTATTGGCATTGCGAACACCAAGTGGTCGTATTCTACTCCATATGTCTCTGCTAGTTCTTCCATCCTGCTCAGGAACTCCAGCAGATCTCCTCTTCCCGTGTAGGTCGTATCCCATTTACGTATCCTTTCTATTATCGCCACCGCTTCTGGCGAACCTTTCCGTATCTGCTTCGGGAATAGAGCTTTTTTCCTTCCTGATCTGGTTTCTCCTTGCGGTTCCTTTGTCGTGATTTGTATCTGAGCACATTTTTGCGGCGATTGTTGCCTTGGGCTCTTTTTGGTTTGCATTGCTGCTAGTTGTTCTAGTCTTTCTTGTACTTGAGCCGGAAGGTCTGTTCTCTCCATGAATTGTGATAACTGCTTCCTTAGGATTTCTACTTTTTCTAGCTTCTCCAAGCCGAATTCCTCGCAGTAGCCCTGTAGCTCTGCCTTTGTTGCTTGGTTGATCCACTGCTTTGCCATCTTGACCACTTCTGAGACACTATTATGCTACCACAACCTGCTCGGGTGCCACTGTGACGTTCCGCGGCCGGAGTATGCTCGTCGTGCCGGGTTCACAGAAATTTGGATTGATTTCTGGATGTGGTAGCTGTAATAAATGTTCTCGGGTTCAAGAATAAGGCGTAGGGAGGGTTAAGCAGTATAATAAAATTAACTTTATTGTTCGGATTTTATACAGGAATGTTTGCAGGGGTGATACTAGGTCTCCGGTAGGGGTCTTCCTTCGGGGTCTTCCTTCTTGTTTTGGCTACTCGGCCGCACGTGGCTGTTTGCTGCGTGCAGATCGTGGTTGGTCGTCGGTCGGCCGCTCCTATGCGAAGAATCGCGGCAGAGGTAACTACACTCTGAGGCGAAGGCTTGTGGTAGAGGTAAAAACTCTCTGAGGGGACGGATAGTGCAGAGGTGAATACTCTCTGGGGAGAAACGAGTTGCAGAGGTAAATGCTCTCTGTGGGGACGTGTTATGACAGAGGTGAATACTCTTTGGGAGACGAATAGTTGCAGAGGTAAATACTCTCTGTGGAAAAAGATAGTGCAGAGGTAAATACTCTCTGTGGAGAAGGATAGTGCAGAGGTGAATACTCTCTGTGGAGAAAGATAGTGCAGAGTTAAATACTCTCTGTGGAGAAAGGTTCAGGACGGGGAAATGTATTAAGAAACGGGCAAGCGGAAAAAGCAGGGCTTTTACCTTTGGTACGAGCACCGTTTGTAAAATATATTGGGGAGTTAATCCCAGCCTGTTCCAAGTTGGACTACCCCGATTCGAGCTGACGTGGCTTCTTTTATTGCCGAAAGTCAGCTGTTGGTCGGCGGATTTGGGACTAGCGCGTGCCCCTGGCACGCCTAACGCCTTCTGGGTCTCAGCTGATAGTGTGCCCGTTGGTGCCCGTGCTCCAGTCACACTGGTTCGTGTGCAGTGTGACCGTTCACGGTCAGGTGATGGTCCCACTGGCCTTGCTTTGGCGCGAATTTTGAATATGCCGGTTTTTTCTCGGAATGAGTCTTTTATTCAAATACAATACTTCATATCATATACTTCATATCACACTTCAATATTCAGTCTATATGTTGTGGCGCCGGCGCCGTTGTGTATTGTGCTGGGCGTCACACTCCCCCCTCCTCTCCTAGGCGGTTGTCCTCCATCTTCCTGTGCAGGTACCAGGGCCCGATGCGGACGTCCCCGGCTCGCCCGATCCGTACCCAGCACGTCTCTTCGCCTTTCCATAGCCGGAACTTTCGCTGCGCGTGTGGGTGTCTGGAGCACAGGTTATCCTGCACCGCTCCTATATGCCTTGTGGACAGTTGGTGACCCGCCGGTACGTCCCATTCGGTGGGGACGTTGCCCGGTTCGTCCTCCCAGTTGTCTGGCTCGCGTGGTTCCTCCTGTGGCGTTGCTGGTCCGAGGTCCAGGATGTCCCTGTCTTCCTCCTCGACCTGCTGGGCCCATGTGAGATTCGATGGCGGGGTCGGCTGTGGAAGCGTTGGCATCACTCGGCTTATCCTCTTCTTGCTGGTGTGTCCGTAGTGTTTTGGTTCTGGGTTCAGTTGCTGTCGGTGCACTGCCGTTTGTGTCGTGTTTGGTCCGCTATCCCTTTGTACTTTCTGGGTTCTCCTAGGCGTTGTCACCTTCGTGCCCGATTCTCTCATCCGAGTTCCTAACGGCGGTGCGTATGCCAGTGTCTGCGTCCTTCTCCCTTTGTTCTTTTCTGCCAACATCTGCTGCTTAAAACGCTTTGCCGTCGCTTCGAATTTGGTATCCATGTCTCTGAAACGATAGAGCGATGGTTCTGTTATTGCCTCTGTTGTTTCTGTCGTTGTCGTTTTCAGTTGAGAGATGTGCGCTCTTAATTTTTTGTTAGTATTGACGTTTTTGACAGTTACAATCACCGGGGAAATTAGTTCGAGGATCTGACAGGGGCCGTCGTATTTCGGTTCCAGTTTTGCCGTCGTTTTGTCGATTTTTTTAGACAGTGGGTGTGTTTTCACCCATACCACGTCCCCTACTTTGGGCCGCCATTCTCGTTTCCACAAATTGTATTGTCTTGTTTGTTTTGCTGCTGCTTCTTCCATATTTTGTCTGGCCACTGCTTCTGCATCTTGTCGTGTTTCTGATTTTTCTCGTTGTATGTCGTCGAATCCTGATCCTATGGTCACTTCGTCGAATAGGTTCCCTGGTAGCCTTAATTCCCTGCCAAATATCAGGTACGCCGGGCTGAATCCAGTTGATTCTGATTTGCGTTATTACCGCGTTATTTGTGTTATACCCCAAGTTTCCATTACCTGTTTCGTCTTTCGGCTCGTGAATTGGACTCCGTTGTCCGATATCAGCTGTTTTGGTGCGCCTCCCCTTGCCAGGGCCGAGAATGTAAATAAACTTTGCCTCCCTGAGTTGGTTCAGAATGAAGTCCATCCGGGGCATTGGGTATGCGTCTTTTTCTGTTTTTTCGTTCAGTAGTCTGTAGTCCACACAGAGTCTCCATTTGTCCGTTTCCTTTTTGTTTACCAAGACCACTGGTGCGCTGTATGGGCTTCGTGAAGGCTCTATGAGATCCTGTCTTATTAGCTCGTCTATTTCCCGATTTATTATCTCCATTTGTGCTGGGTTGCGGGGATAATACCTTTGTTTGATGGGTCTGTCATCTTTTAGGTATATTCTGTGTGTCGTTATGCTGCTTGTTTGGACGTACGTCATCCCAGTTCCACTGTTGTTTCGAATCTTCGTGTTGTCTTGCGTGTGCTCCCATCTGCCAGTCTTATTACTCGCCCTTCGTCTTTTTCGGTTCCTTCGTTCTTCAGTCTCCTTGCCGTCTCTTCGCTGATCATGCATCTTGAGGCCCCTGTGTCGATGATCACCTCCATCATCTTCCTGCCGATATTTGCCCAGCCCAGGAGTTCCTTGTCCTTGTGTATTAGACGTGTTGCCTCCCGCTTGTGTTGATCTGGGCTTCGGGAGCTTGGCGGTTGACTCCCGAGCCCTGAACGTTTCCCTGCGGCTTTCTACAGCATTCTATAGTCCGGACCCCTTGTTTGTTACAGGTCCAGCAATATAGGATTGGTTTTTTGTTGCATACCCTTGCCTCGTGACCGTTCTCCCCGCACCGGCAGCATTATTGTCCCCATTGTGGCTGTTGTTCCGTCGTGCTGTACTGTGGTTGTTGGCTCCATTGCCGTCCGTTAACCTTGGACAGTCCCGCTTCCGTTTCTAACCTTTCGAATTCTTCCACCGTGGTCATGAATTCTGTTAATGTTTTGAACTCGCTTCTTTTCACATAGAGTTTGTTAGGTAGCCGGCAGTTTCGGTACGTGATCTCTAGCTTCTGTTGCTCCGTGTATGTTCCGAACCTCATTAACTTCCTTAGCGCTTGCACATACTCCCTTACTGTCTCCATCTCCGTTTGTTTGCGGTATGCCACCTGTTTTTCGAGCTCCTCCTGGTACCTGGGAGATATGAAGTTCTCTTTTAGTCCTTCCTTCACTTCCTCCCATGTGGTTACGGGCGCCGGCTTTGTATGCCACCAATCCAATGCGCTTTCCTCCAATATTATTGGCATTGCGAACACCAAGTGGTCGTATTCTACTCCATATGTCTCTGCTAGTTCTTCCATCCTGCTCAGGAACTCCAGCAGATCTCCTCTTCCCGTGTAGGTCGTATCCCATTTACGTATCCTTTCTATTATCGCCACCGCTTCTGGCGAACCTTTCCGTATCTGCTTCGGGAATAGAGCTTTTTTCCTTCCTGATCTGGTTTCTCCTTGCGGTTCCTCTGTCGTGATTTGTATCTGAGCACATTTTTGCGGCGATTGTTGCCTTGGGCTCTTTTTGGTTTGCATTGCTGCTAGTTGTTCTAGTCTTTCTTGTACTTGAGCCGGAAGGTCTGTTCTCTCCATGAATTGTGATAACTGCTTCCTTAGGATTTCTACTTTTTCTAGCTTCTCCAAGCCGAATTCCTCGCAGTAGCCCTGTAGCTCTGCCTCTGTTGCTTGGTTGATCCACTGCTTTGCCATCTTGACCACTTCTGAGACACTATTATGCTACCACAACCTGCTCGGGTGCCACTGTGACGTTCCGCGGCCGGAGTATGCTCGTCGTGCCGGGTTCACAGAAATTTGGATTGATTTCTGGATGTGGTAGCTGTAATAAATGTTCTCGGGTTCAAGAATAAGGCGTAGGGAGGGTTAAGCAGTATAATAAAATTAACTTTATTGTTCGGATTTTATACAGGAATGTTTGCAGGGGTGATACTAGGTCTCCGGTAGGGGTCTTCCTTCGGGGTCTTCCTTCTTGTTTTGGCTACTCGGCCGCACGTGGCTGTTTGCTGCGTGCAGATCGTGGTTGGTCGTCGGTCGGCCGCTCCTATGCGAAGAATCGCGGCAGAGGTAACTACACTCTGAGGCGAAGGCTTGTGGTAGAGGTAAAAACTCTCTGAGGGGACGGATAGTGCAGAGGTGAATACTCTCTGGGGAGAAACGAGTTGCAGAGGTAAATGCTCTCTGTGGGGACGTGTTAGGACAGAGGTGAATACTCTTTGGGAGACGAATAGTTGCAGAGGTAAATACTCTCTGTGGAAAAAGAAAGTGCAGAGGTAAATACTCTCTGTGGAGAAGGATAGTGCAGAGGTGAATACTCTCTGTGGAGAAAGATAGTTCAGAGGTAAATACTCTCTGTGGAGAAAGGTTCAGGACGGGGAAATGTATTAAGAAACGGGCAAGCGGAAAAAGCAGGGCTTTTACCTTTGGTACGAGCACCGTTTGTAAAATATATTGGGGAGTTAATCCCAGCCTGTTCCAAGTTGGACTACCCCGATTCGAGCTGACGAGGCTTCTTTTATTGCCGAAAGTCAGCTGTTGGTCGGCGGATTTGGGACTAGCGCGTGCCCCTGGCACGCCTAACGCCTTCTGGGTCTCAGCTGATAGTGTGCCCGTTGGTGCCCGTGCTCCAGTCACACTGGTTCGTGTGCAGTGTGACCGTTCACGGTCAGGTGATGGTCCCACTGGCCTTGCTTTGGCGCGAATTTTGAATATGCCGGTTTTTTCTCGGAATGAGTCTTTTATTCAAATGCAATACTTCATACTTCATATCACACTTCAATATTCAGTCTATATGTTGTGGCGCCGGCGCCGTTGTGTATTGTGCTGGGCGTCACACATTTCCATATAAACATGATAGTTTTTGCATGCTCCCCGCGATTTGTCCACGCTCTTCTGCGACATATCGATGAGCATGATCTGCATATGTGTAGACCACCTCAACCTGCCGCCTGTTGTTGCTGATGATGAGCTTTTATTTACTGCATTAGTAGTAGTAAAAGTTTTTTATTTAATTTGTCTTAAAAATAAGCTATTTGGAGCCATTCGTACAAGGGCAAAACAAGTAAATTAATAATTAAATTAAATTTCGAACTGATCTGTAGGCGTGACATGGATGCCGTTCGGACTGTTTCTGCTTTTGCGTTTTCGCTTACTGTTGTCGACTTTAAAACCGTTCCCTGAATATGTCCTATCTGTAATGTAACATTTCTTTGACGAAAAGTGCAAGTTCGTGCCAGCCCGTTCCGTTGAGCAGGGTAGTCAAGCCCTGGATTGTTAGCGTTGGACTTCCGCCATATTGTGCTCGAATCTCATTTAAGGTAGGGCATTTCTCCAAAAAGTGCAATGTGCAAAAAGTGCATTAGTGGGCATCTATACTATCTTAAAAATAGTTATGGGCTCCTAGGTTATGGTCAAGGCTGCTGTATAGGCGCCTCGATTTTGTCTGTCCGCTTCGTCTGTGGCTCTGACGATCTGGTCTTGCCAAGGTATCCAAGGAATGTTGGGTTTTGGGCATCTCTTGAAACTCCTCGATCTTTTTTACTCTTTTTGGGTAGCACTACTCGACAAAATTCAACTTTTTTTTTCCGCTGTGGCCAAAAATGACTTTTTCTGATAGATTTGGAGATTTAAATTTTTTTTAAGAATTATGGTTTTTTTTTCATCAAGTAGTTTTTTTTTTAAGAATTTTTAAAAAATTTTGTGTTTTTTGTCATAGGTAGTGCTTCTATTTTTCACATAACTTAAGTTTCCTACAACTGGTTGTATTGAACTTTGCAGTTAAAAAAAGCTGACAAATGCAGCTATAAATCCGACTCAGACACTTTGTAGCTGCAACTTAACGTCTAGAAGATATTAAGCTTCCAAATTGAAATTTCATAATTTTTTTCGGTATTTTTCCCCGAAATTTTGACTTTGAAAGCTCAGGAAAAGTCGAAAAAAAAATATTTGAATGCCTTGATTTTTGGTTTTAGATAGACACATTAATTAGGCGTCGTTTAAGGTATCGCTTATAAAAATATAAAAATAAACGGCTAAGTTATATTTTTGGAAGACTATTATCCGGCATATCCATCACTTTGGAGGCATTTCTGAAGTACTTTTCCAACGTATATATGAATACTGCAGAGAGGCCAGTTTCCAGATGGATTGTATAGGCTGTGTTTTGTGGGAGTCGGAGGATTTTTTTGATGTAAAAACGCAGGAGTTTCTCTGCTGCTTCATAGCGCTCGTGTCCCCATATCTCCGCTGCATAGCTCATTATGGGTTGTGTTGTTTCGGTGTATAATTTATATTTTTTGCTCTGAGAGACCTGTTTTTTTTCCAAGAAGGTCTTTCCATGTGCAATTACCTTTGCGTCCGCCAGCATATTTTGCACATGTGTTTCGAAGCTTATGTTCTAGGTTAGAGTGACTCCAAGATCCTTAAATGCACGAACCGTCTCCAGTGTCTCTCCATTTAGCGTCCAATATTTGATATGTGCCGAACATATATGTGATATATCGTCCACGTACAGGGAAAATAGCAGTGGACTTAGCAGACATTCTTGCTTAACCCAAAGGTTTCATGAGAACCACTCGGACAGACTGTTGCAGTTCCAAACCGCTGTCGTGTTATAGGTGTAGAGACATCTTAGTATGTTCAATATTTTTATTGATATTCCGGACACGCTGAGTTTCGAAAAGGAGTTGTATCGGTCGATGGTGTCAAAAGGTGCCTTGAAATCTATGAAGCACGTGTACATCTTTCGGGTTTGCCTCCTGTACTCTTTGGCTATCGCCACCAGCACGAAAATACTGTCCACTGTGCTATAACCTCTTCTAAGCCCCGCTTGGTATTCGCTGAGCATATTATACCTTTCTACCCATTCAGTCGGACGCGAAAGAAATATTGATGCGAAAACCTTCATGATCGAAGTAAGGAAAAGTATCCCCCTATAGTTCGCTGCATCAGTGGAATTTCCTTTTTTGTGTACCGGGAAATAGTGCTGTATTGCTTGGTTGTCCTGAAATATTAGTTTTTTAAAGTGCTGTGCCAAGCTGTCATGCTCATCCCTGATTTGAATGACCTGCTGCTGATGACGAACTCTCAGAAGAAGATTCCTTATAATGTGGTTGCCTTCAAGCTATTTTTTCCTTTAGTGGTCTCCTTTATTTTCTGCACATTGTCTTGAAAGCTGCGTTGGCCTCTTTGTACTCGAGCTTTTCCTCCTCCATGCCTGTGTTTTTTGTTTTTTTTTAATTCTGTACTTCAATTTATTCCTTGTAAATGGAACTTACATACTACATATATATATGACTTATCTTAGACCAAAACCTAATTTAATTATAATTTATTATGCTATTATGCTGGGGGGGATCGTGGAGAGTAGAGCTATAGGCTCCGCGTCCCTGCGGTACGGCCACGAAGCATTGCTTCGCAGGGACGATGGTTCCTCATGGTTGCTCCTCCCTCCTAGATCTCTCGCATCTGCACAGTTCCGCCATCGAGGTTGCGGCAAAATTGTTCCACGCCGTCCATATTGCGGGGTCTCCCATTATTGAATCTACCAGATTCATGGGCGTAAGTTGGCCGCCCGCTGCATGCCATAGCTCCCTCCTTATGCCATCGAAGCGTCCACATACAAAAATTATGTGCTCCGCGTCTTCTGCGACACTACCACACCACCTGCAGTGTGGCGAGCTCTCGTGGCCAAATCTGACTAAAGCAGCCGTGTCCGCTAAGCAGCTGTGTGGTGTAGTAGTTGACCGCGCCGTGCTTCCTGTTCATCCAGGCTCCAATCTTAGGGATGAGACGGTGGGTCCACCTGCCGTTTTCCGTAGTGTCCCATCGCCTTTGCCATTCTCGGAGGCTCTCCTCCCCACCTGCAGTGTGGCGAGCTCTCGTGGCCAAATCTGACTAAAGCAGCCGTGTCCGCTAAGCAGCTGTGTGGTGTAGTAGTTGACCGCGCCGTGCTTCCTGTTCATCCAGGCTCCAATGTTAGGGATGAGACGGTGGGTCCACCTGCCGTTTTCCGTAGTGTCCCATCGCCTTTGCCATTCTCGGAGGCTCTCCTCTCTGGGCTGCTTACGCGCTGACCTCCTTTCAACGCCTGCACGGGTAGCTTCTGCGACCGTCTTCTCCTCCAAGATCAGCAGGTCGATCGGAACCACTCCTGCTATGACCAGTGCAGCATCTCCTGACATGGTCCGAAAGCCGCAACAGATGCGTAGCGCGCATAGTCGGTGTATGGTTTTTACACCCCTGGCGTAGCTGGCGACCCGGATGCTGTCCGCCCAGATTGCCGCTGCGTATGTGATGGCTGAGCGGACTACGCTGGTCAGCAGAACTCGTCTCTCCTGCCTTGGTCCCCGACTGTTCAGCAGCATTCGGAACAGGGCGCGACTCGTGTGTGCCGCTTTCTCCTGCACGAAGCTCAGATGCTCCCGGAAACAGAGCCTAGTGTCGATCATAACGCCTAGGTAGCGGATGGCTCGTTTCGACGCTATGGTCTAGTCTCCCACTCTGATGTGAGCGGTCTCCACGATCGATCGGGTACTGACCAGTACTGCCTCCGTTTTGAGAGCCGCTAACTCCAGCCCCGCCGAGAGAAGCCAGTCCGCGATCCACTGGATTGCCTCGTTGCCTGCCGTCTCTGCCTCTTGTAGGTGTTTGGCCACTACCGAGAGTGCCACGTCGTCGGCGTAGCATGTCAGCTGACATCCGGCTGGTAGTGCAAGTCGCAGGACTCCTTCATACACGATGTTCCACAGAAGTGGGCCCATGACTGATTCTTGTGGGACTCCCGCCGAGGTAAGGTGGGTTAGGGTTCCAGTCGCCGTGTCGAAGTTTAGTGTCCTTCCCTGGAAGTAGCTTCTGACTACTGCCCGGAGGTATGCAGGGATGCCCCACTGACTAAGCGAGTTGGTGATGCAGTCCCATTTTACGGAGTTGAAGGCGTTCTTAATGTCCAGAGTGACAACCAGGCAATACTCCTTGCTGCCACCCTTCCAACGCGTTCCCTCTGCCGCTTCAGCTGCAATCCGCACAACTCTGCCAATGGCGTCCACCGTTGACCTGCCTCTTCGGAAGCCGTACTGGTTGTCGGATAGCCCCCCAGCTTCTTCCACTGCCTTCTCTAGCCTTGAGCAAATGATCCGTTCCATCGTCTTACCCAGTGCGTCGATCAGGCAGATCGGTCGATACGAGGAGGGGTCTCCTGGCGGCTTTCCCGGTTTGGGTATGAGTACCAAGTGCTGCATTTTCCACTGGGCAGGGAAGAGTCCCTCTCGAAGGCATTGCGCAAATGTCGCGGCGAACGCTTCAGGTCTGTACGATTCTGCCAATTTTACCGCCCGGTTGGGGATTCCGTCAGGTCCTGGGCCTTTGTTCGTCTTCATCCTGCGAACCGCGGAGATGACCTCCTCTGCATATACCGGCTCCACCTCGTCTGGGGGCTGGTGCGTGTCGCCTTCTTGTTCTATGTTATGCGCATTTTGTGGGAACAGTGTCTCCACAATGTTCTGCAGTTGATCTGGGTCCGAGGGCGCTCCTGCATTGCTGGTGTGCAGTTTCTTCATGACCGTCTTGTATGCCCTTCCCCAAGGGTCATGCTCTGCCGAGTCGCAGAGTTGCAGAAAGCACTCTCGCTTGCTATTCTTAATCGCCGTCTTCATCGCCTTTCTGGCATCGCGGTAGGCAATGGGTAGCTCCGGCCAGTCGCTGTCACTCCTTTTGCGAGCCCTCTGATATCGCCTTCTGGCTGTTAGGCAGGTGCGCCTAGCTTCCGCGATCCCATCGTTCCACCAGTAGGTCGGCGGCCGCGTGCCCCTAAAAGGTTTTCTCCTGCTCATGCTGGCATCGCATGCACTTTTTAGCTGGTCCGTGAGCTGTGTAGACATTTGCTGCGCCGATCCTTCGACAGTCAGTTCCGCCAGCGCCTCCAGGAACCTTGCGACCTGCATGGTTTCGGGCTTGTAGCCCGGTCCCCGTGCGGTCTGAGTTGGTACTCCGTTTCCTCCGCCGATTGAGAACACCAACGCCTCGTGATCGCTGGCCGTGTAGTGGTTCCCTAATCGCCAGCTGGCCAAGGGGGAAAGGGAACTGGATACAAAGGTTAGGTCTAGGACTGACCCGGCACCTCCTCGGTTGAACGTGTTCGCTGTGCCCTGGTTCAGCAAAGCAACGTCGAGCGTCGCGAGCGCTTCCAGCAGGGCTTGCCCTTTTGCGATTGCGTCTGAGCTGCTGCTTTTACTGGTGTCACTCTTGGTGTGTGTTGGTGTTACTCTTGGGCCCACGCGTTGAAATCACCAGCTATTATGAAAGGCTTGTGATCTCTGGCGTCCTCAGCTAAGTCGTGCACGGCTGCAGCAAAGCTCTGTCGACTTAGACTGGGTGGGAGATAGCAACTGTAAATCCATAGGCTACCTACTTTTGCCCTGACGAAGTGGCTATATGCGGCACATCCAGATGGCCGTATCGGCGCCCTGCCGCAAGTCCAGATCCCTGCTTTGCCTACCGAGCTTTGGACCCAGTATGCGTCTTCCGGAGAGATGTAGGGCTCGCTGATGATGGCAACATCTACTTTCAGCTCACGCAGTGATTGTGTGAGCAAGTCCGTGGCAGCTTCGCAGTGATTTAGGTTGATCTGGTAAAATCTATGCATGCTTGGAGTTCATTGGCTTCGCGGGCCCTTTGGATGCCAGAAGGCAGCTGTGGCTCCCTGCTATGTGCTTATGTGGCTTCCCATTATAGGCACAGTAAAAGCATTTTGCCTCGTTATGGCAGTCTCTAATCCGGTGATCGGCCACCCCACAACGGAAGCACCAACCGCTTCTATCAACCGAGCTTTTGCAGTTTGCTGCAATGTGCCCAAGCTCTTGACATTTGAAGCACTTGGTTGGGAGAGGGCGCTCCCGGATGCAGCACACCGACCAGGCAACCTTGACTTTGCCCACGGAGAGTATATTTGTCACCAGGGTAGTCGGAAGGCTGATAATGGCCCGCTGTGTGCCTCCGAAGGAAGGGCGCAGACTCTTAATGGCGTCCTCCTCGAGTGTGATCCCGGTTTGATCAGCAATGGCCTTCTTCAGGTCCTCCGCGGTAACCATCTCGTCCAGATCAACTACCTTTATCCTCGTCTGCTGGGTGAGTGCTCGCGCCTGCCCCTTGCCACCTAGGACAGAGCCGCTGCGTATTCTCCATCGTTGACTTGTTGTCGAGCTCCAGCAGAAGAGAGCATTTGGCTGTGCATTTCACCCTGCGCACGCACTCTCCCACTATTTTCATTTCCTCGTTTTTGCTGCGAGTGACTAAACTTAGCATCTCCGCATACGTCATCGACTCCTTGGCCTCGACGATGATGACATCCGGTCGTGGCTTCGTCTGACGGACATGCGACCTGCCCTTGACCTGGGTCCATTCGTCTGCTGCGGGAGTAACTGTCTCGGTCTCGGACCGCCGAACAGTCTGCTGGTGCGACTTCTTGTTGGAGGGCCCTTCCGACGGCTTTTTACGCTTAGGAGCGTTTTTTGATGAGCGCTCCAGCTGCCTTTTTTCTCCGTTATCTGAACGGCTTAGCACCGCTTGCTCATCCACCTCCTCTCTCTCCTTCCTCCGAGCGTTGGCGTCATAGCTGAAAACCGCCGCTTTTTGAAGCCTCACCACTTTCTGGGCAGGTTCTTCATGTCCATGTTAATGTAGCTTGCGTCCTTCAACATTTTCGATAGTTCTGTCGACGTTTCAACAAGCGACTTAAGGATCGCGCGAAGATCTCCTCCTCCCTCCAATCCCGGTGCACCCTCCTTTGTATTGGCACCGCTGAAATCAAAAAAATTGACTGGTATTTCTGCTGGGGCTGATACGGCTTCCGTTGGTTTTGACACCGTCAGTAATGGCTGCGACGTCCCATAGGAGGGCTCAGCCGCCGTGGGGCCATTTCCAAGGCCCTGTTGCGCCCGTTTTACTATGGCCAGCTCCTTTGGCCAAGTACCTATTGGCGTGTGCCACTGCGGTGGGGAGCGCTGTAGGCCCGATCTCCGCTCAAAGGCCCGCTTCTCATCCTCCATGCTTCCCGCTCCAAGATTCGATAATTTAAATTTATTTTGTTGTTTCAAAGAAATTTAAAAAATTTAAAAATTGGCGCCCAACTCGGACCAGCCAGTTGACCGATCTGGAAGCTCTGCTTCTTACCGCTGCTGTCTGGCAGCTCTGTGGCGAAGCGACCCTGCACGATCAGCTGTTACGATGTCAGTCGAAGCGCAACTAAATGTTGATTGAAAATGTTTTGTTATTGTTTTTCCGCCAACCACCATGGACAGTGGAAGGCGCCAAAACAGAGGTTCAGAGGTGCTTCGATTTACCTCTCTGGTACCTCTCATTCTATTCCAGTTTCGGTAGCAGTTTGTTTTCGTGTCGGTAAGGTTGCGCGCGTATGTCAATTTGAATTGATAGTGGATCTAAGAAAGTTCCCGGCACTACTTTCACATCTTCAATGAGATCATGCCACCTACCATTTACAAGACAGTTGTCTATTGTGGACGTAACTTGACCTCGTATAAAGGTGTAGCTTCCGTCCCCGTCGCTTTGCGTTCTGCCGTTTAGGACCGTGAGACTGCTGCCCTCGTACATCTACATTATTTCCTTTCCGTTGCTGTCTACGTTTAGATCCTTTGATGCGCTGACTAGCGTTTCGTATTTCCCTGCGTAGTCTTTTCGCACTAGGGCACACTGATGTATTCCTATTCTGGCATTTAAGTCACCCACGACCATTTAGTTATTACTGGCGGACTCTTGGATCATGTCATATAAATGATCATAGTAGCCCTGCCAGCCATTACAGTTGAGGTATGTTGGGATTATGGTTAGATGTGCGTCCTCACTTATGATTTGTATGAATTGTGAACCACATAAGTCCAGAAACTGCAGCATTCAGATGTAGCTAGGTCTGTGTGGATGCCTCTGAGTTGGCCTCCACTTGCTTTTCCTCTGACTGCCGTTCTTACTGCTGGCTCCCATGATAATATGGATAATATCCCATGGATATATGGTTAGGAAAGTAGAAATTGTACTGCTGCATATTTGGGTCGATAAAAGTTTCATACAAGACAAAGATCTGGAATATGTTTATAAATTTAAAGAATTGACTAAATATAAGTTTATTTGGTAAACCTGCTATGTTGTAAGATAAGATTTTATTTTAATACCGCTTGTTGTACGTAGTTGCCGATCTGCTCGTTTTTTGCTCTTCTAGCTTTGGTGAGAAGTCGCGAATACGTTATATCGGCTAGATCCAGTTCGGCGCCGTAGAGTTCATTTAGTGTAAAGGTAGCTAGCTTTCCTTTGCAGCTCTTGGGCGTGGTTAAAGGACACCCATTTGCCCCCTATGCAGATTTGGTCGTTTTTGACGAAAGCCTTATTGTTTCCGTTTATGGCTGTTAGCTCCTTTTTCAGCTGTATAAGGGCAATTTTATTGTCCTGTTGCTGTTGGCTCTATCAATGTAAATTGACGTTCCCGCTGGTTTTTTTCCATTTTTCAGTATCTTGTTTTTCACTGAAATATTTTCCAATTCCACCAGCAATCCCGTTTTAATGTTTCATTGGTAGAAAACTTTGGTTTCACGCAGTGTTGAGCTTGGGATCGCCATTCTACCTCGTAATAACCTTTCCACGCCCTCCTTTGTGGCATCTTCCTTCTCCAGTCCTTTAAAAATAAGGTTCTGGGCCTTATTTTTTTGCGCCATTCTGCTTAGCTCTTTTTGGTCCTGCTCTCTGTCGCTTTTTAGTCTCGGAAACTCTCTTTTTAGATCCTCATTCTCCGCTTTGACTGTTTTAAATCCCTCGGATACTTAGTCTAAAAAGGACTTTAGCACACATATCCTCCTTCTTTGCTTCTTTGGTTAATGGCCTGCATAATGTCTCCCAACGATGCAGTGTCAAATAAAAAGTTTAAGGAGAAATCACAGGATTTCTAGAAAAAAGGACCTTAGAAAAGCTCTGCTGGAGGAATGGAACAAAATAAGCTCGGAAAGCACTCGGAAGCTGGTCTCTTCCATGAATAGTAGGTTAAAAGCCGTAATAAAGGTTAAGGAATTGCATACTAAGTATTAAAATACCTGTTTAACCTTTTATTAGACTAATATTAAACTGGTTTGTGGCTGCATCGTTCGAGCTCGGACTTGTATTTAAGATATATTTTAAGATTTTATTTTTTTTTTTAACTGAGCAATTTTTAATCAGCAAATAAAGTTCATTTTTTAAATGTGATAAAACAAATGGCGGTTAAACATTTTTTGTTTTTCCTCTAGTTTAAAATCTGTAGAACCTTAAACTTTTTATTTGACACTGCATCGTTTTCGCCCTGAGCCACTGTACATATGTACGATCCGCGTTAAAGCTACATCAAAGCTGTTGAAGCTTTCAAAGCTGAGGGGCACTCAAGTTGCATGACTGGTCACTCACGTTGATGGATCAGCTGATTTGTACCACCTCTGACTTCGATTTTGTTGTTGACTTGTGTCTTCTCCCGCGTCATTTTTCACTTGAGTGGCCGGTGTTTTTTGTTTTGTTAGAGGTGTCGCCCAATCTGAACATGAGCTAGAGTACGACACGAAGCGGATATGGTGGATACGGTGGCCACACGTACATAATTATAATAAATATTCATTATAAATTAATATCAAATTAGTAAATTACACATACAGACATATATATATATCTATGTATATCTATGTTGAGAGCAGCCGCAAACTTCTGCAGCGCACTGTGGAGAGCGCTCCGCTCCCGACTCGATCTCTCGCGCTCTTGCACACGGCACTCGGGAGAGCCGCCCGGCGCTCGGGCGGCCACTAGCTTGAGCTGGGCTGTTTAATTACGCTCCCACCCCCGTTACGTTCGTTCGCCGTCTTGTTCGGAATACATACATACGACTTCGAATACATATGTACATTTTGTGAACATTAGTCACTACATATTACTGAAAATAAACTAAATTATTACATATAACTGAAGATAAACTGAAGTGAGTGAAGTGGAATCCATAGGTCGCTGATTTCAATTGACTGGCTTGGGACTGTGAATACCTGGTGATCCGCCCCCTACAAACATTGGTCCTTCGAGCCGGATCTTCACCAACAAGGAGAAGCGCACCCCAGCAAGCGTAGGCGGATCGCTCTACCAGGAGAACCAAGATAAGTACGACATACAAAACATCAGTGAAGTGCCGTGATCTTGTTTTTTTTCCGAACAATGCCAAGCGGCTATTCTGTCCGTTATCCGATCTTCCGATCCTCCCAACTACGTACATCAGTACACTCACACACCAGATTTAACGGCATATTCTTGTCCGCATTTGTCCATATCCGCATACATATATACATATATATCGGCTGCAGGTGGAATCCTGTGGATCCCGCCTCGGACAGGAGACCATTTTCGGATGGGTCCTTACCGGCCCCGTATCCAATACGGCACAAGGCCATATCTCGTCGTTCTCCACGCAAGTGAGCGCCACACTTGAATCCCCCTTAGAGGAACTCCTCACAAGGTTTTGGGAGGTGGAGAACATACCTACTAAAATGGTAAGCGAGTCCGATTCCTACTGCGAGAGCAATTTCCTGCGATCCACTACGAGAACCGCCTCCGGGAAGTACGTAGTCACTTTACCGTTCCGCGACCCGGACCATACCGGGTCAAGTCTGGGGTATTCCAGATCGATTGCGCTGGCTCAGTTTCTGACAAACGAAACCCGTTTGTCGCGAGACTTTCGGTTAAAAGAGCAGTACGACGCCGTGATCCGGGACTACTTAGCGCTCGATCACATGACCGAGGTTCCTCCGGATCATGGTTCCCCCGATTATTACCTCCCGCTCCACGCCGTACTTAAGCCTGAGAGCACGACCGCGAAAGTCCGCGTGGTATTCAATGCATCCAGCCTTTCGACTAACGGTGTGTGCCTCAATGATCTGCTGCATGCTGGTCCGGTCCTACAATCGGACTAAACCCTGCAGATCCTGAGGTGGCGGTGTTTCCGGTTCGTGTTCAATGCCGACATCACCAAAACGAAGATCTCCCCAACGAGATGTGTCTGCGCTGGCAAAGTTTCTTGGACAGCTACTCAGTGCTCAAATCGAGCATCATGGATTCTGCGATGCATCCGAAAAGGCGTATGGTGCCGCAATTTACGTGCGCGTCGAGGTGGGACATCGCGTCGGGGTGCAACTTCTCACCGCTAAGACGCGAGTCGCCCCTGTGAAGACCGTATCGCTCCCCCGGTTAGAGCTGTGCGGTGCCGTGCTCCTGTCTGAAATGGTGACGGCTATCCTGCCAAATATGCCTGCGGCACGCACAGCCTGTCGTTATTGGACCAATTCCACCATAGTCCTCGCCTGGCTGAGGAAATCCGCGTGCCACTGGGCTACCTTCGTAGCAAACCGGGTGACAAGGACCGTGACCGTTCCTAGACCGACACGGACTCATAAAAGCGTGCGGCCGTGTCGCAGTGTCCGAATCTCTGCAATATGACGAACGGCATCCAATTATTCTTCCGTACAGTTGTCGACTGTCTCGCCTTCTCGCTCAATTTATACACCGGATAACGATCCACGGCGGCAACCGATTAATGGTGCGTCTTATTCGATCCAGGTATTGGATCCCAAGGCTCCAAAATTTGATGAAAGGGGTCGTGAACTCCTGCAAGGTATGCCCCATTCACAAAAAGAGGTTGCAAACCCGACCGTTCACGCATACAGGGATAGACTACGCGGGCCCGTTCGAAATTCGGAATTTTACAGGGAGAGCGTGTCTCATTACCATGGGGTATGTGTGCGTGTTCGTGTGCTTTTCCACTAAAGCAATCCATTTGGAGGCCACGTCTGATCTCACAACCGAGAAGTTTCTCGCGGCCTTCGCTCGGTTTGTCGCAAGACGCGGGTGTCCACAGCGCATCCATTCCAACAACGGGAAAACTTTCGTGGGTGCGGCGACCACCCTTTCCCGTGACTTCCTAAATGCATTCAAGGACTCGGTGACGGATGCGTATAGCC
Source organism: Drosophila athabasca (assembly GCA_008121215.1). Classification (NCBI taxonomy): domain Eukaryota; kingdom Metazoa; phylum Arthropoda; class Insecta; order Diptera; family Drosophilidae; genus Drosophila; species Drosophila athabasca. Next base: position 24,282,996 of record CM017796.1, on the reverse strand, counting down.
ATCACCGGGTTTCATGGCGTTTCATCCCTCCAGGAGCTCCACATATGGGAGGTCTGTGGGAGGCCGGGGTGAAGTGTTTTAAAACCCTCCTCTATAAGGCGACGTCCATTCGAAAGTACACGTTTGAAGAGTTGTCCACACTGCTCGAGAAGATAGAGGCATGCCTCAATTCCAGGCCGCTCTCGACTATGTCCGAAGATCCGACCGAACTGTTAGCCCTCACCCCCGGACATTTTCTTATTGGGGGACCCTTGATGGCTACAGCCGAGCCCGAAATGAAAGGAGACATTAAATCGATAATTAATCGATGGCAGCACTTGAAGGCCCCTCAACCAGCAGTTTTGCCAGAGGTGGAAAGAGGAATACCTCAAAGAACTCCACAAACGCATCAAGTGGCAGACGCCTACTTCAAATCTTCAGGTGGGCGTCAGGTCGTCGTCAAAGAGGACAACGTGCCGTCTAATGAATGGCGGCTCGGGAGAATCCAGTCCGTAATCCAGTCCGGCGCCGACGATAAGGTCCGTGTGGGAGACATCCTTACTGCTCGCGGAGTCCTCAAAAGACCTGTTGTTAAGGTCGTTCTTCTTCCAATAGAACCCCGTAGTTCCGTCCAACCATAACAGTCGTGTGTGTTGTGCCTTTTTTATCCATTACCGACTCAATGCTAATACTCTTCGGTTTTTATCCTCTCCTAGTTTTCATCCATCCAGACATGGCCCCACGTTCCCGCGCCGACCGCATCATGGAGAGCCGGCGCGCTCGCAGTCTAAACTCCTACCGGTGCCGAGTCTGCCCAGGAGTGCATCCTCTTCGAACCTGCCATCACTTCCTCCGCTTGAGCCCAGAGAAGAGACTTCGAGCAGTTCTTATAAATAAGTATTGCGCGAACTGCCTGGCTCATCAGCACTCCGGAAAGGATGGTTGCAGTGGTGGGCTGTGCAGGGTGTGTGGGAAAAACTACCACACGCTACTTCACATCCTCCCGTCTCGGCGTTCAGCCCGCTCATCTTCGGCGGCTTCATCGCCATCTGCAGCATCTCGAGCTGAGCGCCGCCCTCGGCGCCCCGCCAGCCACCCTGTCAGAGGAACTCCAGCACCATAGCCTTCAGTTCCAGCATCCCGAGCTGAGCGCCGCCCTCGACTTCCCGTGAGCCTACCCATGGCAGGGGCCCCGGCGCCATCCGTATACTCGCTTCTACAGCATCGGAGCCTCAACCTCCTCCCAACGGCGCTGGTGGTCCTGGATACGGGTTCCAAAACCTTCGAGACGGTGGCGCTCATCGACCCGTGCACCCCCGTGAGCTGCGTCGACGAATCGTTGGCCAACGCCTTAGGTTGCCGACTACCCACGTCGGTGACGAGAAGGTGTGCAGCGCTGTCATCCGGACCAAGACCAGTGAGTTCCTATTGGAACTAGTGCTCAAGGTCGAGCCGCATTTGCGCATCCGCACGCCGATCCGAGAGCTGAGCGCTGCCATGCAGTCCCGATTTGGCGATCTCCAGCTCGCCGACAAGCAGTTTCATAGGGAAGACGGCCTTCCAGTGGCCCAGAGCACCGTGTTTGGCTGGATAGTCTCCGGGCCGTGCACACAGCCAAAACCCAACCAGATTTTGCAATCCTGCAAGGGGGGGAGGATGTTGAAAGCAGCCGCAAACTTCTGCAGCGCACTGTGGAGAGCGCTCCGCGCCCGACTCGATCTCTCGCGCTCTTGCACACGGCACTCGGGAGAGCCGCTCGGCGCGCGGGCGGCCACTAGCTTGAGCAGGAGTTGTCAGTTACGCTCCCACCCCCGTTACAATCGTTCGCCGTCTTGTTCGGAATACATACATACGACTTTGAATACATATGTACATTTTGTGAACATTAGTTACTACATATTACTGAAAATAAACTGAATTATTACATATTACTGAAGATAAACTGAAGTGAGTGAAGTGGAATCCATAGGTCGCTGATTTCAATTGACTTGCTTGGGACTGTGAATACCTGGTGATCCGCCCCCTACAAACAATCTATTTAACTTTCTACCACTAGATCTGTCTGCTCCTACTTTAATTTTTTTCTATCTTTTATAATTTTGGCGTGAAATTGAAATTGGCGGGCTGTTTTTTGTTTATGTTTTTCTTGTCAGTCATTGTTTACATTTTCGCAGTGAATTTCAATTAATTACTGTGACTGCCAATTATTTAGGGCTGTATTTGACAATCATCGGCTAAGTATTGCATAAAAACGTGTGGTTTATAGCCTTTTCCCACACAGAACATTTACGGGGAACAGAGAAAAAAGTTGACAAATGTGAAACCTCGATTCCCACAGGCCACCATCCACCATCCATAAAAAACACAGTTGACAACAACAAACAAAAAATTGATGGTCTTAATTTTGTTAAAATTTAATAACAAATATGGAAAACGTAATTATTTGTCGACAGTAGTTCTACAAATGATGTTGCAAAAAACGAACGCCACGACAAATATATTAAAATCGATGAGAAAAAGTTTTTGCGATGCTAAATTATTTAAATGATAGTATGCTAAGAGGGGTGTGAATGGTTGTAAGTAAATTACAATAAAAGTAAAATTGAATGCACAAGACTATGTTTTATCTGTTTTAGAAGCGGTCCGGAACTTTTTGTCTTGGTCAAAGTCTTCCAAATTGATTCCATTTCAATTTACTTGATGTATGTTGATGAACATCGGCTCTCCAGAAAGTTGCAGTGATTCGAAAATATATCGAAATTCGAGTCTTTCACAACGGATCGAATCGTCGGCAATATGGGAGGAAAAACACAACCGCTCCATTAATGAGACTTGGGTTCTGCTCCTTAATAAATATGAGCAACCTGAACAGCGCGATCTGCATTTATTTGCACATATATACTGATCTGCCAATGTAAAACAAATAAAAAATGTTTAAAACTACATATGATTCTTTTTATTTACTCGCATTCTTCTCCCCAACAAATGATAGCATTTTAAATTGAAAATTGAGCATCTGCTATTGAAAAACCTCCTGGCACCTTGCCATTTTCCGGAGAATATCAATCAATTTTCACTATCAATTTTGTTTGTCATTGTTTACATATTCGCAGTGAATTCCATTTTTTCGTTGAGAGTGACAATTTTTTAGAGTTGTGTTTGAAAACCATCGGCTAAATGTCGCATAGAAACGTATGGTTTAGAGAAATTCAAAATGGATGGTGAAACTAGCTGCGAAATTTCGGGATGCCAAAACCTTACGGCCCATCCCATAAATGGATGGTGGATGGTGTTCGTCTGAAGGAACAGGTTATTAGGATCCAAAATAGACGGTGGAACTAATTGGGAAATTTTCAGGACGTCAAAACCTTTAACCCTCTGCACTCTGAGCCCGTCACGGGGGAACGTTGGGATTTTTGACAGTCGGTGAAACTCCGATTCACACTGGCACCGTCTACTCTCTAAGAGCACCGTCTACTGTCTGAGACCTGATGAGAATAATAAAAGCTAAGTATATGATCGGAAGCCTTTTTTTTTGGAAAATTGATAATAAAAGCTTATCGGTTGTCTTAACTGTGGTTAAACAGCAACATATTTTCATGCAAAAACTATTCACGTTGTTGGATGGTGGCATTTATTTATTTCCATCTTTTAAAAAACTCATAAGATCGCTCTGAAATTTTGTTTGGCTGTATATTAACTCCTGGATCAGATTTTACTGCCTTTCAGCTTTCTCATCCTGCTTCCTATGGTGCTCCTTCTGCTCTTCTAGACGTTCTTTTGCTATATCCGCAAGTACACTAAAGGTATCCATCTTGATGCGCTTTGGTAAGAGCCCATTGCTGGCCGAAAATCTGATGGAACTGCAGGACCCGTCAAGGTCGACCTCGATTAGGTTGCCCTCCAATACCAATTGAACTGCATCTGTTAATTAACGACATCAAATTTCGTTCCTCGCCTCCTTCATCAATTCTGCCTGTTCGGAGCAGACCCCCACCGAATAGTGGCTTGCCAAATAGCCGCAAATAAACAAAATTGTTATTGTAAATTCTTGCGATTGCTTGCCCTACTAAACGCTCTCTCAAAGCTCGCTCTGCTCTTTTATCTATGTTATCTATGTTTGCCGAGCGAAGCGAAGCTGCGCCCAGCGATCGGAGCAGCAATGCTCGAAATGAGAAGGGCAAGCAAGGGCCACTCGCCGTTTAGACATCACCCATTAAAGAACATTCGTAATTTTATTTCTGCGCCGCCTTTTATTTATTGGAAATAATTATTCGGCCGATCGGGGATAAAAAGCATTATCCCCACATAAAATTTGGTGACCCCGACGTGATCGTCTGGATAGCGGAGTCAGATATAGCATTCGAAAGCCTCACAAAAGTTTTCGGTGTTTTGCGCACAATTCGGTGCCAAAACATATATACACATTTACACCGTTGCTGGCTTTACAGTTTTTCGTCGCGGCAGTTCAGTGCAGTGCATTGGGTAGTGCAGTGAACTAACCAACACATACAAACGCAGCACAAAGCGGAATTGGACAGCTCGCACAGCTACATCGGTTAGCTGTAATCTCTTTGCTTGCGGTTCTCGCGGTTTTCGTTTTATACGTATACAGGGTGTCTTTTTCTCTCGTGACTTGAAAAACCACAACATGGCAGAACCTGAGCCAAATAATGTCGCAAACGCGGTCATGCCTAGTGACATTGATTTTTATAGGCAAAAGGCGGAGGGAATCGGGCGTCAATTAAATGCCATGGACAGGATTCTCACCAAGGAAGAGCTGGCTGATCTGGATGAAACGGAGCTTCAAGCTCGCCTAGAGCAGATCGAGCAACTGAATGCGGATTGGTGCCGCTCAAACGAGCCTTGAAAGGCTAGACTTACTGCAGTTAGCCAATGACGCCCGACTGGACTTCGCCAATATTTACATCAAGGTCAGGTCCAAGCTGACACGGGAGTTGGCGGTTTCTCGCACGGTTAATGCTGCGCATTCCACGGCGCGGCACCCTCTCGAGGAGCATTCATCTGCGTTTTCCTATGACGTTATTGGCCGTTCTCGGCTGCCTGAGTTGCAGCTCCCACGATTTGGTGGGGACTATATGGATTGGACAGAATTCCACTCGATGTTTACGACAATGGTGCACAATGATTCACGTATACCAGTCATCGAGAAATTCCAATATTTGCGTGGATGCCTAGATGGAGCTGCGCTGGATACGATTCGTTCTTTGGGTCTTTCTCAGGAAAATTATGAAGAGGCGTTAAATTTATTAAAGTTGCGATTCGATAATAAGCTTATGCATTTTCAGGCACACATAAAGGCTATTTTCGGGCTGCAAGGGGTGGAGAAGGGCTCGGCCATCGGTCTGCGTGCGCTCAGCGACAAAATCAACGCGCATTTACGTGCCCTTCGGACTTTGGCAACACCTCAGGAAATCTCGGATGGATTGCTCGTTTGCATCGTAAGCAGGAAATTGGATCACAAGACGCAGGTGAAATGGGAGGAGAGCCTTCCGACCTCAAGATTGCCTCTCTGGTCGGACATGTCCTCATTCTTGGAGAAGAAGTGTCGGATGTTGGAAAATCTGGAATCGGCTATGGTAACAAATCAGAGCCAGCAGGTGGAAGAAAACAAGCCTATCACCCTTATCACCTCCATTAACGACCATACTAACGCCGCATGCAATTATTGCAAATCCTCCGATCATTCCATATCCCGATGTCAAGCTTTTCTAAATCTCCCTATTTTTTCGCGATACAAGGAGGCAAAGAAGAGCCACTTATGTCTAAACTGCCTCAAAAAAGGTCATCCATTGCAGCGTTGCAGGTCGGGGACATGAAGGCAGTGTCAGGCCAAGCATCACACACTGCTCCACAAGCAATCAGGCGCTGATGCTGAGTTGCCGTCATCGACCGTGGTATCGAACGAGAATGATCCTGCAAGTGCCCTAGTAGCAAGCAAATCTTCCAGCCCTCCCCCCTCAAGCTCCAACTCTCTGCCTAGCCAACATGTGTTGCTAGCTACCGCAATCGTATACATCAAAGGCCGTTGTGGATCGTTTATCCCATGTCGTGCCATTTGGGATTCCGCTTCTCAGGTTAACTTTGTAGCATCGAGGCTCGCAAATCAGCTCCAGTTGGATCCTCATCCGTCGCATGTTCAAATTGTCGGCATTGGAGAATCAATTCTACCTTCGAGCAAGGCTGTAAACATCGTTCTGCAATCTCAAGACGCAAAGTATCGCGGTTCTCTCTCTGCGATTATAACCTCCTCAATCACAGGAATGCAGCCTAACTTCGGACTAGACGCAAAGGATTGGCCAATGCCGAATAATGTCAAGCTGGCGGACCCTAACTTCTCTAAGCCCCAGCGGGTCGATCTGTTGATAGGTGCTGGTTTGTTTTTCGAGTTAATATGCGTCGGGCAGATTCGACTGTCGGACCAATTACCAACATTGCAGAAGACGAAACTTGGCTGGACAGTGTCAGGAAGCATTAATAGTAGCGGGAAGAGTCGTGCGCCGCTAGCAGTTGTTGCAGATCCCCCTAGCATCTTCGCTGATGAGGCCAATTTGTGCGAAATCGTAATACGGTTTTGGGAAGTAGACGGAGATTATTCGCCCTCATCAATTTCGCCTAATTTCCGGAGCTTATTCCGTACGGTTGCCAACTAGAAGAAGGCTAGCAAAAAATCCGGAACTTAAGACAAAATATTCGAAATTTCTTCAGGAGTATCTGGATTTGGGACACATGTCGCCAACTACACGTCAGTCAGACCTCCCTCAGTATTTCTTGCCTCACCATTGCGTCCATAAGCTGGACAGTTCAACCACCAAACTACGTGTAGTGTTCGATGGTTCTGCCAAAACAGCGTCTGGGATATCATTAAATGATGCGCTAATGGCTGGACCCAATATCCAACCCAAAATTCTGATAGCACTGCTTCGTTTCCGTCTTTTCAAAGTCGCCTTGTGTGGCGACATCTGCAAAATGTACCGCTGCGTACGCGTTTCCCATCCCGATCAGCATGTGCAATGCATCCTATGGCGCAACGACCCAAAGGAAGAAGTTCAGGTGTTCAAGTTGGAGACAGGTACTTACGGGACCAAGCCTGCCGCCTTTTTGGCAATTCGTGCTATGCATCAATTGGCAAATGATGAAGAGTCATTGTTCCCGCTTGGTGACGATACCGTTCGAAGAGATTTTTATGTCGATAATCTCATATCAGGAGGCGACAGCATCGATTCGGTCATCGAGATTCGTCATCAGGTGAAAAAGCTACTCTCGAAAGGATGTTTTCCCATACGTAAATGGTGTTCGAATGAAGTCACTGCTTTAGAAGGCGAATCTGAGGCGGACCTCGAGAAGTGTTTTACTTTTCACGACGGGACAGAGGTAACTAAGGCTCTTGGCCTAGTTCCACGGACAATCTTCTGTTCCATTTCGTTCACGTCGCGGCCGCTGCGGGTCCAATATCGAAGCGTTCGGTTCTGTCCACAATAGCCAGGTTCTACGATCCTTTAGGACTCATTTCTCCCATTATCACAAAGGCAAAAATATTTATGCAGTCGTTATGGAACGAAAACATCAAGTTGGACTGGGACGAAAGTCTGCCCCAGGATCTTCATACGTCGTGGAGCGAGCTGACCTCGCAGCTGTCGATGGTTAGGAATTTCAGATTTCCACGTTACGTGCTTTGTCAGAAATCCAGAGTGGAAATGCATGCGTTTTGTGATGCGAGCCAGTCAGCATATGGTGCGTGTGTTTACATGCGGTCTGAAGCTGGTAGTAGTGTGCAGAGCCATCTCTTATGCTCCAAGTCCAGAGTCGCACCCTTCAAAAAGATGACTATCCCAAAGCTTGAGCTATCGGCTGCCCTCGTATTAGCTGAGCTGGTTTCCACCATAGCTAAAGGATTATCAGTTCCATACCAAGTGCATTGCTGGTCGGATTCTTCCATAGCCCTTGCTTGGATTCGGGAATCGCCCTTGAATTTTAATATATTTGTCTCTAATCGAGTTGAGCGGATTCAGGAGCTCACTGCTGGAATGACTTCGCGTCACGTGCCCACGAAGTTGAACCCGGCCGACATCATATCGCGTGGTTCCACGCCTACTGAACTAATGGATAACAACCTTTGGATTTCTGGTCCACCATTTTTGCTTCATGGGAGCTCTGATTGGCCTACAGGCTCGCCATTGCCGGCTGAAGTGCCAGAACGTCGTCATGTATCATTGATTGTTTCAAAGGATAGGGATATATCGTACGATTGCAAATTTCAAAACTCATTCGGATCAATGCAGCGTGTCTTTGCTTATATCTATCGTTTTTACAGCCTCAAGGATAAAGGCTTGCTGCGGGCGAAAGGTCAACTTACCGTAAATGACGTCAAAAATGGCACGCACCTACTCATAAGAGCAATACAGCAGCAGCAATTTTCGGAAGAGATAAGAGCCCTCACCAGAAAGCAGGTTTTATCACCAAAAAGCGCGATGGCCGCACTGGATCTATTTCTGGACGGTTTTGGATTGATTCGGGTTGGAGGCCGACTCCAAAATTCCGAGTTGGACTACGACGCAAGGCACCCAATTTTGCTTCCCAAGGGACATCCTGTCACCGTCTCCATTATCGTTTTTTTCCATGAAAAATTTCTACACGCAGGAGCGCAAGGATTGCTCGGATTGCTTCGTCAAAAATTCTGGCCTATTGGCGGACGTAAAGATGTGGCAGGCATCATCCGCAAATGTGTTCGTTGTTTTCGATTGAAGCCAGTGCTAAGGGAGCATATCATGGGAAGCTTGCCTGAGGATCGCGTAAGGGCTAATCCAGCATTTCAAACAACGGGCGTGGATTTTTGCGGACCCTTTTATCACAAGTTGGAAGTCAGAAGCAGGCCTCCCATCAAATGCTATATAGCTGTCTTCGTATGTTTCAGCACCAAGGCGACTCATTTGGAAGTTGTTCGGGATTTGTCCACATCATCTTTTTTGGCGGCATTAAGGCGATTCATAACTCTGCGTCCAAAACCTCGGATCATCTGGTCAGATAATGCGACAAATTTTGTAGGAGCAAAGAATGAGCTTTTGGAACTTCGGCAGCTGTTCTTCAGCGATCCTCATACGTCGGCTGTATCAAATTTATGCGTTTCCAGTGGGATCGATTGGAAGTTCATCCCCCCTCGATCGCCTCACTTTGGGGGCTTGTGGGAGGCGGCTGTTAAAGCAGCTAAACATCATTTTTATCGCATCGTTGGCACTTACATTTTCACCCTTGATGAAATTTAGACCTTGACCTGTGAAATCTCTGCTTTACTAAATTCCCGGCCACTTTATGCAATTACAGAAAGTCCGGGCGATCTGGATGTGCTCACGCCAAACCACTTTCTTAATGGGGCACCGACTGCTGCATTCGACGAGCCAGACGTGACGCATCTCCAGTTCAGCCTCCTGAGTCGATGGCACCGTTTGTGCCAAATGAAGCAGGCATTTTGGAGAAAATGAAGTACTGCATATCTCTCGCTTCTTCAGGAACGGAGCAAGTGGCGCTCCTCATCTCCAAACATCAAGTCAGGAGCGCTCGTCATGATCAAGGAAGAAACGCTTCCATCGTTAAAGTGGCCACTCGGCCGCATCGAGAGCGTCATCCCAGGGAAAGATGGAACCATCAGAGTAGCCGTCATCCGCACCCAAAAGGGCCTCTTCAAACGGGCCGTTGGAAAGATAGCGGTCCTGCCCCTCCAGGATGGTTCTGTTGAAAGCCGTTGCCTTCCAACGGGGGGTGAATGTTCGGAGCAGACCCCCGCCCAATAGTGGCTTGCCAAATAGCCGCAAATAAACAAAATTGTTATTGTAAATTCTTGCGATTGCTTGCCCTACTAAACGCTCTCTCAAAGCTCGCTCTGCTCTTTTATCTATGTTTGCCGAGCGAAGCGAAGCTGCGCCCAGCGATCGGAGCAGCAATGCTCGAAATGAGAAGGGCAAGCAAGGGCCACTCGCCGTTTAGACATCACCCATTAAAGAACATTCGTAATTTTATTTCTGCGCCGCCTTTTATTTATTGGAAATAATTATTCGGCCGATCGGGGATAAAAAGCATTATCCCCACACTGCCATCTCCATATAAACATGACATTTTTTACGTGCTCCCCGCAATTCGCCTATGCTCTCCTGCCAGATATCGATGAGCATGATATCTCCATCTCTGTAGATCACCTCACTCTGCTGGCTGTTATTGCTGATGAGAATCTCTTATTCACTGCATTATATAATAAATTGCAAATACATTCATATGTATATCCATTTAACTTACTACCACTAGATCTATTACAACTTTTCTGTGGAATTGAAATTGGTGAGCTATGTTTTTTTTTGTTGATTTTTTGTTTTTCCTCATTGTCAGTCATTGTTTAAATTTTCGCAGTGAGTTTCAGTGTTTCGCTGTGTGTGCCAATTATTTAGGGCTGTATATGACAACCATCGGCTAAATATCGCATAGAAACGTGCGGCTTAGGAACATTCAAAATAGTCGGTTCAACTAAATGGGAAATTTTGGGAACGGTGCCCGATTTGAATAGCCTATTATAGCCTGTTCCCACAGGCGACCATCCACCATCCATTTCGGGGATGGTCCGTAAGGTTTTGCCGTTTCGAAATTTCTCAGTAAGTTCCACCATCCATTTTGGATGTTCCTAAGCCGCACGTTTCTATGCGATACTTAGCAGATGGTTTTCAAATATAGCTCTGAAAAATTTTCATTCACAACTACAAAATGGAATTCACTGCATATACATATGTGAACAATGACTGACATAATATCTGATATTCTCTAGCAAATGGCTAGGAGCCGGGAAGTTTTTCTGTAGCATATGCTCAATATTTAAATAGAGATGCTACAATTCCTTCAGGAGAAGAATGCGAATAAATAAAAAGCATCAAATGTAGTTTTAAACATTTTTTATTTGTTGTATTTGTTTTCCAATGTTAGCTCTGAACTTATCTGCAGATAAATGCAGATCGCCCTGTTCAGGTTGCACACTTAAATTAAGCAGCACCCAATTAATGGAGCTGTTGCGTTTTTTCTCCAATATTGCCGACGCTTCGATCTGTTGTGCTAGGCTCGAATTTTAATATATTGTCGAATAGCTGCAACTTTCTGGAGAGCTGATGTTTACATACGCAAATCTATATCTGAAGTAAATTGAAATGGAATAAATTTGGAAGTCCATGACGAAGACAAAAAGTTCCGCTCCGCTTCTAAAACAGATAAAACATAGTCTTGTACCAGAGAACGGCAAGGAGCCACCGCAACTAAAAGTACACCCGGTGTTTATGAATATTTTTGACACCCGGGTGTCTTCTGCCACTCCAAATAGGGTGCAAACGATTAAGTTTGAGTATTGTGTCGGGTGGTTTTACGCACAAGCGTAGATCGTAACCGAGTTATTTTTTATATTTTTACATGTGTTGAGGCCGATCTCAAGTACTGATGCAAAATGAATGGGTGAAAAGGAAACACAAAACTCGATACCCATAATTTGTTTTATTAGTACATTAGTATATTAGTACATAAATAGGTATGTATGTAAATTAAATTATTGTTGTCCCGACTATTGGTACCGTGGCTCGGCCAACGGCATTGAAACTCGCGGGTGAAGGTTTTAATAGTTTATTATCCGGCTCGACTGGCGCGGTTCAAAGTGAGAATGAATCTAAAACTATCTTAAGATACAGAAATACAATTTTACTTAAAACTGCCCACCCTCGCGGCAGCGCTGCTTGGGCAGCGGGCCGACGTTCTGCACCGTCAGCGCCTCGTGCAGACCATCAGCTCCACAGCGGATGTTCATCAGCAGCGAAATATGATCCGCGGACCACTCGAGTGCAGGCCAACGGCTCCTAAGCAGAAGCTCGTGCGACAATGTAGTCGCTGCCCCCACCCCTCGAGTGCGGCATCAGCATTCTTCCGTTTCGGAATTCTGCCGATACCCTGCAGCTGGTGGGGAGTGTTAACTACTCCCCCTCTCGAAGAGCGGTCGTCCCGATCGCTTGCAACTTCTCTATTATCTCGCTGATCCGCCTCTCGTCTTGCCTCCTTCCAAGATGCGCCCTGAGGAATACGATGCCTCCGATAGCCCCGCATAGAGCTATGCCGAGCCCGAAAGCAAGGGCTGGATTGAGTTGGCCCATGGTGGCCTGCTCGACCTCTTTGATGTAGTTTAGGTTCTCCTCGCTGAGCTGGTGCAGGAAGGGTAGGCTAAGAACCGTCTGGTGCCCTGTGATGTTCAGGGCGGGCACCGATGCTATACCCGGAAGACGCTGTTGGATGTTGTTGCGATTCCGGAACCGAGAGCCGTTGATGATCGCGAAGTCGTTGAAGGTAACCAACTGCGTCCCGACGGTTGTGATCAACGTGTCGGAATCACAGCTGATCGTGGCTGGTCGGTTGTTGATGATGATCAGTCCGTCATCAACGAGGGTGATGGGTTCTAGGTGGCTTGGTTGAGAGATGCAATTAGCGGTGCCGCCAGAGTGTAATCCCTGCGCGCAGGAACCCCTCAGCTCCTTCCTGCAGAAGGTGGTCATGGTTGTGGAGACACAAGCTGTGAGCGCCCACACTTGGTTGCCGCATTCGGCCACGATGTTGTCTGTTAGTTGTATTATCGCTCCGCTGTGCTCAACCGGGAATATCGTGACTTTTTTACAAGCTAAATTAACTCTAGGATATTCGATTACAAAGTGGATTACATTAACGGATTGAAGGATTTTTATTTTAGATACTTCTAACAAATTTGATATTGTGACCCCTGTGAATTGGTCAGCGAGAACAGATTCTATGTCAGCGTGGTCTAATATGGATGGGCTCACTATATTGGCCTTTGCCAGGGTGATCGTGAGCATGAGGTTACCTAACTCTGTTATAAGGATTCTATTTCTGGCTAATAAGGTTTCATACAAGTGTTCTGAATTTATAATTTCCTTTTTTTCTATGCTGAGGATCTTGTTTACGGTGCTGGTGAGAGAATTTAATTGATTTTGCACTTTCGTATTGATCAAGATTTGTCTATTGTTTGCCTGTATCAGTTGAGTATCTGTGAACCTGATGCTTTCTAAATCGGACGCATCTGGCGTCCCGGCCACGACCTTAAGGGCCGTCCCTAGGAAGTCTAGGCTCCTAGCCAGTCGGTGGTGAACACCGATATCGGATAACATGTCCCTAATGTGGCTGCAGTCGGCCTCCAGTAACTGTCTCATGTGGGATCTTGGGAAAAGATCTGTCATTTTCGCGGTCTCGTCAGCAATGCGGCCGTACTCGGTTAAATTCGCCGTGTGCTTGACGTAGTCGAGACCGTCCCAAACCAGTACAGTTCCGTCCGTAATTGGTATGTAATTTGAGTGTGAGTAATCGGTGACGCGCGCCGATGCTATTGTAAGGAGGTGAAGTACCCAGACAATCCTGTGGATAAAAATACGTGAAAAAATATAAAAAGAAAAACTAAAAAATACCGCCACCGTGTGTTTCTTAACCTAGTCGGTGTAGCTACCTAAGGTTGTCCTTATGGACCACCCTCCCTCTAATTAGGACTGTTGTCCCCAAGTCCGCCTCTATTGTTTCCTCTACAAATAAAGGGGTCAATTTATTCCCGAGGCGTCTGTTGGACTTAACTAACACCTTTTCGCCTACTTCGAAACTTCTGTTTTGACGTGCCTGGTTGACCCGATTGTTTTGCACGATCTGAGCCTTTTGCACTCTGTTTTGAATTTCTTTGTTTGTATCCGCCGCTACAGCGTGGAGAATGTCAATGGGTCTTTTGTTGGTGACCGAATGCACTGATCTATTGTACTCCGCTGTCGCTTGAAGGAAGAGTTCGACTGTGTCGGTAACTCCCCTATCCATTTTGAAGCACCTTGCAATCTCTACAAGAGTGCTATGGAATCTCTCCACTTGTCCATTTGAGGTACTGTGGAGGGGCGGAGCATTGACAATGAGTACTCCGAAGTTGTTTCGGAGGAGTGACCTGATGGTTTCTGAACTCATCGATGGTTCATTGTCGCAATATATCTGTTTCGTGTTTGGGAAGATGTTCAAGAGCTGCAGTAGTGGAGTCTTGATGTCTGATATCGTGCGGGAAGCTATCGGTTGCACGATGGCAAATTTCGAGAATTTGTCCACGCAGGTTAGGAAATACTTTTTTTCTGTAGAGAAAATATCTACATGGAGCATCTCTCCTGTGAACGAGGAGACCGGTGTCGGCCCCAGCTCCTGTTTCTTGGGATGCCTATCGTATTTAGCTCTGGAGCATACCTTGCAATTTATGACGACCTCGTTTGCGAGCCTCGTCATATTTGGGAAGTAATAGTCCGTCATGATTTGCTTGACGTTTTCTTGGGCGGCTCTGTGGGCCCGATTGTGCTCAATGGTGACTATTTCTCTTCTTTCATTCTCATCGAAAACGTCGGCGACAAGGTTTTTGCAATGCCAGAACGTAGTCGACGGAAAGGACTTTACTAGCTCATGCTGTATGCAGGCTAGGATTGGGAGCTCGCAATGGATCGCGTTTACGACCTGGGGGTTTACTATGGACTTGACGGTGTCCACAAGATCGTTTTTATCTGAGAAGTGTACTACATGGCGCGTCTTTTCTCCAAAGAGAACAAACATCTGTTTAAGTGGAAACTGCGCCTGCTCTAGGATGATCTGATTCCTGAAGCAATTGACAGGCTTGTCTGTCGTCTGTACCGTGTAGGTCATTGACACTTCGCTATGAATTGTCGCAGCATCCGACCGCGATTCGCTACTCTCTAGCGCGCAAATATTCTGTCTCGACAATGCATCTGCGACAAAATTTTCTTTACCGGGTTTGTAGAAGAGCTTGGCACCGATTTCGTCGATGCGTGCCTTCCAACGCTTGATTTTTGCATTGGGGTTTCCTTCCGAAACCGCGAATGTGAGTGGCTGGTGGTCAGTGAACACGTTTATGTCCCTGACGCCATAAATGTAATGGCGCAACTTCCCCAAGGCCCAGACAATTGCCAAAAGCTCCCGCTCGTTCGTAGCGTAGTTTAGCTCGCTGTCTTTGAGGGTTCTGGAAATCATTGTTATTGGGCGTCCCCCCTATGAGAGGACTGCTCCAATGCCATAGGCAGACGCGTCGGTTGTCAAGTCGAACGGTTTCTTATAGTCTGGATACATCAGCATTACGTTTTCTGACGCCAGAATGTCCCTCAGTTTATGAAAGGCGTGTCTTTGCGCCTCGTTGATCGTGATGGGGGTTTTCTTAGACTTATATTTGCTAATGGAACCGTTTTCCCCTTTTAGGATGTTCGAAAGCGGTCGGGCGATCGCCGCGAAGTCTTTCACGAAGCATCTGTAATAGCTTGCTAGGCCCAGGAAGGACCTTAGGCCGAACAGCGTCGTTGGCTCGACGTACTCCTGGATAGCTTTCACTTTCTCAGGGTCAGTCTTTGTGCCTTCGCTAGTTACGATAAAGCCGAGGTATTCTACACTCGTCTTAAAGAACTGCGATTTCTCTTGAGCTACTCTCATGTTAGCTTCATAGAGGCTTTTCAGTACCCAGTCGACGTGTTTAACGTGGTCGTCCTGAGACTTGGAAAATATAATTACGTCATCAACATAGACGTAACATGTTTTACCGATCTGTTCGCGCAAAACATCATCGATTGCCCTCTGGAAAATGCTACCGGCATTCCTCAGCCCAAAGGGCAGTCGGCAAAACTCATACTTCCCTCCATTTACGGAAAAGGAAGTTTTTTCCCTGTCGCGTTCCGCCAAAGTTGTTTGGTGGTATCCGGCTTTCAGGTCAAGAGTTGTGAAGTACTTGGCATTTCCCAGGTTTGCCAAGATCATTGAGATGCTAGGCATGGGGTTCTTATCGGGCACAGTCTTCTGATTGAGTTTCCGAAAGTCCATTACGAGACGTTTCTTTTTATTGCCCTTTTCGTCAGTGCCTTTTTTGTCGACCACCCATATAGGATTATTATAAGGCGATCTCGATTTCTGGATTATGTTGTCTTTTAAGAGGCTCTTAACCTCGGATTCGACAAAATCGGCTACACCCATAGGATAGGGGTAGAGTTTGGAATAGATTGGTTCGTCGTCCACCGTGCGAATGGTGGCTACGACCGAAGTGTTAAAAGGCAGTGACTCGTTAGGGTCGGCGAACGCCTTATTTCTCTTCTTCAGCATCTGCATGAAGCTTGCCTTTACGGCTGGAGGTGCGTCGACGTCAATAACGTTAGTATGGTTGACGTCTGTGCATTTGTGGAACCTGATTGTTTCGGTAGTGTCACCGACCGTGAGCGTTCCTTTTTCTAGAGACAATGTAGCCCCCACCTGCGTTAGCAGGTCAAGGCCAATAATGCCATCGAAGGTCGTCGAATAGCTGCAACTTTCTGGAGAGCTGATGTTTACATACGCAAATCTATATCTGAAGTAAATTGAAATGGAATAAATTTGGAAGTCCATGACGAAGACAAAAAGTTCCGCTCCGCTTCTAAAACAGATAAAACATAGTCTTGTACCAGAGAACGGCAAGGAGCCACCGCAACTAAAAGTACACCCGGTGTTTATGAATATTTTTGACACCCGGGTGTCTTCTGCCACTCCAAATAGGGTGCAAACGATTAAGTTTGAGTATTGTGTCGGGTGGTTTTACGCACAAGCGTAGATCGTAACCGAGTTATTTTTTATATTTTTACATGTGTTGAGGCCGATCTCAAGTACTGATGCAAAATGAATGGGTGAAAAGGAAACACAAAACTCGATACCCATAATTTGTTTTATTAGTACATTAGTATATTAGTACATACATAGGTATGTATGTAAATTAAATTATTGTTGTCCCGACTATTGGTACCGTGGCTCGGCCAACGGCATTGAAACTCGCGGGTGAAGGTTTTAATAGTTTATTATCCGGCTCGACTGGCGCGGTTCAAAGTGAGAATGAATCTAAAACTATCTTAAGATACAGAAATACAATTTTACTTAAAACTGCCCACCCTCGCGGCAGCGCTGCTTGGGCAGCGGGCCGACGTTCTGCACCGTCAGCGCCTCGTGCAGACCATCAGCTCCACAGCGGATGTTCATCAGCAGCGAAATATGATCCGCGGACCACTCGAGTGCAGGCCAACGGCTCCTAAGCAGAAGCTCGTGCGACAATGTAGTCGCTGCCCCCACCCCTCGAGTGCGGCATCAGCATTCTTCCGTTTCGGAATTCTGCCGATACCCTGCAGCTGGTGGGGAGTGTTAACTACTCCCCCTCTCGAAGAGCGGTCGTCCCGATCGCTTGCAACTTCTCTATTATCTCGCTGATCCGCCTCTCGTCTTGCCTCCTTCCAAGATGCGCCCTGAGGAATACGATGCCTCCGATAGCCCCGCATAGAGCTATGCCGAGCCCGAAAGCAAGGGCTGGATTGAGTTGGCCCATGGTGGCCTGCTCGACCTCTTTGATGTAGTTTAGGTTCTCCTCGCTGAGCTGGTGCAGGAAGGGTAGGCTAAGAACCGTCTGGTGCCCTGTGATGTTCAGGGCGGGCACCGATGCTATACCCGGAAGACGCTGTTGGATGTTGTTGCGATTCCGGAACCGAGAGCCGTTGATGATCGCGAAGTCGTTGAAGGTAACCAACTGCGTCCCGACGGTTGTGATCAACGTGTCGGAATCACAGCTGATCGTGGCTGGTCGGTTGTTGATGATGATCAGTCCGTCATCAACGAGGGTGATGGGTTCTAGGTGGCTTGGTTGAGAGATGCAATTAGCGGTGCCGCCAGAGTGTAATCCCTGCGCGCAGGAACCCCTCAGCTCCTTCCTGCAGAAGGTGGTCATGGTTGTGGAGACACAAGCTGTGAGCGCCCACACTTGGTTGCCGCATTCGGCCACGATGTTGTCTGTTAGTTGTAGTATCGCTCCGCTGTGCTCAACCGGGAATATCGTGACTTTTTTACAAGCTAAACTAACTCTAGGATATTCGATTACAAAGTGGATTACATTAACGGATTGAAGGATTTTTATTTTAGATACTTCTAACAAATTTGATATTGTGACCCCTGTGAATTGGTCAGCGAGAACAGATTCTATGTCAGCGTGGTCTAATATGGATGGGCTCACTATATTGGCCTTTGCCAGGGTGATCGTGAGCATGAGGTTACCTAACTCTGTTATAAGGATTCTATTTCTGGCTAATAAGGTTTCATACAAGTGTTCTGAATTTATAATTTCCTTTTTTTCTATGCTGAGGATCTTGTTTACGGTGCTGGTGAGAGAATTTAATTGATTTTGCACTTTCGTATTGATCAAGATTTGTCTATTGTTTGCCTGTATCAGTTGAGTATCTGTGAACCTGATGCTTTCTAAATCGGACGCATCTGGCGTCCCGGCCACGACCTTAAGGGCCGTCCCTAGGAAGTCTAGGCTCCTAGCCAGTCGGTGGTGAACACCGATATCGGATAACATGTCCCTAATGTGGCTGCAGTCGGCCTCCAGTAACTGTCTCATGTGGGATCTTGGGAAAAGATCTGTCATTTTCGCGGTCTCGTCAGCAATGCGGCCGTACTCGGTTAAATTCGCCGTGTGCTTGACGTAGTCGAGACCGTCCCAAACCAGTACAGTTCCGTCCGTAATTGGTATGTAATTTGAGTGTGAGTAATCGGTGACGCGCGCCGATGCTATTGTAAGGAGGTGAAGTACCCAGACAATCCTGTGGATAAAAATACGTGAAAAAATATAAAAAGAAAAACTAAAAAATACCGCCACCGTGTGTTTCTTAACCTAGTCGGTGTAGCTACCTAAGGTTGTCCTTATGGACCACCCTCCCTCTAATTAGGACTGTTGTCCCCAAGTCCGCCTCTATTGTTTCCTCTACAAATAAAGGGGTCAATTTATTCCCGAGGCGTCTGTTGGACTTAACTAACACCTTTTCGCCTACTTCGAAACTTCTGTTTTGACGTGCCTGGTTGACCCGATTGTTTTGCACGATCTGAGCCTTTTGCACTCTGTTTTGAATTTCTTTGTTTGTATCCGCCGCTACAGCGTGGAGAATGTCAATGGGTCTTTTGTTGGTGACCGAATGCACTGATCTATTGTACTCCGCTGTCGCTTGAAGGAAGAGTTCGACTGTGTCGGTAACTCCCCTATCCATTTTGAAGCACCTTGCAATCTCTACAAGAGTGCTATGGAATCTCTCCACTTGTCCATTTGAGGTACTGTGGAGGGGCGGAGCATTGACAATGAGTACTCCGAAGTTGTTTCGGAGGAGTGACCTGATGGTTTCTGAACTCATCGATGGTTCATTGTCGCAATATATCTGTTTCGTGTTTGGGAAGATGTTCAAGAGCTGCAGTAGTGGAGTCTTGATGTCTGATATCGTGCGGGAAGCTATCGGTTGCACGATGGCAAATTTCGAGAATTTGTCCACGCAGGTTAGGAAATACTTTTTTTCTGTAGAGAAAATATCTACATGGAGCATCTCTCCTGTGAACGAGGAGACCGGTGTCGGCCCCAGCTCCTGTTTCTTGGGATGCCTATCGTATTTAGCTCTGGAGCATACCTTGCAATTTATGACGACCTCGTTTGCGAGCCTCGTCATTTTTGGGAAGTAATAGTCCGTCATGATTTGCTTGACGTTTTCTTGGGCGGCTCTGTGGGCCCGATTGTGCTCAATGGTGACTATTTCTCTTCTTTCATTCTCATCGAAAACGTCGGCGACAAGGTTTTTGCAATGCCAGAACGTAGTCGACGGAAAGGACTTTACTAGCTCATGCTGTATGCAGGCTAGGATTGGGAGCTCGCAATGGATCGCGTTTACGACCTGGGGGTTTACTATGGACTTGACGGTGTCCACAAGATCGTTTTTGTCTGAGAAGTGTACTACATGGCGCGTCTTTTCTCCAAAGAGAACAAACATCTGTTTAAGTGGAAACTGCGCCTGCTCTAGGATGATCTGATTCCTGAAGCAATTGACAGGCTTGTCTGTCGTCTGTACCGTGTAGGTCATTGACACTTCGCTATGAATTGTCGCAGCATCCGACCGCGATTCGCTACTCTCTAGCGCGCAAATATTCTGTCTCGACAATGCATCTGCGACAAAATTTTCTTTACCGGGTTTGTAGAAGAGCTTGGCACCGATTTCGTCGATGCGTGCCTTCCAACGCTTGATTTTTGCATTGGGGTTTCCTTCCGAAACCGCGAATGTGAGTGGCTGGTGGTCAGTGAACACGTTTATGTCCCTGACGCCATAAATGTAATGGCGCAACTTCCCCAAGGCCCAGACAATTGCCAAAAGCTCCCGCTCGTTCGTAGCGTAGTTTAGCTCGCTGTCTTTGAGGGTTCTGGAAATCATTGTTATTGGGCGTCCCCCCTGTGAGAGGACTGCTCCAATGCCATAGGCAGACGCGTCGGTTGTCAAGTCGAACGGTTTCTTATAGTCTGGATACATCAGCATTACGTTTTCTGACGCCAGAATGTCCCTCAGTTTATGAAAGGCGTGTCTTTGCGCCTCGTTGATCGTGATGGGGGTTTTCTTAGACTTATATTTGCTAATGGAACCGTTTTCCCCTTTTAGGATGTTCGAAAGCGGTCGGGCGATCGCCGCGAAGTCTTTCACGAAGCATCTGTAATAGCTTGCTAGGCCCAGGAAGGACCTTAGGCCGAACAGCGTCGTTGGCTCGACGTACTCCTGGATAGCTTTCACTTTCTCAGGGTCAGTCTTTGTGCCTTCGCTAGTTACGATAAAGCCGAGGTATTCTACACTCGTCTTAAAGAACTGCGATTTCTCTTGAGCTACTCTCATGTTAGCTTCATAGAGGCTTTTCAGTACCCAGTCGACGTGTTTAACGTGGTCGTCCTGAGACTTGGAAAATATAATTACGTCATCAACATAGACGTAACATGTTTTACCGATCTGTTCGCGCAAAACATCATC
Organism: Drosophila athabasca; assembly: GCA_008121215.1. Taxonomy (NCBI): domain Eukaryota; kingdom Metazoa; phylum Arthropoda; class Insecta; order Diptera; family Drosophilidae; genus Drosophila; species Drosophila athabasca. The sequence goes on along the minus strand of CM017796.1, from coordinate 24,262,084 downwards.
GATTGCCCTCTGGAAAATGCTACCGGCATTCCTCAGCCCAAAGGGCAGTCGGCAAAACTCATACTTCCCTCCATTTACGGAAAAGGAAGTTTTTTCCCTGTCGCGTTCCGCCAAAGTTGTTTGGTGGTATCCGGCTTTCAGGTCAAGAGTTGTGAAGTACTTGGCATTTCCCAGGTTTGCCAAGATCATTGAGATGCTAGGCATGGGGTTCTTATCGGGCACAGTCTTCTGATTGAGTTTCCGAAAGTCCATTACGAGACGTTTCTTTTTATTGCCCTTTTCGTCAGTGCCTTTTTTGTCGACCACCCATATAGGATTATTATAAGGCGATCTCGATTTCTGGATTATGTTGTCTTTTAAGAGGCTCTGAACCTCGGATTCGACAAAATCGGCTACACCCATAGGATAGGGGTAGAGTTTGGAATAGATTGGTTCGTCGTCCACCGTGCGAATGGTGGCTACGACCGAAGTGTTAAAAGGCAGTGACTCGTTAGGGTCGGCGAACGCCTTATTTCTCTTCTTCAGCATCTGCATGAAGCTTGCCTTTACGGCTGGAGGTGCGTCGACGTCAATAACGTTAGTATGGTTGACGTCTGTGCATTTGTGGAACCTGATTGTTTCGGTAGTGTCACCGACCGTGAGCGTTCCTTTTTCTAGAGACAATGTAGCCCCCACCTGCGTTAGCAGGTCAAGGCCAATAATGCCATCGAAGGTCGTTAGGGTTTTTAAAAGGAAAAACGGCGAGGTTTTGCCGAAAAATGACAAGGGACACTTTTCCGTGATCTTGTTGGAACCGTTGATCGAAAAAACGGGAAAAGGTGCTTCGACAGGGGTCACACCGGGAAGCCCTTGGAATGGCTTGATGTAGTTTTTTGATGAACCCGTGTCGATGAGAAATTTAAGAGGGACCCCTGCTACTTTTCGCCATATAAATGGCAGCAGGGATCTTCCCCTAAAAAATTAACCGAATCGCTCTCATAGTCGATTTCGGCGTCGGCTTCTATTTCGGCGACTGCTTCGGAAGCGGCCTCGTTGTATGCCGACGGTGAACGATCGCTAGCGGTAGCGATGTGCTCTACCCTTTGGCGCCAGCTGCCTGAAGTGCGCTCCGACGCATTCGGCTTTCTCCCGAAGGTGTTATCGCGTTTGCCAGAACCAAAAGGTTTCTGGTACGCCGAGGGCTGTCTTAATTTAGAGGATGAAGGGTCTACCTCCATCGGCTCATGGGTCTGGCCCTGAGATTTGGGCTGATGGTATGAATTTCCCTGTTGTGCGTTGGGCGTACCCTGACTCCTAACATAGTGAGGGCTTTTGTAAGAGTTTTGGTCTTGGGGCCTATTTTGCCTGCCATTACCCTGTTGCGGCGCTTGCTGCCTGCGCTCATTTGAACGGAAGGATTTCTCCTCCATGACCCTGGCGTAATTTGCAGCCCAAGCGCTGCGGTCCTCGCTGGACTCAGCCGATTGGGCAAGGGCCAGAGCTGTCTCCAAGTCTGTCGGCCTTGCTGGGAAGACAGCTGCCTTTAGAGGCCTTCTCAGACCTGAGATGAAAACCTCTAGGGCGTCTTCCCTGGCTCTTATGTTAAGTACACTTGCCGCCTCTGCAGTGTGTACCATAACATTTTTATTTGTGATGAGCGAAAGCTGTTTTTCGATCTCATCGTAGTACTCCGTCAAAGGGAGGTTACCCTGCCGCATGGTAGTCAGCCTTTGCTGAATTACGCCTATCGGCGTTTTGTCGGAATAGGAAGAGTCTAGCCTGTTAATAATGGCTTTAAAGTTAAGGACTGTGTTGAAGGATGACAAAATGTTATTTGCCGCACCTTTCACTTTGTTCCTTATTATGCCTGTAGCCATGAAGTGCTTGCTGCTACCTTCGAAAGGCTCGAATGGCTCGAATGCCGCCAGCGCTGCCGGGCGCCAAGCCACATAATCAACCTGTTTCCCTTCGAAGTCTGGCAGTGATTTCACCATGTCCAACTGGTGGTCACATGCAACCCCGGGAATAATCTGTACTTTCCTAAACACCTCTACTTGAGGCACGGATTGTGTTTGGGCTTGACCAATTTCGGTCCGAAGCTGTTGCCTTGTATCTGCAAGCTCAGTTCGCAACCGGGCTATTTCGCCCTGAAACGACTCGGCCTGACTTGCCAAGGCGGCCTGTACTGCCTGTCCGAATTGTTCCAGATTCATGCTGTCTGGTTCTTTACGTGGTGGCCGTCTGTCTAACTGGAGGCCTTCTATCAGGGAACTTAGGCTATCGTCACTATCTTCACTATCTCTTCTATCTCCCCTATTGCTCATGAGGTGCGATCTGATTTGACAGCACCCCCTAGTTATTTATCTCCCAATAAGATTTTACTGTTCCGTACAGGAAAACGAATATCTCACTTTACTTTATTTATTATTATATATTTTTTTTATTTACTTCCCTTTGTAATGTTCTCTTTCTTATAATTTAGATAATTCTCCACTTATAATAAAAGCATTAATATAAGCTGACATGGAATTGCAATCGGTGAACAAATCACTTACATGTTTGTTTTTTTTTATTTACTGTATTGACGTCGACTCCGGTTGAGTGGGGATGGGGGTGAGCTTTGTTGTTGTAAGTTGTATGTTGTTGTTTGTTGTAATTTATTTTCTTAGGCGAGGGAGGGCCCTTCAGCCTATTTTTCCTTTGTAGATCACTGATGGGAGCGAGGGATTTCCCTACAGCCCCTTCTGTTTCCTTTGTCTGTTTTGTGGTTGTCGCTGTGGGTGGCCGCAGGCGCAGCTTCGTGTCGCTCAATTTGGCCCTTTATTCTTTTCACTCACACAACAACAAAAAATCACCACTTTATGCACGGGTAAATTAACGTTAAAATTTTATCCTGGATTTGGTATATTTTTGTTTTTTTTTTTTTTTATTATTTATTTTATTTTTATAGACGCAGCTTCGTGTTGCCCAGTTTGGCCCTTTATTCTTTTATTTTTTCTCGGGCTTGTGTTCTGTTGCGGCACACACACAACAAAAAATAATTCACACTTATGCACGAGAAAGATTTCTCCGACGCCACTCCCGAATGTTAGAGGGCGTTAAACTTTATTCTGAAATTTTCCACTATTATTTGTATATTATTTATTTATTCTTGTTTTTTGTCACTTTTTTCTCACTTCTTTTTCTCACTATACTCTTGTTGTTTTTCCACTCGTTTTAACACACCAAAAAAAACGAACTAAGTGCTGAGTATTTTAACGTTTGCCTTTACTTTTATTCTCGGCACTTTTTTTTTTGCACTATATTTTTGTGTTTTTTCGCACGACCGTTTACTATGGGTTCTTAGACCCGTTGGGCGCCAATTAAATTATTGTTGTCCCGACTATTGGTACCGTGGCTCGGCCAACGGCATTGAAACTCGCGGGTGAAGGTTTTAATAGTTTATTATCCGGCTCGACTGGCGCGGTTCAAAGAGAGAATGAATCTAAAACTATCTTTAGATACAGAAATACAATTTTACTTAAAACTGCCCACCCTCGCGGCAGCGCTGCTTGGGCAGCGGGCCGACGTTCTGCACCGTCAGCGCCTCGTGCAGACCATCAGCTCCACAGCGGATGTTCATCAGCAGCGAAATATGATCCGCGGACCACTCGAGTGCAGGCCAACGGCTCCTAAGCAGAAGCTCGTGCGACAATGTAGTCGCTGCCCCCACCCCTCGAGTGCGGCATCAGCATTCTTCCGTTTCGGAATTCTGCCGATACCCTGCAGCTGGTGGGGAGTGTTAACTTGTATATTAAAAAAAAACTACGCATTTTTGCGTATTCCTTTTTGTGCTCAATCCGTGCTTCTCCTACATTCGTTATGAGTGTAAAAATGATCGGCACGCATTTACGAAAAATATCTGGGTGTCTGGTGAAATAGAAGCAACGCATAATGTGTGAGCGTGTGCCCGAAGTACAAGCTCGCAAGCACCGGCATGGTTTTTGTGTGATTGCGAGTGTTTTACTTTTCTTGCCGGTAATGAGTGGCACTGGCAAACAAAGTTCAATGGGTGTGAGTAGAGTGTCAAAAAGTGACACCCTTGCCGTTCTCTGTCTTGTACATCACAATTTACTTTGATTGCAATTTACTTACAACTATCCACACCCTTCCTGGCATACCTTCATTTAAATAATTTAGCATTGCAAAAAATTCTTTCTCATCGAATTCATTTATTTTTCGAACGCCACCATCAATTTTTGCAACATCATTTGTTGACTATTGCTGCCACAGTCGAAAAATAATTAAATTTTCCATATTTATTTTGTTAAATTTTGACAAAATTAGGAGCACAAATTTTTTGTATGTTGTTGTCAGCTGTGTTTTCCATGGATGGTAGATGGTGGATGGTGGCCTGTGGGAATCGAGGTTTCACATTTTTCAAAAATTCCCACCGTCCCCGTAAATGTGCTGTGTGGGAAAAGGCTATTATGGAAAATTCTACCATGAGTTGACCGACGAAATCGAAAGCGAATCAAAATCAGTTGCAGGAATGCCCTAATTTTGTTCCGAATAGTTTTATACTTTGACTTTAATCATAAGGGTTTGTCTTTTGTGTGGTTTGCGTCTCAATTCAGTCAAAGTAAAATTAGAAAAGAATTGAACGGATAATATTCGTGATACAGATATAAGATGCATAAAATCATATCAAGCTCACACTAAACATAAATGTATGTATGTCAATTTGTATTTTATTGAAAAATGTTATTTATTTGAAAATTTTTGATGTATGTTTACAAAGTAATAAAAATACATATGTACATATGTACATACTAAAATAAATAAGACGCTGAAAACATGAAACATTTCGGATAATGGGAGTTCTGACATAGTTAATCGAAGAGTCCTAAAGTTTGTTCTATTCGTTCTAATGGACATACATACATATGTACATATGTTAGTAATCTGAAAGTGTATGCATTCAAACCTGATCCGATACGATTTTGTTCACAGATTTCATGGCCTTGTAGATACAGAACTAGAGCAACTCCACAATCTCTATTCAAAAATTTAAATTTCTGTACCTCTGGTTTTTATTATTTTTTAAAATTAAAAATAATAGTAAATAAATTAAATAATTAGTAATTAATTAATTACAGAATTTTATGGAAAAGGTTGGGTCATCATAGATTAACAAGTCATATAGTTATAAACAAGTCGTACAATTTATGTTTGTATTATTCCTAAAGATAGTTGGATTTTCATCCCCAACACGAAGATATCTACATGTGTAAGTACATAAAGTATGTATATATTTGTTAAGAATGTATTATTTGTGGACATATGATTTATAACTTCTAAACCATATTGCAATCCAAAAAAAATAATGCCCATAGAACAACAACTTTATATGGATATGTACAGCTGTGAAAAAAATAATAGCACCACCACCACAAGAAATTTTTAAATAGTTGCCAAACTAACATTTTTAACTTTAAGGAAACTTTAAGCACATTTTTAGAAATGGAAGACTCTTATAAACATATGAATATAAAAAAATCTTCCTCCTTTTTAACGTTTTAAAGTTATTTAGGAAAATTCCTTGAAAGTGATCAAATTAGGCGAAAAAAATAATAGCACCACTTTTCAAAAATTGAATTAAAAACAAAATAATGACCAAAAAGTAACAAATTCCTTAGTTAACTATTTTGAACTATTATTACTAAATCTATATTTATCATTTAAAATTTGGTACAATGTCATTTTTTGGCAATAACAGCTGCGTAGCGTCTTGGCATGGAATCAATCAAGTCCTGGCATCGTTTTAGGACCAGGACTCTTTAATTTATACCCAAAGTGATCCGATAGTGGCTGGCTTGGAAGTAGCTACCGCCTTCTTGACGTAGCACCATAGATTTTTGATGGGATCAGGTCAGGTGACTGAGCACGCCACTCCAAAACGTTCACACAGTTTGCCCTGAACCATTTCTTTGCTTTCTTGCTGGTGTGTTTGTGGTCATAAACCTGTTAAAAGACCCATACGAACAGACTTTCATATTCTGTAAAGGGTAGCATTACTGTCTCCACGATATTCTACTACGCGTGCTGATCCATGATGGTTTTTATCCAACCTAGTGTACCTACTCCATAGTGGAAAAAGCAGGCCCATACCATAACACTACACCATCCATGCTTAACGGTTTTTGTGGTGTACTAAAGTTTGTATTCTACTTTCCTTGGACCTCTAACGTATGATCGAGATCCTTTTCCCCCAAACATAACCACTTTGGACTCATCTGACCATAGAATATTCGTCCATAGTTGGGATGTCCGATTTGCTTGAACACTGGCTAACACAATGCGCTTAGTAATATGTGTCGCGTTTAAAAGTGGTACCTTTCATGGGCTGCAGACTTTTATATTATGTTGGCTTAGATATGTACTAACTTTTTGATCCATCACATTTATTTTAAGCTCGGTAGCTGACTTAAAGGGACCCTTCTTGCTCTGACGAATTCGTCTTTTGCCATGAAGAGGGGTCATAGATCGTTTTCGACCGCGTTTTTCAGCCTTTTCGTCATAGTTTAAGTCGTTTTTAATCATTTTATTGGAGTATCATACCAATCGACCAACATTTCTGTAAGTTTTTCCGTTTAATATCAGTTTTTTGGTCAGATCTCTCATCTCCGCCGTGCAGTGCTATCCACGTCCCATTGTAATGATTATTATTAACTTTTATGACAGAAACAATGAAATCTTAGTCAAAACTAATGAATACGTGCCTTTTACAAAGACAGTTTTGAGAAATATAGAAGCTTCACTAAGAAAATGGCTAGTGGTGCTATTTTTTTTTCGCCATTTTTTGGGTATTTTTTCTTAAAATCCCCAAAAAAAATATATAGACAGAAATTTAAAGAACGGTAACGCAGTTTTTGTTTATGGGGAATACTAAGCAATATAAAAAAAATCAAACTTTAAAGAAATCGTAACATGATTCGCATTTTTTTTCTATCACGAACAAAATGTATAGTAGAGGTGCTATTATTTTTTTCGCAACTGTATAGATGTCCAGTCCGCCCCATTCTAGCAAGTGCTTGGCAAAGTCATAACATATACATGGCTACATATGTACATATATGAAAAATGTTGTTGGGATAGTTCTTAAACTGAAATAATAGTTTAGTAGAAACAGACATACACATACATACATATGTACATCAGTTCATCTTTCAGCTCAGCCGACAGAGTACGCACCTGCTGGCTGATTCTGTCTGCAAAAGCTGAGAGCGTGTGTACACGCGCCCTTAAAGTAACGGTAAATTTTTTTTTTGGTCTGCAAAAGTCATTATTTGTGATCTGTTAGAATGCCTAAGCATTATTTCTCTTTTTTGTGATCATTCTTAGTACCGTTATCACACATTTTGTGCGGCGTGGTTTGTTTTTCTTTAGTAAATGAATATACATACATACATATGTATATACAGTGGCTCAGGGCGAAAACGATACAGTGTCCAATAAAAAGTTTAAGGTGCTACAGATTTTAAACTAGAGGAAAAACAAAAAATGTTTAAACGCCAATTTGTTGTATGTTTTATCACATTTAAAAAAGGAACTTTATTTGCTGATTAAATATTGCTAAGTTTAAAAAAAAAAAAAATGAGGGGGAACGCTGGAGAAGAGAAGCTAGAGCAACCGGTACTCAGTCACTATATACACACCTGATCATAATAATAGGTACACCCATCTACGTAAAGTTTGACTTAACAGAACATTTTTGTTTTCAATATTTTAAACATAAAATTTGTTCTCAGTTATTTTTTCAGTATTTGTTTTCAATATAATAAACTTAAATATAATGTAGGATCATGCTAATTTAAGAAATATATAAATTTCTTACTCAGAGTCATTTTCAGGCTGATCAAAATAATAGGTACAGTTACAGTATCTCTTCTATATTAAGTGAATAATTTGGAAATTCTTTTTTTTTTTGTTAGAAATGTGTTAAAATGGAAATATAGTCAGGAAACTCGGGTAAGGCCACAGAAAGCAATCCAAACACTTGACCACTACATGGTGTCCTTGAGCAAAAATGACCGATATAAGTTGTCAAAGAGTATTGCAGCAGAAATTGGACAAGAAGTTGAGGCTCCAACAATTCGTAGACGGCTAGAACAAGCCAGCCTTACAGGGGGAACAGCACGGAAGGTCCCACATATGCGCCAAAAAAATATAACGATGCGTCAAACTTTTGCTAATGCTCCCAAAGACTCCGGCAGGATGAGCCGGAGAGTTATAGTGGAGAAGCATTTTATGGAGCGACGAAACTAAAATACATTTAATTGGGAATGATTATGAAAACAATGTACGACGCCCTAAATGAAAGAAATTTGATCCACGTTTCACAAGAAAATATGTCAAAACATTGAGGTGGCACTATAATGCTATGGGCCTGCTTCTCCTGGTACGGCGTAGGTCCAATTTTCGAAAAACACGAACAAACTGAACGCTGTGGTGTACAAATCTATATTGGATAGTGCTATATTACCATATGCTTAAAAAATTTTGCCCTTTCGTTGGTTATTTCAGCAAATAAATGGCCTAAAGCACACATGGATGCTTTTGACCAAATTTTTGGACGACTCAAAAAATGACGTTTTGAAGAGGACTAGTCAATCCCCTGACTTACATTCAATCGAAAGCTTGTAGGGAGATTAAAGAAGGACATTTGCTAAGTTTTCATTTTTAAACAAGCAAATATTATGCGAGGGCGTCCAAGAATTGTGGTATGAGACACCCATAGTAACCTGCCATACGTTTTTTAAAAGTATGACAAAAAAAATTTATTAAAGGTAGGCAGAAATAGAGCTGGACACATAAGATATTTACTAGTAAATACTAATTTAGCAAAGAATAAATATAAATAAGCAGTTAGTAGATTTTTTTCATACCAACACTTGAAGTGTACCTATTATTGCCTGAAAATGACTCTGAGTAAGAAATTTGTATATTTCTTAAATTAGCATGATCTTACATTATATTTAAGTTTTTTATATTGAAAACAAATACTAAAAGAATAACTGAGAACAAATTTTAGGTTTAAAATATTGAAAACAAAAATTTTCTGTTAAGTTAAACTTTACGTAGATGGGTGTACCTATTATTATGATCAGGTGTGTACATACATACATATATGAGCTTGCGATTTATGCAATTTATTATATGTTCGCAAAAGGGACAAACTAAATTTTGGGCAAAAAAAAATATTTCAAAAAATGAAGTCAAATCATTTTTGGAATATTATACATGTTTCCAATTTTGTTTGCATATGCTTTTTACATCTGCTTCTACATTTCTACATGTATAACTACATATTTGAGACGTACAAGTGTTTGCGACAGAGAGAGAGAGGGAATGAGTAAGCGCTGGGCAGGCGTTGAGTAGCCACTGAAATTTAATTTGTTTCTTCTGGCCATAATATTGATCCGACCTGATCCATATTCGGCAATCTGGTAGATATGGCAATTTTCCATGATTCTGCGTTTTTGGTTTTCATTTATCTTAAAAATTGTGGATTCCACAGATTTTCGTCCTTTGTGGGGGCGGAAAGGGGCGTGGCAAAATTTTGAAACAAACTCGTGCTGGTTTGATATCACAGGAGTTTGGATAGAAAGTTTGGTTGCTCTAGCTCTTATAGTCTCTGAGACCTAGGCGCTCATTTAGACGAATAGACAAAGCAGATGGGGTCGCGTGTGAGAGAGCGAGAGGGAATGATGACTTTCGAAATGGTTTTCTTCATTGTAGCTATAATAGTGATCCGATCTGATCCAGATTCAACACTCTGATAGAAATGGCCATTCTCTATGATTCTGCGTATTTAGTTTTCTTGTATCTTCAAAATTGTGTATGCCACAGACTTTCGTCCTTTATGGTGGCGGAAGGGGGAGGGGCGAAATTTGGAAATACACTTTGAGTAGTGTGATAACACAGGAGACTGAATACAAAACTTAGTTACTCTAGCTTTAATAGTCTCTGAGATATAGGCGCAAATGAAGACGGACGGACAGACAGACATGGCTATATCGACTCGGCTATTGATGCTGATCAAGAATATATATACTTTATGGGGTCGGAAACGCTTCCTTCTAGGCGTTACACACAACCGTTATCCCCACAAATCTAATATACCCCTATACTCTTCGAGTACCGGGTATAATAAAAACTTAAAATACATATATCTTAAATACAAGTCCGAGCTCGAACGATGCATCCACAAATTAGTTTAATATTAGTCGAATAAAAGGTTACACTGGTATTTTAATACTTAGTATGTAATCCCTTAACCTTTATTACGGCTTTTAACCTACTATTCATGGAAGAGAACAGCTTCCGAGTGCTTTCCGAGCTTATTTTGTTCCATTCCTCCAGCAGAGCTTTTCTAAGGTCCTTTTTGCTAGAAATCCTGTGATTTTGGGCGTTTTTCTCCAGCGCAGCCCACAAATTTTCAATAACATTTAAGTCTGGAGACTGGGCTGGGGGAATCATCAAGTGGGGGCAGTTCCAGATAAGCCAGGACTGTACTATTTCGGACGAATGTTTCTGGTCATTATCCTGGCAGAACCGGAAATCAAGTCGGATTCCTAGTTTCTGGAAGCTTTGGTGCAAATTTTCTTTGAGAAAATGTTTGTTTGGGATCCAGCTCAGTATTGGGCTGTCGCGACACAAAATTCCTTCCGTCCGACCCAAAAAGGTTTTCGCCCTGAGCCACTGTACATATCTGTGAGCTTAAGATATATACATATTAAACATACATAAATATTCGCAAAAGAAACAAATTGCCAAAAAAAAAAATTAAATCATTTTAAATCGAACCCTTTGGGAGATTTTTATACGTAAGATATTATCTGTTTCCATTTTTGTTTACGTATGTTTTTTACGGCTCGCTGGAGTGTGAGCGAGAGAGAGAGGGAATGAGCAAGCGCTTGGAAGGCTTTGCTTAGCCACTGGAAATTGATTTGTTTCTTCTGGCCATACTAATGATCCGACCTGTTCCAGATTTGGCAATCTAGTATATACGGTTATTTTTCATGATTCTGCGTTTTTTGTTTTCTCATATCTTAAAAATTGTGCATTCCAAAGATTTTCGTATTTTGTGGGGGCGGAAGGGTGCGTCGCAAAATTTTGTAATACATACACTTGTATTGAAGTGATCTAACAGGAGCTTGGATAGAAAGTTTGGTTGCACTAGCTTTTATAGTCTATGAGATCTAGGTGCATAGCAGGCGGGGTCGCGTGTGAGAGAGAGCGGGTGGGAACGATAAATGATCCGACCTGATCCAGATTCGACAATCTGATAAATATGTTCTGCTTTTTTATTTTTTTCGTATCTTGAGAATTGTGCGTGCCACAGATTTTCGTCCTTTGTGTGGGCGGAAAGGGGCGAAATTTTGAAATACACTTCTAGCAGTGTGATAGCACAGGAGACTAAATACAAAATTGCTCTAGCTGTTATAGTCTGTGATCTAGGCGGACAGACGGACGGACATACAGACAGACAGACATTGCTATATCGACTTGGCTATTGATGCTGATCAAGAATATATATACTTTATGGGGTCGAAAACGTTTCCTTCTGGGCGTTACACAAATCCACAATCACCAAAAATCTAAAGTCAAAAAGTAATTTTGGGCGGCAGCGGGAACAAAAAATTAATTTTGTCGAGTAGTGCAATTACACTAGTCAACACGACATTTCCGCTGTCGCCCAATATGACTTTTTCTGTTAGATTTGTAGATTTAACATTTTTTAAAGAATTATGGTTTTTTTTTTCCTAGGTTTAGTTTTTTTTTAAAGAATTTTTTAAAATTTGTTATTTTTCTTTAGAAGTACTGCTTCTATTTTTCACATAATTTAAGTTTCTTATAACTGGTTGTATTGAAAAGCTGACAAATGCAGCTATAAATTCGACCCAGACACTTTGTAGCTGCAGCTTAACGTCTGAAAGATATTAAGCTTTCAAATTTAAATTTCATAATTTTTTGCGGTATTTTGTTTTGCAATTTTGCCTTAAAAAACTCAGGAAAAGTCGAAAAAAAAATATTTCATGGCAAAAATTTTTAGTTTTAGATAGACACATTAAGGTATCGTTTATAAAAATAGATGGATAAACGGCCAAGTTGCAGCCGTTTGACCAAAACTTCATATCCCGTTTGGCACCATCCCAAATGCCATTTTTCCGTTAAAAACTGTTACAAACACAGATTTTTGGTATTTTTGTAGGAAACAAACGGTTATGGCGAAATTCGGCATTTTCTTCTAACCCCCATGAATTTTCTCCCTATGTAACTGCCGGGTTTGTAACAGTTTAAAACTGATGTAGTTTATACTGATTTTAGTAAAGCCTTTGACTCAGTTAATCACAATCTTCTTATCCATACATTATCTTTCATAGAGTTTCCGACTAAGCTTCTTAACTGGACTAATTCTTACCTTTGCAATCGTTTTCAGCGTGTCCGCTTTAATAACTCTTCTTTCTCTCTAAACCTGTTTTTGTTTCTTCGGGTGTGCCTCAAGGTCCCTTCTTATTTATTTAGCATCCCCAAGTTTTATCTCATTCCCGTGCTGTTGATGTAAATCTATGTTTTTCCTATAGTGACCTCGGGTCTCCGCTATCTCTGCAATCGGATCTTGACGCTCTTAATAACACTACTCGACAAAATTCAACTTTTTTTTTCCGCTGTGACCAAAAATGACTTTTTCTGATAGATTTGGAGATTTAAATTTTTTTAAAGAATTATGGTTTTTTTTTCATGGAGTAGTTTTTTTTAAAAGAATTTTTAAAAAATTTTGTGTTTTTTGTCATAGGTAGTGCTTCTATTTTTTACATAACTTAAGTTTCCTACAACTGGTTGTATTGAACTTTGCAGTTAAAAAAAGCTGACAAATGCAGCTATAAATCCGATTCAGACACTTTGTAGCTGCAACTTAACGTCTGGAAGATATTAAGCTTCCAAATTGAAATTTCATAATTTTTTTCGGTATTTTTCCCCGAAATTTTGACTTTGAAAGCTCAGGAAAAGTCGAAAAAAAAATATTTGAATGCCTTGATTTTTATACCCGGTACTCGAAGAGTTTAAGGGTATATTAGATTTGTGGGGATAACGGTTGTATGTAACGTCCAGAAGGAAGCGTTTCCGACCCCATAAAGTATATATATTCTTGATCAGCATCAATAGCCGAGTCGATATAGCCATGTCTGTCTGTCCGTCCGTCCGTCCGTCCGTCCGTCTGTCCGTCTGTCCGTCCGTCTTCATTTGCGCCTATATCTCATAGACTATTAAAGCTAGAGTAACCAAGTTTTGTATTCAGTCTCCTGTGTTATCACACTACTCAAAGTGTATTTCCAAATTTCGCCCCTCCCCCTTCCGCCACCACAAAGGACGAAAGTCTGTGGCATACACAATTTTGAAGATACAAGAAAACTAAATACGCAGAATCATAGAGAATGGCCATTTCTATCAGAGTGTTGAATCTGGATCAGATCGGATCACTATTATAGCTACAATGAAGAAAACCATTTCGAAAGTCATCATTCCCTCTCGCTCTCTCTCACACGCGACCCCATCTGCTTTGTCTATTCGTCTAAATGAGCGCCTAGGTCTCAGAGACTATAAGAGCTAGAGCAACCAAACTTTCTATCCAAACTCCTGTGATATCAAACCAGCACGAGTTTGTTTCAAAATTTTGCCACGCCCCTTTCCGCCCCCACAAAGGACGAAAATCTGTGGAATCCACAATTTTTAAGATAAATGAAAACCAAAAACGCAGAATCATGGAAAATTGCCATATCTACCAGATTGCCGAATATGGATCAGGTCGGATCAATATTATAGACAGAAGAAACAGAAGAAAGCGTCTCTCTCTCTGTCGCAAACACTTGTACGTCTCAAATATGTAGTTATACATGTAGAAATGTAGAAGCAGATGTAAAAAGCATATGCAAACAAAATTAGAAACATGTATAATATTCCAAAAATGATTTGACTTCATTTTTTGAAATATTATTTTTTGCCCAAAATTTATTTTGTCCCTTTTGCGAACATTGCTCATATATGTATGTATGCGTATACTGACTGAGTACCGGGTATAAGGTAGAGCCGCGGCCTTTGCCGCGGCTCACAACGTTCCCCCTCGTTTTAACTGCAAAGTTCAATACAACCAGTTGTAGGAAACTTAAGTTATGTGAGAAATAGAAGCACTACCTATGACAAAAAATACCAGATTTTTAAAAAATTCTTTAAAAAAAAACTACTCCATGAAAAAAAAACCATAATTCTTTAAAAAATTTGAAATCTCCAAATCTATCAGAAAAAGTCATTTTTGGCGACAGCGGAAAAAAAAGTTGAAATTTGTCGAGTAGTGTAGTTAGTCGATGACTGACATGAATTTGTTTAATTTTGGACTATGGGCGCAACTATTGTGCTCTGCACACCAGTTAAATACGAAATAATACATATGAACAACACTACAATATTCATAAATTCTTTTTTTACAGACTTAAAATGGATGAAAATAATCGCTATGTGTCTCAATGTGGACGAGATGTGTCGCAGTTTATGCTGGATGGTAAGTAATTTGGGTTGACTGAGTATCCGGTTTGGATATAATTTTATAACAATAAGTTTTATATACAGTCCAACTTCCATACAGCGAATCTCAGTTGCTTTTATTTTGCTTCAAAATTATTAGTAATTATATATTCTTGATCAGCATCAATAGCCGAGTCGATATAGCCATGTCTTTCTGTCAGTCCGTCCGTCCGTCTGTCTGTCCGTCCGTCCGTCTGTCCGTCTTTATTAGCGCCTAGATCACAGAGACTATAAGAGATAGAGCAACCAAATATTGTATCCAAACTTTCTATCGAAGCTCCTGTGATATCACTTCAATACAAGTGTATTTCAAAATTTTGCCACGCCCCCTTCCGCCCCCACAAAGAACGAAAATCTGTGGAATCCACAATTTTTAAGATATGAGAAAATCAAAAACCCAGAATCATGGGAAATGACCGTCTCTACCAGATTGTCGAATCTAGACCAGGTCGGATCCTTATTATATCCAGAAGGAACTAATGAAATTTCAGTCGCTAAGCAGCGCCTTTCAAGCGCTTACTCACTCATTCCCTCTCTCTCTCTCTCGCACACCTCTCCACGGCTCGTATATGTAGTCATACATGTACATGTAGAAATGTTGAAGCAGATGTAAAAATCATATGTAAACAAAAATGGAAACAGATAACATCTAATATATTAAAATCTCCCATCGGATTCGACATAATTTTTTTAAATTTACTTTTTTGGCCAAAATTTAATTCATTCCTTTTGCGAACATATAATAAATTACATATATCGTAAGCTCATATATGTATGTATATACTGCCTAAGTAACGGGTGTAAAGCTCACAACGTTCCCCCACGTTTTTGTTTGGGAAGCACATACATATTTATAGTTATAGTTCCCCAAATACATTTTTATCCCAGGTACTCGAAAAGTATTGGCAATCTGCATGGACCCAAGCTTTCTTAAAATGTAGTTGGAGTTTCTCTACATTTTAGTTATACTAGTTAGTCTCTCGTTCTATTCATGAGACTGTATGTGTGCAAGGACCGTAAATAATGATTTGTTTTTTTTTTGCAATGAAAAAATCACCCACTTCTAAGGGACGTAAAAAGAAGTGAATTGTTCCAAAATCTTAAGCTTTGTGCGAACTCTGCATTTCCGCCGATTTAAATTCTGATTTTTTACTATTTTCTTCACTGACAATGATTTATTTTGATTAATTTTATAATAATCATAAGTAATCAATATTTATTTTATTTTTATTTATTATTTTGATCAAATTAGTGATTAGTGCTCTAATTTATAGTAGTAATACTGTACCACTAAGAATTTGTCTTTAATAAAATTAAAAATAAATGAATAAAACTAAAAAATAATGATTATAAATGACTTTTATTTTTTTTTATTAAAAATTAAACTCAACAATAATTTACGGCTTCCGTGCACAACTTTTCGCCGATGTGATTACATAGTCTTGATCTATGATTTAATGGCTTTCATACATATGATCCATCACATGTCCTTCAATGACGAATATTAGAAATTCAACTATTTTCTATTACTTTTCATTTATTCCTCTTTAGTAGTATTTAAGTAAATTTCTGACAAAATTAAGTTTTTCAACACAAATACTAGGAAATATTATATTAAATCGAGAGTAGAATTGCATTAATACTGATATGTATATTTAAAATCATTCTAGTCGCGTTTCGAAATGGGTCGCAAACAAAATCTTACTCCGCGGAATTTTAATTTTTTTTTTATTCGACGTTGAAAGAAATGTAACACAATGTAAAATTTGCAAGTTAAATTTCTCGGGAAATTTTGTGTACAATTTAAGGCGGCATTTGGAAGCAAAACATAAAAATGAATATCAGACTGAAGTGGATAAAAGTGAAAACAATAAAGTTGAGGGAAAAAAAATAACGATGGGCCAAAACGAAGCCAAAAATGTATCGATTTAGTGACAGTGGACAAACTTCCTCTAGCTAACTGCTCAAATCTTTAGCGGCTTAGATATTCCGGCTATAGCATCGAGGAACATAATGAGCTTCGTCGAGGAAACATTCAATTCAATAAAAGCTGATATAATGGCCGCTCTCAAAAACCGAGTAATTTTCCTAAAAATGGACACTGCAACAAGGTGCAATCGTGGCATTCTCGGCGTTAAGATGCAATACGTTAACTCCGATAAAATCATTAGAAAGACGTTGGGTCTTATTGAGCTAAAGACATCGCACACATCGCAAAATCTGTGCAGTGAAATACAGACACTATTGAATGAATTCAATTTACGCAAAAACCAAATATACACCATCACTAAGGATAACGGCAAGAACATGGTAAAGGCAGTCGAGTTTATGAATAGCGAATTTTCTGATGGTGATGACAGCGACAATGTCGCCGAAGAAATCATTAATGACGAAAAGCTAACAAGAAATTTAAAAATAAAGTCAATTAGCTCCATCAAATGTGCTGCCCACACCCTTCAGCTCGCGGTGAAAGATTTTATGCAAAGCTTAGAATCCACTGAGTTTATTGAAAAATTGTAAAACTATTACGGACGCCGTCATATAGGTGAGATTTAGCTTATTAGCTTGTTACATATAAATCAAAATTAATATAAAATATCATCAATGTATTTGATAACAGCGGAATCGTTACCACAGCCAGTGCTCGATGTTGCCACACGTTGGTGTTCAACATATCAGATGTTTAACAAGCTTCAAACTCTTGAAGAGTTTTGTGAGAGGCATTTCAAATCCTCATTAAAGCTCATTTCAACTGATTGGAGTAAAATAAGATGCCTCACAGAGACTTTGGAGCCGGCGTTCATAGCAACTGAGAAATTGCAGAGCTCTCTCAGAGCTATGGTTAGAGCTTAAACTCAAAATCGCCTCATCTAAAACTCTGCACAGCCAAGCCCCAAGCCAATGCCGCTAAAATAAGGAAGACAGTTTGTTGGCAAATAATGCTGTTATTTGCAGCATTTACTTGGACCCCCACATTAGGAAATTTCTGTTGCGAAATCTAATAGACCTTATGGTGGTCAGAGCTCAGCTTAAGGAGCTCTTAAGTAAAATTCTCAATTTAGAAAAAATTGTAAGTATCTATATTTAATAGTTTTTCAAATATAAATAGTCTATAAATTTACATTTCAGATGAATCTAACAGCTAGGAGCTGCCTAATCAGTCCGTCGGAAACAACATCATCAGAAGCACCAATTGAATTGTGTTCTCAAAACTCCAACACCTCCTCTCTCTAAAACGAGTTTTTAAATACCATTGAGGTTGCTTCTGATGACGAAGCCGAAGATGATTCATATTTGGAGAACATGAAAAAAAGCTATGCCGAAATTGACAATTATAGTCTAAAACCAGTCAGTCTGAGCAAAAATATTATGGAATATTGGAAAGAAAAACAATTTCAATAACTGCACTAACTTTCAATTTCAATTCAGATCAAAGGCGCAATCTCTCAATCGAGTCACTTTCAAAATTACTTTTTGTATAATTAAATAACTATTAGAAATAAAATGAATTTTTGCTTAATATTCCATTTTTTCTAATTTTCAGAGGAGCAAAATGGGAGCGTGGCGTGAAATTTAATAGAAAATAGTTGAACTCTTAATATTCTTCATTGAAGGACATGTGATGGATCATATGAAAGCCACTAATTCATAGATCAAGAGTATGCAATCACATCGGCGAAAAGTTGTGCACGGAAGCCGTAAATTACACTAGTCGACACAACTTTTCCGCTGTCGCCCAAAATTACCTTTTCTGATAGATTTGGATGTTTAAGAATTTTTAAAGAATGTTTTTTTTTTTGTCCAGGTTAGTTTTTTTTTATAAAATTTTTTAAAAATTTGGGGTTTTTTTCAGAGGTAGTGCTTCTATTTTTCACATAACTTAAGTTTCCTACTACTGGTTGTATTGAACTTTGCAGTTTTGAAAAGCTGACAAATGCAGCTATAAATCCAACCTAGACACTTTGTAGCTGCAGCTTAACGTCTGGAAGATATTAAGCTTTCAAATTCAAGTTTCATAACTTTTTTCGGTATATTTTACCGAAATTTTGACGTTGAAAACTCAGGAAAAGTCGGCCTTCTCGGCCTTCTCACGAAGCTCACTAACAACTTCTGGCGATGTCGAATTAGAAGATTTCATTGATTTACGCCCACAATTCATTTGTTTTAGCAGGCGTGCCAGCTTTTAATGGTAGGGCAGAACTTTGTTTAAAATGCCACAGATGTGGTTACTTCCTCATGCGCACCAATATCTTTGTCGGGAAAAACAATGCGGCACTGAATGTCGGAATCGTCATCATCGTCACCACTAATCTCTACACTACAAAATCAACTTATCCCGTATTTAAGTGCGAAATTAGATCAACAGCTGTCGATCAGTAAAAAAGTTGGTGATTTACGTGTAGTTGATGAAATGTTGCATGTATTTGGGATGACATCCACCCCGAACCGTTGGCAATGCTGACTGCACAGTGCGAAGCATGCGTCATGAATACTTCCTTAATTTGTAATTTTGGAAACAGGTAAAATGGAGGAATCGATTGACCGACCGGTGGCGCTCACGAACAATGCCGTAGTGACATATGAATCGCGCAAGTTATAATATAAATGAACTAGAGGGAAAGCCCCCTGCTCATTTGCTTCGTTCGTTCACCATTACCTAGGGATTTTAAAGTTATTTATGTCTCTTTTTAAAAAAGTTTTTTTTGTTTGATATTTGTATCATTTATTCATATATCAATCATATCAATCGTTCTGTCTTAATTTCTAAGGGCAATGTGTAGTTGACCATTTCTGTTCCTCCGAACGATGTCATTTGGAAGCATGAATTCAATTTGCGAATGGACTTTAACAAAGTATGTCTCAATTTCAGGTAGTTGCACATTTGTTTCATGTTTATATTTGAGCGCGTGACAATGCATCATAGGTCAAATGGACTCTATTTCTGATATAAAAATAATAACTAGAAGGTTTATCAAGTTTTTCGTGAAAGTTTTTTGGATACCATTATAGATCTCATTGGAATGGAAATGAGTTCGAAAAAATGGGCTTGGCACTGCCCATCAACGCCCCTAGAAAAATATATAAAAAAAAGGTTTTTAAAAAAAAACAAATTTTTTCAGAAAAATATTAAAATAATGTTTTTATATCCATTCTAGGTACATTTGATATTTCATATACATATGTATTAAGGCAACATTAGGAACACATCATGCGCAGTGGAGTAACTGTTGTGGCGAAAAGATATCAATCGGAACCACTCGATATTACATCCGTATAGCGTATAGGTTATAATTTGCCTGACCAGTGCTTCGAAACCGTAGCTAAGAATAAGATCGGCTAACAGAAAATCAGTATTCTGACCAGCCATCACGTGCAGTATAATATCTTCTTGCAAAGCAACAAGTCTACCTACGGTATAGTTTAGAATATTTTGTAGACTGACTTTAGCTACTGTTTCATCGGGGGGGTCTGCATTCCTTCTTTCTTTCGGCCACTTCGTTAAAGTGAGGATAAACATCACAATATTTTACGGTTTTTGTATCTTCTCTAATGGCTACGTATTTTTTAATTTTATTAAAGCCATATTCTCAGTGATACAGTATTGTTACTATAAATTAGAGCACTAATCACTATGACAAATTGGCAAAACAAATATATATGACATTATAAAGATCAAAATAAATAAGAAATTAAAATCGTAGGAATAGTAACATTGAACAGTAAGATAAGGTATTTTGAACTTTAAACATTGGATGACTTTCACTTACACCCAGCGACAAAAAAAAAGCCGCACTCCGAAATTTCATGAATTTTTGACTTCTCTAGCGTGGGATATCCCGAAATGTTATTCGATTCGTCTAATTTTTTTTTTGTGAGTCCCTGTGAATGTTTTTTCTTTTTGCGTGCGTTTCCTGTCGCCTCAGCTTCTGGAAACATTTCTTGCAAAACATTTTACTTAGGAGTCTTTAAGAAGTATGCCTAAAGGAAAACAGATTACGGTGACTGAAAAGTCAAAAATTATTGCCTCGGCTGAACGAAATGTCTCCATTCGAAAAAAAGCGGATCGAACTAAGTTCAATGAAAGCTCAGAGCGACGATTTTTGAAAAAATTTCGTGAGACTGGACAAGTGGAGAGGACAAAAAGATCGGGAAGAGAAAAGTGTACATGTGCAAGGGAAAATCGGATTATTAAGAAAACGAACCGACATGATCGATTCAAAAATGCTGTAGAGATAGCTTCTGAAGTGCAGCAATGATTTGCCAAAGAAATTTCAGCTATAACTATACAGCGTCGTCAAAAGGAGATGGGATTAATGGCAAGGACACCTGCCAAAAAGCCACTTCTTAATAGTCGAATGAAGAAAGCACGCGTAAATTGGGCTAAAGAAAAAGCAAATTGGGGTTAATCTGAGTGGTCACGAATCATATTCTCGGATGAGTCAAAATTTAACCTCATTAGACCCGATGGTTCCCGCACAGTTCGCCGCAGAAAAGGGTAACGCTATTCCGAAAATTGCTGCATTGCCAGAGTGAAGCATTATCCTTATATTATTTTATGGGGATGCATATATAAATATAAAACAGAATCCCTAATAATTATTAAGGGTATGGTGAATTCAAAAAAGTATGAAGTGGAATTATTCGCAGTGGATTTGTGTCCAGTATGGAATCACTTAGTGAGAGAGAAGATCACATCTTTCAGGACGATTCTGTACCTTGCCATCGAGCGCGCCGTGTAAGAGAATCTCTGACATTTTATTATTTTTAAAAATGAAGTCAACTAGTTTCAACTATTTTTTACAGACAGGTTAACATTTTGAAGGCGGAATTGGGCATAAAGTCCCTAGATTGGCCAGGTAACAGCCCCGACCTCAATTCGGTAGAGAACGTCTGGGCCCTTATGACTGCCAAAATGAGAAAGCGGCAGCCCAAAACTATGGTTAAGTTAGGGGAGATTATAGAAAAAGTTTGGTTTGAGGAGATAACGGAGGAATATTTGAGGGCTTTCTGCGATTCGATGCCCAATAGGGTCAAATGTGTAATAAAAGCCAAGGGAGGTACCACCAACTATTAATTAATATATAATTTGAAAAAAAAAATTCTGAAATATGTTTGTTTATTATTAGACTATAGAAAATGAAATAACCTATTGGAAAAAATTTTGTTTTTGCTGAAAAAATCGATTTTATAATTTTACTAAATTTTTTTCCTGTGTTTGGTCAAAATACTAAATGACCGTTCAGAAAAGTGTGATTGAAAAAAATATTTATTTTTAATTATATGAATATGATATCAAAAAACCTAGTACGCACTTTTGTTAGAAATTGATTTATTGAATTAAAAAAATTAAAACTTTTAGTATCGAATAACATTTGGGGAAACCCCACGCTAGAGAAGTCAAAAATGCATGAAATTTCGGAGTGCGGCTTTTTTTTTGTCGCTGGGTGTAGTTTAAGACAATGTATATATATATATTTTGTTATTATTTTATTTAATTTAATTTATGTATTATGTATTTTTTAGTTTTATTTTTTTTTATTTATTTAATTAATTTTTTTTTTTTTTTTTTTGAATTATTAAAATTAATTCAGATTTTTATAGTGTGCTATAACAATTCGTTTAAATTGAGACTATTCCACAGTCGAACAGCATAAATATAAAATTGTTTCTCTGCACATGCTAACCGGGTTCTCAAGCAAACTAGATTTTTTACTCTTGGGGAGGAAGTAAATTAAATGTTATCAAATAAATACTCAGGCTTTTGTGTTACTATTATTTTATGTAAAAAAAAATTAATTTTTACATTAACCAAGGACGATAAATTTAAGCTGAATAGTTTGGTGGCATAGCCCGTAACGTGGTCCGTCCTTTTTAGACCATACACGTATCGAGCCACACTATTGAAAGCAACTTTGAGCCTACGCTGGCTAACAACATCGAAGCTTCCAAAAATTTCAGTCCCATACAAAACTATTGGTAATACTACTGCCTTAGCAATAATAATTTTTGTTTGTGCAGGAATATAATTTTTGGTTATTGTGTGTCGTAAATTTTGCCCACCGTTTTGATAACCTGGTCATTCCACGACAGGGTCTTGTTAAAGGTTATGCCAAGATTTTCTGTCGTATTTACGAAATCAATTGCTACATTATTAATACTAAGCCTATGAAAATTTTCGGTATTTAGGGTCTTCTTATAAATCACAAGACACTTAGACTTAGACGGATTAATATATAAGCCATTATAACATGCCCATTTACTAACACGTAAGAGATCAATATTACACAAATCAATACAAATATTTATTTGACTAAGCTTAGTACTCACATAGAATTGGACATCATCAGCATACATATGAACATTACAGTTAGACTGACAAGACGGTAGATCATTAATATAAATAGTGAATAGGAGCGAACCTAATATGGATCCCTGCGGATCACCACGGGGCATTGTCAGCAGGTCTGATGTTTTGTTCGAGGAAACAACGGCTTGACTTCGTTGCTTTAAAAAAGAGGACATTAGTTTAGTGGCAATTGCACTAAAATTGTACATTCTACTTAGTTTTTAATTTGTATGGCAATTAGATGCTCGAAAATTTTTGACAGATATGGCAATATGGATATCGGTCGAAAGTCTGCGTTGGACTTAGCAGTCAGAACTTTTGCAATTTTCCATTCATTAGGGAATATAGAGGTGGTAATGGCAGTATTAAAAATATGCGTTATGTGGTCTTTTGTAAGCCCTTGCAGCCTGACCTCTTTTGCTTGCATCAGTAAACGAAAATTTCCACTAGCATATTTTGAAAGGGCATATGCCTGCTGTCTCTCACCTATTACACCCTTAGACGCGTAAGGCAATGCGGGATGTCCAGGTGGGTTGGTGAGTCGACACTTTTTTAAACAAAAATTAAAGCAAGTGCTTCCTCTTAGCCAATCAGAATGCTTTTTTTTAAATTTAGGTAGATGGTATCTACATTTTTTCCATCTCAGATAAATTCAGGCGAAATATACGGCTTCTTTCATTGAAATACTAATCAATTTCGTCGGACACTTTTACATCGATATGCGATCTAAAATAATTCCGCCATTCTTCAAGCAGACAGGGACTGCTTAGATATAGGTTATGTTCTAAAAAAATTTTACATTTTGGGAGAAGTGGGCAAAATGGGGAAATAAGCTTAACTGTTCTGAATTTACAAAGGCTTACTCTACAACATATATTTAGTCACGTCATTTGGCTAACAAGTTCTTAAAAGTCTTCCCAAAGATAACGTTTCGTGCAAAAAAAAGTTATTTGTGGGACGTCGTTTTCTTTACACATACTACAGACTACACGAACAATACCAACAACACAGATCTACCAACATAAAGTAAAAACCACACTGTTCACTATTCATCATAATTTCTATTAAAAAATTTGAATTTTAAAAAAATGGAGCCACTTGAATTTCGACAAACATTTTTGAACAATTTATGATTACGTGCTTTTGGATTAAATCATCTGTTTTAACAGCTGTTAACTTAACCTCAGAACACAATGTTAACATTTCTGTTATGCAACATTACGGTTGCAACATTACGGTTCCTAGTGGTTACATAACACCAGATAGTTAATTTGAATACTTTTGAAAAATTAATTTATATAAGAAAAAGAGTCAATTTGACCTATAGTGCAATGGGGATGTCATAGCACCATGCGAACATATAATAAATTGCATAAATCGTAAGCTCATATACAGTGGCTCAAATCTGAAACTGGGCAGTGTCAAATAAAAAGTTTAAGGTGGTACAGATTTTAAACTAGAGGAAAAACAAAAAATGTTTAAACGCCAATTTGTTGTATGTTTTATCACATTTAAAAAAATAACTTTATTTGCTGATTAAATATTGCTCAGTTTTAAAAATAAAATAAAAACTTAAAATATATCTCAAATACAGGTCAAAGCTAGAATGATCCATCCACAAAAAAATTAAATATTAGTCGAATAAAAGGTTAAACAGGTATTTTAATACTTAGTATGTAATCCCCTAACCTTTATTACGGCTTTTAACCTACTATTCATGGAAGAGACCAGCTTCCGAGTGCTTTCCGGGCTTATTTTGCTCCATTCCTCCAGCAGAGCTTTTTTAAGGTCGTTTTTGCTAGAAATCCTGTGTTTCTGGATGTTTTTCTTCAGCGCAGCCCACAAATTTTGAATAACATTTAAGTTTGGAGACTGGGCTGGGGGAATCATCAAGTGGGGGCAGTTCCAGATAAGCCAGGACTGTCCTATTCCGGACGAATGTTTCGGGTCATTATCCTGGTAGAACCGGAAATCATGTCGGAATCCAAATTTCTCGGAGCTTTGGTGCAAGTTTTCCTTGAGAATATTGAGGTACATGTGTGTATCCATCGTAGACTCGATAAACACCAAGTTTCCGACGCTGGCTGCCGACATGCATGCCCATACCATGACACTTCCTCCGCCGTGCTTGACTGTCGCTTTTACGTGTTTGGGATCCAGCTCAGTATTGGGCTTTCGCCACACAAAATTCCTTCCGTCGGACCCAAAAAGGTTGAATTTGGTCTCGTGTGTACAAATTACGGTATTCCAGAACACCAAATCCTTGTAAAAGTCGGTTTTTGCGATCGCCAACCTTGTCCCTTTGTTCTTCAGGCTTATGAAGGGCTTCTTTCGGTGTACTCGGGCATTGAAGTCATGGTTGCGCAGAACCCGGCGCACAGTTTCCACTCTGCACTCCTTCCCCATTTTGTCCTTTACCTGTTGGGTAAGTTTTGGGGCCAAAACTTGCACCAAAGCTTCCAGAAACTAGGAATCCGACTTGATTTCCGGTTCTACCAGGATAATGACCCGAAACATTCGTCCGGAATAGGACAGTCCTGGCTTATCTGGAACTGCCCCCACTTGATGATTCCCCCAGCCCAGTCTCCAAACTTAAATGTTATTCAAAATTTGTGGGCTGCGCTGAAGAAAAACATCCAGAAACACAGGATTTCTAGCAAAAACGACCTTAAAAAAGCTCTGCTGGAGGAATGGAGCAAAATAAGCCCGGAAAGCACTCGGAAGCTGGTCTCTTCCATGAATAGTAGGTTAAAAGCCGTAATAAAGGTTAGGGGATTACATACTAAGTATTAAAATACCTGTTTAACCTTTTATTCGACTAATATTTAATTTTTTTGTGGATGGATCATTCTAGCTTGTACCTGTATTTGAGATATATTTTAAGTTTTTATTTTATTTTTAAAACTGAGCAATATTTAATCAGCAAATAAAGTTATTTTTTTAAATGTGATAAAACATACAACAAATTGGCGTTTAAACATTTTTTGTTTTTCCTCTAGTTTAAAATCTGTACCACCTTAAACTTTTTATTTGACACTGCCCAGTTTCAGCTTTGAGCCACTGTATGTATGTATGTACATATATACTGACTGAGTACCGGGTATAAAGTAGAGCCGCGGCCTTTGCCGCGGCTCACAAAGTTCCCCCTCGCTTTTATACCCGGTACTCGAAGAGTATAGGGGTATATTAGATTTGTGGTGATAACGGATGTATGTAACGCCCAGAAGGAAGCATTTCCGACCCCATAAAGTATATATATTCTTGATGAGCATCAATTGCCGAGTCGATATAGCCATGTCTGTCTGTCCGTCCGTCCGTCTGTCCGTGTTCATTAGCGACTATATCTCAGAGACTATTAAAGCTAGAGCAATCAAATTTTGAATCCAGTCTCCTGTGATATCACACTACTCCAAGTGTATTTCGAAATTTCGCCCCGCCCCCTTCCGCCCCACAAAGGACGAAAGTCTGTGCCATATACAATTTTGAAGATACAAGAAAAATAAATACGCAGAATCATAGAGAATGACCATTTCTATCAGAGTGTTGAATCTGAATCAGATCGGATAATTATTATAGCTACAATGAAGAAAACCATTTCGAAAGTCATCGTTCCCTCTCGCTCTCTCTCACACGCGACCCTGTCTGCTTTGCCTATTCGTCCAAATGAGCGCCTAGATCTCAGAGACTATAAAATCTAGAGCAACCAAACTTTCTGCCCAACCTCCTGTGGTATCACTTCAAAACAAGTGTATTTCAAAATTTTGACACGCCCCCTTCCGCCCCCACAAAGGACGAAAATATGTGGAGTCCACAATTTTTAAGATAAGAGAAAATCAAAAACGCATAATTATGGAAAATAGCCGTATCTACCAGATTATAGACTATTATCGCCAGAAGACACAAATTAAATTTCAGTGGCTATGCAACGCCTGCCAAGCGCTTACTCATTCCAAAGGCAATATAAACACTAAGATGTCCAATGCTCATACAATTCTGTTTTGTAGAGAGGGTTGTTTTTTAGAATGAGCTTGCTTGTATGAGTACACACGGAACTGTAAGTACACATGTGTGTGTACGTGTGCCGAGCTGCCGAAATTGCCAGCAAAATACTTTTGAGAAGATTTCTTGAAACACAAATTTATTTGCTGAGTGTTGCCTATTGACGCGACGAAATAATACCATATAGACAATTAATATAATTTGATGTTATATCTGATATACATTTTGCATTTGTATATATTTACATTCGTTCATTATATTCGTTTATAGTACATTAAACAAAATTAGCATATAAAGGATATACAAAATATACAATTTTTTATATTTTGGACATGCGTCATCGGAAAATCATAATCTCCATTCAATTCTAAAGTAAAGGGTGTTTTCTTCGACAGCGGCGTCGTCAACAACCAATACAAACAAGCAGCCCTACAATATGTGCACACATACAGTTAAAGCTCAGCTTCACGTACAGAACGTGTGCCACTAAAGCGGTCTTTGTCTCTCCGTCTATCAGTCTCCCTCTTTTTCAAGCAGGAATACTATTAAATTCCTGCCCGTCAGGAATCGAGCTGAACATTTTGTATGGCGCGGCACATCTTAGTGTTTATATTGTCTTTGGTTCCACCTAATTTTTTGAAATTTTCATTTTCGGCCAACATTTAATACATCCCTTTTGCGAACATATAATAAATTACATAAATCATAAGATCACATATGTATATTCTGACTGGGTACCGGGTATAAAGTAGAGCCGCGGCGTTTGCCGCGGCTCACAACGTTTCCTCTCGTTTTTTTTTTTTTAGCATTTTCACAAATTAAATTCGATCTAAGTATTGACACCTTCCAAAGTTAAATTTGGAATAAATAAAATAAATGGTTTATTTCGCAGTTTTTTTATTTTATAAAATCAAAACAATTGGTTTTAAATATGTTTCTTTTATGATATAAATTAAATTGTGTTAATTGACAAGTTGTTAATCTATTTTTCGTTTCAGTTTTGTCAAAAGATTTAATACGCTTTTAAAAATTGGTTCATAATCAGTCTTTTGTGCAACTTATGACTCTTGTGTTTCGAGTCAGAGCGAATCCAACTTTTTTTTTTTTTTAATATGATAGTAGAAGATTTCAAGCGGTACGAGCCTGGCAGCCGCCTCTAACTAACCTAAGCTAACCTATGAGAGTGGTACCCGTTGTAATTGCCTCCTTTGCGACTCGGGTTACCCTTAGGAGCTCTGTCTGCTTACGCCTTACAGAAATCCAACGGCAGGGTTCAACCAACATACTTTTAATCTTTGTTATGCTTCAGCAAGAAATGTTATTGAGAGAACTTTTGGATTAATTGAAAGCTGATTCAGAGTTCTCAAAGAGATCCCCTTAGTATAATCCCCTGAAGCTGGGTTGGTATGCTGGTTTTTTCATAATTTATGCCCGTGAGCATACGAATCAGGAGTTTCGTGGTATCGAAGTTGATGAAGCACGCGAAGAAGTTATCTCTTTACCAAATTCTGATCAGCCTGAATTAATTTCAAAGCTGATGTCATTTTAAAGTGCTGCCACCTGGTAGATTAGCAAATATTTTCGCAATTTGCATAAAAAGTAAGGGAACGTTTTGGTAAAGGAAGTTTTATTACAATTAGCTCTGATTTTATAACCTGTACTCGAAGAGTATAGGGGTATATTCGATTTGTGGTGAATCAAGTAGATCTAAAACTGAGGTTATGTGCGCGAATGTGTGTTAGTACGATACAAACAAGCAAGCCACAATTTTGCGACGACGAAATAATAAAATTAATAAAGGCTGTCGAGAAGAGGAAAATTTAGTATATAAATAGGGAATAAAGTAGTTGATTGCATTTCTGTTCAGCAAAAACGGATTTTTCTAATATTGTGGTGCTTTATCTGTGTATAGTCGTTCGCCCACAAATAATACATTTCTGCTAATAGCCTTTTCCCACAGACGACCATCCACCATCCATTTTGGGGATGGTCCGTAAGGTTTTGCCGTTTCGAAATTTCTCAGTTAGTTCCACCATTCATTTTGGATGTTCCTAAACTTCACGCTTTTATGCGATACTTAGCCGATGGTTTTCAAATACAACTCTGAAAATTGTCATTCACAACGAAAAAATGGAATTCCCTACAAATATGTAAACAATGACAGACAAAAATAACTGATATTCTCTAGCAAATGGCTAGGAGCCAAGATGATTTTTTATAGCATATGCTCAATATTTAGTTAGAGATGCTACAATTCCTTCGGGAGAAGAATGCTAATAAATAAAAAGCACCAAATGTAGTTTTAAACATTTTTTATTCATTTTTGAAATTGCAGATCTGAATATATCTGCAGATAAATACAGATCGCGCTGTTCAGGTTGCACACTTAAATTTAGCAGCACCCAATTAATGGAGCTGTTGCGTTTTTTCTCCAATATTGCCGACGCTTCGATCGGTTGTGCTAGGCTCGAATTTTAATATATTGTCGAATAGCTGCAACTTTCTGGAGAGCTGATGTTTACATACTCAAATCTATATTTGAAGTAAATTGAAATGGAATAAATTTGGAAGTCTATGACGAAGACAAAAAGTTCCGTTCCGCTTCTAAAACAGATACAACATAGTCTTGTACATACCAATTTACTTTGATTGCATTTTACTTACAACTATCCACACCCTTCTTGGCATACCTTCATTTAAATAATTTAGCATTGCAAAAAATTCTTTCTCATCGAATTTATTTATTTGTCGAACTCCACCATCAATTTTTGCAACGTCATTTGTTGTCTGTTGCTGCCACATTCGAAAAATAATTACATTTTCCATATTTGTTGTAAAATTTCGACAAAATGCAGAGTAAATATTTTTTGTTTGTTGTTGTCAACTGTGTTTTCCATGGATGGGTGATGGTGGCCTGTGGGAATCGAGGTTTCACATATTTTAAAAAATCCCACCGTTCCCCGTAAATGTGCTGTGTGGGAAAAGACTATAAAAGTGGAATTTTGAACGGATTTATTTCTATACAGTGTTACCGCAGGGCATGCACACCTGGTCACACTCGACCGCCAGTAGTTCTATATGGCACGTTTTGCTAGCAAACGTGTTTTCGTATCTGACTAGTAGGCCTAATATATTAAAATCTCCCAAAGTGTTCGACTTAACTAACCCCTTTGCGAACATATAATATATAAAATATATTGTATACATAAATGAAATATTGTAAAGTAGAGCCGCGGCAAAGGAACTATCCCCCTCGTTTTGATTAATTACACTATTCGACACAACTCTTCCGCTGTCGCCAAAAATTACTTTTTCTGATAGATTTGGATGATTAAAAATTTTTAAAGAATGTTTGTTTTTTCCAGGTGTAGTTTTTTTAAGAATTTAAAAAAAATTTGATATTTTTTGTCATAGGTAGTGCTTCTACACATAACTTAAGTTCCCTACAACTGGTTGCATTGAACTTTGCAGTTAAAAAAAGCTGACAAATGCAGCTGTAAATCCGACTCAGACACTTTGTAGCTGCAACTTAACGTCTGGAAGATATTAAGCTTCCAAATTAAAATTTCATCATTTTCTTCGGTATTTTTCCCCGAAATTTTGACTTTGAAAGCTCAGGAAAAGTCGAAAAAAAAATATTTGAATGCCTTGATTTTTGGTTTTAGATAGACACATTAATTAGGCGTCGTTTAAGGTATCGCTTATAAAAATATAAAAATAATCGGCTAAGTTATAACCGTTTGACCAAGCTTTCATATGCCGAATTTCGCCGATAAATTCCGTTAGCCGACGAAAACCCGTTTTTTTTCCTACAAAAATACCAAAAATTTGTGTTTGTAACAGTTTTTAACGATAAAATGGCATTCGGGATAGTGCTAAAGGGCATATGAAGTTTTGGTCAAACGGTTATAACTTAGCCGTTTATTTTTATATTTGTATAAGTGATACCTTATGTGAAAATGTAGGCTGCGGTTTGGATAGCTATTTACTATTGCTTAACTGCTTATTTTATTAACCTGACATGTATAATGTTAAATTATTTAGATGTGGGTTAATCACCAGTTAAACAACCTTTATGGGAAAGTAAGATTCGTAAGGTTTTAAGTCTTTCTTATGATTATATATACTTATTTATATGTACATTTATTCGCCAACGGAAAACCTTAACTGACTAAACTAACTAAACAATAACAAAAAATAACAACATTAATACCCTCTGCACACTGAGCCCGTCACGGGGGAACGTTGGGATTTTTGACAGACGGTGAAACTCCGATTCACACTGGCACCGTCTACCGTTTACCGTCTAACAGCTGATGACAATAACAAAAAGTGAGTTTTTGAGCGGAAGATTTTTTTATTTTTGTTTGGAAAAAAATGGATATGGAAGATTTTGCAATTGTTTTAACTGTGGTTCAACAGCAAAAAATAATTTCTTGCAACAACTAATCATGTTGTTGGACGAAAAGACTAAAGATCACCGATCACAGCGGAATAATTATGTGCTGTTGCATACTGCACAATATGTTAAATATGTACAATAGCGCAATAAACTATAGTTGGGAGCTTTTACCAGCAGAGCAGAAAGAACAGCGCGATATCAGCAATAGTTCTGCTGATGATAGCCAGTCAGCAGAACAGATACGATCTGCTATAGCAAAGTATTGCGAAAATCGCAATAAATAAGAAATAAAATACAATTTAAAAACTTATTTATTTATTTTTTCTTTGTTTTAAACAAGCCAAGAGATCATTCTGGAATTTTGATTGGTTGCTTACTTATTCATCTATACGTTTACCCAGCAGCTCAGTTATCTCAAGCTGCTTCTAGTGGTACTCTATTAGCATGATTTCCATCTCCGTGGTCCACTGCAGCCTGCCGCCGCCTGCTCTTCTCTTAATTCCTGCATTGTGTTCAAATATTAACAATAAAATTATTAAATTAAAAATATATATATGTATAAACTTACCACCAGATGCTCCTTCCATTTTAGATTGTGTTTTTTTTTGGGTATTTTTGGCTGTCATTGCGTACATATTCGCAGTGAATTCCATTTTTTCATTGTGAATGCCAATTTTCCAGAGTCGCATTCGATAACCATCGGCTAAATATCGCATAGAAACGTGCGGTTTAGGAACATTTAAAATAGACGGTGGAACAAACTGGGAAATTTTCGGAACGGCAAAACCTTACGCACCGTCTAGGAAATAGACGGTAAACGGTAAACGGTGCTCAGTGTGAATAGGCTATAATAATGAAACAAGAAAAAATTAGCGAGGTCAGCAGGTCAGGGGCTATCGATGTTAGCCGATGTTAACAAATCGTAGACAAACATCTGAGCCGCAAAGGTATTTCGATCCTCGAGAGAGGAGAGATGCACGAGGCGACATCTGCACTCATAGGACGGCAACGGAATGAAAAAATACCACTGAAGCATACTCAAGGCGCGAGCGCACAAGGAATGTCAGCTTTAAGCTGATGGCCATCTATCGAATGTGAGATCTGAACATAGAATACGCACTTGGGTAGGAAACAAAGTAACATTTCCCAATGTTGAGAGGGAGCGAGTTAAGTCTGCACCAACGAGAAACTCTATCAAGGTCGCGCTGAATAAGAATACTATCGCCTAATGATTTGATAGAGCGGAAGATTTTAAGATCATCAGCGTAAAGCAAATTGTCAGAGGCTTGAATTCTGAGACATATATCATTAATGAATATAACAAACAGCAGTGGAACGAGTGCACTCGCCAGTGAAGGGCCATAACTAGCCAAGTATGGGTCCGACTGCTTTCCATTTACCATAAAAACATACTCTCGCCGCTCAAGATATGATGCGAACCAACTGAGAAGGCAGGAATGAAATCCTAAGCGATAAAGCTTGGCTACTAAAGCACAGTGGGAGACTTTTTCAAAGGACTTAGCAAAGTCAGTATACACAACATCAACTTGGGAGTGCATTTCAAAAGCATGTGTGCAAAAACTAATAAAGGAGACCAGATTGGTTTTCGTCGATCTAACCGGCATAAAACCATACTGAGTTGTGCTTATATAAGACTTCAGGAGAAACGTGACCTTTTTGGCTCAGGAGGTTTTGAATCAACAGTTTTGAAACATTGGTGAGTTTGCCAATTGGTTTATGATTGGAAATGCTGTTGTTAGTACCTTTCTTAAATGGGCGTTGGTTATGAATAAGTCGACTATATTATCATTTACATGGGTTTTATTCGATATATATGTATATTAGTTATGTTATATTGGCGGTTTAAGAGTTAAGTTACAACGTGTGATATGAAAAGCGGGGGGTCTATACGTGGAAATATGCGTACGTTTGTTTTCAACAAGAATTTTCTACTAAATCAACTCCACGAAAGAAGTCGAGCAAAGAGAAATTGGAAGATCATACAATGCGACGTTCCAATGAAAAAACGGTACACATCGATGTATGCGTGTGGAGGAGCGGGTTTGGGCTATACGTGTGATCGTAATCGTTGCTTTTTCCACTTTTCAATAAGCCTGAGACATATTAGGGTGAAGGGTGGCGTGAGCGCTGAAATCAAAACAAAGTTGAGAGAACACAAATTTCAGTTGTGCGCTCATAAACACTTGCAAACACGCAAAGTACGTGAGAATGCATGTGCACACATACACTCTCACGGGCGCTGATACTAGTCGATTCGCTGCGGACACCTACATGTATGAACTGTCCCATCTATATACTGTATGGTTAGTGGTACAACCCCATAAATATCGATGATAAAAAAGTGAAAAAATATCGACACCGTCCATGATGTATTGTTAATCGAATGGATAAAAAAAAAAACATTTTTCGGTTTTCGAAAAATAGGTTAAATAAGCTGAATAGGCCCTTTGACCCACTGTGCGCTGAATAGAATTCAAGCGAAAGCTATTTCTGTGGCAACCTTGTATCAGGGCGCTCTATACAAACTATTTTCTCAGTGTGAATGCTATTTTAACGACGGACTGATTGGTTTGAAGTCTTTTGGGGCCTAACACTAAGGATTTCTCCGCTTTGGTGGTGAAGACTATCTTTCCCTTAAGCCAGCAGGACGGGAAGTTTCCAATGGCAGAATCTTTTTAAATATACTTTGCTACCAGTTAAGTTATATATCTCTAACTCAGTTATAACTCTAACATTTTGAATTTCTGCCGTTATGACATTGTTAGCAGTTAGCAATTTTTAAGGTTTGAAGTTCATCATATTGCAATCGGAAACTTTGTCTCACAGTGGGATTATTTATTTGTTCCGATAATACCAATCTTGCAACGTTGCTATGGATTTGAGTGAAGCAGCAGAGTGGTGCTTAAATGCTTTAGGCCAAACAGACTGCATGAATACAGTAAAACACAATCCACTACAAAGGTCGATTACGATTTTTCCCAATAAGCGTGTTGGGTTCCACAGCCTGATCGAATCTATAGAATATAGCCAGTGTTGCAGCAGTAAAGTAAAATCTCTGTTATCATTGTTCATTGTTTGCACTGCCCTCTGTACCACATTGTCATATACACATATGCATCGTATTGCACATCTCCTATGGAATATCGAATACCTCTTTAACCGACCCCTCGCGTCTTCAATCTGACTCCGCCTTGAATCGAGCAAAACAAACAGACTCGTCGCGCTTTCCTCGTATACCTAACTCGAACTTTTCGCTATTCCTTCGACTCTGTATCGCATTAAATATATATCCCAGCATAAACCGTATTAAAGTGATATTTCGCAAAGTACGCTGCTGATAGACCTCAGTAGCTCAACAAAGTGTATTAATCCATTTTTATATCCAGTGTTCGCAGCAGTTCCATCGCACTAAATTACCACAAAAGAATACAAATATTTATAATATCGATATCCAAAAACTCAGCAATATTTGTTTTAATTGTATTATATTTAAATTCCTTAATCAATTAAAAAATTACCGATGTACTCTGATCCTGTTTCAGATTTGTGTGACTATTTTTATAGTTTTCCAAGATGAAGATATATTTTCAGAAAAGCTCATGAATAAAGTTCTGTCTTCACCACCATAAAACACCTTATGTTTATCTTGTTGCACAAATTCTTTGCAAACCATTCGGCGCTTTCGCCGAATCTTATGCGCTTATGCAACATTAAATTTACGCTTCGAACCAAACTGACGGTAAAAATTACCAAAACGGTAAAATTGTATGAGGTTTGGTGAAATAGATAGGCCTAAACTTTTATCCATAAATTTAAACAAACAATAACTTAAACGAATTCTAATTAATTTAAGGTATTATATAAATAAAACATAAAAAGCAATGATACATTCTGAATTTGCAAGCTTAACCCATTAAGGCCTGTATCCAGCACCGCGAAATTTTACTGAAAGTAATCTGCTCTTTATTTCGGATGTGTGGAACTCAACTAATGTAGTGTGACCAAGAACCTAAAAAGTGATTTGCCACTCTCATGAATCAGCTGTGTTTTGTAAACAGCGCCAATTTTGAAAATTAAACTAAAATTTAAAAAAGGAAGAAAAGTAATTCTGACGATGAAGTGATTGTGTTGGTAGTGGCACATATTGTTGTAAGAAGAAGTACAGCACAGTCGGAGCGCCAATATGTCAAAATTATCAAAATGCTTATTTTCCGTGATCCGCCAAAGACATGGTCTTGCCTCAACTGCTTTTATTAAAGCAATCTTCTCCTCACTTTAAAAATTTGCATATCTCTTTTTGGTTTTGCGCACAGATTTTGCCCCCACCTCTCACTTGTACTCCAGTAAAAATATGCACATATATTTTCTTGGCACCCATATCATCTGTTCTCACAGTCCACATTCGTGTGGATATCGATACTATCGATAAGAATTCGTGGATTCCGTTTACGTTGCTGGATACTGACTCCAGGAAAACACAAACGAAAAATTACTGGCCCCGTTTTTTTTATATGAAGTTTGGCAGTAATTTTTAGTTTCCGCGGTGCTGAATACCCAGATTTAAGGCCTGTATCCAGCACCGCGAAATTTTACTGAAACGAATCTGCTCATTATTTCGGATGTGTGGAACTCAACTGATGTAGTGTGACCAAGAGCCTAAAAAGTGATTTGCCACTCTCATGAATCAGCTGTGTTTTGTAAACAGCGCCAATTTTGAAAATTAAACTAAAATTAAAAAAAGGAAGAAAAGTAATTCTGACGATGAAGTGATTGTGTTGGTAGCGGCACATATTGCTGTAAGAAGAAGTACAGCACAGTTGGAGGCGCCAAAATGTCCAAATTATCAAAATGCTCATTTTCCGTGATTCGCTAAAGACATGGTATTGCCTCAACTGATTTTATTAAAGCAATCTTCTCCTCACTATAAAAATTTGCATATCTCTTTTTGGTTTTGCGCAGAGATTTTGCCCCCACCTCTCACTTGTACTCCAGTAAAAATAGGCACATATATTTTACTGGCACCCCTATCAGCTGTTCTCACAGTCCACATTCGTGTGAATATCGATATTATCGATAAAAATTCGTGGATCCCGTTTGCGTTGCTGGATACTGACTCCAGGAAAACACAAACGAAAAATTACTGGCCCCGTTTTTTTTATATGAAGTTTGGCAGTAATTTTTAGTTTCCGCGGTGCTGGATACCCAGCTTTAAGGACAAATGGGTATTTAAGTATGAAAGTAGTGAAACTCAAAGAATTTTAATTTTCAAATTTGAATAAGTAAAAAAGAAAGATGAACATACCATCCCAAATGCTATTTTACCGTTAAAAACCGTTAAAAACATTCGTTTTTGGTATTTTATGTAAGAAAAAATAACGGTTATATTTCGGCTAACGAAATTTATCAGCAAAATTTGGCATATGAAGGTTTGGTCAAACGGCTGTAACTCAGCCGGCTATCCATCGATTCTTACCTTAAACGACGCCTAATTAATGTGTGCAAAAAATTAATAAATTTGAATTTGAAAATTTCCAGACGTTAAGCTGCAGCTACAAAGTGTCTGTGTGGGATCTATAGCTGCATTTGTCAGCTTTTCAGAACTTCAAAGCTCAATACAACCACTTATAAGAACCTTAAGTTATGTGAAAAATGGAAATACTACCCTACCTCCGCGAAAAAAAAACAAAATTTAAAAAATTCTTTTAAAAAAAGTAAACAAAGAAAAAAAAAACAATAATTCTTTAAAAAAAATTTAAATCTTTAAATCTATCGGAAAAAGTAATTTAGGCCAGAGCGGGAAAAAAAGTTGAATTTGGTCGAGTAGTGTAATTGATACTCGATTATATCTTGTCCATGATCTTGTCGTTATGAACAGTTAA
The DNA here is from genome assembly GCA_008121215.1 of Drosophila athabasca. Lineage (NCBI taxonomy): Eukaryota > Metazoa > Arthropoda > Insecta > Diptera > Drosophilidae > Drosophila > Drosophila athabasca. The sequence continues at coordinate 24,224,832 of CM017796.1, read as the reverse complement.
TGTTAGCCATTTGCTTCTACGATTGCCTGGTTGTATAATATAATTATTATATTTCTCTTTATTTATATTTAATTTTTTAATTTCTTGGTAATATAAATAATAACTGTTTGGCTACCACATGACGTCACGGCGGGAACTCCAGAGCCGAAGACCATGGGAGTGTACGCAGAAAGCTCGTTTGCGACATGTTCGGTGTGTTATCTGACACATGTATATACATGTATGGTTAATGTAGCAGGGTATAAGTAGAACGGAGATCGGCACGCAGACACTCCCAAGATTGTGTGCGTAGAACGGAACAAAACACGACAGAAAAATGTTATGGCATTAGTGCCGACCGCTGTACGTGAGCAGAACCGCAGCAGAAGAACACCTTCCTATGCACATAAGAAGGCACATACAGTGCCGACCACTTTTTTAAAGAATTAAGCTCTACGTATCTGTCTGTAAAGCTGTGGTTCAATATTTAAATAAGATTTGCATAACCACTCTGATGAGCCACATAACTTTCCTTGGGTCCTTTACAGATTTGCAGCTTGCTGCCGAGCTTGGAAAAACGCTACTAGAACGAAACAAGGAGTTAGAAATATTTCTTAGGGAATATAAATGCAAGGGAGATGAGCAAGAGCGTGAAATAGTGGTAAGTATTTTCAATTTGTAAATACGACTTTTCCTTTTATCTGATACTAAAAAAGGACGGGTGTATATTAAATAATATATATAGTTATCTAGTAAATAAATAACAGCCAGAAGACTGTTTCCGAAGGAAGCGTTTCCGATCCTATAAAGTATATATATTCTTGATCAGCATCAATAGCCGAGTTGATATAGCCATATCTATCTGTCTGTCCGTCCGTTCGTCCGACGTCCGTCCTTCTTCTTTAGCGCAACAAAATTTTGTATCCAGACTCCTGTGATATTTAAAAATTTCCGTCCCTGTGATATTTAAAAATTTCCGTCCCGTACTCCAATTCAATTCACCCCACATATGACTAAAATCTGTGGAATCCACAATTTTTAAAATACGAGAAAACAAAAAACACAGAATCATGGAGAATGACCATGATCATATCTAACAGATTGCCGAATCTGGATCAGGTCGGATCATTAGCATGGCCAGAATAAACAAATGAAATTTCAGTCGCTACGCAACGCCTGCCTAGCGCTTATTCATACCCTCTCTCTATCCCACACAATTCCACGAGCAGTATATATAAATATAATATATATGAAGAAGACATATGTATATAAAATAAAAATTTAACCAAAAATGGAAACAAATAACACCTAAAGCCAATATTACGATGCTTTATCTTTGTATTTTCGTTCTCCGGCGCAACAGCGCCCACATTGTTGAAAATGATACAACAGCTTAAACTTTATTTTTATTTTTTTTTTAGTCTCCTACCAAGTCAACACACTACATCCAGCGATTCTCCCACCTCTTCAGCCCCTCCAAAAAAAATCGGCATCCTGCTCCTCAAAATGGCTTTTTACAAGAGTTATAGCCTCCTCATTTGACGAAAATTTCTGTCCGCCAAGCGCAACTTTAATCTTAGGGAATAAAAAGAAGTCACTTGGAGATAGATCTGGAAAGCAAGGAGAGTGGGGAAGCAATTCAAAGAGTAAATCATGGATTTTTTCCTTTGCAACTGCTGATGTTTGGGAAGCTGCATTATCCTGGTGAAACAAAATTTCTTCTGCAAGTGGGGAAGTTTATCGTAGTAGACTCCCGTGTATCCCTCCACTTTTTTGATTGTGATTTTGTTTCTGGCGTATATGGTGTATCCATGCTTCACACAGTTATGAGTTGGCGCCAAAACTCTGATTTATTACTCGTAAATATCGCCAAGAGAGACTTGCAACAGTTCATTCGAACACGCGTTTGATCTAACGTGAGCAGTCGCGGCTCTCAACGGGCCGAGAGCTTTTTCATGACCAATTCGTTGTTCAAAATATGGCGAACGCGGTCTTTAGACATCTTGGTGATATTATCTATCTCTCTTACTTTGATTCGGCGATCGTCCAGAACAATTTGGTGTATTTTGACGATGTTTTCGTCAGTAGTCGCAGTTTTTAGACGTCCAGGACGTGTCTCATCTTCCAAGCTCGTACGTCCACGCTTGAATTCAGCAGCCCAGAACTTTAAAGTGGGAAATGATGGGAAATAGTCCACATACACAGCGTCAATTTTGATTGCGTAGGCGTATTTCCCTTCAAAAACATATATCTTATGACCGGACGACATTCAACTTTTTCCATTTTTACAAGAGCACTGATGCCGACTTAGTTAATCGATTGTTCAAGGATAACTAAAATATCCATGTGGCTGAAATTTTGGCGGGAATACATTGAAAGATTCCTAATCACAATACCAAAGTTTGGTTAATGTAGGAGGTCGTTTTCATTGTCAGGCTGGAAACTTATCGGTAACCCTCGTACATTCCTGCTTGCTTTGATACAAAAGTTGAATTTTGAACAGATCTATTTCTATACAGTGCTACCGCAGGGCATGCACTCTTGGTCACACTCGACCGCTAATAGTTTTATATGGCACGTTTTGCTAGCAAAAGTGTTTTCGGATCTGACTAGTAGGCTTAATATATAAAAATATCCCAAAGTGTTTGACTTAATTAATTTTGCAGTTCTGAAAAGCTGGAAAATGCAGCTTTGGAAGATATTAAGCTTTCAAATTAAAATTTCAAAATTTTGTTTGCGGTATTAAAAATTTCAGGAAAAAATACCGCAGAAAATTATGAAATTTGAATTTTAAATCTTTATATCTTCCAGACGTTAAGCTGCGGTTTGGATTTATAGCTGCATTTGTCAGCTTTTCAGAACTGCAAAGTTTAATACAACCATTTATAAGAAACTTAAGTTATTGGAAAAACAAAACACAACCTCTGAAAAAAAACCAAATTTTTTAAAAAATCTTGAAAAAAAAACCATAATTCTTTAAAAAATGTAAAATCTCCAAATCTATCAGAAAAAGTCATTTTGGGCCACAGCAGAAATGTCGTTTTGACTAGTGTTATTGGCTGCGTCGGCAGCGTCCGAAGCATCTTGACACATTGAACGCTGAGATCACTTTCCGTAGTACGCGTCTCAGCTTCGTAATCCAGAATATCGTCCGGATCTCTGTAATCGTAGCATCCACATTCTGATGCTTCATCTTGGCGTGGAAATTATTCACAATCATCTCCGTAAGACTGTGCTTCTGTGACAGAATTATCGGCCTCCTCGCACTGTATGGCATACACAATGCGGCATCAACTCTGCCATAAGCTCGCAGAACTACATGGTCGAATGTCGCTTCCTCTGGAGACCACCTTGCAGTCTTCTGTCGACCGCATTTCGTTTGGAAACGCCAGCCAACACATTCCCAAAATCGTCTGTTCTGCCTCACCTTATCCGATGCTCGCAACTCGTCCTGAGGGGTACAATGCAGTCTCCACAATAGGTGAGCTGGATGAAAACTGGCTACACTTATGGCTTCGCTCTCGGTAGCAAAGCTGCTCCACATAGTCATCCACATAATAACAATCGATGGTGGACTTTAAAGCTTTTGAATCCGTATGGCGAAACTGTTCCGCATTCACAGTCTTTACGTAATGCGCAGCGCTTGGCGAGCAGGCTGCTTGTAGATGTCAGGATCACTTCTAACGTCACTTATCTACACAGAAAGCGTTGAGAACATCTGTCTTCGGGTCGGATCAGAACTTGATGGAACATCTCCTTGATGTCACTGCAGACTCCGACGGCACCTTCTGGAAATTGAAAGAGAACAGCTTGCAAGGGTTTATAATTTTGAGGTCCTTTGGCCAGCGCCGAATTTAGTGATGTTCCTCCCGCTCTGGCTGCTGCTTCAAAAACCAGCCGAATCTTACCCGGCTTGTTCGAGTTTTCGACTCTAAAATGAGGCAGATACCAAAGCCTGTCGCTTTCCACAGCGACCTCGTTAGACTTCAACCGATGCGCGTATTGCTTAGATACGTAATCATTGATGATCCTGCTGTATTCCGGCGCGAAATGTCCGTTGCACTTCATCTTCTTCTCGACTTTGCCCAACCGCTTGTACGCCATATCATAGCTTTGTGGCTGCACAAAAATACTGTCTGGAAACGTTGCCCCAATCTCACCGTGGTATCCTCGAGTATCTTCTGTGCCCGCAAGTCGTCACTACCTGCAACTGGTTGCGCGAGCTTCACACAAAAGTTCTCGACATCGAAGTAGTCTTCCACCATCCTCTGAATAGTGTCATCCAATGACACAGGCTAGACTTCGGTGATGGCGTAGTTGAATTTCCGCTTACCGGCCCAAAGACAACCCAGCCCGGCTCCGTTGCGACCGCTTACGATCCCTGTTTGACAAACCGTCTCGTTCTAAGTGGAAATCCCAAGTGTCCATGATCCAAGCCAATAAGTGACTCCCCGATCGGGAGGATCGGATCGGAACGCTACTTACGTCCAATAACGGGCCGTTCCAAGACGGCGGCTGCACTGCTCACACCGACCCCGTTAGGTGGGATCGAATCGCTACTTACGTACAATAGCGGACCGCTCCAAGATTGCGCCTTCACTGACGCCGCACTACTCACCCCGATGCCGGCTGATATTACGGGATCGGTGGCCGTGCTCACATTGTTGCGGGCTCTTACCTCTTCAAGCTCCATCTCCAACGCTGCAATTCTCTTCAAGAGATCCATCATTAGTGGTGGCTTGTTCTGTTTTGGTACTGAAACTCCAGCTGTGGTCGTAATACTTCCAGCCTGGGAAGCTACTACTAATGCAGCCGTAGTGATTTGGCTAGGCGTCAGCGCATCCGTCGTAACTACGACTTTCGGCCTGTCTGCTCCACCACTACTTTCAGGTTGGGGAGCCGCATTCATTTTTGTAGGGGTCACTTGCCCCTCGGATCAATCGGGGACTTCGTCTGGGAGAGTGTTACATCCTTCTATTTTGCCTAGGACTGTCGGTGGTCCCACGGGAATTGTCTTAAACGGCCGTATTCCACCGCAAGAAGCAGTTTGTTTTGGTATACTAGATATATTAAAACACTTATCGCAATCGACTATCGTCCGGCGACAGTTGGTCGCCGTTTATTTCTTTATTTTTAGTGAGGGGTTTGAGAAAAAAAGTTTTATATAAATGTACTTAACAGAAACTGCATTTGTCCACCCTCCGCTTATAATTTGTGAACCAATTGTAAAAAAAACCAATGAAAATCCGAAAACGTTTTTCCGGTATGAAGTGGGGATTCGGTCCAGCGGGCTCTCGATGGCTATTTCTCAAATTTTTTCTCTTCCACAACGAAAAATACAAGTGTTCAATTTAAATGTCTTTATTACACTGGTCGCAGCCAGCGATATAAAAAAATACCCGACTCTAAACCCAGAACCGAGTTACATGCGGAGAGAGTCAGAGAGGGTAGCCAAGCGCAAGAAGCAAAAGTTCAAATACTTGAGTCGGCCGCGGACTCCAAAGCTGCTTATCGTAAATCTAATCTCGTAATAGTTGTATCGTAGTGCTTCAACTCATCTGCTGCAACAACCAAATTTGAATTCTGTTCCCGCCCAGCTATCGCGTTTGAGTGACAACCCTGACAAACATAGGTTTTTTGCGATTGACTGTGACTGGCAAACGTCAATTGCTACTTTGCTACTTTAGGACTTTGATATGCATTGACTGCACCATCAAGTGGCCCAAGCGACACCAGCCAATGGCTGTTACGCGCGGATCCCAGGCAATAACGCAGCCCACCTCCCGCCCAACCGACCGAGGGGCGCTGCCGCATAACGCGCGACTCGTTAACCGAACCGATCGCGGACATTTAGGAAAGATAGGTGTTAGACTAGGGTTCGAGGAAAAGTAGAACTAATCTAACTAAAGAAGCAAAGTAATTACGGAGAAAATGTAAGAGTATCATTAATTTAAGACTAGGAAGGGAGTTAGTGGTAGATATAATATGGTAGAGGAAATTATAATCCGAGCATAGGACCCTAAATGCTTCATGCAAGAAGTAATTCGATCTACAAAGCGGAAGAAACAACGGTGCATAATTCCTAGTGCTTCTAATAGGAATCGTGAAGTTTATGCGGCTCAACAGGTCAGGGCTATCTACGTCACCCTTAATCAAGTTGTGCACAAAAATCACGCCAAGCATTTTCCTACGATTAGCTAAGGTTGGAAGGTTTATTAAGAGCAATCTATTAGAGTAAGACGGCAGTCTCACACCTGCATCCCAGCTGATGCCGCGAAGAGCAAAAAGTAACAAGTTTTTCTGAACTGATTCTATACGTTCCTAGTGTACTTTGTACTCAGGGCACCATACGCAAGAGCCGTATTCTAAAATCGGACGAACTAGAGAGGTGTAGAGTTGTATATGTGTTATATAGGGGTCGTCAAATTCCTTTGACCACCTCTTTATAAACCCAAGCACGCTCATGGCCTTATTTACCATGGTAGAAATTTGTTCTGAAAACTTTAAATTGGGATCTAATAGAACACCAAGATCATCAACCCGGGTAATTCTCTCAAGAGATCTACCACAAAAAGTGTATGGAACCAGAAAGGCGTTGGAGCGATGAAAAGTCATTACTTTACATTTTGTAGCATTAAGGTTTAATAAATTTGCACAAAACCATGACTGAAATCTATCGAGATCGGATTGCAACCTGGATTGGAAAGAAATGTCCTTATACTGGACACAGAGCTTAACATCATCCGCATACATAAGTACTCGAGAGTATGTCAATACAACTAATGTGTATAAGTTCGTTCCGGTGTCGTAGTAGCTAATTCTCACTGTTTGATCCAGTAAGAACATCGTCAACGTAGAAATCCTCCAGCAGGATTTTCGCAGCATTTGGAAATTCATGATTATGATCCGAAGCCAATTGTTCCACCAACCGAACCACGTCGTCAAATTCCTTTGACCACCTCTTTATAAACCCAAGCACGCCCATGGCCTTATTTACCATGGTAGAAATGTGTTCTGAAAACTTTAACTTGGGATCTTACATTGTTAATTGAGAATATTATATAATAAAGAAACATGCCAATTGACGGTTAACCAGCATGAGTGCAGAATGATATTTAAATTATTTAAATGAAATTAAATGATGAAAACTTCAGTTTTTTTTTGTTTTTTTTTTTTATTTCAAACCATTGAATGCAATATGTCATTCAAATTTAGCACTCCATAAAATTAAATTGTTAGAAAAACTGGATGAACTGGATTTTCATTCGAGCTGGTTTTGGACGGCGATACCGAATGACAGTTTTACTAGAGATTTCAAATTTGACAAGGAGTTTCGTGAAATGGAAGTAAAGTCATTAAAACAAGTGAAATCTTAAAATATTTGAATGCACTTAAAACAGAAATTTAATAAGCTTTCCAGAACTGTATCACTACCTATAAAAAAAGTGTTTTTTTTAGTTAAATTAACTAGCGTTTGAAAATGCTACGCTGCTCCGTAGTTTTTCGTTTAGCTCTCGCTACCGCTCTCGTTTTGAACGGTAGCGGTAGCAAAGCCATAGCAAAAAAAAAAAAAGTATTAGCTCTGCTGTAGCCGTAGCTTATTCGCTTCATTTACTACGGCTATAGCAAGAGCAAAAAAATAAAACGATGTGCTCCGCTCTGTGGAGCGGTAGGCGAAAACTGGGAGCGAAATGAGAGCAGAGCAAAAGATGTTTTTTCATTGACTACGGCTCTCGTTTTGTTGTTGAGCCACGAGTTCATCTGCTGCCCAAAATAACGGTGCATTACGAACCAGCGATGAAGAAAACGATCACAGGGCCTAGCACTGGGCACACAGAGAGGGATAGAGAGAGAGAGAGCGCTCTAGAACCTACCGCACGATCGTTCTATACGTGTGTCTGAGATTTAATTGTATGTGTTCACACATTTTGGGTCTTGCTTGTATTGGTTGTTTACGACGACGCTGTTCAAATCGTTTTATTTTTTTGCACTTGCTATAGCCGTAGTAAATGACGCGAATAAGCTATGGCTACAGCAGAGCTAATACTTTTTTTTTCTGCTATGGCTCTGCTACCGCTACCGTTCAAAACGAGAGCGGTAGCGAAAGCATAGAACATCTTGGAATTAAATCGTGTTTACCACAAAAATTTCCCAGTCAAAATAGTTGTTTCAAGTAGATTAGTCATAACTTTGTTCACATACAATGAATTCCGAAATTCGACTGGATTATTTACAACATCGTCTTGATTGTGAATTGTGTCAATCGACCTATACACAACCATTTCTCCATTATTTGGAAGCGTTATGAAGCAAGAATTGTCTACGGGAAGTATGAAAATACCAATGTCTAACAGTTGTCTGGAACACACATCTGCAATTTAACACATACATTTGTAGTCAATCTAAGTGTTTTCAAGCACGCATTAATTTCATCAGCAGCAGTTCCTAGTAATATAAATATAAATTATAAAAAGTAATATAAAAAAAGAGGGGGGGGGGGGGGGGGGGGGGGGGGGGGGGGGGGGGGGGGGGACGTTGCAAAAGCCGCTGATCTACTTTATATCCGGTACGCAGTCAGTATATATGTGAACTTACGATTTATGTAATTTATATAATATATTTTAAATATTATATGTTCGTAAAGGGGCTAAATTGAATTTATGCAAACTAAAATTTCAAAAAATTAAGTTAAAATCTTTCGGAAAAATGTTATATATTAAATATAATCTGAATATGGTCATTTCTCTGATGTCGATATGGACGTTCGTACGCAATTCAAACTGTAAAAAAGTAAAAAAAAAAATCGATTTTCAAAATTGTTTTACCGTTATGATTCACCACTTGACTAGCCCGATAGCTGGTGCTAAGGGCGATTTTTTGCTACTGTTCGTTTTCGAGATAATTGCAAAAAAGCATGGTATTCGCACGGGACAAATATAGTAGTGGTTTTCGCGGCGACCAATTCAAACTCAGATTTCAGCGAAAGTTGAGGAGATACATGTATTTATGAGAATTTCTGATTAATGTTCTGCATTGATGACTCTTTAAAATGGTTATAATTTTAAGCATGTATGGGTTGCAGTTTTTTTTTTAATTCAATTTAAGCCTCTGTCGCACGGGACAAAAATTTCTTGGCTTTTCCGTTATCCGATATTGAGACAATTTTCTGGGATTTTTTTTGGATAGATCAATATGTAAGGGAGACTTTGAGTAAAAACTTTTATCAAGAATCATCTTTCTTATAGGCGAAAAAAATAATGGAAAACATGACAAAAAAATACCAAAAAAAAACCTCAAAAGTGAACTTTTGCTAATTTTAATAGGTTTTCAGATCAAAGTTAATAAAATTATATGTCAATTAATTAAATTGGCGGATTTTCAATATCTTTTAAAAATAAAATCCCGAGAAAACTATATTCAAATGCGTTTTTATTGAATTTTAATTTTTTGGCCTCGGTGGACCTCGTCAGAGAAATGCCCATATAATAAGAAGAGATTTTTGTTTACATATGTTTTTTACATCTATATTCTCCACATTTCACATATACACATTCGGCTTTACATATACATATACGGTTCGTGGAAGTGTGTACGAGAGAGAGAGAGGGGATGAGTAAGCGCTTGAAAGGCGTTGCGGAGCCAATGAAATTTCATTTGTTTCTTCTGGCCATACTAATGATTCGACCTGATACATGTTTGACAATCTGGTATGTACGGTTATTTTCCACGATTCTGCGTTTTTGGTTTTATCGTATCTTAAAAATTGTGGATTCGATAGATTTTCGTATTTAATGGGGGCGAAAACTTTGAAAGTTTGGTTTCCCTAGCTCCTACAGTCTCTAAGGACTAGGCGTCAAAAAAGACGAACGAGCAAAGCAGACGGGGTCGCGTGAGAGGGAGAGCGAGAAGGTTTTTTGGTTTTTATAGCTTTTATAGTCTCTGAGATCTAGGCGCTCATGAAGACGGACAGACAAAGGGGCGTGGCACAATTTCGAAACGAACTTGATTCAGTTTGATATCACAGGACCATGCAAAGAAAATTTGGTTGCTCTAGCTCTTATAGTCTCTGAGAACTAAGCGTTAAACAACACGGACGGACAGACAAACATGGCTATATCGACTTGACTATTGGTGCTGATCAAGAATATATATAATTTATGCGGTCGGAAACGTTTCGTTCTGTGGGTATCTTATACATATATTCCCATGCTCTTAGAGTATCGGGTATACAAACGCACGCTAACATCTGAAAAAATAAATTTTAAAAAATGCCATTTCCTAAACATTATTTAAAAAAAGTGCTAACCGTAAAAAAGTGTGTAATTCCTTACAGAGATACCACAGCCGCTACATTTTCCATTGATATTGTCTAATCTGAGAGTGAATGTTGTAAGGATGAACTATTACAAAAATGGGCTGGTCTCTGCAGCGTTTTTAACAAGCATGCTTTCATTGCCTTTAAGACCGCTTCCCACAAGGCACGAGGCGGAGTGAAGTGAAAAACTGTTTTCTTAGATTCTTGCACCAAGAAAATTTGGGACGTTCTCGCAAATTACATTACTATGGTTTGAAACGCTTTAAGCAAAGTAGAAACAAATTTGTTAATAAGTCTGATAGTAATTCGACATGTACAACTTTTGTCTCACGAAAATGAAACATATTTTTTATAAGGTGCGGTGCTGCGAATTCGTTACGTTGTCTTAAATGAACCACATAGATCCAGTCCATTTATAAAAAAAGGGAAGACGATTAAGAAAATCGATTATCAGGAACAGAACCCATAATTTGATTATGAAGTTTTGGCTTATAGTGAAAGCTGTGAAAGCCTTTACCTTATTGATTTTAAGCAGAACTCGCAAGCAGTGGTCCTTTTTTGCAGGCATAAAAGAACACTGTTGCCCTTGGACACGACTGAATGCGCTCATATGTAGCTCAACCGCTGAGAATATTTGGTCGCTGTCTTTATGCATATGATGACAAGATTTACTCTGCTGAAAAAAAGTGTCTTGCAAATGGATGTGCGTAAGTGTATTTCTTTCTCCCTTCCTCTGCCAGGCTTTGCCGACGATGAAATACAAATACAAAAACCTAACGCAACTAAAACAAAAAAACTCTTTGGGCTTCCACTTCGTTGGGTTTGTCTGTGTAATAGAGCTGCTTGTGTTTGTCTCCCAACAGAGTGAAACAGAAAGGTAAGAAGCCCATCACACTTAGTCCAGTGCCGGCCGGGTTTGGTACAGCATTGAATCTTCCCTTTTTCTTCGTCGTGAGACCTAATGTCAGCAGATATTTGATCCGGCTGCTCTTATAAAATTTGCTATCTTTCTGGGACATATCGTGAACATTTCCAAAATATGTGTTATGAAGGGCAAGCCCAAGTGTTGTAGCCATCTTCTGTTCTCCTGCTCTTTACAGCTTCGGCAAAAATCATTGCATGGGCACCCAGCCCGTTTGCATGGGTACCTATTAGCCAATGTCCCGTTAGGGAAAAAGGAGTTAAAGAAGCTTAGTCGGAAACCCTAGGAGAGATAATTTATAGATAAGAAGATTGTAATCAATTGAGTCAAAGGCTTTGCTAAAGTCAATATATACTACATCAGTTTGATACTTTTTAGCAAATCCGACAGTTACAACTGTGGAAATTTCGAGGAGGTTAGAAGAAACGAGCGACGTTTTTCAAATCCATGCTGAGATTCAGAAAACACGACACTACAAAAGTATTGGAGCTAAAAAGTAATCATCGAAGTAAACGAAGAGTTTAGGAATGGCAGATAAATTAGAAATACACCGGTAATTTGAAACATTTAATTTAGACCCCTCTTTATAAACGGGAATTATGTAGCATTATTTCCAGCAGTTGGAATATCACCTAACTCTAGAGAGAAGTTAAAAAGTTTTAAGAGGAGCACACAAAGAGATTCAGCACAAAGTTTAAGTACGCCACTCGAATTTGACCCAGTGGAAAACGAAAATATACATAATATTAAATTTTGTAAGAGGCCATCATAATCGATGAAGGAGGGATAGATACAAAAATAACTATTTAAAGGGATAGGATTTGGTACGAAAGTCGTTTGATGAGGATAGAATAGGATGAAGATTCATCGAAGGGACAGAGTAGCAACGTTGGAAAATGGAAGCTAACAGGTCGAAATGGCGCAATCGTTGTCAGCATAACTACCATTTAAGTGTATAGATGAAGGAAATTGGGAAAAATTAGGTTTAGAGTTAACTAACCTGAAGAATTTTGAAGGATCGCGTTTAAAGTAGAGCTTGCATTTGGCCGAATATTTATTGTGGCATAAAGAATTAAATAAAGAATTAAATAAGAATAGATGGGAATATCAGGTTATAGGCTTCAGAAGGGTACATATGTATATGATCCTTTCAGGTTGGGGAGGCGGAACAATAAGTGTTATAATCTTATAATCTTATATTATACATATACTTACATACATACACATACTTACTTATATACTACCTACTTATATTTAAGCTTACGAAAAGCGTACATACAAGCACATCTATTCTATGGTTAAGCTTACACCCATAGCCTATGATAGAAATAAATTTAGTCATAAAGAAACTTTCGATCAACGCTATTTATTCGGGACACCACAAAAAGAAAGGCAGCAGCAATGAATGTGATAGCCGTCCGATTCCGTAGTAAAACTAAATAATTGTTTTAAGAATTTTCGCTGGTTTATTTCTTCGCACATAACATTTTCGCTCATTTTTTTTAATCTCCAATGTGCTTATCCTCTTCTTCTTCTCTTCTTTTTTATCGTTCAAAGTCCAGCCGATCGAGATGGCACCTAACTAGCAATAAGCTTAGGTCTAGCGCTCTAAGGGCGCCAAACCTCGAATACCACTTTTCGTTACAATATAATAAATGTAATATAATAATATAATACCATACAATATAATATAAATATTTTAATACATTGATTATTTATATTATTTATGTGTATAACACTTACATATATTGTTTACCAATATTAAATTATTATTAATCAAAATTCTTTGCTTATTCACACGTAGAACCTTGAATACCATAATGGACAATTATTCCAATATAAAGTTATGTATGATATATACCATGTATGTCCGCTCACTATATTCGTACATTCTATATTAAACAAAATTATCATCTAAGGCATATAAAAACAGTTCTTCTGATAATATAATGCAAGTGCCTTCAAAAAGTGGAAACTCTAAATATCTCATACATATCTTGTTCTCTTTGGTAGTGACTGGATGTGTTTTTGTTTTGCGCTCCGCTAATCTTCCTTTTATTTTGACGCTATTCTTTCAAAATGAACCTTAAGTAAAATCCAAAATTAACCTGCTACCATAAAATCTATCCTTAACTGCGAGTGCATGCCCATTAATTGTGTAAAAACATATTTTAAAAATTATTTTTTGCGTTGGTGTGTTACAGTGTGTTTTTGCTGTTGCTTTTCGTAAGTACGCAATACATTTACCCGCTCTTATTTGTGCCAAAAAAACATGTAAGTAGGAGATGATCCATGATCAGCCGAGTATACTCTGCTGGCAGCACAGATAGCACGTAAAATGCGCTGGGTTTTCATTCCTCGTGAGGGATGCGCTGGGTTTTCATTCCTCGTGAGGGATGCTGTCTCAAAACTGAAGGGTTTGCATTACAGTTGTGAGTCATGCCGGGTGATTGAAAATGACGTGGTCATATTTATGAAGCAGACGCGAGAGGGTTTTAAGGAGCTAACCGTTGGCTTTAAAAATCAATAGCCATGAAGTCTCAATTTAGCGGTTTGCAAGTCTCCTAGGCGCCAGATGGTCACTCCGCGGGATCTGCAAATGCCAACTGTCACTCAGCTACCCTTTGCTAAAAAACGGACTCTGACCGCTCGAAATTCGCAGCAGCTTATATCGTTTGTTACTCCAAGGGCAACGACAGCTGCTGGTGATGCAAAATCGGTGGCCTTTTCACTGTCCAGATTCAGCAGGAACTGGAATTCCTGTGTCAACAACTGATTCTTACAAGATATGTATGAGATATTTAGAGTTTCCACTTTTTGAAGGCACTTGCTCGTTCTCAGTTTTCATAACTTGCTCGTATTTCCACCTTCTTCGGATATCGCAACTTACGAGCAGCATTTCCGCCTTAACCGCTATTTCTTCCTCGCTATCATATGATAATTCTTGGTGACTTCAACTTGCCAGGAATTGTTTGGTCTTCGGTAAACGAGTCTAATAGCCTAGTGTCCATTTCACGACATGACTTTGTTGACGGCTTGATTGACCTGTCTCTGTCTCAAGTTAACCATGTTAAAAATTCCTTGGGTCGATTTCTTGATCTGTGCTTTGTAACGGTTGCGACCTTAGCGTTTTTAACTCGAGTCCCCCCGCTCTCTATACCTGAAGATGCCTACCATCCTACTTTCGAAGTGTCGCTCGACCTAGGACGAACTGTACTGGATCGGTCGGGTAGACTACCTCAATGTGTCCGCTGCTTCCGTAAAGCCGAGTTTACGAAGCTTAATAACCTCATTAGGGATTTTGATTGGTCCGCTTTATATTTGTGCAGTGATGTTACGACAGGCACAAACATTTTCTATGATGCACTGGACTCACTTTTTGTCTCTTGTGTCCCACTTTCCTGTCCGATTAGATCAAGAAAATTCCCTTGGTTTATCAAGGAGCTATCTCATCTAAAAAACTTAAAATCAAGACTTTATAAAAAATTTCAAGAAGTTGGCTCTCCTTCTTCTCTTTCTCATTATGTAATAGCTCGGTCAAACTTTTCAGTTCTTAACGCTCAATGCTATCAGAATTACCTATCTCGATGCAGGATACGTTTTTCTAAGGACCCCAAACAGTTCTACAGCTTCGTAAACAGTGAGCGTAGAACGTCCGCACACCCATCCTCGCTATCCTTCCTTAATACGTCGGCAGATAATGATCAGGCAATTGCCGATCTTTTTGCCCGTTTTTTCCAAACTACCTATTCGCAGGACGTTTACTCTGGTCAGCCGTATCCATACGGTTTACCGAAGTCGAACGGCATTTTCAGTCCTTTGCTAAATGAAAGCTCATTGCTTCATGATCTACGAACAGTAAAGCCGGTGTTCTCACCGGGTCCGGACGGAGTTCTCGGCTGTGTACTCAGGTACTGTGCCGAGTCTCTGTGTGGGCCGTTGCTTAAACTATTCAACCTATCTATAAATTCTTCATGCTTTGCCCCGATATGGAAGGAGTCTTTTATAATTCCTCTCCATAAGAAAGGTAGCAAGTCTGACGCAATGAACTATAAAGGTATATCTAAGTTATCCGCTATTCCTAAAGTGTTTGAGAAAATTTTAACTCCGCACCTGCAGCACCTATGCAGATCACTTATATCTCCAGCTCAACATGGATTTAAAAGGCGGAGATTAACCAATACTAATTTATTGGAGTTTACTTTCTTCGTCATTAAAGGCTTTCAAGGTAATTTACAGACGGATGTTGTTTACACCGATTTTAGTAAAGCGTTCGACTCTGTAAACCATTCCCTCTTAGCACAAAAACTTGACCTTCTAGGGTTCCCGCCCAATCTCCTGAGATGGATCTCTAGCTACCTTTGTTCTAGGTCTCAAAGAATCCTTTTCAATAACGCCCTGTCCTTACCAATTATGGTGACTTCGGGCGTACCACAGGGCAGCCATCTAGGCCCCTTACTCTCTACACTCTTTATAAATGACCTGCCTTCTGTATTAACATACTCTCGAGTACTTAAGTATGCGGATGATGTTAAGCTCTGTGTCCAGTATAAGGTCATTTTTCGAGTAACGGAATTTATCAACAAAATTCGGAAGTGTAATTTTTGGTCAAACGGCTGCAACTTGGCCGTTAATCCATTTTTAAGAGCGATACCTTAAACGACGCCTAATTAATGTGTCTATCTAAAACTAAAAATGTTAGCCATTAAATATTTTTTTTCGACTTTTCCTGAATTTTCAATGTCAAAATTTCGGGAAAAAATACCGGAAAAGTATTATGAAATTTGAATTTGAAAGCTTAATATCCTCCAGACGTTAAGCTGCAGCTACAAAGTGTCTGGGTCTGATTTATAGCTGCATTTGTCAGATTTTCAAAACTGCAAAGTTCAATACAACTAGTTATAGGAAACTTCAGTTATGTGAAAAATAGAAGCACTACCTCTGAAAAAAAACCAAATTTTTAAAATATTCTTTAAAAAAAGCTAAACCTAGAAAAAAAAAAAAGATTCTTTAAAAAGTTTTAAATCTCCAAATCTATCAGAAAAAGTACCATATTGGGTGACAGCGGAAATGTCGTGTTGACATAGAATAGAAAAAAAAACATGAAAAAATGATGCAATCCGTACGTTCGCGACGGATACTTAATTCAATTAAAAAAACCAATAGAGATAATTTAATGTGTAAATGCTCGATAGGAAAAAGTTGTGAAAAAAAACCAGAAGAGCGTGTAAAATTATGTAAAAATTATTAAAAATTATGTGTTTCTGGTGAATTTCGGTTGGAAAACGAGACCAGAGCCGCAAAGAAGCAGTAAAGGTGCCGTGGGGTTATTGACGCCGATCCCAAAATTTGATAATTCGACCCATACGGTGACTCAGACCCTCGATAATGCAGTGTCAAATAAAAAGTTTAAGGTGCTACAGATTTTAAACAAGAGGAAAAACAAAAAATGTTTAAACGCCAATTTGTTTTATGTTTTATCACATTTATTTATTTATTTTTTATTTATTTATTTATTGGCCAACGGTTGAACCTTAACTGGCTAAACTAGCTTACATCTATCTTAAATAATACAAAGAAATCAACAAAAAAAACAATTAACAATGAAACATGAAAAAATCAGACAGTAATCGTCTAACGGCTGCTTTCCCATGGCAGAAGTTGAACCGCATCCCAGCTGGCAGCGCATTATATTGGCGAAGAGCCCTACATATAGGTTCGTTACTTCCGTAATTGCTCCGGTGGAGATCAATAGCAAAGAGTGCGTGGTCCCTAAGGCTCCTGGCAGGCGTATTGAAGCCAATCCTATTAAGCAGGTCAGGGCAATCAATATTCCCCACTACCAAGTCATAAATAAAGATTTGAGCCGCAATGGTCATACGATCCTCGAGAGAGGAGAGATGCACAAGGCGACATCTGCACTCATAGGATGGCAATGGGACTGCAAACTGCAAAGGCTGGAGTGCAAACTTCAAAAACTTCCTCTGCAGTCTCTCGACGCGCGCAATCTGACCAACCCCAGTAGGGTTCCAAACCACTGAAGCATACTCAAGGCGCGAGCGCATGAGGAAAGAATATAGACTTAACCTTGTGTATGGATCGTTGAACTGGGATGAGTTGCGCGTAACAAAGGCAAACATGGCATAAGCTTTCGGCAAAATATAATTCAGATGTTCCACAAACAAAAATTTGGAATCAAACAAGATGCCTAGATCGAGTATCTCCGTCTGCTTTAAGAGCGGAAGGCCATCTATCGAGTACGAGGTCAGGACTTTAAAGGTACACTTGCCATACGAAACGAAATAACATTTTCTAATATTAAGTGGGAGCAAATTACGTGTGCACCAACGAGCAACTTCATCCAGGTCATGCTGAAGAAGGATACTGTCTCCTAATGATTTGACAGAGCGAAAAATCTTGAGATCATCAGCGTAAAGCAAATACTCAGAGGCTCGAATGCTAAGACATATGTCATTGATAAAAATAGAGAACAGCAGCGGACCAAGAGCGCTGCCCTGTGGAAGACCGGAAGTAGCCAAATATGGGTCCGACTGCTTCCCATTCACCAATACAACATACTCTCGCTGCTCAAGATATGATATGAGCCAACTGAGCAAGCTCGCATGAAAACCCAGCCGATGTAGCTTGGCTACTAGAGCACAGTGGGAGACTTTATCAAAGGCCTTAGCAAAGTCAGTGTACACAACATCGACCTGGGAGTGCTTTTCAAAGGCACGTGTGCAGAAATTACTGAAGGCGATCAGGTTCGTAGCTGTTGATCTACCCGGCATAAAACCATGCTGCTTTGGGCTGATGTATGACCTCGTGAGAAAAGTAATCTTTTTGGCAATGATACGCTCAAAAAGCTTTGAGATATTGCTGAGTTTGGCAATTGGTCTATAATCAGAGATATTATTCTTCGAGCCTTTCTTAAAAACAGGAGTGACTGTGGCAGCTTTCAACTTACCAATAAACCGACCCGCTAACAAGGAATTCATGAAAAGAATTTTCAGCGGCGCACAAAAAGCATCACAACAATTGCGAAGCAGGAAGGCAGAAATACCATCACTGTCGGGCTTATTAGAATTGTCGAAGTCAGCAATAGCCTCCAAGATGTCCCCCTCCAATATATCAAGTGTGCCAATATTGACAACCGAAGGGATGGAGTCAAGGATATTCGAATCATGCCACGTCGCACATGGCTCAAAATTAGACCTGAAAAAAGAAGCAAAAAGGTTTGCTATGCCACTGTCAGTATTAGCGCTACAGAGACCAAGATACATAGCTGAGGGAAGACCACTCGTTGACCTCTTAGAGTTTATAAAGTGCCAAAATGACCTGGGATTAAGTTTGAGCCCCCTCTCAACGTCGGCAATATATTGATTATATAAAAATTTGTTGAGAAACGAAAACTCCCGTTTATGCTGCACATACCTGTCCCAATCACCAGGGTCCCGGGTCCTATTAAAACGCTTAAAAAACTTATTGCGCAGATTTTTGTACCTAACGAGCCCCTTAGTATACCACGGTAACCTATAGGAGCCACGCACTCTTCTGGAAGCATTTTTACCAACAAAATGACGAACAGTTTCAATGAAAACGCTATAACAAGTATCAACACTAGGATGCGATAGAACAGACGCCCAGTTTACATTAAACATATCATCCCGTATAGCATTCAGGCTTACATCAGTAAAATAATAATGAGAATCAAGTTCCGCTCGAGGCGAGTAACAAATGAATTTAACTGCTAGTAGCAATGGCATATGATGCATATCGCATTCTACAATCGGCTGTTCACAGCGCGTTACACGGCAATCAACATCAGGTCCAACGAAAACTAAATTTAGAATCTTATTTAACCTATTAAATACATTATTGACTTGGGATAAACCCACACTAAAACAATCATCCAAGCAAAGAATTTCCTGCTGCAAAGGTCTTTTAAATTCGCATGCATGCTGGTAATATTTCGCATATGCGCCTTGTAGACCTCATAGCTACTACAAGGCGGAATGTACGATGCACTGACTACCAGAGCCTCCGACTGTCCGGCCACCAACACACCAATCTGATCCAACATAGTGTCTCCATCCAAGAGACAAATGGGATCACATTGAATCGTGCGTCTAACGGCCACAATGACCCCACCCCCTCTGCAGCGATTCGTCTTGGCACAATCTCTGTCCTTACGAAACACTTGGAAAAGGTTGGGGTCAAAATACTCGCTGTCGAAGAAGCTATCGTTGAGCCAGGTTTCAACCACGACGATGACGTCGAAATCGCACACAGCGGTTGCCAAATATACAGCCTGAGCCTTAGTGCGCATGCCCGCTACATTCTGAAAGTAGATGCTTAAGGATTTGGTCCCTTCCATAGGCATGATCACGGAGGGTAGCAGCGCTGAACGGCCCGAGGGCACGGAAGCATAATCCTGAGAAGGGCTTGGCATGTCACAATCAGCAAGAGGGGCGCGGCTCGTGCGTAAAAAACGCCCAAACGCCGTAGTCCGAAACCGCAGCACACCTTCCTCGACCAGACGATTGAGCGGGGCAGCGGCGGGGAGATCCATACTGGGTACTGTGGGCAAAGAGAGTTCTCCATTTGCGAGCGAACGACGGGCTACTGACTCTCCCAAGTGTCGAGTGCAGCAACGGCGCAAGCCAAGCACACGAAGACATGCGTTGTCGAATTTTGTAGTAACGACGATGTCAGAGGCGCACTTCGATGACATAGAGCGCAAGCAAGAGCGTCGACGTCTATACCAGCAGCAGCCGTGCGAATATCGGACAAAGCGCAGAGCGAAGAAGCGGCACTGTGTTGTTGTTCCGCAGAGGAATGCCAGACGTGATGCAGCGAGCCAATGCTGACTTCGTAGAGGCGAGAATTTGAATGCAGAATATGTCGTAAGGAGGCGGCGAACCAGAAACCATGGGCGCCGCTCACTGGGGGTTTTTTGAAGTGGAAGGAACTGGATCTGGAGCTTCCGTAGTCGGGGTGGACGTCCGTACTGGCACAGCTGTCAACAGATTAACTGCCGTAATATCTGCTTCCGGCCTCTGCCTATGCACAAAACGGGAAACCCTTACCGACACTGGCCAGAATTTCTCCTCAAAGACGTCAGGGAACAGCGGCTCAGGTACACCAAGTTTGAAATTGACAAACTTCAATGCAGATAGATCAGCGTCCCGCTTGACCAATTTCGCACAAAAAATTTCCGTCTCAGACACCTTGAGCTTATCGGCAACAAATCTCACCACCGCCTCTGGCTCCGTTGCAGTAGAAAATCGACCAATATGCAGGTATTTTCTGCTCTGCAATACATTTAGCTGCTCACAGCTCGGCGCAATGCCTAGCAAACGCTTCGTCTTCTTTGTGCGGTTCTTTCTCACTTTTCTCCGCACAGTGACAAAGCCATCTGAAGCAGCTGATCCAGGGTCAATAACCGCAGTCGATGTGGCGGCCACTAGCCGCGGAGACTGCAACTCAGCCACAGATATGACATTGTCGGCTTTCTTCCTTGCAACAGCCGGCTTCACCTTCTTATTTAAAGTGACAGGGAGGGCAGCCATAAACTCCGACTTGAGCTCCCGATAAAGGCTCTCAAGCTTCAAAACCTTGTCGTTGAGTTCGTCAATTTTCGAGTGCGAGTCATTCGCAATCACACAATTGTCGCACTGCCACATAAGGTTAGGCAGATTAACCAACATTTTCACCGCATCAGCATGCAAATCAATGCACGACAGATGAAACGCACGGCGGCACAACGACGAACAGCGTACGGCATCAAAGCCACGAAGCTGAGCGGCCGTAACATCCAAATCGCATTCCGAGCATTGATAAAACATAGCGAATACACGACCGAACGCAGTGAAAGCTGACTGAAGACTGATAAGGATTTAAAACTGATTTAAAAAAGGAACTTTATTTGCTGTTTAAATATTGCTCCATTTTAAAAATCAAATAAAAACTTAAAATATATCTTAAACACAAGTCCTAGCTTGAAAGATGCAGCCACAAACCAGTTTAATATTAGTCGAATAAAAAGTTAAACTGGTATTTTAATAATTAGTATGTAATCCCTTAACCTTTATTACGGCTCTGAACATACTATTGATGGAAGAGATCAGCTTTCGAGTGGTTTCCGGGCTTATTTTGCTCCATTCCTCCAGCAGAGCTTTTTTAATACATGCTTAAAATTATAACCATTTTAAAGAGTCATCAATGCAGAACATTAATCAGAAATTCTCATAAATACATGTATCTCCTCAACTTTCGCTGAAATCTGAGTTTGAATTGGTCGCCGCGAAAACCACTTCTATATTAGTCACGTGCGAATACCTTGCTTTTTTGCAAATATCTCGAAATCGAACAGTAGCCCAAAATCGCCCTTAGCACCAGCTATAGGGCTAGTCAAGTGGTGAATCATAACAGTAAAACAATTTTGAAAATCGGTTTTTTTTTACATTTTTGCAACTTAAAATGCGTACGAACGTCCCGTTCGACATCAGAGAAATGCCCATATGAATATTTTAGAAACCCTATGTTCTTGTATTCTCTTGTATGCCTCCCTTCTTTCTGTCTTGTTACCCCTGATATTTTTTTTTATCATGTATTATTTTTCTTCTCAGCATCTTCGTAAGCATATTAATGCCATGACGGAAGTTAACGATTCTCGGCTTAAAGTTTATGAACAGCTAGAAGTAGGTATTCAGGACCTAGAACGAGCAAACCAACGCCTCATCATGGAAAAAAATTCCGATAAAAAGCAAATTAAAACGTAATATTTTTTAAGTACTATATTTTAATATCTTAATATCTTAATATTTTTTATATAGGATATCTTCCAACACTGAAATATTGGAATCCCGCTGCGAGGAGCTCAGCCAAATGCTAAACGAATCAAAGCAGGCCCTTAGTATTGAGCGACGGAAAAGTGATCGGTTGCAACAAGAACTTAATAGTAGCGTGTCTCTTACTGATAAAAAACCTGGCGATCACAGTGACCAACGCATAAATTCTCGTAATGACTATAATGTAAAGGTATGCCAGAACCAGAATAAAATCTTGGGGATCCAACACTTAGTTACACTTGGAGGCAAGGCCGTGCCAAGGGAGGTGCGAAGTTAATCTTAGTTAATCTTAAGTTACAATTAAGAATTATTACATTTTGAAAGGAAAGTCTAAACTTGAATGTCGCTGGCCGATTTAATGTTCGGTTTCCGACGGAAAAAGATAGAAAACGACTATTCTAAAGCAGATGATGAAGATGTCAAAACCTTAAGCGACTGTATTCTCTAGAAATATGACCTGAATGTTACTGAGTTACTCGTTGGTACAGAATTAAATTGCTCCCTGTCAAAATTTTCACATTTTTTATTTTAGCAAGTGTATCATTACGTAATATTCAATAGATGGCCATGCGTTCTTAAAGCCAACTGAGATAATTGATCTAGGTGTCTTGTTTGACCCCAAATGTCTTTTCTCCGATCATATGAATTTAATTTTCTCAAAAGCCTACGCTATGTTCGGTTTTATAAAGAGCAATGTATCCTGATTCCAGAACCCATACAAGAGGCTAGATCTATACTCATTCCTTATGCGCTCGCGCCTTGAGTTTTTTTTTGGAAACCCATTGGTGTCGAATTTTGAACGTTTTCATCCCATTGCAGTCGTATGAGTGTATCTGTCGTCCCTCTAAGATCGAATGGTCATAGCGGTTCAGACCTTCCTCCATAATTCTGTAGTGGGAAAAAACGATTGCCCTCACCAAGAGTAAACAAGATTGGCAAGATGCACCCTTTATAGTTTATCGGCAACAATGAGCCCTTATGTAGGGCTCTTCGCCTGTATAAAGCGCTGTCAGCTGTGATGCGATATTACTTTTACCGGGAGAAAGGAGAAAACCGTCCGTCAGACATCTATATCTTAAAATTTCTACATATGTTCGAGGAATAGTGTGGGAGAGAGAGAAATGGAATGAAAAAACGCGAGGCTTCGCCGTCTTTAAAATTGTGGATGCCACAGATTTTCGTGCCGGCGATTCGTCATGGTATTTTCTCTGCCGCTGCTGCAGTTGTGTGCGAGACGAAACGATCGACGACTCTCTTCCTCGCTCATTTTGTGGTGTGATGTTGGATATCAGATAGATCTGTCATAGGAGATCGTTCTCTCTCGTTCTTTTTCGTGGAGACGACATTTCTATCGCTTGTTCTACCGGTCTCTCGGTTCTGACCCTGCCTGTGGTTCTCTCTCGGCTCTATCGGTGTACGTCGCGTGGGTGTTAGAGAGATCAGAGATGGATGATCTCCTCTTGCTCTTGCTTTTTTTTGTGGTGAAAGTTTGGTCAAACGGTTGTAACTTAGCCGTTGATTCATCGATTCTTACAAACGATTTCTTAAACGACGCCTAATTAATGTGTCTATCTAAAACTAAAAATGTTAGCCATTTTATATTTTTTTTTTCGACTTTTCCGGATTTTTCAAAGTCAAAATTTTGGGGAAAAATACCGATAAAATTATGAAATTTGAATTTGAAAGCTTAATATCTTCGAGACGTTAAGCTGCAGCTACAAAGTGTCTTGGTCGGAATTATAGCTGCATTTGTCAGCTTTTCAGAACTGCAAAGCTATATACAACCAGTTATAGGAAATTTATGTTATTTGTAAAATAGAAGCACTACCTCCGAAAAAAAATACCAAAGTTTTTAAAAGGTTAGGTTAGGTTAACCCGGACGACCCTCCTGGGGTCTCTCATAGGCCAGTATGGCCCTTAGTAATCCGGTTTATTATGGACCTTGTTACGCGGGTGCTAGTGATGGTTTTATATCACCTAAGATTGAGGTGTTCTTGGCGAAGGCCAGCAGTTCCCTTGGCGACCTCCTGGAGGCATCTTCCAGCGATGTCAGCGTCGGTGCGCCCAGGTACCTTATCCTGGCCCGTGAGAGAGCCGGGCAGCTGCAGATCAGATGTTCCAGGGTTTCGATAGCCCCAAGGTCCTCACATTTCCTGCAGCTGCTCCTGTCGGTGATGTTTAGTTTGGCTGCGTGTGATGCGGCCAGGCAGTGACCTGTCAGTATTCCCACCAGCAGTCTGCAATCTTTCCGTGGAAGGTGCAGCAGATAGTGGCTGAGTTTCTCGCTGCGTTTTTTGCACATGATTTTCGAGACTCTGCAGTTGGTCGTGCTCCTCCACCTGCTCTCGTTTTCTAGTCTAGCCAGCTTTTCTAGATCGCTCTGTAGCGTTCTGAGTGAGACAGGCACGTTTTCTGCTCTTTCTCTCGCCAGCCCGACGCCTTCCTTAGCCAGAACGTCCGCCGCTTCATTTCCTTCAATGCCCTGATGGCTGGGAACCCAGTAGATCCGCACTGACTTGGTCGTGCTTAGTGAGTCTAATGCTTCCCTGCTCGCCAGGACACTTCTAGAACTGACCGTGGACGACTGCATGGATTTTATCGCCGCTTGGCTGTCTACAAACAGATTGACCACGTCATGTGATCGCCCTGCTTGTTGTGCAACCTCTGCTGCTTTCCTGATGGCAATGACTTCCGCCTGGAATATGCTGCAGTGGTCTGGTAGCTTGTATGACAGCCCTATTTCGGGGTCTGTGCAGTATATGCCGGCTCCTTCGATCCTTCGATCCTCCTTCGATGCCTTCGATCTGGCCTTTTTTCCATTCTTCCGGTCCCAGAAATGCGTTTGTGTTGATGTCGAGACACGTTCGAGGGGTCATGTAGTCAGTATTACTGATCATGTCCCTGCCGATTGAACTGTGCCCGTATGCTTGTGGCTGCATGTTTCCTGAGGCAATGAGGCGCTGAGCGGCCTTTCCAGCCGTCAGGTGCGCGTGGATATCCAGGGGGTCAATTCCGAGAATGGTTTCGAGTGCTTTTGTTGGGGTTGATCTCAGTGCCCCCGTGATGCAGAGCAGTGCCTGTCGCTGAGTCTTTTCCATAAGCTTGTGGTACGTTTTCTTTTTAGTAGCTTGCCACCACACTAAGACTCCATACAGCAGAGTTGGTCGCACCACCGATATGTAGATCCAATGCATTAGAGCAGGTGACAGGCCCCATGTGCTGCTGAGCATCTTTGTTGATGCATATAGCGCAATGGTGGCCTTCTTCACCCTTTCCACTACATTGGGTCTCCATGCCAGCTTGCTGTCCAGTACTGTGCCAAGGTATTTGACTTGTGTTTTTGGGGTTAGCCTTGTTTGATCGATTTTCGGGGGATCCATGACGGTACCTTGTACCTCTTGGTGAAGAGGATGAGGTCCGTCTTGTCCGCGTTGATACTGAGTCCTACTTCGTTCGCCCACTCACATATCTCCCTGAGTGTGTTTTCCATTATGGAGCTGAGTGTCGATGGACATACACCCGTAATAAGTATGCTTATGTCATCTGCATAGGCTGTTATTTTTGGGGCTCTCCTTTCGAATCTCTTAATTAGGTCGTCGACCACCAGGTTCCACAGGAGGGGCGACAGTACTCCACCCTGTGGTGTGCCTCTGTGTGCCCCTCTTACTATGGAGGCGGTACCCCATTCCGATTGAACCCGTCTACAACTGAGGAGATTCTTTATCCAGTGGTTGATTGCCGGGTGTGCGTTGGTTGCTTCTAAGCGACCCATTATTGCGCTTGTGGCCACGTTGTTGAATGCTCCGGAAATATCGACAAATACTCCTAGTGCATATTTCTTGGTATTGAGGGCTTTCTCGACGTTAGCTACTAGCGAGTGTAGTGCTGTTTCTACCGATTTCCCTTTCGTGTAAGCGTGCTGGTTGCATGACATCAGTCCCCCTACTTCCTCTCTGATGTGTAGCTCCAGCAGCTTTTCTAGCGTTTTCAGTAGAAAGGAGGTGAGGCTTATCGGTCTATAATCCTTGGGATTAACATGGCTGCACTTTCCTGCCTTCGGCAGGAAGACAACTCTTGAAGTTCTCCAATGTATAGGTATATAGCCTGTCCTCAAGCATGCCGTATAGATAGCGAAAAGCCATGGGGTGATCACCTCTTTGGCCACCTGCAACATGGCTGGAAATATCCCATCCAGTCCAGGTGCTTTAATGCCTGTAAAGGAGTCTATGGCCCATTGGATTTTCTTGTGAGTTACTAGTCCTGTGGGGATGGTTTGTTCCTCTGTCGCTGGGTCATGTTGCGTTGTGGCATCAGTGACCTCGGTGCATCCAGGGAAGTGTGCCTCCATTAGTGCTGTCAGGGCTTCTTCGCTGCTCTCTGACCATTGTCCATTGTTGAGCTTGAGCTGACTCTGTATGGTGGGCTGCTTGGAGAGCAGCTTCCTGAGTCTTGCCGTTTCGGGCACCTTCTCGATGTTGGAGCAGAAGTTCCTCCACGAGCTGCGTTGTGCCTTGCGTATCTCTTTCTTGTAGTTTCTGAGTAGGTTCCTGTATTCCTCGTTTATAAACTCTTCATTCGCTTGTTTGGCGAGCTTGAAGAATTCCCGGAGGTTGTTTCGAAGGAGGGAGAGCTCTCTGTTCCACCAGAGTGGCTTGTTCTTCTTTTTCGTACTCGAGGGTGGGCATGCTGCACGGTACCCGCCCAGTAGCTCCTTGGATAGAGTCCCAAGAGACTTCTCTATTTCGTCAGCCGATTTTACCGACCCCGGACCGACCGCGAGCTTCGAGGTAACCGTCTTTTTGAACTTTTCCCAGTTTGTCTTCCGGGGGTTCCTATAGACGGCTACCTTCGAGGTGTGTTTAAAATTCGTATTTAAACTGGATATACCTGTGATCTGAGAAGGATGGTCTTTCGAGGACCCTCCACCCAGTCACCGCGGCGCTCCTTCCCGTTACGAGTGTAAGGTCTAGCACATTTGATGAGGTTGGACCTACGTATGTGTAGTCCGCCCCCACGTTTGCTACTTCTATGTTAGTGGAGAGTATAAATTCTAGAAGAGACTCACCTCGGTCATTGGTGTCGGGGCTTCCCCATACATTGTGGTGGGCATTAGCGTCCGTACCAATGAGTATTTGGTAACCTTTGGATCCGGTTTCGTCTACCAGACTCCTTAGCTCTTCGGGTGTTGCGGGTCTGTCGTGTGCCATGTAGCAGGAGGCTACCAAGAGGCGCTTCTCCTCGCTTTCTAGCATCACTACTGTTAGGTCGTCTGTGCTGTAATGAGACATAAGGTGAGCATGGATCCCCTTTCGTACAAGTACGATGGTTCTGTTCCTGCTTACCGGTGTTGTGTAGAACGAGTTATATTTAGAGGACTTTAGTCCGGCCACAGAGTTGCCTGAAGCAATCCATGGCTCTTGGACTAGAGCTATGTCGACGGGCCCTTGCTCCATGGCTATGAGGAGCTCCGTCGACGCCACCTTGCTTTTATGCAAGTTGAGCTGCAGCACACTCAGTGGCATGGGTGGCTGGCTCAACTCCGCTCGACGGGTTGACTACAATCGTCACATCACCGTCCTCCTCCTCCTCCGACTCGTCCAGCGCAAGCCCCTGGGCGGCCTCCACGATGGTGTCCAGAACTAGGTCCTTCTCCACTTCGCCTGCCTGAAGGGTGTGCGCGTCCTTGTCCCCGGGGTGGCGCTTTTTTAGGCGCAGGTATACACTGCCCATGCCCCACGCCATCTTCCCGAATCTGGGGTATAAGAGGTCCTCTGCCTCTTTATTTATTTGGAGGATTGCACACTGGCCCCCCTCATTGGGTAGCGGACTCCCAGTGTGCAGCACCTTCCAATCACCCGTTGGGATCTCGGGATTTTGTCGCTGTAAGAGCCTCAGCGCCCTGTCTCCTTGGATCGCGATGGGGAAGACTACCTTCGCCTTCGGTATAGACGGGATCAGCTCCCTGTCTACCACCTCCAGCTTGGCGCCCTCCCACATCGCTTCCAGTTGGCCGACAGTTTGCGTTAGCCACCTACGCGTTGGGTCATCTTTGCATTTGAGGATCTTAACCCCATTCAGCCACCCAGCGCCATCAAAGGTGGGCATGGGGGCTGCGGGATCCTCCTCCATTCGTGCAAACAATGAGTCGACGAGCCGCGCGTGCACCAGCTTCCACTGCGCCGCCGTCATTCTCCCGTTCTCATCGCTACGGTCGATCAGCGCCACGATCAGATGTCGTCTGGCCGCATCACTCGCCGTCCGCGACTTCGGGTGTTGTGTCGGTGGGATCGCCACTTTCTGTGGTGGGGCTGCGCCCTTCGGCCCGCGTTGCCGCTTGCTCGCCGGAGTGTCTTTACTGGCACTCTCAACGGAGCGTTGCCTCTTGCACGCCAGCATCTCCTCCACCTTGTTGGCGTACTTCCCGATGGATGCCCTCATCTGGGGCATTTGCGAGAAGTGCCTTCTGCCCTCTTCCACCCGCTGTTCGGCCCAGGTTAGCCTGGCTTTCTCCTCTTGGGAGATGTCGGCTTTACCCTGGAGCCGGCTCAGGATTTTGAGGGCTGCCTTGTACTGCGAGAGAGCCTTCATCCCCTCCCTGGAGCGCTTTGGCCCTTCCCTACGCGGGGAGCTGGTACCTGGCTCCGGTGAGCGGAGAAGGCTCTCTTCCTCCGTATTACTGATTGAGGTCACGCTCTCCAGATCCGTGTCTGCTTCGACAGCGGCATCCGTGCGGTTCAGCTTGGAGTGAGGATGTTTTTTGGCAGTCGTTGTACAACTGACGTGGCCTGCTCCCGCCACGTCCGAGGTGTGACCGCTGGCGACACGCAGAGAGGCATTCTCCTCCCCGTGCCCGCCGGTGGTAGCAGTCACGCATTCCACCGACGTTTGGACTGACATCCCAGTCCGTGCTTCGTCTTTCACGACTTCCATTGTTGGCCCGTAGGTCCATAAGGTTGATATTTTTCGGGGGGACCACCCCCTAGCGTTTTATGCCTGGCCGCCAGGCACCTCTAGCCATGGCCCTAACCCAGCTCTCCCGACTCGAGGTCGAGAAGACGCTAGGTCATTGCCTTAGCTAGACACTGCATTGCCCCGGACGGGGCAAGCGACAATGCATTACCCTCGTCCGGGATAATGCAGTGTCCATTGCCCAGCCGGCACCCTCGTGGAGGGTTCAGCTAGAGGATTTTTGCCAGTTTTTAAAAATTCTTTAAAAAAAAAACTAAACTTGAAAAAAAAAACCATAATTCTTTAAAAAAAATTTAAATTTCCAAATCTATCAGAAAAAGTCATTTTGGGCGACAGCGGAAATAAAAGGTTGAATTCTGTTGAGTAGTGTAATTAGAGATACAATTCTTAAAAACTTTTTTAAAAACAGGAGTGATTGTGGCAGCTTTCCACTTACCAATAAACTGACACGCTAAATTTTCGGCGGTTCACAAAAAGCAACATCAATATTGCGAAGCTGGAAGGCAGAAATACCATCACTGTCGGGTTTACTAGAGTTGTTGAAATCAGCAATTGCCTCCAAGATGTCCGCCTCCGATTCATGAAGTCTGCCAATATTGACCACGGAAGGGATGAAGTCAAGGACTTCCGAGTCATGCCACGCCACGCTTGGCTCAAAATTAGAGCTGAAAAAAGAAGCAAAAATGTTTTCTATGCCACTATAAGTATTTGAACTTAGGAAACCAAGATTCATAGCTGAAGGAAGAGCACTCGTCGACCTTTTAGAATTTATGAAATGCCAGAATGACTTGGGATTAAGTTTAATCCAACGTAAACGTCGGCAATATATTGATTATATAAAAATTTGTTTAAAAACGCAAATTCTCGCTTATGTTCACGGGTCTTATCAAATCGTTTAAAAAATCGTTTATTACGCAGATTCTTATATCTCACAAGACCCTTCGTAAACCACGATAGCCTATAAGAGCCATTATGGAAGCATTATTATCAACAGTATGACGAACAGTAGGAATGAAAAGACTATAAGAAGTATCAACACTAGGATGTCATCCCATATAGCAATCAGACTCATATCAGTAAAACAAAATTAAACGAGGGTGAACGTTGTGAGCCGCGGCAAAGGCCGCGGCTCTACCTTATACCCGGTACTCAGTCAGTATACACATATGTACATACATATATGAGCTTGCGATTTATGCAATTTATTATATGTTCGCAAAAGGGACAAATTAAATTTTGGGAAAAAATAATATTTCAAAAAATGAAGTCAAATCATTTTTGGAATATTATACATGTTTTCAATTTTGTTTGCATATGCTTTTTACATCTGCTTCTAAATTTCTACATGACATGTATAACTACATATTTGAGACGTACAAGTGTTTGCGACAGAGAGAGAGGGAATGAGTCAGCGCTTGGCAGGCGTTGCGTAGCCACTGAAATTTAATTTGTTTCTTCTGGCCATAATATTGATTCGACCTGATCCAGATTCGGCAATCTAGTAGATATGGTAATTTTCCATGATTCTGCGTTTTTTGTTTTCATTTATCTTAAAAATTGTGGATTCCACAGATTTTCGTCCCTTGTGGGGGCGGAAAAGGGCGTGGCAAAATTTTGAAATACACTTGTGCTGGTTTGATATCACAGGAGCTTGGATAGAAAGTTTAGTTTCTCTAGCTCTTATAGTCTCTGAGAACTAGGCGTCACAAAATTCGAATGGGCAAAGCAGATGGGGTCGCGTGTGAGAGAGAGCGAGAGGGAACGATGACTTTCGAAATGGTTTTCTTCATTGAAGCTATAATAATGATCCGATCTGATCCAGATTCAACACTCTGATAGAAATGATCATTCGCTATAATTCTGCGTTTTTAGTTTTCTCGTATCTTCAACATTGTGTACGCCACAGACTTTCGTCCTTTGTGGGGGCGGAAAAGGGCGGTGCGAAATTTTGAAATACATTTGGAGTAGTGTGATCACAGAGGAGACTGGATACAAAACTTGGTTGCTCTAGCTTTAATAGTCTCTGAGATATAGGCGCAAATGAAGACGGACGGACGGACAGAAGGACGGACGGACGGACGGACGGACAGACAGACATGGCTATATCGACTCGGCTATTGATGCTGATCAAGAATATATATACTTTATGGGGTCGGAAACGCTTCCTTCTGGGCGTTACACACAACCGTTATCCCCACAAATCTAATATACCCTTAAACTCTTCGAGTACCGGGTATAAAAAT
This sequence comes from Drosophila athabasca, assembly GCA_008121215.1. Lineage (NCBI taxonomy): Eukaryota > Metazoa > Arthropoda > Insecta > Diptera > Drosophilidae > Drosophila > Drosophila athabasca. The sequence continues at coordinate 24,193,551 of CM017796.1, read as the reverse complement.
CCACCCAAGGCGTGTAACAATAGAATTTAACTGATACTAGCAATGGCATATAATGCATGTCACATTCTGCAATCAGCAGTTCGCAACAAAAACAAAATCTAGCATCTTATTTAACCTCTTAAAACATTGTTGACTTGGGTTAAGCCCATACTAAAACAGTCATCCAGACAAAGAACTTCGTACTGCAAATGCACATTGCTCGGCATCATAGCCGACGACTGCGGATCGGCGGACCACACCAACGAACGCAAATTGAAGTCGCCAACAACGCAGAGACGCTGACGGTCTGTTAAATTAGCGTGTATGTTGGAAATATTTTGCATATGCGCCTTATAGACCTCATAGCTTCTACACGGCGAAATGTAGGATGCGCTGACAAATAGAGTTTCCGACTAGCCGTCCACCTACACACCAATCTGATCTAACATGGTGTTTCCATCAAAGAGACAAATCGGATCACAGCGTAGCGTGCGTCTAACGGCCACAATGACCCCACCCCCTCTGCAGCGCTTCGTTTTGGCACAATATCTGTCCTTACGAAACGCAAAACGTAAACGTACGAAACGCATGGAAAAGGTTGGAATTTTATTGTGGAATCATATTGTGTCGAAGAAGTTTTCGTTGAGCCAGGTTTCAACCACGATAATAATATCGAAATCGCACGTAAAGGTTGCCAAGTAGATAGCCTGAGCCTTAGTGCGCATGCATAGCGGGCATAGCGGGCATTCTGAATAAAAATGCGAATGGATTTGGTTCCATCCATAGGCATGATCCCAGAAGGTAGCAGTGCTGCTGCGGAAGTAAGATCTGGCAAATTACACACAGCAAGACGGGCGAGGCTCGTGCGTAAAAACTGCCCAAACGCCGTGGTCCAAAACCGCAGCACACCCTCCTAGACCAGAAGATTAGTCAGGGCAGCGGCAGGGAGATCCAATCCAGGTGCTAAAGGTGAAGAGAGTATTCCATTTAAGAGCTAACGACGGGCTGTTGACTCTCCCCAATTGTCGAGTGCAGCGACGGCGTAAGCAAAGCACACAAAGGCATGAGTTGGCGTATGTTGCTGTAAGGATGACGTCAGAGGCGCACGTCGTCGAAATAGAGCGCAAGCAAGAGCATTGACGTCTCGCACAAAGCGCAGAGCGGACAAGCGGTATTTTGTTGTTGTTCCGCAGAGGTATGCCATCCAGAAACCATAGGCGCCGCTCACTGGGGGTTTTTTGATGTGGATGGAACTGGATCTTCCGTAGTCGGGGTACACGTCCGCAATGGTACAGCTGCCGACAGATTAACTGCCGTAACATCAACTTCCGGCCTCTATGCACAAAGTGCATACTGCCGATACTGGCCTGAATTTATCATCAAAGACCTCAGGGAATAGAGACTCAGGGACACCAAGTTTGAAGTTAACGAACTTCAGCGCAGAGAGATCGGCATCCCGCTTGATGCCGTTCTCATAAAAAATTCAGCCTCAGACACCTTGAGCTTATCGGCCACAAATTTAACCAACGCCTCTGGATCCGTCGCAGCAGAAACTTAACCAATATTTTCTGCTCTGCGATACATTTAGTTGCTCACAGCTTGGCGCAATACCAACAAAACGCTTAGCATTTTTATTGCGGTTCTTCCTCTCTTTTTCCGGACAGTAACGAAGCCATTTGAATTAGAAGGGAACGCAGCAGCTGACTCAGGGTCAATGACGCAGTCGAGGTGGCAGCCACTAACCGCGGAGACCGTAAGTCAGTCGCAGATATGACAATGTTGGCGTCCTTCCTTGCAGCAACAGGCTTCACCCTCTTGTTCGACTTGACTGGGAGGGCAACCTGAAAATCAGACTTGAGATCCCGATAATGGCTTTCAAGCTCCAGCACCTTGTCATTGAGCTCGTCAATTTTAGAGTGCGAGTCATTCGCAACCACACAGTTATGACACTGCCACATCAAGTTAGGCAGATTTATTAAAAGTTTCACAGCGTCTGAGTGCAAATCAATGCACGACAGATAAAACGCACGGCGGCACAACGAAGCGCAGCGAAGCTGAGCGGCAGTAACGTCCGACTGGCATTCCGAGCAGTGATGAAACATAGCATAACACAACCGAACGCAGTGAGAGCTGACTGATCATTGATGACTACTCTACACTACTATACTCTACTCTACTATACATACAGGGGTATCACAGAAATTGATTTCGCTTGAATTTCTCTGTAATTCCATTCAGCGGTATCACACACCGATTTTAAAGCTGTTTCGAAATCGCGCACTATTGATTCTAGGTACGAATCTTACTTTCCCGTAAAGGTTGCTTGATTGCTGGTTAACCCATATCCAAATAATATATATAATATATTATATAATACTAGCTGACCCGGCAAACGCTGTTTTGCCATATAAATAATTTCTTTGTACTTTCTAGTGCCGACAGAAAATAACTAACCTATTTTAAGTGTGTAAGGATGTGGTATATGCACGACATAGGTGTGTAATGCTGTGAACGATAAGGGAAGGGAGCAGCTCTCCTGCTCTTCCGCTCTCCCGCTCTCCTGCTCTTCCCCTCTCCCGCTCTCCTGCTCTCCCGCTCTCCTGCTCTCCCCCTCTCCCAGTCTCCCCCTCTCCAGCTCTCCTGTTTTCCCGCTCTCCTGCTCTCCCGCTCTCCTGCTCTCCCGCTCTCCCGCTCTCCTGCTCTCCTGCTCTCCCGCTCTCCCGCTCTCCTGCTCTTCCCTTCTCCTGCTCTCCCGCTCTCCTTCTGTATAGAATTATAAAAAAAATGTTTATGGTAAACAACCCCTAGAACTAAGGGGTATGAAAAATAGAATTTGGTCGATTCTCAGACCTACTCAATATACTCACAAAATTTCCTGAGAATCGGTCAAGCCGTTTCGGAGGAGTACGAAGACAAACATTGTGACACGAATGAATTTTCACATAACGATTCCGCTCGCAATTCGCCGCCTAGTTCGATAATGCCACCTTTTTTAAGACAAATTCGGAGTAAGGTTGTTGAGACAACGAGCTTTTTCGTTGACTATATATCAAGAATTTTCACAAAAGTTTGAATTCAAAAACGTTATAATTTATTGTATGTGATTTGTATATTGAGGGTGGCCGAAAATGCCAGAGCCTTTAACAATAGAGATTTGTAATTAAAGAGTTAACAAAAACTTGGGGAGGCAAGCGAGCAAGTCTCGTGCCAAGTAATAGTTGGGACAAAAAAGGTCTGTGCGCCAACTATATCAAGCGGTAACTTGTAACTGACTTTAAGCAGACGCAGCTGAGAAAAAGAGAGTTTAGAAGCATAGATAATAGATGATAAGTGAGAGCATGATGCTGAGAGAGAGCAAGAGAGTGAAACAGTAATAGTATGGAAAGTACAATACGAGTAAGAGTACAAATAAAGGGAATTACACTCGGGCCTCGCCCGAACATACTCCCCCCGTGGAAGGATCCAAGCCTTTCACCTCATCCCGTAGAGGCAAGAGACACAGTTTGGCAAGTGCCCTTCGGCTAACACCTGTAGCCATCCTGATCAAGGCGACGCGAGACACTCCATCAGCTCCTGGGATGAGTTCGAGGATTCTCGCTAGCGGCCACTTCAGCGGAGGGTAGTTCTCGTCCTTAACAAGAACGACATCGTTGACATGAAGCTCAGGATTCCGGGTGCGCCACTTAGCTCGCTCCTGAAGACTGCTTAAATAAGATTGGCGCCATCGAGACCAAAAAATTTGCTGCAGCTGTGTGACCTTCTGCCAACGGTCCAGCCGATCGACGTTTAAGTGTACCAAGTCAGGCTCCAAGAAGGTAGTGATAGGGGCGCCAACCAAGAAATGAGCTGGCGTGAGCACATCGAGATCTGCCGGGTTCTCTGAAAGAGGAAACAATGGCCTTGAGTTAATGATTGCGCTTATATTGCACGCAAGGGTGCGCAGTTCATCAAATCCAAGAAGCGAGGATCCAAGGGCACGCCGAAGATGATGTTTGGCTTCCTTGACTGAAGCCTCCCACAATCCTCCAAAATGAGGTGATGAGGAATGAAACGCCAATCGATGCAATCGTTGAGGCAAGCTTGATGTACGGCTTCTTGATGATTGTCGCTTAGGAATAACGACTTGAGTTCTGCCAGTTCGTTCCGAGCTCCAACAAAATTTGTGGCATTATCTGACCAAATACGAATCGGTCTTCCAATAATCGGTAGTGCAAATAAAACGGCGAAGAAAAGACAGGAACGCGGACGTTGTGAGATCCTTCACTAGCTCGATAAGAACCGCTTTAGTGGAGAAGCATATAAAAATGCTCATGTAGCATTTAATTGGGGGCCGATTTCGAATTTCTGATTTATACAGGAACGGGCCGCAGTAGTCCACGCCGGTAACTAGAAATGCCCGAGATTCGCTAACTCTGTCCACCGGAAGATCTGCCATTATTTGCTCTAGAGTTCGAGGCTTCAATCGAAAGCATCTGACACACTTCTGTATTACGTGAGGTACGGTCTTTCGAACACCAATTGGCCAGTAAGTTTGCCGAATGATGGCTAATAGTGACTGGTGTCCTGCATGAAGATGCTTTTCGTGTAGGTGCCGTATCAAAGCAGAAGTGATGGAATGATTTCTGGGCAGTATTATGGGATGTCGTGCTTCAAAATCCAACGTGGAGTTTTTAAGGCGTCCTCCAACTCGAAGCAAACCGCAATCATCTAAAAATGGAGAAAGCGAAGCGATTGGGCTTGAAGCTTTCATGTCCTTTCGGGATTCCAGGGCTCTTATTTCATTCAATAGACGAAATTGCTGAGTAAGGCGAAGAAGCAGTTCGGTTCCCAAGCGCAAATCCTCCACAGTTATTTTAAACCTTTGTCGATGAATAAATTTGCATACATATGCAAAAATTCGCTGCATTTTGGGGAAGGAATTCACGAATTTCGATTCTTCCATCAAATATTTCGAAGCGAAGTTGGTAATTAGGATTGTTTTCCGTGCCTCCAAAACCGGCTCTGAAAGAGCAGGCGTACTTGGCCATTGATCTTTACTGTCCGTCAAATATGGAGGCCCATGATTCCAAAGATGAGAATTGATAAGCTAAGCAGGTAGTGATCCTCGAGAAAGCATATCGGCAGGGTTGAGATCAGTTGGCACGCGCAGCCAAGACATTCCAGATGTGAGTTCCTGAATAACAGACAGTCGATTAGCAACAAATACATTAAAGTTAGATGGCTGGTTTTTGATCCAGGCTAATACAACAGTAGAGTCACACCAACAGCAATACGAGCAATTGAAGTTCATTAAAGAGACTTCATGCAAAAGCTGAGCGAGTAGCGCTGCACCGCATAATTCCAACTTGGGTATAGTAATAGTCTTCAGTGGCGCTACACGAGATCTGGAACACAGAAGGTTTGCCTTTACTCCATTGACGCCTTGCGAAACAGTGTAAATGCATACTCCATACGCACTCATGCTGGCATCACAAAATCCATGTATTTCAAGATTTCTGCTTTGAAGGAATGATAGACGTGGGAAAGAGATTTGTTGCATAGAGTCAAACTGCTGAATAAAGTCGATCCAAGCTGTGCGTAAGGCGACTGGCAGACTTTCATCCCAATTAAGCTTTTCTTTCCATAACTGCTGCAGAAATATTTTTTCCCTTGTAATTACTGGCCCTATAAGTCCGAGTGGATCATAAAATCGTGCAATAGTGGACAATATAACTCTTTTAGTTGGTTTCGAAGGGACTTGATTGAGGCAAAAAGCAAACAATAGTTCATCCGAAGTGGGATTCCTTGCCAAACCGAGCGTCTTGGTCACATCGCTGCCATCAGTGAATTTTACAAATGTTTCCCTATCCTCACTGGGTATTTGATTTAGTAAAGATGCATCGTTGGAGCACCATTTCCTGATCTTGAAATTCCCTTTGGCTAAGAGTCCTGACACCTGGCGAATTATTTCAAGAAACTCATTTGTAGTGTCTCCCCCCATTAGCAGATCATCCACGTAAAAATCCTGCAACACAACCTTAGATCCAATTGGATAAGAAGCACGCTCGTCGACTGCTAGTTGGTGCATGGAACGGACGGCTAGAAATGATGCTTGTTTCGTTCCATAGGTGACGGTATCCAGTTTAAATGTTCGTATCTCCTCGTGGGGTGAATCGCGCCACAATATGCACTGCAGAAAACTATCCTGGGGCAAGACACGGACGCATCTATACATTTTACAAATGTTACCAGTCAAGGCTACAGGAAAGGTACGAAATCGGAGAAGAGTCGTTACAAACTTCAGCTGAATAGTTGGGCCCGACATCAATATATCGTTTAGGGAATATCCTGTAGATGTACACGCGGATCCGTCGAAAACTACTCGGAGTTTTGTGGTGGTTTTGTCCTCTCTTACTACGCAGTGATGAGGAAAAAAGAATTTGCATTGTTTTAGTGAGTCGCTTTTAACAGGGGACATATGATTTAAATCGAGGTACTCCTTTATAAATTCGGCGTATTGGGCCCTGATAAGTGGCTTGCGTCCCAGTTTGCGTTCTAAATTGAGAAATCTCCGATATGTTTGTTGATATGAATCTCCAAGAAGACTGTCACTCATCTTAAGGGGCAATTGAACGCTGTACTCGCCACTTGGAAGTCGATAGAAAAGCTGTTTAAAATGTTCCTCGCAAGCAATTTCCTCCTTTGTTGCCTCTATGGCGGGGCCGTGGCAATTTTCCACTTCCCAGAACCGTCTCACTAGCTCATCCAAACCGACGGTGGGATTCAATTCAGTCGAACTAGAGGCAGCTAGGAGCACAGAGTTGTGGGTATAATGGCCTCCACCTGTTACAACCCAACCGAAACGCGTTTTCTGTATTATAGGAAGGCCTTTGTCCAACTTAATCTGTCCAACGCATAAGATATCATAAAATAAACTGGCTCCAATAAGCACATCGATGCGCTGAGATTTGTTGAAACTCGGGTCAGCAAGGCTGATATTGGATGGCATTTTCCATTTGGATATCAAAAGAAAAAGCGGGCTGGTTTCCTGTGATGCGTAGAGCAACAAGAGCTGTGAGACTCGTGCAGTAATCTGAAGTCCTGGATCGAATGACCAAATTGACTGAACCTTCTGTATGAAATGCGGATTCCGCACCAATACCGGATACTGAGACCGAACCTTTGGCTCGTTTCAGCTGAAGCATCTGAGCAAAACGAGAGGTTATTAAGTTGATCTGCGGAATCCAGAAGAGCACGGCATGGAAGAAGATCACCATATCGACTCTTAATCATGATGACTGTCGTGGCGAGAAGCACTACGTCTGAACTAAGATTCTGAGCAGGAGGCGAGAAAGGTAATGAAGCGGCAACAAGAGAATTCTGAAGACTGGGGTCTGAGCGTGAGTCGGTCCGTGGTAACTGACGTCGGCAGAGGACTGTTGATATGCAAAAGTGAATGATGTTTTTCACCGCATGTGCGGCAAGAACCAGAACTGCAGGAGGTGTTACGATGTCCCTTCTTCAAACAGTTGAAGCATACTTAAGCTTCCTTGCCTCTTTAAGGCGCAAAGATGGCGAAAGGTTTTCAAACCGAGTGCAGCTGTAAATGTTGTGCTCTTTATTATTGAAAAATACGCACTCTAATCCAAGGGTATTTGTAGCAACAAGACTGTTTTTGGAATTAATTAATCTTTTATGTTTTCCAACCTGAGGATCAATCAACATAGCTTGATCCTTTGGCTCCATGGCTTGACATCTCTTTTCCAAAAAAGTCGAAAAATGGTCCCAGGTCTGTATAACATTGGACGGTGACAGTTCTTCCCATTTGTTCCTGCTTTCGGTGTCCAGATATTTATACATGGAGTGAACGATGATGCAACCTGCTATTTCCTCCATGTTACCCATCGACTTTAGCGCTCTCATGTGAGAATGCACCTTATCCGATAAGGTACGCAGCTTTCTAGTTGACCCATCTTCAACCTTCTCGTGCTTCAGCATCTCAGCGACGTGTGCCTGAAAGATTAAACGTTTGTTATTGAAACGATTGCTTAAAATATCCAACGCGATATCATAATTGCCCTCCGTTACTTCCAAAGAGCGAACAGCTTCCAATGCAGGTCCATCCAAACATGATCGAAGGTACTGAAACTTCTCAATCCTTGATAAAACGGCCTCCTGACCTATAATTGTGTTAAACATAGTGAAGAAGTTTGCCTACTCAGTATAGCCTTCACGGAAAGTAGGAAGTTTTATATTATATCAGGAATATGATATCGTGGCCGAACATTTCCGGAGGCAGTAACGTTAAACTCAGGATGTATCGTTGAGTGATGCGGCATGTTCCCGATAGCACTGCGGAGTCTTGAGCGAATACAAACTTTGATTTCCATAACCAAGACATCAAATTTGTTGCTTAAGTCGCTGCCAATTTCGCTTACATTGAGTTATTCTAAATTGGAATGAGTCGCATTAAATAAATCGGAAATTTTTTCCAAATATTCTAAATGAACACTTAGCGCATCTTCATTGCTTTTATCCCCCCCAATTGTCTCCTGAAGTAATGCTGCTTGGTCGTATATTGACTGTGCCTTCCGTTTGTAAAAAGACACCCTGTTTTCCGAAAGGTCATTGGACTCAGCCATTTCGGCAAGCAGCAGCAGCAAAAGACAGCAGCAGCGAGCAGGCACAAAGAAGAATAGAAGAACGATCCGTTTGATTTTTGGTTTGTGCGCGCAAATGCACCGACAGTAGCAGCGAGCAGGCACAAAGAAGAATAGACGACTGATCCGTTAGAATTTCGGTTTGTGCGCGCAAATGCACCGACAGCAGCAGCGAGCATGCACAAAGAAGAATAGAAGAACGATCCGTTCGATTGTCGGTATGTGCGCGCAAATGCATAGAAATCAAAGCCGATGTATTGGTGTTTATGAGCAAGCAAACGCCGAGACAAAAGCTTCGCGACAGAAAGGTTAGGTTTAGTTTGCACATTAAATGATTTTAAATTGTTTTTAGCAATTTTATTAATGACGATCACGTCGGGGTCACCAAATGTTGAGACAACGAGCTTTTTCGTTGACTATATATCAAGAATTTTCACAAAAGTTTGAATTCAAAAACGTTATAATTTATTGTATGTGATTTGTATATTGAAGGTGGCCGAAAATGCCAGAGCCTTTAACAATAGAGAGCTGTAATTAGAGAGTTAACAAAAACTTGGGGAGGCAAGCGAGCAAGTCTCGTGCCAAGTAATAGTTGGGACAAAAAAGGTCTGTGCGCCAACTACAGTGGCTCAAAGCAAAAACGGTCCAGTGGCAAATAAAAAGTTTAAAGTGCTACAAATTTTAAAATAGACGAAAAACCAAAAATGTTTAAACGCCAGTTTGTTGTATGTTTTATCACAGTTAAAAAAGGAACTTTATTTGCTGATTAAATATTGCTCAGTTTAAAAAAAAAATAAAAACTTAAAATTTATCTTAAATACAGGTCAAAGACAGAATGGTCCATCCACAAAAAAATTAAATATTAGTCGAATAAAAGGTTAAACAGGTATTTTAATACTTAGTATGTAATCCCTTAACCTTTATTACGGCTTTTAACCTACTATTCATGGAAGAGACCAGCTTCCGAGTGCTTTCCGAGCTTATTTTGCTCCATTCCTCCAGCAGAGCATTTTTCAGGTCCTGTTTGTTCGAAATCCTGTGATTCCGAATGTTGTTCTCCAGGACAGCCCACAAATTTTCAATTACATTTAAGTCGAGACTGGGCTGGGGGAATCATCAAGTGGGGGCAGTTCCAGATAAGCCAGGACTGCACTATTCCGGACGAATGTTTCGGGTCATTATCCTGGTAGAACCGGAAATCAAGACGGATTCCTAGTTTCTGGAAGCTTTGGTGCAAGTTATCGGCCCCAAAACTTACCCAACAGGTAAAGGACAAAATGGGAAAGGATTACATACTAAGTATTAAAATACCTGTTTAACCTTTTATTCGACTAATATTTAATTTTTTTGTGGATGGACCATTCTGTCTTTGACCTGTATTTAAGATAAATTTTAAGTTTTTATTTTTTTTTTAAACTGAGCAATATTTAATCAGCAAATAAAGTTCCTTTTTTAACTGTGATAAAACATACAACAAACTGGCGTTTAAACATTTTTGGTTTTTCGTCTATTTTAAAATTTGTAGCACTTTAAACTTTTTATTTGCCACTGGACCGTTTTTGCTTTGAGCCACTGTATATCAAGCGGTAACTTGTAACTGACTTTAAGCAGACGCAGCTGCCGTCCGCTTAGCTATGCCGTGAGGACGCATAGATGAGAAAAAGAGAGTTAAGAAGCATAGATAATAGATGATAAGTGCGAGCATGATGCTGAGAGAGCAAGAGAGTGAAACAGTAATAGAATGGAAAGTACAATACGAGTAAGAGTACAAATAAAGGGAATTACACTCGGGCCTCGCCCGAACAAAGCTAATGTTAAATATTTGGATGTGCAAATGCAAAATGTATATCAGATATAACATCAAATTATATTAATTGTCTATAGGGTATTAGTGCGTCGCGTCAATAAGCAACACTCAGCAAATAAATTTGTGGCTGGCAATTTCGGCAGCTCTGCACACGTACACACACATGTGTACTTACAGTTCCGTGCGTAGACAGGACACGGAGTGAGTGCGACACAGGACGGACGCGCGCCTCCGTGGCTCCCGTCGTTGCATCGCGTCTCGCTGATCAGCGGAAGCTGCCGGTAGTGCAAAAGGGGCTGGCTTTTCGTGGAGCCGCCCCGGCTGGCTGGGATAGTGGAGATCCTCGCAGAAATCGACTCCACTCCTAGCTTTTCGTGCGTTTTCATCCGCGTCGGCATTGGTGCCATTGAGTGAAACTGCTTGCTGAAACTCAAACGTGCGAGTTAATGTTACGCGGCTGGGTCTGTACGCTTGCCCATACTTGCCTGTGGGCGTTATCCCCAGAGTACGGCCTCGGTCTCCTGGCCCACGTCCATGTCAAAGGCCAAGGTAGGCGTTAAACTTGTCGTCGAAGCTGGTTTTCCTTGGGGTTTTGTCAATCAAAACTCACAGATCGACCGCCCCTGCGGTGCTCCCGGATAGAGCTCTTTTGCCTCCTCTCTCCGACTCAAGATGGTTGTCGATGGAGTAACCGTGCTTGCAGCGGAGTCACCAGCACCGTGCGAGTGCGCGCACGATAGGTGAGCCTAATGGCCAAGAAGTTCCCACGAGTTGCCGCATTTTCGCATAAATGCAATAAAACTGGGTGAGCACGCTCTAAATGACAACTATTCACAGTAGACAGTGCATCAGCGGCCACCCAGGGCTCCAGAACTACAAGACAGCGCTAGTCTACCCCACCGATAGTTGGCGCGGCCATGTAGCACCTTGGCAGTCTAGCGCTGGCAGATGGCGCTACATCTTACACCCTAGAAGTAGGCCACACCTCCCAGTTCCCTTCTAGGGCATTAGCATTAGCAAGAGTGCAATATTAACTAAGCTCGGTAGCGGCACACACCCCACTAACGGCGTCATCTAGGGCCATCTGGTACACAACGGGTCCCGGAACTGACCTCCTGGCAACCCCACCGCTCAGCGGCGTACCCCCAAACGGGGCTCTGGCGACTCCCAGCGGCTAACGTCTGGAAGAAATTCCCGGCCATCGCTGGATGCCCCGGAGTAGCCTACATAGTGGTCCCATGGAGCCTTATGCCTCTATGGTAACGAGCGCCTTGGTAGGTACAATCCTACCCGTAACACTGAGACCAGTAAAGTCTTACGTACGACCAACTGGACCCCCCCTTACCTGCATTGGACTTTGGGCTGACGGTGTTGGCATTCTACGACCTGAATAGGCAGGCTGAACCCCTGCTGAAATGGCTCGTAGGTCAATGTCCCCACCGCCCCCGTCTCGTTACAACCCTGGCAGGCCTCGAGTAACGCTTTCTGGTTGTACCACTTATGTGGATGCGTAGGCTTGGTTGATCCCTATCCCAACTAGCACCGATCTGGCACTGAATCCTGGAGCCCATAAGGCCCAGGCTCAACCCTAGCATGGACCTCACTCCACGGAAAGGCACCCATGGGATCGCGATGGTGACTACGCACTGCGACCAGAAATAACGAACTCGAGTTGAGATCCCTAATAACATGGAATGCTCACGGCGTGAGCACTGCCCACTTCTTGGACCTGACGGCAAGAAGATGGAGCGGCTGCCGACGAACCCACTGGAGCTTTGAAAGATCCTGGGTACTCGGGCTAAAGAGCTCGTTCAAAGGATGAACGAGCAGCGGCACGTGGACATCCCGATAAAGGACCTAGCCCTGAGGGTGGTATCCCTGCAGGCGCTCGTCCTCGGCAGCCTCGACAAGCTGCAAAATAGGACCATCGGGACCGCCACTACTGGCACCCAAACCGTCACAAAGACGCCTCAAGCTGGCGCAAAGAGGCTAAGGGAGTCCCCGCAATTGTCTGCTGAGCCGACAAAGAGGCAGAAAGGCACAAGGACTAAGGTAGCGGCGAACAAACTTGAGCTGCCTGCGCTGAACCAGGGGGACATAACCCCCTCTGGCACAGTGGACCATGGTGCCACCCCGGCCGCTAAAAAGCCACTCAGGTGGCAGCAGGTGGGTCCCAAGGCACGCAAAAAGAGAAAGGAGCCCCGGGAGCGCGAGCTTAGACCGGATGCGATCATCATCCAGCCCCAAGAAGAGCTCAGTTACAGTGATATCCTGCGAATGATGACCAGGCGACAGGACGGAAAGCTCCAGAAAGTTGGCGAAAACGTCAATAAAATCAGAAAGACGGCAAAGGGCGATCTGCTGCTGGAGCTCAACGGTGCCGGCAAAAGCAACACTGGGAAGCTGAAAGAGGACATTAGCGCGGCGCTGGGACTGCAGTCGGGCATCAGAGCGGTGACAGAGGAGCTATGCGTGGAGGTCAAGGACCTGGACAGCCTGGTCACGAAGGAGGATGTCGCAGTGGCGATAGCGACAACGCTTGATGCACCCAGCACGGACAGCAGTGCCATTAAGAGCCTGAGGCCATCCTTTGCTGGAACTCAAATGGCGGTTGTGTGCCTGCCCCCGGTACTCGCCAGAGCCCTCCTGGATATTGGCAAACTCAAAGTCGGCTGGACGATTTGTAGGATCCGGGAGCGGACAGCCCAAAGACGCTGCTACAGATGCCTGGAGTTCGGGCACGTAGGAATCAGGTGCAAGAGCACGGTGGACCGCACCGGATGCTGCCTCAGATGCGGGGCGAGCGGTCAGAAAGCGGCAGCCTTCCAGAACGATCTACGCTGGTGGATCCACCAAGGGTGGATCCAACCTACCGACCCAATGATGAAGATGCTGCAGCTCAACCTCAACCACTGTGCTGCGGCTCAAGACCTCCTGTGCCAATCAGTGAGAGAACTGGCAATAGACCTTGCCATCTTCAGCGAGCCATTCAGACCTAGGGAGTCCCCTGGCTTCATACTGGATGCCACCAAAAAGGCTGCGCTATGGCTGTGCGGCGCCACACCTCTGCAACTCGCCAACACAAAATCCGAGGTGGGTTTCGGACGCGCAAAAGTTGGCAGGGTCTGGGCATACAGCGTTTATCTTGCCCCAAGCCTAACACTCTCCGAATACGCAGGAATATTGGACAACCTAGCGGCTGATGTTGGAGATCGTCACCCAGTGGTCGTCGGAGGCGACTTCAACGCTTGGGCAGAGGAGTGGGGAAGGGTCCTGCTTGAGACCATTGCACCTCTGGACATTGCGCTCCTCAACCAGGGTGTGCAACACACTTTCTCCAGAGCAGGAACAGGGTCGATAGTCGACCTTACCTTCGTCAGCTGCTCACTTTTTAATACGTCGGACTGGAGTATCTCCAACGCCTACACTGCGAGTGACCACCTGGCTATCACCTTTAGCATAGGCCAACAACCAACAAGCGTCGAATCAACTGTCTCTGGGTGGAAATGCTATCGAGCGGATAGGTTCGACACGGCGCGGTTCACTGAGTTGATGACCAACCTCGAGGCGGTAGGAAGTGCGGAGTGCATAGCCAACCAAGTCATGGAGAGCCTCGACCCAGCATGCACCGCCACCATGGCCCAGAGGAAGCATTTTTGACGCCACCACAAACCAGTGTACTGGTGGAATGAGAGTATTGCCGAGCTACGCCGGGAATGCAATCTCACCTTCTCGCAATGGTAGGCTACCTTTAGAGACTGCAGACGGGCTCTCAAGGCTGCCATAAAAGAAAGCAAACGTCAGAGTTTCCTTTCGCTCTGTGAGCAGGACCCATGGGGAAGGGCATACAAGCTGGTGACGAAGAAGCTGGGCGCGGAGAAACAAGCTCCCCCATCGGACCCCGTCGTGGTCAGATCCATTGTGGAGGATCTATTCCCGCGCATGGCGGGAATGCCATGCTAAATGCTAAACCTTTGCCTTTGCGAGGGAGTCTTTCCGGAGAGGTGGAAGACGCAGAAGCTGGTGCTTAGGGCGGCGGTAAGGAATACTGCCTAATGGTCACGCTGGACATCAGGAACGCTTTCAACACTGCGAGGTGGAGCTGCATCCTGGGTGCACTAGCGAGCTTCGGGACCCCCATGTGCCTCCAGCGGATAGTACGAAGCTACTTCGAGCGAAGGTTGCTCCTGTACGACACGCAAGCTGGCACGGAGCAATACGAGGTATCGGGTGGAGTCCCGCAGGGGTCGGTGCTGGGCCCTTTGCTGTGGAACGCGATGTATGACGGCATATTGCGACTCAGCCTCTCTCACGGAGTGCACATGGTGGGCTTTGCGGACGACGTGGCCATCTTAGTGGTGGCTAAAGACCTGACCGCGGTAGAAGCAACCTGCGATCAGACGATCGCGCGAATCCAGCAGTGGCTTGAGCTGGTAGAGCTCGAACTGGCTCCCCACAAGACCGAGGCGGTGCTGGTGTCCAGCCGGAAGAAAGTTGAGACGGCCAGAATCACAGTGGCAGGCACCTCAGTGATGTCAAAGCTAGACACTCGATAGACACTGATAGACACTCGACTCTGCTTCCGAGAGCATTTGGCCTACATGAGCTCGAAAGCGGCTTTCACCAACAGCGCACTATCTCGGATAATGCTGAACACCAGATGACCCAAGCAATGGCGACGCCGACTTCTGACGAGTGTGACGCGGTAGGTGATGCTATATGCGGCGCCAATCTGGACAAAGGCCCTGCGAACAGCGAGCTACGCCCGGGGCCTGGCGGCCACTCACCGCCTCTCTTCACTGCGCGTTATTAGTGCCTTACGAACGGTTTCGGACGAGGCAGTTCACGTGATCGCGGGTATAGCCCCGCTGGAGTGCCCAACGGAGAAGCGGTCTACGTACTATCGGGAGTCGCATGGCTGAGGCATCGACGCGTCTGAAAAGAGGCTGTTGCGTAGGGCGTGCAAGCAGCAGAGCCTTAGGAGCTGGCAACAAAGATGGGATACGTCCACCAAGGGGCGATGGACTAAACAGCTTATCCCTTCCATCGAAGCGTGGGCGGAGAGGAAGCATGGCGAGGTCAATTTCTACCTGACCCAGCTCCTCAGCGGCCATGGGTGCTTCCGAAGCTACCTACACCGCTTCGGGCACGAGGACTCTCCTGAGTGCACTTGGTGCAGACACGGGGTGGAAGAGGATGCCGAGCACATCATGTTTGCGTGCGGCAGATTTCCGGCGCAGCGGCAGTTGCTTGAAGAGTCCCTGGGCGAGCTTATATCCAAAGAGAACCTGGTGCCGTACATGCTGTTGTCCCCGGGAAACTGGGAGGCGACCAGCAACTTTGCGGCAAACATCATGACGGAACTGCGCGCGGTTGAGCGCCAGAGAAGGGAGAATGTAGATTGAGCGACGCCTCGAACGACCCGTGCGAAGCAATGCTTCACGGCCGTACCACACGGGTTGGGCTCGCACTGCCAAATTTCTAGCCTTAAGTAAGTATTTAAGTGTATATAAACCAAACAAACAGAATTAAAAAATAAAAACAGTTCCGTGCGTACGCATACAAGCAAGCTCATTCTATTTTTAGATCTGCGAGCGCACTGGAGTTCGTGCGAGCGAGACAGCGCTCTTTGTAAAAACAACCCTCCCTACAAAACAGAATTGTATGAGCGTGAGACATCTTAGTGTTTATTTTCTCTTTGGTCCAACCGTTTGGTAAAATTTGGTTTACATTTTTTTTTTTACATCTGTCTAATCTATTTCTACATCTTTACATATCTACATACATGTGTTTGTGGAAGAATGTGCGAGAGAGAGAGGGAATGAGTAAGGGCTTGGAAGGCGTTGCGTAGCCAATGAAATTTCATTTTTTCCTTCGGCAACCTGGTAGATACTCCATGATTCTACGTTTTTGTTTTCTCGTCACCTATACTCTTCGAATACTGTGCATAAAAAGAACGAATTTTGGTGGCTAAAAGTTAATTATGTATTTTAAACAACGAAAACGAAAAGTACGTGAGCTCCTCGGTTTCAATGATGTTGACTCGTTTTTTCATCTTCATATAAAACTGCAATACCATATTTCTCTTGTAAACCAAACTTACTTTTTAATAAATATGGGGCTTTAAATTGTTGGAATGAATTATATTTATTTTAATATTTAAACTTTTTTAGTGTTTTTCCAGAGGTAGTGCTTTTTTCTTTCCACATATATTACAGTGGCGAGCATGCATGGATACATGTTCATCACTTTTCAGTTTAAGCGCCTATAAAATCTTCAAAAATGACTCAATCCTCGTGATTTTTTTTTTATATATTCTTTAATTACACTACTCGACAAAATTCAACTTTTTTTTTTCCGCTGTGGCCAAAAATTACTTTTTCTGATAGATTTGGAGATTTAAAATGTTTTAAAGAATTATGGTTTTTTTTTATGGAGTAGTTTTTTTTAAAAGAATTTTTATAAAAATTTGTATTTTTTGTCATAGGTAGTGCTTTTATTTTTTACATAACTTAAGTTTCCTACAACTGGTTGTATTGAACTTTGCAGTTAAAAAACGCTGACAAATTCAGAAATAAATCCGCCTCAGACACTTTGTAGCTGCAACTTAACGTCTGGAAGATATTAAGCTTCCAAATTTAAATTTTATAATTTTTTTCGGTATTTTTTCCCGAAATTTTGACTTTGAAAGCTCAGGAAAAGTCGAAAAAAAAATATTTGAATGCCTTGATTTTTGGTTTTAGATAGACACATTAATTAGGCGTCGTTTAAGGTATCGCTTATAAAAATATAAAAATAAACGGCTTAGTTATAACCGTTTGACCAAAACTTCATATGCCGTTTGGCACTATTTCAAATGCCATTTTACCGTTAAAAACTGTTACAAACACAGATTTTTGGTATTTTTGTAGGAAAAAAAAACGGTTGTACGTCGGCTAACGGAATTTATCGTCGAAATTCGGCATATGAAAATTTGGTCAAACGGTTGTAACTTAGCCGTTTATTTTTATATTTTTATAAGCGATACCTTAAACGACGCCTAATTAATGTGTCTATCTAAAACCAAAAATCAAGGCATTCAAATATTTTTTTTTCGACTTTTCCTGAGCTTTCAAAGTCAAAATTTCGGGGAAAAATACCGAAAAAAATTATGAAATTTCAATTTGGAAGCTTAATATCTTCCAGACGTTAAGTTGCAGTTACAAAGTGTCTGAGGCGGATTTATTTCTGAATTTGTCAGCGTTTTTTAACTGCAAAGTTCAATACAACCAGTTGTAGGAAACTTAAGTTATGTAAAAAATAAAAGCACTACCTATGACAAAAAATACAAATTTTTATAAAAATTCTTTAAAAAAAAACTACTCCATGAAAAAAAAAAAACATTCCTTAAAAATTTTCATACATCCAAATCTATCAGAAAAAGTCATTTTTGGCGACAGCGGAAAAGTCGTGTCGACTAGTGTTATATAAAACGAAATAAAACAATAATTTAAATTAAAAGAGATCGGGTTCAATTTGACTTTTTAGTTTTTTCAAAAAAAGTCAATGTATCCAATTTTGCACGTTTTGTTTTTTTAGGTTTGGAACATTTT
The DNA here is from genome assembly GCA_008121215.1 of Drosophila athabasca. Lineage (NCBI taxonomy): Eukaryota > Metazoa > Arthropoda > Insecta > Diptera > Drosophilidae > Drosophila > Drosophila athabasca. Next base: position 24,175,534 of record CM017796.1, on the reverse strand, counting down.
GTTTGAAGCTTTTTGTAACACAATTATGAGATTTCTCAAAAATATATTGTTATCGTACATTCAGACATTGATTTGCTCTGAGGAAAATCTCTACAAATGTGAAAAATCAAATTTTAGAAATGACGAAAAACAACAAATCAGCACGGGAATTCGCAAAGTCTCTTAGAAATTGTCACCGAACTGTTCTACAAGTTTGAAAAAGACGCAATTTTGTGGGATCAGTAACGACAAAATCACGATCACGTCTGCTTACAGACAGGGATGCTCGTGCTATGGAGCATGTAGTGACGACCACGAAGAAGGCAACACCTAAACAAGCTACAGCGGTTATAAACAAACACGTAAGCGAGTGGACGGCACGAAGAGCTCTGCACAGGATCTGCCTAACAGTGGCAGTTAAGCAGAAAAATCCTGACCTGTCCGAGAAAAATGTCTCTATGCGTCTTAAATTTTGCAAGGGGCACAAGATCTGGATCATGGAAGATTGAAAGAAGGTAATTTGGTCAGATGATTTCAGTCTGATGGCAAGGAGTATTACTGTCACCGCCCAAACGAAAAGCTGAAAAAGCTTCAGGTCAAGGAAACAATGAGGCATGGAGAAGGCAGTCTTATGTTGTGGGGCTGCTTCACTTGGTGGAACGTTGGAATAATGAAGAAAGAAGATTATCTTCATATTTTGAAGAACAATTTACCAAAATTTTATCGACAACTGTGCCTACCCCATAGAGGAGATCACTTTCTAGCAAGACGGGGAACCGAAGCACACGGCCAAAATCGTGAAAAGTTGGCTGAATAACACTAACACTAACACACTTTCGCCCCACCCCTTTCCGCCCACACAAAGGACGAAAATCTGTGGCATGCACAATTTTGATAGCACAAGAAAACTAAAAACGCAGAATTATAGAGAATGACCATTTCTATCAGATCGGATTATTAATATAGCCACAATGAAGAAAACCATTTCGAAAGTCATCGTTCCCTCTCGCTCTCTCTCACACGCGACCCTGTCTGTTTTGCCTATTCGCCCAAATGAGCGCCTAGATCTCAGAGACTATAAAATCTAGAGCAACCAAACTTTCTGCCCAAGCTCCTGTGATATCACCTCAATATGTAAAAGTGTATTTCAAAATTTTGACACGCCCCCTTCCGCCACACAAAGGACAAAAATCTGTGTAATCCACAATTTTTAAGATAAAAGAAAACCAAAAACGCAGAATCATGGGAAATGACCGTGTCTACCAGATTGCCGAGTCTGATCAGGTCGAACTACCATTATAGCCAAACGGAAAAAATTTAATTTCAGTCGCTACGCAACGCCTGTCAAGCGCTTCTCATTCCCTCTCTCTCTCTCGCACACACTTCCACGTCTCGTATGAGTAGTTATACATTTACATGTAGAAATGTAGAGGCTGATGTAAAAATTATATGAAAAGAAAAATGGAAACAGATAACTTTTAATATATAAAAATCTTGCATAGGGCTCGACCTAATTTTTTGAAATTTTCCATTTTGGAAAAAATTGAATTCGTCCCTTTTGCGAACATATTATAAATTACATAAATCGTAAGATCATATACATATAGTCTGACTGAGTACCGGGTATAAAGTAGAGCCGCGGCCTTTGTCGCGGCTCACAACGTTCCTCTCGTCTTTTCTAGGTTTAGTTTTTTTTAAAGAATTTTTTAAAAATTTTATATTTTTTCTCAGAGGTAGTGCTTCTATTTTTCACATAACTGAAGTTTCCTATAACTAGTTGTATTGAACTTTGCAGTTTTTAAAATCTGACAAATGCTGTGATGATACTGAAATAATTGAAGACAATTTTTAAAACGCAAAACAGACAACGCAACCAAAAATGCGGTTGGTCCAGTCCCATATGTTACGGTGCTGAATTGATACATTGGTACATTCAGAGGGGTCTCTTCTCCACTGAGCTGACATTTTTTATCAGCTTCATCTATCAAGACTTAGCAATACACATTCTTGACATCGGCTGACAAGGAGTACCGTGTAGTCCGAACCGGAGATATGTCGAATACAGTTCATTCTGTATCGTGAGAGTGACCATCAATGTGTCCTTCAAGGACACCTAGGAGGACGTCTTACAATACGCATCGAAGACGACGCGGAACTTCGATGAACTCTGGGGCGTCAAAATGCACTGATGAGGAATAAAATAATGTGGAGTTTTAGGGTTGTGTTGTCTACGGGAGACATGTGACCTAAGGAGAGGTACTCTTACATGAATTCCAAGTACATTTTCTGCAACTCAAGGACACTGGACAATATTTTTTTACAACCGCCGTTTACCAAGCTCAAAGGAGTTACCCAAAATACTGAGATCTTATTTGAACGACAGTTTTACTTCAAGGCAAGACCTGAGTAGTCTGGACCTAGTTGGATCATCAAATAAGAGTTTGAAAAGTGTTTCGGGAGCTATTAACATATCTATTATCTGAGCCTTGAAGCAATGTGGAAACGGTGAGTTTTTTTAATTTGCCTGTCAGCCTTGTTAAGAGATTCATTCACCAATACCCAGCAAGTTAATACATGACTTCTCTCTACGGATTCTTTAATGATAAAGATCGTTTTTGAACCATTTTCAAGCAGCGCTCGTTCTAAAACATATTCGCCATTAGGACGCTTATGATTAACGTAGCCAGAATAACTCTACAGATAGCTGTCGCATGGAGGGCATGAAAATATGAAGGGTGATGAAAAGATGATAGAGGTGTATCGGGGAGAAACGTGCTGGCGCGGGGAGGTTCCCCGCCGGCGACGCGAGCAAGTGTAGGATTTATTCGCTTAATTAAATTTTAATCTTAGTCTTTTAGCTAAAAAGGGGAAAGAAAATAAGGAAAATTAAACATGTTTTGTACTGTGCTGGCTAGAGATACTCCTTTAAATGGAGAAGATACTCCTTTGCACTCGTTTGCTTACAACGCAGCTGAACACATGCAGTTTCCATAGCAAAATTCCATGAGTTAGTCTACGAATTGCTTTCCTATTCTGCGGATTTAACCCCTATTTCTTGGCTCGGCGAAAAAAATCCTGATTCCAACGAAGTCATCTCACAAACAAATGACTTTTTTTAGGACCTCGACGAATCCTAGTTTTTGGAAGGAATACAGAAATTAGCGAAACGTTAGACAAGTTGGAAAACTAAAAGAGGATATGTTGAAAAATAAAATGATTTTTTATCCCAAAAACCTGTGTTTTATTCATAAAATCACGGACCTATTGAACAGCCCTCGTATGTTTAATAGTAACCAGAAATTTGTAGTTAGTAAGTTACATATCAGGTTACACATCGAAAAAATACTTTTTAAAAACACGATAGTATCAAAAAAAAAAACAGATTTACGCTAAAAGATTTTCCTATATAAAAATTGAAGTTTAACTACCTTAAAAATGCTGACCTTGTGAAATATTTTTATTTTAAATAATAAATCACAATGTCACTGTCTTTGGCAGCGTCATCTTTTGAGATGTAGACTTTCAAACAAACTTTTTGAATGGTTTATTATTTTCTTCGAATTGCAAGGGTATCTCGTTGGCATGCCAAATTAAGGCTTATTATTATATGTTTATTTATACATATATGATTTTAAAATAAATAATGATTGTTTTTTTTTGGCAGATTTGCGATTTTAATTGTATAGCAACAGATCACCATTTATTTGAACATCGGAATTTAGCAAATTCAACTGGCGTCGACGATCTTTCTTCTCAAAATGACAGTCTACCTTTGGTTGTAGTTAATGATGTATGCGATAAAGTCTCTGTAAAAGGTGAAGACAACGAAGTTCTGTTTAAACTGATTAGTGATTTGGAGCTTATGAAACGAGAATTATTAACTGAGCAGAAACGTTGCGTTGAATTGGAGGAGCAATTGGTGGCCATAAGTAAGTACTAAACATCTTTCAAGTTTTACTTGTTTGCTCTCAATAATGAAGATAAATCGATTTGTATCTTAGATATAACATTTTTTTTAAGAATTCACATGTAGTAAATCTTAAGGTAATATGTTAGCACGGTTTTGATCCTCCGCTGGCCTGAATAACCGCTATTATCCTTGACGGCATGGAATCAACAAGGGTCTTAAGGGATTCTTCATCCAAAGTGTTATACAACACGATTAAACGAGTTTATTTTTGCTCTCAGGCTTCTGTTCTGCAACTTTAAGCTTTAATCCATGCCAAAAGGGGCTTAGTGGAGTTCAGGTCTGCCGATTTCCCGGCCAACCTAGTCGTTAAAATCATATGTTTTGGAACACCTTTTCAAGCTGTAATAAAACTAAGCTTTATATTAATGTTTTGTTTGCTTCTTTTTAGTTGAAAAGAATGAAACTAAGGATAAAAAAAATAATTTAATGAATTCGTTCGGTAACAAGGCGCAGAATCGACCTGAAAATTGGCATTCGGGGCATAGCATAAATGTAGCTTAATGGCTTTAATGCGCATGTATGACACTACAGTGGTTAAACGAATACGAGTTCGTGTAGGCTTCAAAGTTGTCAGCATTCAGTTGTATGAGCTAGAATAAATGCGTGCGCAAAACGAAACGAATACGATGGATAGGCCTTAGGCCTGAATTATTAGAATGTGTGAGAGAGCGAGAGGGAAGGATGCCTTTTTAAATAAGTTTCATCATTGTGGCTATGTTAATGATACTCACTTTTTTGTATTGCCCTGACAATTTTTTAAGAGGCCTCGTCGGAGTTAATTTAATTTTGAGACTTCTTTCTTTGCATTTTTGATGAAGCGGAACACGAAAACGAATACTAACCAAAAATGCGGCTGGTCCAGTCCCATATGTTACGGTGCTGAGTTGATACATTGGTACATTCAGAGGGGTCTCTTCTCCACTGAGCTGACATTTTTTATCAGCTTCATCTATCAAGACTTAGCAATACATCTTCTTGATATCGGTTGACAAGTAGTACCGTGTAGTCCGAACCGGAGATATGTCGAATACAGTTCATTCTGTATCGTGAGAGTGACCATCAATGTGTCCTTCAAGGACACCTAGGAGGACGTCTTACAATACGCATCGAAGACGACGCGGAACTTCGATGAACTCTGGGGCGTCAAAATGCACTGATGAGGAATAAAATAATGTGGAGTTTTACGGTTGTGTTGTCTACGGGAGACATGTGACCAAAGGAGAGGTACTCTTACATGAATTCCAAGTACATTTTCTGCAACTCAAGGACACTGGACAATATTTTTTTACAACCGCCGTTTACAAAACTCAAAGGAGTTACCCAAAATACTGAGATCTTATTTGAACGACAGTTTTACTTCAAGGCAAGATCTGAGTAGTCTGGACCTAATTGGACCATCGGATAAGAGTTTGAAAAGTGTTTCGTGAGCTATTAACATATCTATGATCTGAGGCTTGAAGAAATGTGGAGAGCTTCATTCGCCAATACCCAGTAAGTTAATACACGACTTTTCTATATGGCTTTTTAATGATAAAGTTTGTTTTTGAACCATTTTCAAGCAGAGCTCTTTCAAAAACATACTCGCCATTAGGACGCTTATGATTAACGTAGCCAGAATAACTCTATAGATAGCTGTCACATGGAGAACATTACAAGATGAAGGGTGATTCTGATTGGAAGGAAGAGAAGTATTCTTTTGCGGTGATGGCAATGCTCATGATAATTTTGCATGTGAGAGAGAGCGAAAGGGAAGGATCCTTTTCGAAATGGTTTTCTTCATTGTGGCTCTATGATTCTCCGTTTTTGGTTTACTCGTATCTTCAAAATTGTGCCTACCACAGATTTTCGTACTTTGTGTGAGCGGAAATGGGCGGGGCGAAATTTTGGAATACACTTGTAACAGTGTGATATCACGAAAGTCTAAGTACAAAATTTGGTTGCTCTAGCTCTTATAGTCTCTGAGATCTAGGCGCTAATGAAGACGGACAGACGGACGGACATACAGACATGGGTATATCGACTCGGCTATTGAAGCTATTTAAGAATATATATACTTTATGGGGTCGGAAACGCTTCCTTCTGGGCGTTACACACTTCCACAATCACCACAAATCTGATATACCCCATACTCTTCGAGTACCGGGTATAGAAATGCACTACTATTATTTTGACCCTTCAATTTTTGAAGTATTTCACCATTTTAATTTTATTACAAAATGGACAGGAATTATCTTACGTTGTTATCTAATATTTTAATCTGTAATTATAGTATCTTAGGAGTTATTATAAAAAATAAATATTTACATATTTTGAAAGTGATCTCAAGTCTCAGCAATACTAATAAGGCTGATGAGGGCATTAGATTCGAGCTCTCCAGAGAAAAGCTTGTGGAGAAAGAGAACTCCATGGAAGATCCTGCTGGATTTAAGAGAATGATGGCTAAGAGACGCAGTCTACTTTAATAGGAAGAGAAATGTTTCACAGGGTCCCAATTGAGTCCACGGAGAACAAAGATGAGGAATTGTTTGTGACTGCCGTTTCGACTTCGACTTTTCTCATTAATTATAAGTTTTCAAACACCGGCTAAAATAAGCTGAATGTATAAAAATATAATATGCTATTCTATTTAAAAACGGTATTTAATTTTAAGTTTTTAGTGCTATTTTAAAAGCTTTTCCATCGCGATTTTCAAAAGTAAAATAGTAATATCCGCTATAAATGAATCAATGTGCTTTAAGATTGGCTAGATTTTGCACATTTTTTTTAACTAAAAGGGTCTAAAATAAGGTTAATAAATGCGATTTGGAGACCATTGGAGGTATTTTGAGATTGAATATTGGACAGTATCACAGAACTAGAACAAATTGTAAATCCTTGTCCATTAAAAACTGCTAATCGCTAAGTGCACCTATTTTTGCCTTATTTTAGATATTTTCATACTTGTGACTCAAAGATTATAGAGGTGAATTATTATTTTAATGAAAGTGGATTTGTACAAAACCCAGATTTCTTCTTGATTCTTGATCAGCATCACTGGCCAAGTCCTTATAGACAAGTCTAACTGTCCGTCCGTCTTGTTTGATGCCTAGTTTACAGAGACTAAAAGAACTAGAGCACCCAAACTCTTGTGACATCACACTGAATCAAGTTTATTTAAAAATTTTAATTCTAAAATGTTTTTATTTAGATGGCCATGGAGTCGTGGTGTGGGGTGTCGTCACGTGTTATGGAACAATTGAATTATGTTCGGCTTAGCGCCGGCCCACGGTAGCATAAAGAGAACCCCTTTCTCTTAACCATTGTTGCTTGCTGTTGCCTTGCGCTCTCAATCGCTGCACCTCCCTTTCTTCGTACGTTCGTCGTCTAACAAGAGCTGCGAGGGAGGTTCATCTTCGGAGCAGATGACTTAAGCATCGATCGTCTTAACAAGCAAACGTTTTTCGTTGTTAAACACAGTGACCTGACGGGTAACAATTCTTGCATTCTTGCATCATTACAAATTCTTGCATTCTTACAAATCACAAACAAATAAATCGAGCATAGACGCATACAATATATTGAAATCGAACCAGTTGTGTTTTTAATTTCATATCGGGAAAAAACGCTGCTAAAGAAGTTCAGTAGCTCAACAGCTTATTTTTTGATCGATCGGAAGATGAACGGAGAGCGCTTCAAAACATTGTTGTACACAGTCCGTCCAATTCCATAAATTTTTTAACAAGATTTAACCCCTATACAGAACGATCGAGCAGTAAAGTTTATTCGATTCAAAACGTTAATAATCATGAGCTGGCCACCATATTCTTCAGCTCCTAACCTAAATGAAAATGTTTCGGATTGGCTTACGCGAAAAATATGCGAAGGGGAGTACCCTTCCCAAAGATAAGTAAACATTAACTGCAGTTATTAAATGTAATTTGAGCGAAGTTTTTCTGACCTACATAGATTACCTGTATCATTCTATGCAGGACCCGATATATGAAGTTATTACTAACAAAGGAGGCTGTACTCATTAGTAAAAATATTTTATCTTTATTTCTAATAAGTCAAATATTTTTTTTTTTGGTATTTGATCGCCTTGTAGCGAATTTAGTGGTCGCAAGATGATAACTCTGCAATGACCAGACACTTCAAATTGCATAGGGTATTCATGCATGTTATCGATTTAATTATTATATATGCAATATAGGCGTGTAGTGTGAGTATTATTTTAAGTAAGGGAAAACAGAAAGTACCCTGTAAAGGAAGCAACAGAAGGTTGCCCCAGAAATTAGGGACAACAGAAGGTTGCTCCTCAAGGCGACTTCCGATGGCATCCGATTGTTTGAGCTGGCTAGATCAAGTGTGGGCATGACTCAGAATTCAAACTTGGCTTCATCAATAAATTTGGCCAGTTCTCTGTAGAAAAGAGGCTCTTTCGTGAGCAGTAAGTCTCTGACGCTGTGGAACCGGTTGAAGATTTTGTATTTCTTCCTGATACTGGTATATCTTTGGCAGGAGAAGATTTCGTGTTCAGCATCATCAAGAGCATTGCAAACCTCACAAATATTTGTATCCCTCGCTTTAATTCTATGTAAAAAAACATGATCGTATGTACGTCTACACATTAGTCTATTTATAACCTTAATGGTCTTGGCACCCCAGTCAAGGTTCCAGTGCCACGGTTTGACTGGGACATCATTGTAAATGGAAGCAAAAAACACTCCTTTGGTTTTGGATATTTCCTTATATTCGTTATTCCAGTCTGTTTGGACTCTAGTCCTTACAGTTCTAATAACTTCATCAAAGCTTAGAGGTAAGTAAACCAATCTACCGACACTAGTGGCTGATTTGGCTATACGGTCAGTCTTTTCGTTAATAGCAATATTCTTATGCCCTGGTATCCAGTGCACAATGAATTTGCTGGTGAAGGAACTGTTTATGTTGTGGTGGATTTCGTCCGTTAAATACGAATTTGATTCGTTACTTTTCAGAGCCTTTAAGGCACCTTGACTATCACAGACTATAACAGTTTTATTGTATTTCTTTTTGTTTGATATTTTGACAGCAGTAAGTATTCCTACAAGTTCTGCAAAAACAGAAGAGGAACTAGTTTCCAACCTGAATTTGTAGCTTCTATTGTTGGGGTACTCTAGAATACCTATCCCTGTTCTATCACCGCTGATGGAAGCATCAGTGGAGATAATATTCCACCCATCCGTCACCCATTCTGCCAGCTTAGCTTGATACGTAGCCTTGCATTCTTCGTCTGATACGTCCTTTTTGTTCCTGTCGAAAATTGAGAAGCAAATTTTAACTTTAGGACTGTGTGTGCATTTCTGGCTTTCACTGTAGTTGTCAAAGAGGTCCCTAAATTCATTATATACTGCTGTGTAGGCAGTCTTAGCATTTGATACTGTGACTTTGTTATACAGGCTCGGGTTCAGAGATTTGACTTTCAGTAGTTCCTTGACAGTTAGAATTTTTGCTCTGTGCTTTGGAGGTAAAATCCCCGCCAGAGCGAAAATCAGGTGAGCAGAGGTTTTTGGAGGGACACCTACGCATCTGCGAAGGCTTTCAGTCTGTGCTGTATTGACCGATTTGCTGTTTCCAAGATTTAAATTTGCAAAACTGGTAATGGCATGTTCTTGCTGAGATCTGATGAAAGATTTAAAGATGTTAGATGATACCTTTGGTTTGAGCCCCGACTTAATCGTGGTTACTGCGTGTAACAGAAGAGCACTCTTGTCTGACTTGTCCCTGATTTTTGCGATATGCAGCTTGTCTGACAGATTGGCACTTAGGACTCTGCCTAAGAAAGTAATGGAATCCTTAATCGGAAATGTAATGCCCTTGCAGGTAATTGATACATTTTCACGTTTTCCCCTCCCAATGCACATGACGGCTGACTTGGTGGGGTTGAAGTTCAAACCCAGGTCTTGGCAGAGTAGATGAAAGTCATTAATCTTTCCCTGTAAGTTATTACAGGCTTCAGTTGTGTTTATGCCAGTTGAAATGATAGCAAAATCATCAGCGAACTGGATAGTGGTCGTATGAGAGTCGTTTACTTGATGCAATCTTTTGGTATACAGGTTAAAGAGTAATGGGGATAAACAGGAGCCCTGAGGCAGGCCACCATTGACTTCCTTAACAGCGTCTCCTAGCTTAAGGAACCTTGAAGAGAAGAAATTTATTATCCAGTCCGTGTACTGCTTGGGAATATTCTCATAATCCATTAACCTTTGTAATATTTGCAGATTGACGCAGTTGTATGCGTTGTCTATGTCGATAACCACAATTACAACGGCTTTTCCTTTTTTTTTCTCATACGCCATGATATTAATGAGATCATTGATACACATAGCTGCAGATTTGCCTGTTTGATAGGCATATGTTCTACAAGGCATGGTATTGTATTTTTTAATAAAAATGTCTAGGCGATTTTTTATCATCAAATTAAGAGTTTTGGCCAACACAGAGATGAGAGAGATTGGGCGATAGTTCTGATATATATTTAGGTTCTTATCTCTCTTTGGAATCGGAATCACCTTGATCGTACGCCATTGACTGGGTACTTTGCATTTTTTAAACAAAAGGTTCCATTCTTTTAACAGATTATGTTTCGCAGAACTACTGAGTGCCTTTACCATTTCGTAAGTTATCCCATCTACTCCTCCCGCCGTACTTCTGCCTCTGTTTAGAACAGCAGACAGGTCCGTTATGTCAAAGGCATCCAAATTATGACAAATTTGTCTGGCAGAAAAAAGTTGAATCTTTGCTGAAGTAGGAACTTGACTCTCAATAAAATCTAGATAGGGCAAGGACCATTCGGTACAGAAATTAGACCTAACTGGGTCGCTAAAGGACTTGATATTTCTTAAGAATAGCCATGCTTTTCTTGAGTTTGGATGTCGATTGAGTGTATCGATTTTGTTGGCATATGCGTTTCTTTTGGCAAGTTTAACCTCCTGTTTCCATTTCATTTTCAGGTTTACTGCTTTTATGTAATTTGTCAAGCATGGAGCCGTTTGAGCCAGCATCTGTGCCTCTGTGAATTTCAAGTAAAGTAGCTGTAGGTCAGAATTCCACCAACCTTTGGGGCATCTATTTTTACTCAGTGCATAGGTGCAGACCTTAATATTATTACGAAAGCAGTCGGTAATACTGGCTATATCTCCAGCTGGCGTAGCACCTTCTAGTCTTCTGAGAAGTCTGTTCTTAGCAAGAAAGAGTCTGGGTTTCTCTATACTTTCAGGAAGTTCAATAGAGATCGGGTGATGGTGGCTGCCTCCAACAAATATAGAACTACAGCTCCATATCAAATTGTCATTACAATTGGAAAAGGTTAAGTCCAACACAGATCCAGATTGACGGTCAATATTACGTCTGAAAGTACAGCTGCCATCATTAAAACATTTGTAGCCGGAATCGCTCATAAAGTTCTCTAGGAATCTACCTTTTGCATTCGTGACACAATCACCAAAAATCATGTTTCTAGCGTTGAAGTCACCAGCGAAAATAACATCTTGTCTGCCATCCAATTTTTCTATAATTTTTTCAATTGCATGCTTAAAGGTGTCGGTCCTCATTGACGGCTCAAAGTATACCGAGACAATGGTAAAATTCCTGATTAGGTTGCATGTTTTGGCAATAAGAACATCGTGTTCCGTGTTGTAGCTTTCTGTTTTCAGTTTTATACCATTTTTTACTGCAATGGCTACTCCACCGTAACCATCATCTCTGTGTTTCTCAAAGAGATTAAAATTTGCTATCTTTCTGAAGGAAGTGTCGTGAGAAAAAACTTCCGAGAAGACAGCTAAGCTGTATCCTCCAGAGTTTAGGGTGTATTCTATGTCATTCTTATTACATTTTAGTGATTGAACATTGAGTTGTAGTATCTTAACAGTCATTGTTGTTATGAGAGATATCGATGTTCCTTGCTAAATCATTCGTTCCCTGTTGTGAACCATTCCTTAGGAATTTACCTTTAATGTTTTGGAGTATATTAATGCCATTAGCTGACATTAGCAGAACAGGAGCGACTATTTCCATTATTTCTTGTATAACACTGCTGGTAACAAGGCTGTTATTATTTTCCCTGTTGGGAAATTGATAAGTATGATCACTTGAATCATCGGTGTATGGATCCAGTGTGTAGTGTGGCTTTTGTTTCACAAAGCCTACCGTGCGTTGGACAACTCTACTGCTGTAGGAATGCTTTTTCAAGACTTGATTGACATGCTCATTTGCATTGATCATTTTGGGGGCTCGATCATTAGATCTGGTTTTGTTTTGATTTATCATAGTACTTGTGGTATTAATTTCCGGAAAGTTTTTATCGTATTCAAGGTTGCGATCATAATTTTGTTGCACAGAAAATTGCTTTAGGGCCTCTTTTCTGGCTAGTTTTTTGATTGTCATTATTTTGTTTAAATCGACCTCTCTAGCCCAGACCTGACATTTGTTCCTTTCAAAAGCATTGTGCCCCTCACTCTGACACAAGATGCATTTGTTGCTGTTACAATTTTCATTACATTCGATGCTTCCACATTTTTTGCACCGCTTTTGAGACTTGCAGCGCGAGGCTGTGTGTCCCAAACGGCCACAATTGTAGCACTGCCTAACCGTCGGGAAAAAATAGCTGACCTTTAGTGAGCATATGTTATAAATTTGAACAGACGAAGGGATCTCAATGCCGGCAAAGGCAATTTTCACCGTTTCGGTAGGTTCAAGAGCAGATTCATTTATATTGGTCTTGTTTTTCCTAAAAATGCGTTCAACTTTGTTGATTTTAATAGTAGAGGAAAGATTTTTAATTAATTCATCATCAGAAATGTGTGTTGGAATGCCCCTAATGACACCCAAAGATTCAGTAAAATTTTTAGGTACAAAAATATCGATATCTAGATTCTTGAAATCATCGTTTAGTACTACCGCGTTTGCCTCTAGGGGTGAGCTGAAATACAGCTTGTACAGAGCAGGCGAAAGGGGGTTAATGCGTTTAAGCCCATCTAGATTCAGGTGTTTGACCTTCTCATACAAATACAGATCACTCTTTGTGTTTTTATTTTCAAAGATTTTGCTACGCTTTGTTGAAAGCAGCACACTGGCCTCTCCTTCGAAAGTGAGATCAAAAAGGTTTATTTCTAGGTTAGAATTGTTGCTAGACACTGTAGAACCTGCAACATGCACTCCTTTGCTATTGGTGTCGGCTACGCTATCTGGAACTTTCTCACTTATACTTGCACCTGATTTTAACTCCATTTTGTTCACTGACTCAGCACTGTTCTTGTATTTAGCTTCATGAAAAGGAACAACATTATGTTCTCCTATAAATTTTTTGACGTCCATATTCTTTTTTGCATTGCTTTCAATTGATCGCTTTACACCTGACGCCACTTTAGTGGCGTCAGCCATCATTGCTGGTGGTTTTACCAGCCTGCCAAAGACTCACCCACAATTTTCAGCACGAAAAAACAAAAAAGAAAAAATCAGTAACGGAAGTAATTAAAACTGCTTTTAATTTCAATAGGAGAACCGGTCTCCAAATATGAAAAAGTCAAAGGATTGCACGTAAAAAATAAGATTAAAAAACACACTTGAGCAAAATTACCACCAGGAAAAAACACGACAAACGTCAATCCCCAAGTCAAATATTAGCACCAACTAGAAATTTTAATTAAAAATAAGTTACTTTTCTTTCAACAAATTAATATGTCTAAGTGCGTCTATTCTATTGACCAAGAAAAATGTGCCTTTTATTAAGTAGCTTTAAGAAAATGTTTGAAAACACACAATTTTTCTAATCATTCGAATATTATACTTGAAGTATCAGTGGATACCCAAGGTTTTTGCATATCAACCTTTTTTCAATCATTAAAGTAATACATATTAAACAAATTTGAATGCAAGTAAGGGTGAGTCTAACCCATGACCACCAGCGTGGTGGTGTGTGGTACTGATTGAGTACCAGTAAAAAGTAGAGCCACGGCCCTTTCCGCAGCAAGCACTTATAACTTCAGCTCACCGTTTGGAAGATATTAAGGTTTAAAGTTAAAATTTGATCATTTTTTGCGTTATATTTACCCGAAATTTGTACTTTGACAACTTAGGGAAGTTTATGTTAGGTTTGGTTAGGGTGGTAGCTCTGGAGGGGGATGAATAGCAACTCACTTGGACCTATTAAAGGTCTGCTGAGATGCCGCATGGGCGTGTGCACCTTTTACTCCGTAGCCGTGGCTACGAGCAGATAACTAAATTTTAAGGGGAGTCCCATCCGGTGGCTTGGATGTATTTGATACTCATCTCATCTCTTTGCATCTAAGCTTCTTTGACATTCAGAAAAACTGGTTAGCAATACTCTCGTCTCTCAAATGCATTTCGTATCTCAGAGATTATTTGGCTTACCTTTTCCATATTTACCGTAAAATTCAATGTGGTACAGTGCTATTTCATTGTTGATGTGTAGGTGTTTCTTGATACGATTCAAGAGCAGCTTTTCAGATATCTTTGATTGGCATGGCAGGAGACTGTATGATGATGCCTGGGTCTGATGCCAATAACAATAACTTCTCCTTACGGCTTTATGGATCATTGTGATGACATTTTTCCTCCACAGTTGAGGATAATAGCCCCATTGCATAATGCTGTTGAATATTATGGTGAGAAAATATACTGCATAGATTCTATGATAATTTTAGGGAAGATAAAATCGTGGCCCGGTGCTTTTTTTACGTTGAGACTTGGGCCCTAATGACTCTTGTACCATCTTCTGCTTGAAATCTGATGGGCGTGGTAGCTTCAAGATTATTGGATGGTGGGAGCAAAATGAAATTTGTTGTTGGCTGTGGCTTGAAGACTTTTTCTAAATGGACAGAAAATGTATTTGCCTGCTCTTTATTGCAACGAGCCCACTCTCCAAGTTGTGTACGGAATGGTGATTCACTCTCGATTGGTGGACTTTCGCCTGTTTTAGCTTTCCAAAGTAAAAATCGTTTGCTGTTTGTGGAGAGTTGCTCCATGTAGTATATTTGAGCTCGGTTTCTCTTATCTTCTAGGGCTATGCGTAGTAAATGGTTGGCTATTCTTAGCCGGTCCTTAGAAACAGGTGTTCTATGGTCTTGCCAATCTCGCCGAAGCCTTCTCTTATCGCGTAGCAGCCCTTCTATATGACGGAAACACGACTGCTGTTGCGAAGTTTATTAGTTGTTATTATTGGAGTGGTGTGTTTTGCAACCAGACACTTATAGACACTTATACTTCAACTGACACTTATACTATGTCATCTTTGCAGTAAATGTTCGGGCAGCCATCAACATGGGAATCTGTTTTGCTAGAAGTTAGAGAGTTTAGGCGTTCTGAAAACTGTGGGTGGTCATAAAGGTGAAGTAGGATAATTCGCCTGCCCGAAATATAGTTAAGCTTGTTTCAATGTGTGATTATACCATTAAATAGTTGTCATCCTTTGGGGTTGCTGAGAGATCCCAAATGGGTGCGCTTAGCATTTGAGTCAGCAGCTGTTATAAAACGGTCACCTAATAGGTCGAAGAATTTTACAATCTCTACTTCGGAAACAAAGAAGCGCGGTGGGTAGTATACTGCGACTAGGTCTAAGCAACCGCTTTGAGTTCAGATATGAATTGATGTGTCCTATAAATTGGTAAGTGGTAATTGATACTGCCTGTTGCATAGATGCCATTAAAATTAAAATAATTTGTATTTGTTAGGTGAGTCTCGAAAGACTTGTCGGACTACATCTGAGGACAACTATTAGTCCTCAAATGTTGTCAGGAGCACAACATGCCTACCGGAAAGGAAGATCCACGGAAACGGCACTACACGAAGTAGTCTCAATTATAGAGAAATCCCTACACCTCAAGGAATACTCTCTTATAGCCTTCCTCGATATCGAGGGAGCCTTTAACAACGTCGTCTCAAGTGCCAATACGGAAGCACTGACTGACCTGTGTGTGGACGGTCACTTGGTGCTGCTCATCGATCAATTGCTCACATGTAGGACGGTGACATCAACGATGGGATCGTCCACGCAATCTAGGTATGTCAACAGAGGCACTCCGCAAGGTGGTGTCCTGTCTCCCCTTCTATGGAACATGGCAGTCAATAAGATTCTATGTGATCTGGAGGGGGGGGGGCTGTAAAATAGTGGCATACGCGGATGACGTTGCAATCAGTTTCTCGGGGAAATACCCTCAAACACTCTGTGACCTTATGAGCACTAAGCTCGCGAGACTGTCAGAATGGACAAAATCGCGAGGATTTGGAGTAAATCCCACAAAAACGGAACTCGTGCTATTCTCACGCAAGTACAAGGTTCCGCCCCTTAACCCTCCTATACTAAATGGATGCAGGCTCTCCTTCAGCGACAGCGCTAGTTACCTAGGGTTGGTAATTGATAAGAAGCTTAACTGGAACCTGAACGTAAAAGACAGAGTGAAGAAGGCTACGATAGCCCTATACTCTTGCAAAAAAGCTATTGGCTTGAAGTGGGGCATGAACCCAAGCGTAGTCCAATGGATATACCAAGCAATAGTAAGACCAATTTTACTCTATGGAGTTACAGTTTGGTGGCCGGCCTTATCAAAAGGATCGACTACCAAACAACTTGGCAAGGTTCAGCGAACCGCAGCTTTATGCATTAATGGAGCATTACGCACCACCCCGAACGATGCACTAAACGCCATCCTAAATCTCCAGAGCCTCGAGCTTGCGGGAAAGGAGAGGGCAGAAATTGCAGCGATACGTCTGAGAGACTCCGGACAATGGACGTCACATCTCAGGGGTCACTCATCGATACTTATCAGCAGTACCGTCCTTACGAAGACGGACTACAGCGTCCCAAGGGAACACACTGTCACCCCCTTCAATGTAATCATCCCTAGCAGAGACGAGTGGCTTGAGGGACCATCAGGCCAAGACATGGCCATAAGCATCTTCACAGATGGCTCGAAGCTGGATAACAAAGTTGGAGGAGGGATTTACTCCGAACAACTCGAAATCAGGCACTCCTTTAGGCTCCCAGATCACTGCAGTGTGTTCCAAGCGGAAGTCATTGCGATCACGGAAGCACTGAAGCTCCTTCAAACAGCCACAACGGCTTCACTGGCAACAACAACTGTAAACATTTACAGCGACAGCCAAGCTGCGATCAAATCACTTCACGCGATTTCCTCGAACTCGGCCACAGTGGCAAATTGCCCCAAATCTCTTCACGAGATGGCCCAACAATTTGCCATCAGCCTTATTTGGGTCCCGGGTCACCGGGATATTGAGGGCAACTGCAAGGCAGACGAGCTGGCCAGATCTGGTACCACAATACCCCTTCTCCAAGAGAAGGAGGATATTTGCATGCCAATGGCCACCTGTAGGCTTATCATAAAAGAGCTATATAAGCGACGAGCAGACAATGCGTGGCGGTCAGCACCACTATGTCGCATATCCAGGCAAACATGGCCTACCATTGACAGGAAACGCACACTAGAGCTTTGTAAGCTCGGCAGGAAAAGGTGCAGCGTTGTCATCCGCTCCCTCACGGGGCACTGGCTGATAGGCTCCCACGCCAACAGGCTGGGAGCCCCATACAATGATTTCTGCCGAAGCTGTAGAGATGAGGAGGAGGAGGAAACGGTGGAACACCTGTTCTGCTCCTGTCCAGCTCTCAGCAGGAGAAGGCTACAATACCTGGGCATGCCCTATGTCTCAGACATTTCAGAAATGTCCAAAATCTGTCCCAGAAAGATTGCAAACTTCGTAAGAGCGTCAGGATGGGATAACTGCTGATATGTTCGGGTCTCATGAGATGGATAAGGGGAACACCTCCCGCGGTATTACAACGGGCCCAAACCGGCCCAAGTGTGACTGGCTCCTGTGAAGCTTGACAGCCGCCTTAACCTAACCTAACCTAACCTAGGTGAGTCTCTGACAAGAGCATGCCGTCAATGTCGCATTTGTACAGCGAACTGCCCTTCAATTTCCAAAATGATATATGTACATATGTATTAAGGAAACCATTTAAGCAGATTTCTGTTTGATTAGAAGCTCTAGGAAGAGATTTTAAATGCCCATAAGTTCCTACATTTTTTATTGTATTGTTACCATTTTATTTGTTATAGTTACCAGCATTGATTTAATTCCACAGGGAAGTTGAGGTGCATTTGCTGGGATATGTTGGGCAATAATTTGTGGCCACTGTTGCAATGCCTCATGTTTCATTATTTCTGAAGTTGATTGTTGAGGTTTAGGTTTAGAGACTGCGGCGTAAAATTCTGTATTGTAACTTAAAGCCTTAGCAAAGGAAACTCCAGGAGTCGTGGTTGATGTGGTATATACGGCAAGTTTTGTCGGATGACTGGGTAGCGAGCTGCGGTTTTTTGTTAGTCTAGACGATTTTTTAGCTCTTAATAGACAGGGCAGCCTTTACAATTTTACGCAGATTTTTTATTCTTATTAATGGGGAAGGGTTCAGTAAGATGTACATCAGACTGCGCGTAGGGTGTATTCATTTTGGAGTGCCCATATTCCTGGCATTTTGTGCATTGGACAGGTCCATTTCGTTTTGACGGTTCCATAACGGTGATTCTACGATTCAGTAGATTGAACCTACCTACCTTGAACATTGGTTGAGGAATTTTTCTTCAAAGTTCAATTCAATTGTGTTCAATTCTTTCGATAACACTAGTCAACATGACATTTCCGCTGTGGCCCAAAATGACTTTTTCTGGTTTAGTTTTTTTTTTAAGAATTTTTAAAAAATCTATTTTTTTTTCAAAGGTAGTGACAAATGCAGCTATCAATCCAACCCAGACTTTGTAGCTGCAGCTTCTGGAAGCGTCTGGAAGACATTAAACTTTTAAATTCAAATTTCATAATTTTTTGCGGTGTTTTTTCCCGAAATTTTAACTTTAAAAACTCCGGAAAAGTCGAAAAAATAATATTTCGTGGCTAACATTTTTAGTTTTAGATAGACACATTAATTAGGCGTCGTTTAAGGTATCATTTGTAAGAATCGCTGGATAAACGTCTAATTTGGAGCCGTTTGACCAAAACGACTCAAACCTCATTAGACCTGAAAAAATACCGAATTTTTTTTTAGTGTTATGGTTTTTTAATATTTTTAAGCTTAGTGGTGAATTTGGTTTGTTATTGCTTGTTACTATTTTTAAAATGGTTTAAGTTTTTTGCCTGTCTTCTTTTGTCATTAGAGTCCGATTCTCTTATGAGAGTTTACACATAGTATAGTCGCCCAACATATTCTCATTCCAAACACCTTGATACCGTCGTTCCATAGCTTTAAATTGGATTTTTAGTGACATGTTGGCTCCAATTTTTTCATAATTCTTAATTAGGTCTTTAACGATATTAACGTAATCATCACTCTTTCTGTAACCAGTCGGAATGAGTTCCAGGCTGCTTTTTCATTCGGAGATAGAATATTTTCAAATCCATCGTCTTTTAGTAATTTTCGAATTTGGGGCCAACAAATACACATTCTTTAACTTTTGCTTTACTTTTTAGGTAATTCATCGATTCACATATTCCTTCAATAAACGGGCATTCTTTGGAATAGACCCAAGAAGCTCAGCTTTACTTTTAGGAATTTCCAGGATCCAAATCCAAATCGATCAATTGTTTCTGTGAAAGAGGCTTGCAAATATTTATATTCTCCTGATTGGTCATTACAGTTAAGAGCCCACTCTTCACCAATACTTTTGGGCCTGATTTTCAATTTTTCTTCAAGCTTTCTCCACAGCATTGGGGTTTCATTTTTTTTTTTAATGTGTAAGAAAAAAAAGGTAATGATTAGTATATTTTGTAAATGTAATAGCTTGTGGACTAGGGTAACTTACTTTTCGTCTTTGTTAAAAGCTGCAAAATTCAATTTACGCAATTTGTATATGTAGCTTAGTGCCCACTTTTCATTAAAACTTTTGGTCTTCATTTTAAAATTTTCGTTATACTTTTCGTGGTACTCGTAAAAATCGTAAAAACGAATTTTTATGTAGCAAAACGAGTCTGCTTGCTAAACACAAGAAAATGAACGGTTTGTGTTATCGAAATATTTCAATTGCTTTTAATTAGAAACGTGTATTTTTGGAAAACACACAATCGTATTCTGATGGAATACAATGGGCAGAGATACTTAAATACTTATATATACTTTGCTATGAACAGAAGTAGAAGGTAGAAGCGACAAAGGTCTAATTTGTGTGGGACCAGCACCTGTAGTCAACATTTAACCTTAACATGCATACATATACATATGTTTCTTTATACATATCTAGGATTAGGTATAAGGAATAAATGTAACTGTCCCCAATATTTACAGCCCAAGTGGACATGACCAGGTAGGTTATATACATATACGATATACATATATCTAATGGATGTTATCCATACCTATTTTGTTTTTAATTTTTTCGAATTTTTGCTGAGTTTTCAAAGTCAAAATTTCGGGAAAATATACCGCAAAATATGATCAAATATGAGTTTGAAAGCTTAATATTTTCCAGGCGGTAAGCTGAATCTACAAAGATTTTGGATCTGATGTATAGCTGCATTTGTCAGCTAGCTGACTAGTGTTACATAAATAATATGAAGGTTTGGTCAAACGGCCGCAACTTAGCCGTTTATCCATCGATTCTTACAAGCGATATCTTAAACAACGCGTAATTAACTTGTCTATCTAAAATGTTAGCAACAAAATATTATTTTTTCCACTTTTCCTAAGTTTTCAAAGTTAAAATTTCGGTAAAACACCGCAAAAAATTGTGAAATTTGAATTTGAAAGTTTAATGTCTTCCAGACGTTAAGCTGCAGCTACAAAGTGTCTGGGTCGGATCTATAGCTGCATTTATCAGCTTTTCAGAACTGCAAAGTTAAAAACATCCATTATCCATTAAATAAAACAATACTGTAAAAAATTTTAAATCTCCAAATCTATCAGAAAAAGTCATTTTGGGCCACAGCAGAAATAAAAAGTTGAATTTTGTTGTAGTGTAACCGGAGCACTTGTACGGAAGTTCGTAATAGAGAAGAGCCTAAAGCAAATAAATGTGTTAAGTTACATTTTTTTTCTTAACATACTGTCCTTTATTAAAAAATAAGTGTAAATTGTGCATTTGATTTAAGCTTCTCCCTTTTTTAACTAATTATTTTTTTATTAATATCAGTACAAGAAAACCAAGGTCTGCAAAACCGTCTAGCTCAAAATAATGGGAACGAGGAAATGATGTCCATGCATGATGAGTTCTCTCTTTTAGACGACGTTAGGTGGGTACTCAGTAATAAAAAAAAAAAATAATTATGATGTTTTGCGATGTTTCAGACAGGGACAAATGTGCAGTCGCTGCTTGGGTGTTATAGATGGACGTACAACAAACATCGACGAACAATCTTCTGTAGATCAGATTGAAGAAATTTATGTAGACGACGAGCCAAATATGAATGATGTGGAAAGTCAATGTAATGTTGCTACCAATCACATCTCTCAATTTGACAACTGTACACCTGGATGTTCTTATAAGGTAAAACTATTTTATACCCAGCAATATTTATACCCAGTTTGCGATATTTTTCTTTATTTCTTTGATATCGCTGTATCACTAGGGATTATTATGGATATTTCGTCGAATGACAGCTTCCCAAAAGACAGAAAACAAAAACTATATGTTTAATACCAAATGTGGGTCTCATCGAGGTATAGTTTTAATAATGATAAACATGTGGTCGCGAAGGTACGCGAAATATAAGTCTTTTTTGGCTTAATCTATTAAGACGCAAAAATCTACGAGACGGAACAGAATATTCTTAAGCGATTAAATTATTTTCATACAGGCTTAATATAGTTTTCTATCGAGTATTTACACAAAGAATTATCTCTATTGCTTTTTTAATGAATTAAGTAGGGGAGTCTAAGGTATAGTGGCGGACACTTTTTTTTGCATCTCCCTCTCTCAAAAATCAATATTTTTCAAAATTTTAAAAGCAGGCAGTTGCTGATATCTATTTAGGATATTTCTGTCAGAAGCGGTTGCTAAAATTTAAATGGAATACAATTTTACAGCTCTTCGCGCAAACCATTAATTTTTTGCATTTTCGAAAATTGTAAGCAATGGAGGGGCGGATTGGTGGTTTCAACTAAAACATTATGTAGATATGAAAATTATCATTGTTTATTGTTTATTTTTGTTTAAAGTTTAACAATGAACAGTTAAACTGTAAGGGTAAAATTACATATCAACTAATTAAACTAAAGGGCCAATGCCAATACTCAGACCCGGTGGGGCTGATTATCGGCTCTGTAGCCGATAAGATCCCACCAACAGCCAGATTTAGGTAAGAGAAGAGCCGGTAGCCGAACAGTACCCAATTAAAGCTATTTAAATTAATTTAAGTTATTGAGTAAGATAATTTTGACCAAATTAGAACTAGTATCAAAGGAAAACAGATGGAAAAATAGGTTATAGTTACGGCAAAGGCTACGGAAAGATTCATAATCCGAGTAGTTAGAAAGACAGAGTTGGAGATGAAGAGGAGAGTAATGCCTAGTCGGGCGGAAAGGAACAGCAATACTAATAAGGTTGATGAGGGCAGTCGATTCGACCTCACCAGAGAGAAGCTTATGGAGGAAGAGAACTCCTTGGCAGGTTCTACGGGATTTAAGAGAGTGGAGGTTAATTAAGCGCAACCTACTTTCATAAGAAGGAAGATGGATCGAAGGGTCCCAATTGAGTCCCCGGAGGGCAAAGATGAGGAACTGTTTTTGTACTGATTCGAGCATATCCTGAAATTTTTGGTAGTGAGGAGACCAGACACAAGAACCATATTCCAAGATAGGCCGGACCAGGGAAACATACAGAAGTTTTGTAGTATACGGGTCTGTAAATTCCTTAGACCATCTTTTGACAAATCCAAGGACTCCTTTGGCTTTGTTAGAGATAGTAGAGATATGAGAGTTGAAACATAGATTGGGTACGAAGGTAATGCCCAAGTCGTTAACTTTGAAAAGGCGTTGAAGGATAATGTTATTAATAGAGTAATCGAAAAGGTATGGCTTATTGCGGTGAAAAGTCATTATATTGCATTAAGAAATGTTAAGAGGTAGAATGTTAATTAGGCACCAGTTGTTAAGGGCATCAAGATCTGATTGCAAAGATAGTGGGGACAAGGGGTCACTGTAGGAAAAACATAGCTTAACGTCATCAGCATACATTAGGACGCGGGAATGAGATAACATTTGTGGAAGATCGTTAATAAATAGGTTAAATAGCAAGGGACCCAGGTGGCTACCTTGAGGAACCCCCGATGAGACAATAACAGGCTTAGAGAGTGAGGAGTTGAAGCAGACACGTTGAGAACGGTTACAAAGGTAAGAATTAGTCCAGTATAGAAGCTTAGTCGGAAACCCTAGAAGAGACAGTTTGTGAATAAGTAGATTATGATTGACGGAGTCAAAGGCTTTACTAAAGTCAGTATAAACGACATCAGTTTGACACTGTTTAGCAAATCCCGAAGTTACAAATGTGGAAAATTCAAGGAGATTAGTAGAAACTGAGCGACGTTTAATGAATCCATGCTGTGAATCAGAGAATACAGAACTACAGAAATGTTGCAGCTGAGAAGCGATTTTTTCGAAGAGTTTAGGAATGGCACATAAGTTGGAAATACAGCGGTAGTTAGAGACATCAGATTTAGATCCCTTTTTATGAAAGGGAACTATATAGGATTCTTTCCAGACGGTGGGAAAGTCACCAGTCTTGAGAGACAAGTTGAAAAGTTTTAGGAGAGGCACACAAAGAGATTCTGCACAAAGTTTAAGAACAGCACTCGGAACCGAGTCTGGCCCAGTGGAGAACGAAGACTTGCACGATTTTAAATTTGTTAAGAGACCATCATAGTCGATGAAGGGGGGAAGGATACAGTTAGAACTATTTAAAGGGATAGGATATGAGTAACTATGAGTAAAGTCGTTCGATGAGGCTAGGATAGAGGGAAAGTTAATAGAAGGGACAGAGTAGCAACGTTGGAAAAAGGAAGCGAACAGATCAGCAATATCGCAATCCCTATCAGCATAACTACCATTTAAGTGCAAAGAAGAAGGAAATCGGGAAGATATACGTTTAGAATTAACAAACCTGAAGAATTGTTTAGGGTCGCGTTTAAAGTTAAGCTTGCATTTGGTCAAGTATCTGTTGTAGCACAATGTATTAAATAAGGAAAATTTCGATTTTGCAATTGAGTACTTCGAAAAGTCTGATTGCAAACCGGATTTTTTAAACTTCTTGTACATACGGGATTTTAAATTCTTCAGATTTATTAATCTCGGGGTGAACCAGATAGGACCAGAAAGATTTCTGGAGGGAGTGACTAAAGGAACATGCATGGGAAAGATGGAAAAAATAGTGCTATAGAATGCATTCGTGGCAGACTCAATTTCCTGGAGATCGTCAAGGAATGACCAATCCATCTGAGATAGGGCAGTATTCAAGGAGAGGAAATCAGCCTTCTTAAAGCAATAGATATTTGAAGGCTTAATAAACGACTTTATAGGGCTTGAAGATGGTAACATGAAATCAATTGAAAGTGTGGGATGGTATGGATCTTCAGGGAATGATAGAGGTGATCCTCGACATACCAACGTGCTCGAAGCATCGGTAGTGAAGACGAGATCAAGGGTCCTACACATGCTATTGCGTATGCCATTTACCTGGCCTAACGATTTATCGGACAGAGAATCAACGAAGTCATGCTGCATAGATGGGAACATTAAGTTTGAGTCCTTGGATGGGGACCAAGTGACATTAGGGAGATTAAAGTCACCGAGGACAATAAGAGGATCAGAATCACAAAGCTGAGACAAAACGGACTGGAGATGGGCAGCATATAAGTTTTAAATTCAGAGGACGGTGGGATGTAAGAACATGATATGAATAAATTAAAAGAACACAGACGAATTTTAACTACGATAATTTCAATAGTGTTGAGCTCATCGATGGAAAGTAGTTGGGAAGTTAAGTCGGAACGAACAGCAATTAGGACGCCACCACCTCGAGATGGTCGATTTGATCTATATATGTTAAAATTATCTACAAAAATCTCGGAATCCGAGATTGAGGAATTGACCCATGTTTCAAAGAAGGCGATAAGGTCGAAATCAAAAGTTGCACTATCAGCATGTAATTTGGTGAACTTACTACACAGGCCACGTACATTCTGATAAGCAATCTTTAGAGGTGGGGAAGAATTCAGTTTTTTGAAGTAGATGGAAAATCAGTAGAAGGAGTCGGAAGGATTCCAACCCGAGGAGCGGGCTGCGAAGATCGTGATCGACTATTGAAAATATGACAGATAGTGTGCTCAGGCCAGAAAGAGGGTTCCAACACAGTCTTAACAATCTTCTCCGGAACAAGAATTTTAAAGGAGGAAATATTACGTTTTTCTTTAAAAGAAAATTTAGTAACTACTATGTCAGAGGAACTATTGATGTTTAGTTTAGAGAAAATATACTCTCGAACCATTGCATCCGTAGCCGATTCCATAAGACGTGAGACAAAGATAGATTTTAGAGGAGCGACAGCGAAGAGAGTAGATCGGTCGAGAGGGGTCACATAGTTTGTGGGTGGGGCAAAGGCGGGTTCTACCCGAGGAGCAGATGGGATAGCGCTGGCTGAGGAGCCAGTGCGAGCCGGTGTGGAAGGAACTACTTCAACTTCCATGCTGACAGCAGTATCGACTTCCGTAGGGGGCACTGTGATGCCGACATCTGTATGACCATTACTGTCCGGTTGGACAACCTGGGCAATCACAGGCACTGGATGAATATTAATGTCCAGTTGGACATCCTTGGCAGACACAGGCACAGGTGAACAGCCGACATGTGAGGAGCCAGACGTCTTTTTCGATGTGGTTGCCTGTACCTCGATTTCTTTGGCGACAAAGTCGATCAAGGCTGGCGAATTGATTGGAGGAACGTCAGAGTCTTTAGCTGCAAGAAAATTAGAACTATGAGCACTGGGCAGACTAGGTGTAACCTTTCTTCTCTTTGGAGACTCATTTATAATTTTAAGATTTTTAAAATGAGCTTCCATTGAGGTAAACTTATCCTGCAATTTCCGGAATTCAGAGTGGACAGCAGCGAATTCGTTATGAGTCTGTCTCATAAATGTTCGCATATCGGCTTCAACTGCCCTGCAATCCCAACAAGTCCAGTTGAGACCGCAGCGGGTCTTAATCAGATCGACAACGCGACCACCGATATGACCAAAACCCGCGCAGCTAGAGTGAGCCGTGTTGTCACACAACCAGCAGAAAATAAAAGTTTGACGTGTAGCTACCGAACGGTGACCGTCACAGCGTTTAGCACAACAGGAGCTCATTGTTTGATATTAAAACAATATATTATATATGAAAATTAAAGAAAAAAGAAAGGTAAAATATAAGTCGGTGTGGGGCAGAGATAGTGACTTTAGCTTGTGTTACACAATTGCGCGCGCAAGAACGAACAAAACAAACACAATAACGGCAAGTAAGCGGAGAGACACAGAGAGACGATAGAAACACAGAGAGTCAAGCACAGAGCGGCGGCCAACGCAGTGCGTGTGTGTTAGAATGAAAACAGATAAGCTGAGGGTAGATAAAACAGAGAGCGGTTCAAAGAGAGCAAGCGCACCGCACTAGAATAGGCAACAACAAAACGGCTGCGATTAAGAAAGTGCAGAGAAGTTAAGAATGCACAATAGGAATTGAAAATTGAAAATAAATACACAGAAGTAAGCGTAATGCGTATGCACTAAAAACGAACACGTTGCACGATCGGTTAGGAACACCAGAACAAGGTAAAAAACACAAATTACTTTCCTTTAAGAGAAGATTGGCAATTTTTAATAATTATTCAAGCACGAGCGAAATATAACACGACCGTCCGCAACGATATATCGATATCGATTTCTTAGTCTTCTTCATAGTCTTCTTTTTTTTCGAGCTTTACTCTTTTTTTCTGTAGATTTCTCCGATGGTGTTTTTATTTTTTGATGCTATTACTTATCTTTAGTGACCTTCGCGATAACGCCACGACCGTTATGCCATAAGGTAGAACTAGAACATCTCGCCTATGCTGCTTGTTATGGTCCCTTGGTGGCGACGGAGTTAGTCCGCTGAAAAAGCTCTAAAGACAAGAACCCGCTACCAAGGGTTAACTTATACATTTCTCTACACAAAATGACAAAGACAACTGAAACTCGTGCTAAAAAATGATCCGCCACTATACCTTACAAAAAGTCCGCCTCATACCTTACAAGCTATTGGTGGAAATATGACGTTGTCACTGTCATACGTCGCCAATTAAAAAATTTTGAAATACCAAAAATTGTTGGCCAAGGCCTAAATATACGTTCCACATACTTACCTGACTCAATTTTCAAAAAATCTTCACTCTGGAACTGTTAAAACCAGAGCTTGCAAATAACCGTCAACCATTTTAAAGTGTCCGAAAAAAACATATCTTCTACGAACACTTTGAGAACGTGGAGCGAAAGAACACATTCAAAAGTGTTTTCGCTCAACAACTGTTTTTCTCAGACCAAAACACTTTTTTTAGTGTTCTCTTTGGTTCACTCTCTCGGGTACTACTTTGGTCGGACACGCTCGGCGAAACAGTCCTTTTGTATGTATGCGAGCGTCTGTGTTTTCCTACATAACATTTATGCACATGAATTGATCAGGCATATTCTTTTCTCTTTCTCGCACACAGCAAGAAAAAACCCTTTTTGAAGACACTTATTGCGCAGTGGTCTTTCAAAGACAGTTTTGCAGTGACCGCTCTCTCAAAAGTGTCCTCTCTGTTGTAATTGAGAGACCGATTCGTTTTTTCGGTTGAGCCAAACAGTCGGACCGAAGAGCACAAGCGAAACGAAAAAAGTGTTTCGCTCAGAGAGAGATTGTGTGTACCAAATTTTTTTATGTTTTGTCTGTGTGCAGACTGCGTTGCTCTGGTTAAAAAACATATCCAATATAAATTTTTTATTTTTTATACCCGGTACTCGAAGAGTATAGGGGTATATTAGATTTGTGGTGATAACGGTTGTGTGTAACGCACAGAAGGAAGCATTTCCGACCCCATAAAATATATATATTCTTGATCAGAATCAATAGCCGAGTCGATATAGCCATGTCTGTCTGTCCGTCCGTCCGTCTGTTCGTTTGTCCGTCTTCATTTTCGCCTATATCTCAGAGACTATAAAAGCTAGAGCAACCAAATTTTGTATCCAGTCTCCTGTGTTATCACACTACTCCAAATGTGTTGCAAAATTTCGCCCCGCCCCTTTCCGCCCTCACAAAAGACGAAAGTCTGTGGCGTACGCAACTTTGAAGATACGAGAAAATCAAAAACGCTGAATCTTGGAAAATAGCCAATTCTACCAGATTGCCAAATCTGGATCAGGTCGAATTATTATTATAGACAGAAGGAACAAATAAAATTTCAGTGGCTACGCAACGCCTGCCAAGCGCTTACTCATTCCCTCTCTCTTTCGTACACACGTGTACGTCTCGAATATGTAGTTATACATGTCATGTAGAAATTTAGAAGCAGATGTAAAAAGCATATGTAAACAAAAATGGAAAAATGTATAAAAATTCCAAAAATGGTTTGACTGTATTTTTTGAAATATTCTTTTTTGGCCAAAATTTAATTCGTCCCTTTTGAACATATAATATTATAAATTGCATAAATCTTAAGCTCATATACAGTGGCTCAAAGCCAAAACAATGCAGTGTCAAATAAAAAGTTAAATTGGCTGCCATAAAGTTATTACATATTATTTTTCAAAAATTCCAATGACCGAAGATAGGTATATACATTAGGTACCAAAACCAATATTTGACCCTTAAATACTGGGTTTTCCCCACCTGTTAGATCGTATTAAAACTTAAACTTTTTATTTGACACTGCATTGTTTTGGCTTTGAGTCACTGTATGTATGTATATACTGACTGAGTACCGGGTATAAAGTAGAGCCGCGGCTTTTGCCGCGGCTCACAACGTTCCCCCTCGTTTTTTACTCAAATTTTTATAAAAATCACTTAGAGTTCAAAGCACACGTCCTCTCATTAATACTATTGCATATAAAATGTCAGCACAATAAAAGACATCGACGAAGGTGATAAAAAGTTTCAGATTTCAGTTTCACGATACCTTACACTCCCCTACATATTATCACCTCACATTTTCCCATTAATCAGTTCATTTTTTCTTTACCAAAAAAATTAGTAGGTTTTAAGAGAGACATGAGAAACATGAGAAACAGAAACATTAAACATGAGAAACTACGCACTGTATGCACTGAGAGCGTAATTTACAGGAGCGCGGCGATAGATAGTTAAAAACATTCGGATATGAGATATTTGATAAGATGATTTAAATGTCTTAAGAGCTTCTGACGGCTGCTGCTACGAACATAAAGCTCCAGCAATGATCTTGATCAGCCGGTCAAGGCCACTTATACGGTCGCAAGTTTTTTTCCTCGATACAGATGACGTCGTTGGCCTGAATATATGGTAGTGGTGTGCGCCTTTTGGCATGTTGTTTAAGTAGAGTCAAGTACTCCTCATTCCAACGCTTCCAAACGATCTGCTTGATACAGGAGACTCATTGCAAATGATTAATTCGATTAAAGTTAAGACCCGTAACGTCTGGTTCGAGAAACTCCATCATTGGACGACCAATTAAAAAATGTGCTGGTGAGAAGACGCCAATATCTTTAGGGTTTTTATAAAATCCATATAAGAGGACGAGAATGCCACGGAGCGATATGCTGTTTGGCCGTCTTCACTGCTGCCTACCACTAGGCACGAAAGGTCCTCCAACTCGTTCCTAGTGTCCGCAAAATCGGTGGCATTGTACGAGAATATTGATCGGGGAATTCCGCGCATAGCAACAAAGCGCTTGAGAGCACTCAAGAAAGCCGCAGTTGTGCATATTTTGCCAAATATTTTACATAAAAAGCTGTATTACACATGAACTAGAGCTCCAAATGTTCCGAACACCGCTTTGCTTGTAAGTAGGAATCGCCCCGAAACTTCGCTTCATGGGCAAACAGATGGAATCTTTTGTATTCAATTATTAATTTTCTACTATACTACTATTAATACTAACAAATTTTCTTTAGAGACTGCGTCGATGTTCTGTTGATGAGATGCATCATAGCTGTGCGGTACTAACGCCAAACATTGCCTCGCACTACCGCTCTTTCTTACTGCTCCAACACTCTCCTTCCCCTCTCTGCTTTCCGAAGTCTCGCATTGTATTAGTGGCGTCTCATACCTTTGGATCCGCTACCATGTACATACGTCAGCTCATCTCAATTTTTTCTCTCACCTGCTCCGCAATGGGGTCTAGCTGGGCAGGCTATTTCCGGCATCCAAAACCTTGACTTCCATGATATTTTCTATTCGGTGCTGCGCACTATGTATGCGAGCGTGTCGGGTTCCGTCGGCTCCTTGCTCCCGGCACTGAGATTTGTAACTGGTTTATAGGCCCTACCCCAGTTCTCTTGCTAAGCTGTGTCGCAAAGCTGGAGGAAGCATACCCTCTTACTACTCCGCATTGAGATTTTCAGCGCCTTCCTGGCTGTCATATACTTATCGTGCGATGTTTCGAACCGAGCTGTTCCGTCCTGCTGTCTTTCATGATGGCTTCGTTGCTCTTTTTGTGGAGAGTGGTTCTCTTAGCGCCGGTCGCGGAGTTGTTGGTATTGACGCTACACAAAATGGGACCAGTGATGACCGACCGAGATGGAACATTTTTTAGCGTGACCCACCCCTAGCTTTTCTTACGTACTAAATATATTTTTATGATTATTCTATGACTTCAGGTGATTATTAGTTAGTAGTACAAATTAAATTAGGCAAATCCAAATCATGGGCTTCGGCTCATTCCCCCTCTCCGCCGTTTGGGCCGTCGTTGGTATCCTCACCTGGAGGAAAAAATAATAAATCATGTCTCCGGGGGTTTCAGCCGTCTCGCCGCTATTTGGACCGTTGTCAGTATTCCCCACCTGAGGGGTGAAGGTGTTCACTGCCGTGTATTTGTGAGGGGGCCACTGCCTCTGCACTGCTGAGTATCCTCGTTCAGGAAGGCTAGGTCCATCGATGTCCAAGATTCGTTTGAACGGCGCTACGGTTTTTAAGGAACTATCCCGTTTGAGAAGAATATATGTCTGCTGCTTATTGTCCACTCCTTTTTCTTTCTTCCGCCAGCATGTGGGGTACTCTGGGCGCTTTCCTCTCATTCCCGGGAGGGGGACGTCACTCGCCCCACTCAGTGCCTCGCAGGCGCCTTAATTTGTGTGACCAACTTCCTAATTTCCACGGTGATGTGGCGCTCTTCCATCTATTCCAATTTCAGTAGCTCGTAGAATAGGGATCCGAGCTCGGCCAGCTTGTAGGCTCTCCAGTGCACCCGATCTGCCTTGCTTTTCTTTGCCGGCGTATTCCTCTGCGCTTCTGTTGGGTTGCTAGGGTTCTGTGATCGTGGCTCCATTCGCGACTGATGATAGTGGGTTTTTTTTGCTGCTCCTGAATGCCGCTGCGGGCTCTGTCTCTCTTCTTCCGTTTGTCAAACTTGGGGCATTCGCTGCCAAGGTGGCCACGTTTGGAACTTAGGGCCTTCAGAAGCCATGCCCTGGATTCCACAAATTCGAATTCCTTGGCAAGAGCAGCAGCGCCTCGGTGAATACTGCAGTTTTCCTGGGATCGTTAGCCGACTTCTGTATCAGGCTGCTTTCGTCCCCGTGTGCTGTTTGGGACTTTGATGCCCTTGGTGGCCATCGTAGCTCGTAGCGGCATCTGAGTGCTGACGCTACTGGTCCCGGGTCGCATTATAGTGGATCGTCGCTGATAGTGCTCCTCTTGCTCTTCTAGCGGGGAGGTGGCAGCTGTTACGGCTGTAGCCGGAGTAAGTTTATTATTGAGCCAAGTGTTCTTTTCTCTGATTCACATAAAACTGAAACTTGATTCTAAACATAGCAGAAGCCTAGTCGGAAAATGCTGACCATGCAACATGTGCAAGAATCAGGCGACCGCTGCTGTCCAACGGAATCAGGGCGGAGACCACCACAGTGACATATGCTGCGTCAGCGACCTGAGTGCAGAAGTTGACTTCACACTAGGGTGACGCGAGAAACACCAGGGTTACTCATGATTTATTTGTTACTTGTTAACTATTCTCCCCTTTTGCCTATCCCGTTATGTTAAGCAGAGGCGAAGCCACGATGCTTGGAACCTTGCTAACAGCTGACGAGGTGAGCCCTTATTTTTGTCATTTTGGCCCAGTAATCATCTTCGCTAAATGCTGCCAGCTGTCCATTGATGATAATAATTCCGTCATCCATCCGTGTAATGGGCTGCTGGTGGCTGGGTTGCGTGCGGCATGAAGCTGCGCCGCCGGCGTGTACGTTGTGAGCGCAAGTATCATGTGTTGCCTTTTTGCAAAATGTTGCGAAGTTAGTTGTAGCGCATTCGGCTACGGTTAGGATCCCTTCGTCGCATTCCGCTACTACGTTGTGATGCACTTGTAGCACGGTGTTGCACCTTCTTACAAATGACCCTATCCTTGAGGAACTCAATTAAAATATGAGCAATGCTGTAATATTGAAATGCTCTTATATTAGATACTCCCATCAAGCTAACTATGAGGACCTTAGTGAGCTGTTCGGAAAAAATAAATATATAATTGTTCTGATCGAAAATTATAGGATTTATTAGGTTTTGAATTGCTGAAATTAACATTCTGTTCCTCGCGAGTAGCGTTTCATACAGATGCGCGGTAAATATGTATCTACTAAATCAACTTTTTTCCTTTGAATATTTTATTAACTATTAACTGTACAATACTTGTCTCTTGTTTGACTCAATAAGCTGAGCTTCAGTTCTTGCCAGAAGATTGTTCAGCGGAATGGGGCCTGGGCCATACGGAACATGGTATCGCGTTCGCGCAGCCAATGTGAGCCTTGGATCTGGTTTGGTGTCGAGGATCTACTTAACGCGGCAATGACTGAGCATTTTTGTTGTGGTCGATCCTGATGCCGCTGCTAATGATGCTTTGAATGCGAATATTTGTTGCACGCACTTCAAATATTGCTTGTTCCACTGGCGGTACACAATTTTATTTGCTCTCCGAGCTGCCATAAATTTTGGGCATGTTTTCGCATATGCGAGTGGGGAAACAATTTGGAAACTTTAATAGTGTCATCTATGATGCTCATGAAGTCGGTAAAATCACTGAAATGCCCTACATAGTTGCATTGTTCCCATATCAAAACATTTCAGTCCAACACGGGGACACATTTTTTTTTTTTTTTGTCTTTAGGACGTTGATATGCAATGACTGCACCATCAAGTGGCCCAAGCGACACCAGCCAATGGCTGTTACGCGCGGATCCCAGGCAAGAACGCAGCCCACCTCCCGCCCAACCGACCGAGGGGCGCTGCCGCATAACGCGCGACTCGTTAACCGAACCGATCGCGGACATTCAGGAAAGATAGGTGTTAGACTAGGGTTCGAGGAAAAGTAGAACTAATCTAACTAAAGAAGCAAAGTAATTACTAATTACGGAGAAAATGTAAGAGTATGATTAATTTAAGACTAGGAAGGGAGTTAGTGGTAGATATAATATGGTAGAGGAAATTATAATCCGAGCATAGGACCCTAAATGCTTCATGCAAGAAGTAATTCGATCTACAAAGCGGAAGAAACAACGGTGCATAATTCCTAGTGCTTCTAATAGGAATCGTGAAGTTTATGCGGCTCAACAGATCAGGGCTATCTACGTCACCCTTGATCAAGTTGTGCACAAAAATCACGCCAAGCATTTTCCTACGATTAGCTAAGGTTGGAATGTTTATTAAGAGCAATCTATTATAGTAAGACGGCAGTCTCACACCTGCATCCCAGCTGAGGCCGCGAAGAGCAAAAAGTAAAAAGTTTTTCTGAACTGATTCTATACGGTCCTGGTGTACGTTGTACTGAGGGCACCATACACAAGAGCCGTATTCTAAAATCGGACGAACCAGAGAGGTGTAGAGAGTCTTTGTTATATAGGCGTCGTCAAATTCCTTTGACCACCTCTTTATAAACCCAAGCACGCCCATGGCCATATTCACCATGGTAGAAATGTGTTCTGAAAACTTTAACTTGGGATCTAGTAGAACACCAAGATCATCAACCAAGGTAATTCTCTCAAGAGAACCACCACAAAAGGTGTAAGGAACCAGAAAGGCGCTGGAGCGATGAAAAGTCATTACTTTACATTTTGAAGCATTAAGGTTCAATAAATTTGCACAACACCAAGACTGAAATCTATCGAGATCGGATTGCAACCTGGATTGGAAAGAAATGTCCTTATACTGGACACAGAGCTTAACATCATCCGCATACATAAGTACTCGAGAGTATGTTAATACAGAAGGTAGGTCATTTATAAAGAGTGTAAGGAGTAAGGGGCCTAGATGGCTGCCCTGAGGTACACCCGAAGTCACCATAACTGGAGAGGACAGGGAGTTTTTGAAAAGGACTCTTTGAGATCTAGAACAAAGGTAGCTAGAGATCCATCTCAGGAGATTGGGCGGGAACCCTAGAAGGTCGAGCTTTTGTGCTAGGAGGGAATGGTTTACAGAATCGAACGCTTTACTAAAATCGGTGTAAACAACATCCGTCTGAAAATTACCTTGAAAGCCTTTTATTATAAAGGAGGTAAACTCCAATAAATTTGTAGTGGTTGATCTCCGCCTTATAAATCCATGTTGAGATGGAAATATAAGTGATCTGCATAGGTGCTGCAGGTGCGGAGTTAAAATTTTGTCAAACACTTTAGGAATAGCGGATAACTTAGATATACCTCTATAGTTCATTGGGTCAGACTTGCTACCTTTCTTATGGAGAGGAATTATAAAAGACTCCTTCCATATCGGGGAAAGCATGAAGAATTTATAGATAGGTTGAATAGTTTAAGCAACGGCCCACACAGAGACTCGGCACAGTACCTGAGTACACAGCCGAGAACTCCGTCCGGACCCGGTGAGAACACCGGCTTTACTGTTCGTAGATCATGAAGCAATGAGCTTTCATTTAGCAAAGGACTGAAAATGCCGTTCGACTTCGGTAAACCGTATGGATACGGCTGACCAGAGTAAACGTCCTGCGAATAGGTAGTTTGGAAAAAACGGGCAAAAAGATCGGCAATTGCCTGATCATTATCTGCCGACGTATTAAGGAAGGATAGCGAGGATGGGTGTGCGGACGTTCTACGCTCACTGTTTACGAAGCTGTAGAACTGTTTGGGGTCCTTAGAAAAACGTATCCTGCATCGAGATAGGTAATTCTGATAGCATTGAGCGTTAAGAACTGAAAAGTTTGACCGAGCTATTACATAATGAGAAAGAGAAGAAGGAGAGCCAACTTCTTGAAATTTTTTATAAAGTCTTGATTTTAAGTTTTTTAGATGAGATAGCTCCTTGGTAAACCAAGGGGGTTTTCTTGATCTAATCGGACAGGAAAGTGGGACACAAGAGACAAAAAGTGAGTCCAGTGCATCATAGAAAATGTTTGTGCCTGTCGTAACATCAGTGCACAAATATAAAGTGGACCAATCAAAATCCCTAATGAGGTTATTAAGCTTCGTAAACTCGGCTTTACGGAAGCAGCGGACACATTGGGGTAGTCTACCGGACCGATCCAGTACAGTTGGTCCTAGGTCGAGCGACACTTCGAAAGTAGGATGGTAGGCATCTTCAGGTATAGTGAGCGGGGGGACTCGAGTTAACAACGCTAAGGTCGGATCCGTTACAAAGCACAGATCAAGAAATCGACCCAAGGAATTTTTAACATGGTTAACTTGAGACAGAGACAGGTCAATCAAGCCGTAAACAAAATCATGTCGTGACATGGGTACCAGGCTATTAGACCAGGCTTTCGCATGGAAAAAGTCGGTGATCCGCGCTGTAGAAAGGTTGTAGAGGAGTGGGGTAGAACTGGAAAAACATCGATAGTTGAGATATTGATATTCCCGAGGTTTTTCAACCAAAAATTCGATACTATCGATAGTATCGTTATTTTTAAACACACACTTCGTGTCCGTCAATCGACGTTAAAACATCTTCAAACTTAAAAAAAAATAGCGTTGTTGTAACTGGTCATTACAAGTTAATTTCCTTGCAACCATTTAATTCGCTTCACCAGCGAAAAAAAAAATTCATTTGACATCCTGGGTTAACAATATTAAGATACAATTTATATTATATTTTAACAAAAAAAAAAATTACTTCAAGTAAATCATGTCAGGTGAAGTGAGGTATAGCTAATATAACTTGTAGATAATTTATTTATTTGAAGATCCACATTTTTTGTTGAGGAATGTCTGCATATCCACATTTTTTGGTTTTAGCAATGGCCAAACATTCGCTCCGACTCAGTCAAAGTAGTCGGAATTCATAAAATTTTTTTTGCGATGCATTTTAATGAGGGATTGGTTGCAGCGCATTAAAATAAATAATATAAACATAATTTATATAAATTTAGAAAGGTATAATTTATGTGTATAAATACTAACCTTCCAAAACTCTAAGGGATTTGCTTCTTGGGGAGAATGCGAAGCTATCTTATATTGGGCAGTTCAGCTAGTGCACCCCATATTGGCTATATTGGTGCTTAAAAGATCAAAAAGTGTTTGCTTTGATGGAACTCAATGGTTTGGTGGCTCCGAAGGAACAGAGCCCAAATTTTCTTGGGCCATTAATTCATTATGCAATTTTTTGAGTCCATTACACTAGACGACACGACTTTTCCGCTGTCACCCAAAATGACTTTTTCTGATTGATTTGGATGTGGATTTGGATTTTTAAAGAATGTTTTTTTATACCCGGTACTCGAAGAGTATAGGGGTATATTAGATTTGTAGTGATAACGGTTGTGTGTAACGCCCAGATGACATTGTCGTTGACATTCGTCATCGCTTACGGCTGGTACTGCAGGGAGTGGCTCAGGGGTCGGCACGTAGACGCTCACATGTTCTTAGTGCGTTTGTGTGCGCAGACAACAGACATGAAGGAACACTATTCATTTTCTCTGCCGCGGCGCTGCCCCGAGGTCTTTTCCTTTGCACAATACGCTGCCGACCCCTGCTTTAAGCTGTGAGCCACGTGTACATACATATGTACATATGTAGCAGGGAGCATGTAATATTAAAATTTTAGTTAATATAATAACTTACTCAGCAAGAACAGCATTGAAAACTTTTTTGGTGTCGAAATTGCTATTATTTTTGCATTTCATTTTTATTTCACTAAGAGCACTGATTTTTTCTATTTCATGATTCTGCGGGCCATGGCTATGCACAACATTTTCAGGATTTGAGTAAACTCGAGATTTGTCTGCACTTAAATAAACTCTGGCCTTACAGAATTTGACGGCTTAGTTATAACCGTTTGACCAAATTTTCATATGCCGTTTGGCACTATCCCAAATGCCATTTTACCGTTAAAAACTGTTACAAACACAGATTTTTGGTATTTTTGTAGGAAAAAAAACGGTTATTCGTCGGCTAACGGAATTTATCGGCGAAATTCGGCATATGAAAGTTTGGTCAAACGGTTATAACTTAGCCGTTAATTTTTTATTTTTATAAGCGATACCTTAAACGACGCCTAATTAATGTGTCTATCTAAAACCAAAAATCAAGGCATTCAAATATTTTTTTTTCGACTTTTCCTGAGCTTTCAAAGTCAAAATTTCGGGGAAAAATACCGAAGAAAATTATAAAATTTAAATTTGGAAGCTTAATATCTTCCAGACGTTAAGTTGCAGCTACAAAGTGTCTGAGTCGGATTTATAGCTGCATTTGTCAGCTTTTTTTAACTGCAAAGTTCAATACAACCAGTTGTAGGAAACTTAAGTTATGTGAAAAATAGAAGCACTACCTATGACAAAAAACAACAAATTTTTTAAAAATTCTTTAAAAAAAACTACTCCATGAAAAAAAAAAAACATTCAGAAAAAGTCATTTTTGGCGACA
Organism: Drosophila athabasca; assembly: GCA_008121215.1. Taxonomy (NCBI): domain Eukaryota; kingdom Metazoa; phylum Arthropoda; class Insecta; order Diptera; family Drosophilidae; genus Drosophila; species Drosophila athabasca. The sequence continues at coordinate 24,137,527 of CM017796.1, read as the reverse complement.
GCGGAAAAGTCGTGTCGACTAGTGTAATAAAGAGATAAAAAAAATGAAGTACCGCAGAAGAATAGAAATAGGCAGGGAAACCAATAATGCAGCAAACATACAACTGTAAAAATGTGTGTATGTATGTATATGAAAGCAAGAAATATGGGGCAAAGAAGAATAAGTTTTACTTTACACTTTTTGTTCAAAATCGCTGCGCGGAGATATGTCGTTTAAAAACGTCCGCGCGGAGGTATGACTCTTCAAAACGACATAATTTCTCGTGGAGATATGTCGTTTGTTAAACGGCGGAGATATGTCGTTTTAAAGCGACATATCTCCGAGCTGAGATATGACGCTTTCAAACGACATATGTAAGTCCTCCAGAAAAAAAGCGACATAACTCCGCCGGAAAAATGTACTGGGCGGAGATATGTCGTCGGAGATATGTCACTATGCCGTTTTGTGGCCAATATTCCACATAAAGTGGAATGTAACCGTAATATATGCTTGGTAAGCTTGCGAAGTCCAACAGTACGTTGTTATGGCGCAGCTTTCAATACCGTCTAAAAGCACCAAAAGGCCAGTCTTTTTACGTGGTAGTATAAATTGGACGTATTGCCACTTGTTCTATAATCATTGGAACAGTGGATGCACCTGGCGGTCTTACCATCTTTGGGCCTCTCAAAATGAAGCCAGACCTTGCACTTGCCAAATCGCCACCTTTTTTAATGTAGGCGATTCGCCATTACTGCTATTATCGGGATCTGCGTATGATCACTAACCATACAATATATAGACATGACAATTCATACATGGAAAGTGTCCGCAACGCAATCAGACATCAGCGCCCGAGCCAGTCGTGAGTGTGAGTGAGTGAGTGTATGCGTGCTCATGCATTCTCACTTATGGTGTGGGCTTTGCATGTGTGGATCAGCTCCGGACAGAGTCGTGAGAGCGCATGTGTGCTCATGCATTCTCACGTATGGTGTGGGCTTTGCATGTGTTATATCAGCTCCCGCGAGTCATGAGAGTGTATGTGTGCTCATCTACTTTGCGTGTTTGCAACAAAATAAACATTTAATAGCAATAGTTAAATTATGCCCTTACCCTCAACACTTTCACTTCGCACAAATTTGTCAATATTTTTAAAATTTGAAGCCACCAACAACAATTACACGCGTCTGTTTGTTTACAATAAATATCCAAAAGTGCTGTGAAAAAAATATGTTTTTGTTACTATCGCTTACCATCGCTTACTATCGAATTCAAAACATCGATAGTGTCAATCTGACACAAAAATTCGATGTATCGATAGTGCAGTGAGTGGTCGACCCAGCTCTAGTGTGGGGACTATTCCGAGAAACCTGCGGGATTAGTAAAGCTAAGTGTGTAGTAATTGGATTTTCGGGAACGTCTGCTCTCATTAGGGGGAGGGTGGTCTATAAAGACAACTTGAGATAATTCAAAACTCATCGAATTATCTCAAGTTGTCTTTATAGACCACCCTCCCCCTAATGAGAGCAGACGTTCCCAGCTATGCTTGTACACGTTATTTTGTTTACAGTGTGGTTAGCTTGTTTCCTTACCTTTTTTGTTATTTGGGTTTACTTTTTCACTTACTTCGAGAATTCCCATCGATGGTGCGGGAGATAAATAAACTGTTACAATTCGGCCATACTGACCGGAGTGCTCCTGAACTCCTTATGGCTAGGTTAGTCTTTTGCGACTTTCGTTTATTACAGTTAGTTATGTTTTACTCTTAGTATTCTACTTTTGGTTTATGTATTACAATCATTTTCTTCATTCTGTTTCGCTGTGACATTCGTATCGTTATCCTTCTCTAGCAATGGCTTCATATTCGACTGGCTTGACTGCTTTAATCCTCCTACGTCATCCACCACGTATCTATAATTTCTTAATACTTTCGATATCCTATAGGGTCCTTTGAATTTCGGAAAGAGTTTTTTGGACCCTCTTCAAACATGAACACTGTTGAGACAACGAGCTTTTTCGTTGACTATATATCAAGAATTTTCACAAGAGTTTGAATTCAAAACGGTATAATTTATTGTATGCGATTTGTAAAGTGAGGGTGGCCGAAAATGCCAGAGCCTTTAACAATAGAGTGTTGTAATTAGAGAGTTAACAAAAACTTGGGGAGGCAAGCGAGCAAGTCTCGTGTCAAATAATAGTTGGGACAAAAAAGGTCTGTGCGCCAACTATATCAAGCGGTAACTTGTAACTGACTTTTTAGCAGACGCAGCTGCCGTCCGCTTAGCTACGCCGTGAGGACGCATAAATGAGAAAACGAGAGTTAAGAAGCATAGATAATAGATGATAAGTGAGAGCATGATGCTGAGAGAGAGCAAGAGAGTAACACAGTAAGAGTATGGAAAGTACAATACGAGTAAGAGTACAAAATAAGAGAATTACACTCGGGCCTCGCCCGAACATACTCCCCCCGTGGAAGGATCCAAGCCTTTCACCTCATCCCGTAGAGGCAAGAGATACAGTTTGGCAAGTGCCCTTCGGCTAACACCTGTAGCCATCGTGATCAAGGCGACGCGAGACACTCCATCAGCTCCTGGGATGAGTTCGATGATTCTCGCTAGCGGCCACTTCAGCGTAGGGTAGTTCTCGTCCTTAACAAGAACGACATCGTTTACGTGAAGCTCAGGATTCGGGGTGCGCCACTTAGCTCGCTCCTGAAGACTGCTTAAATAAGATTGGCGCCATCGAGACCAAAAAATTTGCTGCAGCTGTGTGACCTTCTGCCAACGGTCCAGGCGATCGACGTTTAAATGTACCAAGTCAGGCTCCAAGAAGGTTGTGATAGGGGCGCCAACCAAGAAGTGAGCTGGCGTGAGCACATCGAGATCTGCCGGGTTCACTGAAAGAGGAAACAATGGCCTTAAGTTAATGATTGCGCTTATATTGCACGCAAGGGTGCGCAGTTCATCAAATCCAAGAAGCGAGGATCCAAGGGCACGCCGAAGATGATGTTTGGCTTCCTTGACTGAAGCCTCCCACAATCCTCCAAAATGAGGTGATGAGGAATGAAACGCCAATCGATGCAATCGTTGAGGCAAGCTTGATGTACGGCTTCTTGATGATTGTCGCTTAGGAATAACGACTTGAGTTCTGCCAGTTCGTTCCGAGCTCCAACAAAATTTGTGGCATTATCTGACCAAATACGAATCGGTCTTCCAATAATCGGTAGTGCAAATAAAACGGCGAAGAAAAGACAGGAACGCGGACGTTGTGAGATCCTTCACTAGCTCGATAAGAACCGCTTTAGTGGAGAAGCATATAAAAATGCTCATGTAGCATTTAATTGGGGGCCGATTTCGAATTTCTGATTTATACAGGAACGGGCCGCAGTAGTCCACGCCGGTAACTAGAAATGCCCGAGATTCGCTAACTCTGTCCACCGGAAGATCTGCCATTATTTGCTCTAGAGTTCGAGGCTTCAATCGAAAGCATCTGACACACTTCTGTATTACGTGAGGTACGGTCTTTCGAACACCAATTGGCCAGTAAGTTTGCCGAATGATGGCTAATAGTGACTGGTGTCCTGCATGAAGATGCTTTTCGTGTAGGTGCCGTATCAAAGCAGAAGTGATGGAATGATTTCTGGGCAGTATTATGGGATGTCGTGCTTCAAAATCCAACGTGGAGTTTTTAAGGCGTCCTCCAACTCGAAGCAAACCGCAATCATCTAAAAATGGAGAAAGCGAAGCGATTGGGCTTGAAGCTTTGATGTCCTTTCGGGATTCCAGGGCTCTTATTTCATTCAATAGACGAGATTGCTGAGTAAGCAATCAGTAAGCTGAGTAAGCTGCCATCAGTAAATTTTACAAATGTTCCCCTATCTTCACTGGGTATTTGATTTAGTAAAGATGCATCGTTGGAGCACCATTTCCTGATCTTGAAATTCCCTTTGGCTAAGAGTCCTGACACCTGGCGAATTATTTCAAGAACCTCATTTGTAGTGTCTCCCCCCGTTAGCAAATCATCCACGTAAAAATCCTGCAACACAACCTTAGATCCAATTGGATAAGAAGCACGCTCGTCGACTGCTGGTTGGTGCATGGAACGGACGGCTAGAAATGATGCTGGTTTCGTTCCATAGGTGACGGTATCCAGTTTAAATGCTCGTATCTCCTCGTGGGGTGAGTCGCGCCACAATATGCACTGCAGAAAACTATCCTGGGGAAAGACACGGATGCATCTATACATCTTACAAATGTCACCAGTCAAGGCTACAGGAAAGGTACGAAATCGGAGAAGAGTCGTTACTAACTTCGGCTGAATAGTTGGGCCCGACATCAAAATATCGTTTAGGGAATATCCTGAGGATGTACACGCGGATCCGTCGAAAACTACTCGGAGTTTTGTGGTGGTTTTGTCCTCTCTTACTACGCAGTGATGAGGAAAAAAGAATTTGCATTGTTTTAGTGAGTCGCTTTTAACAGGGGACATATGATTTAAGTCGAGGTACTCCTTTATAAATTCGGCGTATTGGGCCCTAAGAAGTGGCTTGCGTCCCAGCTTGCGTTCTAAATTGAGAAATCTGCGATATGTTTGTTGATATGAATCTCCAAAAAGACTGTCACTCATCTTAAGGGGCAATTGAACGCTGTACTCGCCACTTGGAAGTCGACAGAAAAGCTGTTTAAAATGTTCCTCGCAAGCAATTTCCTCCTTTGTTGCCTCTATGGCGGGGCCGTGGCAATTTTCCACTTCCCAGAACCGTCTCACTAGCTCATCCAAACCGACGGTGGGATTCAATTCAGTCGAACTAGAGGCAGCTAGGAGCACAGAGTTGTGGGAATAATGGCCTCCACCTGTTACAACCCAACCGAAACGCGTTTTCTGTATTATAGGAAGGCCTTTGTCCAACTTAATCTGTCCAACGCATAAGATATCATAAAATAAACTGGCTCCAATAAGCACATCGATGCGCTGAGATTTGTTGAAATTCGGGTCAGCAAGGCTGATATTGGATGGCATTTTCCATTTGGATATCGAAAGAAGAAGCGGGCTGGTTTCCTGTGATGCGTGGAGCAACAAGAGCTGTGAGACTCGTGCAGTAATCTGAAGTCCTGGATCGAATGACCAAATTGACTGAACCTTCTGTATGAAATGCGGATTCCGCACCAATACCGGATACTGACACCGAACCTTTGGCTCGTTTCAGCTGAAGCATCTGAGCAGAACGAGAGGTTATTAAGTTAATTTGCGAGCCGGAATCCAGAAGAGCACGGCATGGAATAAGATCACCATATCGACTCTTAATCATGATGACTGTCGTGGCGAGAAGCACTATGTCTGAACTAAGATTCTGAGCAGGAGGCGAGAAAGGTAATGAAGCGGCAACAAGAGAATTCTGAAGACTGGGGTCTGAGTGTGAGTCGGTCTGAGTATACGACATAGTAGCGTTCGTAGGTTCCGTGGTAACTGACGTCGGCAGAGGACTGTTGATATGCAAAAGTGAATGATGTTTTTCACCGCATGTGCGGCAAGAACCTGAACTGCAGGAGGTGTTACGATGTCCCTTCTTCAAACAGTTGAAGCATATTCTAAGCTTCCTTGCCTCTTTAAGGCACAAAGAAGGCGAAAGGTTTTCAAACCGAGTGCAGCTGTAAATGTTGTGCTCTTTATTATTGCAAAATACGCACTCTTATCCAAGGGTATTTGTAGCAACAAGACTGTTTTTGGAATTAATTAATCTTTTATGTTTTCCAACCTGAGGATCAATCAACATAGCTTGATCCTTTGGCTCCATGGCTTGACATCTCTTTTCCAAAAAAGCCGAAAAATGGTCCCAGGTCGGTATAACATTGGACGGTGATAGTTCTTCCTATTTGTTCCTGCTTTCGGTGTCCAGATACTTATACATGGAGTGAACGATGATGCAACCTGCTATTTCCTCCATGTTACCCATCGACTTTAGCGCTCTCATGTGAGAATGCACCTTATCCGATAAGGTACGCAGCTTTCTAGTTGACCCATCTTCAACCTTTTCATGCTTCAGCATCTCAGCGACGTGTGCCTGAAAGATTAATCGTTTGTTATTAAAACGATTGCTTAAAATATCCAACGCGATATCATAATTGCCCTCCGTTACTTCCAAAGAGCGAACAGCTTCCAATGCAGGTCCATCCAAACATGATCGAAGGTACTGAAACTTCTCAATCCTTGATAAAACGGCCTCCTGACCTATAATTGTGTTAAACATAGTGAAGAAGTTTGCCTACTCAGTATAGCCTTCACGGAAAGTAGGAAGTTTTATATCAGGAATATGATATCGTGGCCGAACATTTCCGGAGGCAGTAACGTTAAACTCAGGATGTATCGTTGAGTGATGCGGCATGTTCCCGATAGCACTGCGGAGTCTTGAGCGAATACAAACTTTGATTTCCATAACCAAGACATCAAATTTGTTGCTTAAGTGGCTGCCAATTTCGCTTACGTCGAGTTATTCTAAATTGGAATGAGTCGCATTAAATAAATTTTTTCCAAATATTCTAAATGAACACTTAGCGCATTTTCATTGCTTTTATCCCCCCCAATTGTCTCCTGAAGTAATGCTGCTTTGTCGTATATTGACTGTGCCTTCCGTTTGTAAAAAGACACCCTGTTTTCCGAAAGGTCATTGGACTCAGCCATTTCGGCAAGCAGCAGCAGCAAAAGACAGCAGCAGCGAGCAGGCACAAAGAAGAATAGAAGAACGATCCGTTTGATTTTTGGTTTGTGCGCGCAAATGCACCGACAGCAGCAGCGAGCAGGCACAAAGAAGAATGGACGAATGATCCGTTAGAATTTCGGTTTGTGCGCGCAAATGCACCGACAGCAGCAGCGAGCAGGCACAAAGAAGAATAGAAGAACGATCCGCTTGATTTTCGGCTTGTGCGCGCAAATGCACCGACAGCAGCAGCGAGCATGCACAAAGAAGAATAGGAGAATGACGCGTTTGATTGTCGGTATGTGCGCCCAAATGCACCGAAACCAAAGCCGTTGCTGTGCGTAGATGTATTGGTGTTTGTGAGCAAGCAACCGCCGAGACGAAAGCTTCGCGACAGAAAGGTTAGGTTTAGTTTGCACTTAAAACGATTTTTAATTGTTTTTAGCAATATTATAAATGACGATCGCGTCGGGGTCACCAAATGTTGAGACAACGAGCTTTTTCGTTGACTATATATCAAGAATTTTCACAACAGTTTGAATTCAAAACGTTATAATTTATTGTATGTGATTTGTAAAGTGAGGGTGGCCGAAAATGCCAGAGCCTTTAACAATAGAGAGTTGTAATTAGAGGGTTAACAAAAACTTGGGGAGGCAAGCGAGCAAGTCTCGTGCCAAATAATATTTGGGACAAAAAAGGTCTGTGCGCCTATATATTATATCAAGCAATACTATATCAAGCATTAACTTGTAACTGACTTTTTAGCAGACGCAGCTGCCGTCCGCTTAGCTACGCCGTGAGGACGCATAAATGAGAAAACGAGAGTTAAGAAGCATAGATAATAGATGATAAGTGAGAGCATGATGCTGAGAGAGAGCAAGAGAGTAACACAGTAAGAGTATGGAAAATACAATACGAGTAAGAGTACAAAATAAGAGAATTAAAGAACAAGAACATAAAGAACTAGAGTCTTTACACATTCACGAAGATAAACACAAAACCAGTCTATTCTATTAAATAAAGTCAATATGAATTCAACAATCTGCTCACAAGTGTCTAGACTTTTCTTTTAAGGTCTAAACAAACCCTATATGGGTATCGAAATTTTTTACCATGACTAGATCATTATCCCTGTAAACGTGTGGCTCTTTTCGCTTTGAATCTGCTGCTTGTTTGTTGTAAGCCTGTACTTTCAACTGATGGGTTCTTCTGCCCTAATCTTCTCTTAGTCACTTCCTACCTGTTGTTTTGTTACTTTTTTTATATAATCCCCTAGTAAATCCGACACCTCACCTCTCTGCCTGACTACGAATAACATTCGACTTGGGTGTTCATTAATCGATCTCTGGAATGTGTTGTTGAGCGCGTGTTCCACTTTTTCTACTAGTAAGTTCCAATGTAACCCTTTCTTCGAGTCTACTAACTTGCATTCATGAGTCCTAGATTTCTATTCACTTTTTCTACCTGTCCGTTGGCTTGTGACGATCCTGTTGCTATCTTCATGTGCTTAATATTGTTCTGTTCTATAAATTCTCCAAACTCTTGCGCCGTTAAACAGCTCCCTCTGTCTGAAACTGTATTTAGGTCAGCTATAAGCTCGGAAATAATCTTTCATTGCATTCACCGCTTCTTATGTGTTTGTGGTCTTTGTTGTGTAAAGTCTTACGAACTTGGTGAATGCGTCTAGGATCACCTAGAAATATTTATACCACCCGGAATGGTGCTGACCCTTTTGGTATGTTGTGTAAGAATTCTTTCTCTTTCCCGTGTTTCGCTGAACACACTATGTATTTGGGACAGTTCCCTATGTGTCCTTTGCCTTTATACCTAACTCTTGAAAACTAGTAACTCTTTTCTTCGGGTACACAGGATTGGAGCGTAACGTTATCTTTTTTCAGTATATTATTCCGTTTCTCATCTCATAATGCTTATGTTCCGATTTCTGTAATGTCTCTCTCAGTTCTATCAACTTACCATCTCTGTTTTGGCACATTATTCAATTTTCCTCAAAGGTGTTTGTGTCTATCGTAATTATGTGGACGATTCTGCTTAGAGCATTTACGTATTGCATTCTTTTCAATGATCTGTGTTCTAACATGTAGTTATAGTTTTGAAACTCCAACGCCCAACGGGCAATTCTTGGATTCAGTTTTTTTCTATTTAATTTCACGGTTAATGCGGTGCAGTCTGTCACTATTTTGACTCTAAACCGTTTAGAATTGACCTGAAACCTAATGCACTCGCATCGCAATGTAGCTCTGTCGAATCTTTAGGATTGTAAAGGGCCAAGATCGGTGCTTCGAAACACTTTGTTTTTAGTTGTTCAAAACACTCTAATTCTGTGGCTCCGAATTCAAACGTATTGCCTTTTTTGGCTTAGTCAGACTTAGTCGTCTGAAGTATGAACGTAACTCTAAGAAACTTTGCACTTCATTCGTTTTCGTTGGGACCGGAAACTCTGTCAACCCTCGTTGTCCCTTTGTATCTGGTTTGATCCCGTTGCCCGAAATACCTTAGGTACTTATCTTCTGAGTGAAGGAAGACTGTAGCATTTATCTAACCTTAACTCGAGTTTATTCGCCACCAAACGTCTTAGTACTTCCTGTAAAATTTCCATGTTACTATCACTATCCTTCGTTGCTCTCATTATGTCGTCCATGCTTCTTTTGACCTTATCTTAGTTTACTATATTTGCGAAAATCTTGCTTGTGAAGCTTTGGAACACCGTCGACGCATTACGTAACCCGAAAGGCATCCTCAACCACTTATTGTCCCATAGGAGTCGTGAACAAGGTGTATTTTACTGAATCTTTGTGCATTAATACGGAGAAGTACCGGTTTTTGTAGTCTAATTTAGTGAATAGCCTTTTCTTTGAAAGTTTTTCTAATAGGTCGTCTATCAGGGGTGTCGGGTAATTGTCTTTCACATCCATTTGTTCAGTGTGCGATAACACTAGTCGACACGACTTTTCCGCTGTCGCCAAAAATGACTTTTTCTGATAGATTTGGATGTATGAAAATTTTTAAGGAATGTTTTTTTTTTTTTCATGGAGTAGTTTTTTTTTAAAGAATTTTTATAAAAATTTGTATTTTTTGTCATAGGTAGTGCTTTTATTTTTTACATAACTTAAGTTTCCTACAACTGGTTGTATTGAACTTTGCAGTTAAAAAACGCTGACAAATTCAGCTATAAATCCGCCTCAGACACTTTGTAGCTGCAACTTAACGTCTGGAAGATATTAAGCTTCCAAATTTAAATTTTATAATTTTCTTCGGTATTTTTCCCCGAAATTTTGACTTTGAAAGCTCAGAAAAAGTCGAAAAAAAAATATTTGAATGCCTTGATTTTTGGTTTTAGATAGACACAAAAATCTGTGTTTGTAACAGTTTTTAACGGTAAAATGGCATTTGGGATAGTGCCAAACGGCATATGAAGCTTTGGTCAAACGGTTATAACTTAGCCGTTTATTTTTATATTTTTATAAGCGATACCTTAAACGACGCCTAATTAATGTGTCTATCTAAAACCAAAAATCAAGGCATTCAAATATTTTTTTTTCGACTTTTTCTGAGCTTTCAAAGTCAAAATTTCGGGGAAAAATACCGAAGAAAATTATAAAATTTAAATTTGGAAGCTTAATATCTTCCAGACGTTAAGTTGCAGCTACAAAGTGTCTGAGGCGGATTTATTTCTGAATTTGTCAGCGTTTTTTAACTGCAAAGTTCAATACAACCAGTTGTAGGAAACTTAAGTTATGTAAAAAATAAAAGCACTACCTATGACAAAAAATACAAATTTTTATAAAAATTCTTAAAAAAAAAACTACTCCATAAAAAAAAACCATAATTCTTTAAAAAATTGTAAATCTCCAAATCTATCAGAAAAAGTCATTTTTGGCCACAGCGGAAAAAAAAGTTGAATTTTGTCGAGTAGTGTAATCGATGCACAATCTTAACGCCTCCTAATCCCTTTGTACCAGCCCTATCGGTGAAACGTATTCTGACTGACTAGCTCTGATGTAACCTTTGTTTATGTAATCGTCTATCATTTTTTGTACTTGAGACTTTTCGCTGTATGATAGCCTTCTAGGCGGACAATTAAACGGTTTTTCTAAATTCAATTTCATTTCCCACCTCGTTTCTGGTAAACTTAAACTTTCTGCGTTTGTATAGGTTGTTCTGAACATGGCACTCTACCAGTTTCTTACTATAATCTGTCCCCATATGCGTAATTCTCGTCTTTATTTTAAAATAAATTCAACTTTTTCGTATTTTCTGTCTTTGCTCAAATCATATAAACTTAAATCTTTTTTCACGAGATTATCTGAACTCGTATGCGTCCTTTCGCTTCGTGTAGTTGTTTTATAGGCTGGTATTCTAGACATGATGATTTAATTAAAATTATAAGGCTCCCTGAGTCGATGAGGCAATCTAAATACAAAAATTTATTATTGTAGTTGCTAATGTATTTTGTACCTTGTACTTGTTCCCTTTCGTCACAGTGTGACACTTTATGACTCATACTGCCACATCCGTATCACGCTCCTCTTTCGCGCTTGGGCTTGCGGCACTCCCCTGTCATGTGGCCCAGAGAGTTGCAGCCATAGCGGCGAATGTGTCCTGTCCTCCTGTGTTTGCTGCTCCTGTTGGGTTGTATCTCTTTGGAAGCATTACCTCTTCGAATGCCCTGAGTAATTGATATGGGGCCCCGAAACATTGCACGTGAGCGTGTCTGCGTAAGCCCTCGGTCGGGGTGCCTTCGATGACGCCGTCGACCAATCCTCATCAACGGAGCAATAGATTGCTCCTCCTGATGGCCCTTTATTCAATCCAAGCTTACGTGCTGATCGATAGTTACACTCATCGATACAATTGGGTAGTGTCACTACAGTTTAAAATCGATGTTGTATATAATGAATACTAGACTATTCTAATTGATATCTAACCCGCTCTCCCTTAGTCTGTTATACTCAATAATTTCAATATAGGAAAGATCGTGTACCTAATACAACTCATTAACATTCTATATTTAACTGGTAATATTCCATTAAGCTTACAAATTAAATTTATGTACTGGCTTGCAAACTTTGCCATCGATTCGAGGTCTTAGTTCTCGCTTCGGAGTTTCTCAAATAACATCGGAAAAAGTTTCCACGTTGCCGGTTTCCTGTGCAACTTTGTCCCCATGCTCTTGTGTGGCGTCATCCATGACTACTGTGTTAGGTTGTGGTCTATCAGCGAATCTTTTTTGATCCGTATGCTTCTTGATGACGCGATTGTTGTGAGCAAATGAGCACAAATACGGTCGCGTGCCAAATTTCTTTTCAATTGTTGTTGGTGACCTACTCGACTTATTTGGATTTGTATAATCTTTAATAAAAACTCTCTTTATTAAAATCAAGGCTTTTCTTTCCCTTATACGCCAGAATTGCTTCGTTTTGTTTTTTTAGAATGACGTCTCTAATTTTGGCGGCTTTAGAAGATCGAGTCTAGTTTTAACACTGCGTTTGAAGAAGATCTTGGCAGGTGTTTCACCAGTTCTGTAATGTTTCATATTCCTATAATCAGAAAGAAGAAACCTTTTGACCGTAGTCTCCAAATCTGTGTTGGACTTTTATTGGCAGCATGCAACTATTTTTCAAAACCTTACTACAAATCTCTGCTTGCCCATTGCTAGAAAGAAGTCCAGGCGCCGTAAGTAATTCCATTCGTTATTGTAACGAAAACCTCTGCCCATTTAGAATATGAGTCTACAATAACGAATAAGTACTGGTTTTGAATGTGTCCAGCATAAATATTTTCCAGATTGCATGTTTGGGTTCTTCTTATTTCAAAGTTCCTGGCAAGGCAAGCATTTTGAAATCAATTTCTCAATATCAGAGTCTAACCCTGGCCACCATACGTTCGATCTCTCCAACGCCTTAGTCTTGAATATCCGTAAATGAAATAAATACGAGCAGATTATAGCTTAATTTCTCAATTTGGTGGGATTAACCACCCTATGTACCTACAGTATGCAACTGTATTCGACTGACAGTTCTAAATTCTTGCTTTTGTATGGCTTTCAATATCACCACGGACTTTAGACAAAACCGGATCTCTTCCAGTTTTTACTGCAATTGTCCTAAAACCTAGATCCTTTATAAAGTTTATATAACTGTACTCCTTTGCGTTCGGATATGTATCACAAACTTTTGGTATCCTAGACAAACTGTAAGCTTCATTTAGATTAACTTTTACAAACTCTATCTTGTAATCAGCTCCAAACAATATCAGCGCCCTCCTTTGCACTCTAGCTGAAGCCATTAAAGGCAACCCCTTTGTTTCGGCAAAAACGCTCAACAACGGTTTGTGATCTGTTCTTAGAATGAATTTGTGCTCTAGTAGATACTGTTTGAGTTTTCTAACAGAAAATACAATATCTAGCGCTTCTTTTTTTAGCAGTACTGTACCTAATTTCACAATCTTTTAATGCTCCGACACAAAAGATTTGCTTCTATGTCCTAGCACACCAGCCACGGCAGTATTAGAGGCATCTATAGTAAGTACTATCTGCAAGTCAGGATTAAAGTGAACGAGTACCCTCTCAGAAGCTACATCCTTATTGATGATATCATACGACTTTTAGTAATTGTCGTCCCACAGAAACTTTACTTATTTTTTGAGAAGTCGATAAAAAGGTGTCATTTTCTCCGCAAACCGATCAATAAACTTCAAGTTGTAATGGACCATTCCTCTAAATGCTCTATCTACAGTCACATTTCTTGGGGCAGGTGTTTTCAGAATGCAAGATATTCGCTCGTTATTTTTCTTGAATCTATTTTTGTTGACGGTAAAACCAAGGTAGGATATTTCAGGCTTGAAGAATTGAAATTTTTGTTGGTTGAGTTTCAACCCGGCTCCATGTAATTTCTGCAAAACAGCTTTCAAAGTTTTAAAGTGTGAAGCCGTATCAGGTCCTGTGACTGTGATGTCATCCTGATAAACTACAAAGTGGTCAATCCCTCGCAATAACACAATGGGAAGGCTGAGAACATCTGCCGAATTCCCGCTCAGAATATTCTTTAATTTAAACACGGCGGAACCAAACTACCCTGGCAACTCGCTATTAATAGTTCGAAAATTCTGCTCTTCCAATCGGTCGTGTGCTATGAAAAAATTAGATTCCGTCAGTGTTTCCTTGCAGGTCAGGTATTCATCCATTTGGCGCAGCTTTTCGACGTCCAATTGTGAAACGAGACCCTGAAGTCGGTCAGAGATGGTCCTTGTCTTAAGGATCAGGAATGCAATCCGGCTAGTATCTGGATCAGCACTGGCCAACACTTCACAAACTGGACAGCTTGATATTTATATTGTCGTCACTCATTACACCCGGTACTCGAAGGGTAGATGTTTGAAACACCCAGAAGGAAACGTTCCGACCACATAAAGTACATATATGTATATATTCTTGATCAGCATCAATAGCTGAGTAGATATATCCATGTCTGTCAGTCCGTAAGCTCACGTATATACTGAATGGCCTTAAAGCCAACTGCACGAAAATAAGAGTGAAAAAAAAGAAATAGATTTTATACAATATGGTGCCATCTTAGTGTCAGGTACCAATAGCATAGAAAATACTAATTCGAAAGATACTTATCTTCTCATATTCAACAATTCAATTACAATAAATAACAAAGCCTAGATAAATAAGAAAAATAAAATTTGGGAATACGTATCACAACATAGATATAGTAATTTTAATTTAGTTGATTATGTAAAATCAAAAGATAAGATACTTAACTTTGACAATGTTAAATCCATTAATAAAATTCGGCAACCGTGTTCCACTAAAAATCATTTTATTAATAATTTTCTTATTAGTACCTGTGTTTTATTTCGGTTACAAATTAACTAGGGTAGTGCAAGGTATCGTGGCGTGTAAGGTTTGGTGGCGGACTTGTCAAATCTGGCATGTAACGTCACATCTAAAACTTTGTATCCCTGTGGGCGATGTCTTTAATCGTGCTGACATTTTATATGCGGTAGTATTGATGAGGGAACGTGATTTTTAATAAAAAAGTAGTGAAAAAAAATTAAAAAATTTGTATTGGATATGTGTGTTAACAGTGACAGAGTGAAGATTTTTATACCCGGTACTCGAAGAGTTTAAGGGTATATTAGATTTGTGGGAATAACGGTTGTGTGTAACGCCCAGAAGGAAGCGTTTCCGACCCCATAAAGTATATATATTCTTGATCAGCATCAATAGCCGAGTCGATATAGCCATGTCTGTCTGTCCGTCCGTCCGTCCGTCCGTCCGTCCGTCCGTCCGTCCGTCCGTCCGTCCGTCCGTCCGTCCGTCTTCATTTGCGTCTATATCTCAGAGACTATTAAAGCTAGAGCAACCAAGTTTTGTATCCAGTCTCCTCTGTGATCACACTACTCCAAATGTATTTCAAAATTTCGCCCCGCCCCCTTCCGCCCCCAGAAAGGACGAAAGTCTGTGGCATGCACAATTTTGAAGATACAAGAAAACTAAATACGCAGAATCATAGAGATTGACCATTTCTATCAGAGTGTTGAATCTGGATCAGATCGGATCATTATTATAGCTACAATGAAGAAAACCATTTCGAAAGTCATCATTCCCTCTCGCTCTCTCTCACACGCGACCCTGTCTTTTTTGCCTATTCGTCTAAATGAGCGCCTAGATCTCAGAGACTATAAGAGCTAGAGCAAGCAAACTTTCTATCCAAGCTCCTGTGATATCGAACCAGTACAAGTGTATTTCAAAATTTTGCCACGCCCCTTTCCGCCCCCACATAGAACGAAAATCTGTGGAATCCACAATTTTTAAGATAAATGAAAACCAAAAACGCAGAATCATGGAAAATTACCATATCTACCAGATTGCCGAATATGGATCAGGTCGAATCAATATCATGGCCAGAAGAAACAAATTAAATTTCAGTGGCTACGCAACGCCTGCCAAGCGCTGACTCATTCCCTCTCTCTCTGTCGCAAACACTTGTACGTCTCAAATATGTAGTTATACATGTCATGTAGAAATTTAGAAGCAGATGTAAAAAGCATATGCAAACAAAATTGAAAACATGTATAATATTCCAAAAATGATTTGACTTAATTTTTAGAAATATTATTTTTTGCCTAAAATTTAATTTGTCCCTTTTGCGAACATATAATAAATTGCATAAATCGCAAGCTCATATATGTATGTACATATGTGTATACTGACTGAGTACCGGGTATAAGGTAGAGCCGCGGCCTTTGCCGCGGCTCACAACGTTCCCCCTCGTTTTTATTTGCAAAGTATGACAGTGACAACGTCATATTTCCACCAATAGCTTGTAAGGTATGATGACGGACTTTTTATAAGGTATAGTGGCGGATCATTTTTTAGCACGAGTTTCAATTGTCTTTGCCTTTTTGTGTACAGAAGTGTATAAGTTAACACTCAGTAGCGGAGATTTGTAATTTGGGCACCGGGATTTTGTCTTTAGACAAGAAAGGAAAAAAGAGTGTCTAAAAGAAGAACAACATCGGAGTAATCCATAGGCAAAAGAGTGAAGCTCGAAGTAGAAGAAGAAGATGCTGATCGAGATTTTCAATATAAGTTCTTTCCTGTTCTGTTATTATACCCGGTACTCGAAGAGTATAAGGGTATATTAGATTTGTGGTGATAACGGATGTGTGTAACGCCCAGAAGGAAGCGTTTCCGACCCCATTAAGTATATATATTCTTGATCAGCATCAATAGCCAAGTCGATATAGCCATGTCTTTCTGTCCGTCCGTCTGTCCGTCCTTCTGTCCGTCTTCATTAGCGCCTATATCTCAAAGACTATTAAAGCTAGAGCAACCAAATTTTGTATCCAGTCTCCTGTGTTAACACACTACTCCAAGTGTATTTCAAAATTTCGCCCCACCCCCTTCCACCCACACAAATGACGAAAGTCTGTGGCATACACAATTTTGAAGATACGAGAAAACTAAATACGCAGAATCATAGAAGATGACCATTTCTATCAGAGTGTTGAATGTGAATCAGATCGGATTATTAATATAGCCACAATGAAGAAAACCATTTCGAAAGTCATCGTTCCCTCTCGCTCTCTCTCACACGCGACCCCGTCTGCTTTGCGCGTTCGTCCAGATGAGCGCCTAGATCTCAGAGACTATAAGAGCTAGAGCAACCAAACTTTTTGCCCAATCTCCTGTGATATTACTTCAATACAAGTGTATTTCAAAATTTTGACACGCCCCCTTCCGCCCCCACAAAGGACGAAAATATGTGGAATCCAACATTTTTAAGATAAGAAAAAATCAAAAACGCATAATCATAGAAAATTGTCGTATCTACCATATTGCCAAATCTGGATCAGGTCGAACTACTATTATAGCCAGAAGAAACAAATTAAATTTCAGTCGCTGCGCAACGCCTCCCAAGCGTTTCTCATTCCCTCTCTCTCTCTCTTACACACTTACACATCTCGTATGAGTAGTTCTACATGTACATTTTTCCTTTTGGGCCAACATTTAATTCATCTCTTTTGCGAAGATATAATAAATTACTTAAATCATAAGATCACATATGTATATTCTGGCTGGGTACCGGGTATAAAGTAGAGCCCCGGCTCACAACGTTTCCTCCAGTTTTTCAATATTTCCAATAGTTTAAATAAATGATTTTCAGATCTATATAATGTTTTAGTTAAATACACCACCATACCTTTCAAATTTTACAAAATGCAAAAAATCAATGGTTTGCGCGAAGAGCTGCAAAATTGCATTCCATTTAAATTTTGGCAACCGCTTCTGACAGAAATATGCTCAATAGATGTGCGCAACTGCCTGTTTTTGAAATTTTGAAAAATATTGATTTATTGAGAGAATTTATTTATTATTTATTGAATTTATTATTATTGAAATATTGAGAGAGGGAGATGCAAAAAACAAATTGTCCGCCACTATACCTTACACTTCCCTATATTAATCCACTCTTAAGCATTCATGAAACCCTCACAAGATATAATTAAAAACAGTGTTTTGCAATTATCAGAAGAAATAAGGTTTCTATCAGAACCTCCAAATGTATCGGGTCAACACATTTATGAAAGGGGGGGAGTTAACGTAACCAATTCCATCGAAGAAAAATCTCGCCCACACACGGCTTTCTGCAGATTCTGAATTTTTTGTTTATCTAAGTTCCGAGCTGGATGACGAAATTGAGTCAGTCCTTTGATTTTATAAAAATTGTTTTCGAAAGAGAACCAAAGGGGTTTCATGATGTTGAGATGGAAACAGTTAAGGCAGTCGAACCCAGACCAAAAGAGAACGGTTGAGCAAAGAACTAAATTCGCAAAAGACGCGCCGATACTTGTCCGGTTGAATAAAATACCTCGATAAATAAATCCTATACGTCTTGTAAAACTCAATAGGTTCTGTGAAATAAAAAAAATTAAGTTTATTTTTTAAAAACACAAATCGCCACTGCAAATGTTTAATTTACACGAGGCGGAATCTGCACTCATAGGATGGCACCGGAATAGAAAATTGCAAAGGCTGTAGTGTAAACTTCAAAAAATTCCTTTGCAATCTCTCGATACGCGCAATTTGAACGACTTGGGGTCCCCACTGGGGTTCGAAACTACTGAAGCATACTCAAGGCGCGAGCGCACAAGGAATGAATAAAGAATACACACTTTCTAAGGGATTTGGGCATTTGGCATTTGGGATGGTGCCAAACGGCATATGAAGATTTGGTCAAACGGCTGCAACTTGGCCGTTGATTCATTGATTCTCACAAACGATACCTTAAACGAAATGTTTATCTAAAACTAAAAATGTTATCCAATAAATATTTTTTTTCGACTTTTCCTGACTTTTCAAAGTCAACATTTCGGGAAAAAATACCGAAAAAAATTATGAAATTTGAAAGCTTAATACCTTTCAGACGTTAAGCTGCAGCTACAAAGTGTCTGGGTCGGATTTATAGCTGCATTTGTCAGCTTTTCAAAACTGCAAAGTTCAATAGAACAAGTTATAGAAAACTTAAGTTATGTGAAAAATAGAATCACTACCTCTGAAAAAAAAAACAAATTTTTAAAAAATTCTTTAAAAAAAAAACTAAACCCAGAAAAAAAACCATAGTTCTTTAAAATTTTTTAAATCTCCAAATCTATCAGAAAAGTCATTTTGGGCGACAGCGGACAGTAGTGTTACCAGCATAAAGCCGATGCTCAGAAGCATGAATGTTGAGACGTATGCCATTAATATTTAGCGAATTTCAGTAGACCAAGTGCATTTCCCTGTGGAAGGCCGGAAGTAGCCGACAAAATTGTTGACTAGTGTAACCGTAATTACGTAATACAATTCTTAGCACCTTTCTTAAAAAAGAAAGTAGTCGTGGCATCTTTCCACTTTATAATAAACCGACCCATTAACAAAGAATTTTTGAAGAGAATTTTTAAAGGTTCACAAAAAGCAACATCGTAATTGTGAAGTAGGGAGGCAGAAATGCCATCACGTTCGGGTTTACTCGAGTTGTCGAAATCAACCAATTGCTCCAAAACGTCCGCTTGCGATACATCGAGTGTGCCAATATTAACCACCGAAGGGATGGAGTCTAAGACATCAGAATCATGCCAAGCTGCGTTTGGCTAAAAATTTGATCTAATGCCAGACTGCCCTGCGATTAACTTTAAGCCCCATTTTAACGTCCGCAATATACTGATTATATAAATATTTGTTTAAAAATCATATGTGCCCCAGTCAACATGGTCACGGGTCTTATCAAATCGTTTAATAACACTAGTCAACACGACATTTCCACTGTGGCCCGAAGTGACTTTTTCCGATGAATTGGAGATTTAATATTTTTTAAAGAATTATGGTTTTTTTTTCTAGATTTAGTTTTTTTTTAATTTTTTAAAATTTTTCGTCTCTTTCCAGGGGTAGTGCTTCTATTTTTCAAATGACTTAAGTTTCTTATAACTAGTTGTATTGAACTTTGCAGTTCTTCTGACAAATGAAGCTATCCGACCCAGACACTTTGCAGCTGCAGCTTAACGTCTGGAAGATATTAAGCTTTCAAATTTCATATTTGCATTAATTATGCGTCGTTTAAGGTATCGTTTGAGAGAATCGATGGACAAACGGCTAAGTTGCAGTTGTTTGGCAAAACCTTCAGTTTTTAACGGTAAAATGGCATTTGGGATGGTATGTCAAACGGCATATGAATTTTAAATTTAAAAGCTTAATATCTTCCAGACGTTAAGCTGCAGCTACAAAGTGCCTGGGTCGGATAGCTGCATTTGTCAGCAGAACCGCAAAGTTCCATAAAACCAGTTATAAGAAACTTAAGTTATTTGAAAAATAGAAGCACTACCTCTAGAAAAAAATAACAAATTTTAAAAATCTAAAAAAATAAAACTTAACCATACAAAATACCATAATTCTTAAAAAAAAATTTAAATCTCAAAATCTATCAGAAAAAGTCCTTTTGGTCCACAGAAAAAATAAAAAGTTGCATTTTTTTGAGTAGTGTAATCATTCAATTATAATCAATAAAATTATATTAATAAAATATTAATTCCACATTAATTATTATGTTACCATTCTACCATATTCTGATTTTTGTACCCTTTGTTACCTATAAATGGAGTTAAGCATATTGAATAAAATCAGTATCAGAAACAATACCCCGACTGCTTGTCGCTCGTCTTCCATCGCAATCATCAGATGTTGTCGCTGTGTCTTCAAACCCTCAATTACGCTCCAAAGTATATACCCTCTCCACAGTTAACTTGATTCAAGTTATATTTGCGACGACCAAACTATAGCTGGTTCATGTACCGTATACAACACAGATTGACACACACATACTCAGATGAACATTACCTTTAGAAGCATTTTAATGACTATATGAACATTATCTTTAGAAAAATTTTAATGACTATGCTCGGTCAACACATCAATAAATGCTAAAAATCGTAAATAATCGATACTAGTTTACTTTTAATATTTTCTGTTTGAATTATAATTAAGAAGGAAATATGACTTTAGTTCGCTCCCGGGCAATTCTCACACACCAGCTTTTTAATAAATTATACAGATAAAGCTTCTTGTTCAAACACACAACCTTTGATCCTAATTAAAGCACACTAACGTTAATAACAAATCCGTTCTTACCTTTGTTTCGATACATATTTGTACCCAAAATGTCATAGACTATATTGTTTCTTTGAATTTTTATTAACAGATTTTCATTAATGTCTATTTTTAGGAACGTTTTCGTGACTCAGTTAATCCCAAAGCCATCGATAACACAAATCCTTATCGTGACTTGGTCCAGAAATATGAGGCTTTAGTGGAGGTCCAGAGGAACTCAATTGCCTCAATGAACTGTTGGTTTACCGACATAGACAATGACAAGGCAACCAAATTTAGTCCTGATATTTTGCACTTTGAATCTGTTGGAATACATGGCAACAAAGAAGATGGAATAGTGCTTGATAAATCAAAACAAGCTGTTGTGATGCCGAACAGCAGTGCACTGGGGCAGACTCCAACTGAGTTTTCAGAGGTTGAAACTTCATCATCGGGGTTTTCAGATGACACAAGCAATAAGTACACGCAAACTGATGAGCAGCCAGGCTACTTTTTATGCTCAATTAGTGACGGAAAGGACTGTAAATTTAGTATTTACGACGATGTAAGTCCGATAGACTCCCATTTTCGGCATCGCCCTGAGTACAGAGAACTGTTTAAAGAGATATTTGGAGTGCTTAAAAAAGCTGCCCAGAATAATGAAGTAGGCGAAAAATTGTCATTGCTAGAAGACGAGTCTAATATTGTAAATCGAGTAAATCCAAAAACGACGATAGTATCTCCAGTAACCCCTGTGATCGAAGAACAAATGGAGCGATTTATTGATGAAACTCAAAGCATAACGTCATCCGTTACATCTAACCATTCGATAGCCATTTCAGAGTGTATCACAAAAATAGAACGCAAAACAGCTAAAAGGCATATAAACGATTTCAGAAGTAATCAAAACAATTCACCTATGATGAAAGAAGCAGCTATTTCCCAGCTTAACATGTCCAAAATAAAAACATCTGTATGTGGAACGAAAATTAAGCCCATTGAGGAAAATGGACGGATTTTTACTCCAATTAAGCGTGAACCATTAGAATATTTAACTGTAGGAGTAGGAATAAAAAAAAAAAACCGCCGTAAGCATCGAAATCTGTCGACTTTTGGAGATCGTTTTGAACGACAATTATGGGATGACATAGATAAGAGAAACTCTACTACATTTAATACGGATTTCCATGGCATTGGGCGCGATGTTTGTAAACGTACATCAGATTTGTATAACAATTGGAATGGTTCCCAAATGGTAATTTATAACCGAAATATTAATAAATCTCAATCTCCTAGTGGTCGTGTTATAGAGTTGAATGGCATCGAGTTTTATCATAATGCTGTTTCACAAGAACTGCACAAGCTTAAAAAACTAGATTTGTCTTATGCGGACGTACTGCGCCGTGCCGACACTTGTGAGCATATGCATTCAAAGTTTCGTATGCAAGAAAACGGTCTCAATGCTAATAACATTAAAAAAAATCGTCAGCATCGTCAATAAAATCATTTTCTCGGTATTGATGTTAAAGATATTGCCATATGACATGCATAGGGCGTCAATCAATTGGATTTAACCAGCTTAAAATGGATTCTAGTCTCTATTTAATAATGCAAACTCGTCACGTTCCAAATATTTTTAATATACATACGTTTTTCCTGTAAGCTATTAATCAGTTTTAAATAAAATCGTAATCATGGATATTATTTTTCATATTTTCGGTAATATATTAATTTAACGTTAACTTCATCAATCTTGTATCAACTTAAACTTTGTATACTGACAAAAAAAAACCCAAAAACTAGGAAACCATAATGTAAGAAATAAAAAATTAATAAAAGTCACTGTACTGTTTATTAAAATTGTATCTTTTAAGGTTTCCTTAAAGTGTATTTGACGCACTATGCTACAGTGGTTTTGTAATTCTCACGAGACTAATTTACATAGGTATTATTTAGAACTCTCAATAATGCATTTCTCTGTGGGAGTAGGAATAAATAAAAAACCACCGTACGTATCGAAATCTGTCAAAATTTGGAGTTAGTTTTGAATGACAATTATGGAATGACATAGATAAGAGAAATTCTACCTACACCATTTATACAGATTTCCTTGGCATTGGGAACGATGTTTGTAAACGTACATCACATTTGTATAACAATTGGAATGGTTCCCAAATGGTAACACTACTCGACAAAAATCCAACTTTTTTTTTCCGCTGTGGCCAAAAATGACTTTTTCTGATAGATTTGGAGATTTAAATTTTTTTTAAGAATTATGGTTTTTTGTTCATGGAGTAGTTTTTTTTTTAAGAATTTTTAAAAAATTTGTTGTTTTTTGTCATAGGTAGTGCTTCTATTTTTTACATAACTTAAGTTTCCTACAACTGGTTGTATTGAACTTTGTAGCTAAATAAAGCTGACAAATGCAGCTATAAATCCGACTCAGACACTTTGTAGCTGCAACTTAACGTCTGGAAGATATTAAGCTTCCAAATTTAAATTTCATAATTTTTTTCGGTATTTTCCCCCGAAATTTTGACTTTGAAAGCTCAGGAAAAGTCGAAAAAAAAATATTTGAATGCCTTGATTTTTGGTTTTAGATAGACACATTAATTAGGCGTCGTTTAAGGTATCACTTATAAAAATATAAAACTAAACGGCTTAGTTATAACCGTTTGACCAAAACTACATATGCCGATTGGCACCATCCCAAATGCCATTTTACCGTTAAAAACTGTTACAAACGCAGATTTTTGGTATTTTTGTAGGAAAAAAAAACGGTTATTCGTCGGCTAACGGAATTTATCGGCGAAATTCGGCATATGAAAATTTGGTCAAACGGTTATAGCTAAGCCGTTTATTTTTATATTTTTATAAGCAATACCTTAAACGACGCCTAATTAATGTGTCTATCTAAAACCAAAAATCAAGGCATTCAAATATTTTTTTTTCGACTTTTCCTGAGCTTTCAAAGTCAAAATTTCGGGGAAAAATACCGAAAAAAATTATAAAATTTAAATTTGGAAGCTTAATATCTTCCAGACGTTAAGTTGCAGCTACAAAGTGTCTGAGGCGGATTTATAGCTGAATTTGTCAGCGTTTTTTAACTGCAAAGTTCAATACAACCAGTTGTAGGAAACTTAAGTTATGTAAAAAATAGAAGCACTACCTATGACAAAAAACAACAAATTTTTTAAAAATTCTTTAAAAAAAAACTACTCCATGAAAAAAAAAAAGTCTTTAAAAAATTTTAGACATCCAAATGTATCAGAAAAAGTCATTTTTGGCGACAGCGGAAAAGTCGTGTCGACTAGTGTAATTTATAACCAAAATATTAATAAATCTCAATCTGCTAGTGGTCGTGTTATAGAGTTGAATCGCATTGAGTTTTATCATAATGTTGTTTCACAAGAACTGCACAAGCTAAAAAAACTAGATTTGTCTTATGCGGACGTACTGCGCCGTGCCGACACTTGTGAGCATATGCGTTCAAAGTTTCGTATGCACGAAAACTATCTCAATGCTAATAACAAAAAGAAAAATCGTCAGCATCGTCAATAAAATAATTTTCTCGGTATTGATATTAACGATATTGCCATATGACATACATAGAGCGTCAATCAATTGGATTTAACCAGTTTAAAATGTATTCTAGTCTCTTTTTAATATTGCAAACTTGTCACGTTCAATATATTTTTAATATACATACGTTTTTTCTGTAAGCTAATCAGTTTTATTAAAATCGTAATCATAGAAATTATTTTTCATATTTTCGGTAATATATTAATTTAACGTTAACTTCATCAATCTTGTATCAACTTAAACTTTGTATACTGACAAAAAAAAACCCAAAAACTAGGAAACCATAATGTAAGAAATAAAAAATTAATAAAAGTCACTGTACTGTTTATTAAAATTGTATCTTTTAAGGTTTCCTTAAAGTGTATTTGACGCACTATGCTACAGTGGTTTTGTAATTCTCACGAGACTAATTTACATAGGTATTATGTAGACATCTAAAAAATGCATTTCTCTTAGGAATAAATAAAAAACGACCGTACGTATCGAAATCTGTCGAAATTTGGAGATCGTTTAGAACGACAATTATGGGATGACATAGATAAGAGAAATTCTTCCTACACTATTTATACAGATTTCCTTGGCATTGGGAACGATGTTTGTGAACGTATGTACATCAGATTTGTATAACAATTGGAATGGTTCCCAAATGGTAATTTATAACCAAAATATTAATAGATCTCAATCTGCTAGTGGTCGTGTTATAGAGTTGAATGGCATTGAGTTTTATCATAATGTTGTTTCACAAGAACTGCACAAGCTAAAAAAACTAGATTTTTCTTATGCGGACGTACTGCGCCGTGCCGACACTTGTGAGCATATGCATTCAAAGCTTCGTTTTAAGTATGGTCCAATTGCACTTAGCAAGTTAAAAGAAGAGCAACAAACCAAAGAAAAGTACAGCTTGAAACAAGAAGTGTCCACAAGGTGGAACAGAGCATTTTATATGATAGAGAAAATAATTTTAAGTAACGATGCTATAGTAAAAGTGTTGCTTACCACTTTCAAAGCACCACCACCATTAACAGCTGATGAAATCACTTTGTTATAAGATTTAATCTTGCTGCTCGAATCGTTTGAAAGTGCTACTCGTCAGATCTCGTCAAGTGTCTCAATTACAATATCGCTAATTGTACCAATTGTGTGTGGGCTGCTTCATAACTTGGATAGCGTGAAATCAAATATGAAAACTTCAGAGGTTATCGAAGCTCATCACTTTTTGATTGATCGTATAATGAAAGTCTCATGTCTTATGGTGAGCTTAGTTTTCAAATAACACTACTCGACAAAATTCACCTTTTTTTTTTCTGCTCTCGCCCAAAATGACTTTTTCTGATAGATTTAAAATTTTTTAAAGAATTATGGTTTTTTTTCCAGGTTAAGTTTTTTTTTATAGTGCCAAACGGCATATGGGCATTTCTCTGATGTCGCACGGGACGTGCGTACGCATTTCAAGTTGTAAAAATGTTAAAAAAAAACCGATTTTCAAAATTGTTTTACCGTTATGATTCGCCACTTGACTAGCTCTATTGCTGGTGCTAAGGGCTATTTTGGGCTACTGTTCGTTTTCGAGATATTTGCAAAAAACCATGGTATTCGCACGGGACAAATATAGAAGTGGTTTTCGCGGTGACCAATTCAAACTTAGATTTCAGCGTAAGTTGAGGCGATATATTTATGCGAATTTTTGATTAATGTTCTGCATTGATGACTCTTTAAAATGGTTATAATTTGAAGCATATACGGCTTGAAGTTTTTTTTTAATTCAATTTAAACCTCTGTCGCACGGGACATGTCGCACGGGACAAAAATTTCTTGGCTTTATAAATGTTACAAAAATTCCGTTAACCGATTATGAGAAAATTTTCTGGTACTTTTTTTTGATAGTTCAATATGTAAGGGAGACTTTGAGGAAAAACTTTTATCAGGAATCATCTTTCTTATAGGCGAAAAAAATAATGGAAAACATGACAAAAAATACCAAAAAAATACCAAAAAAGTGAACTTTTGCTATTTTTAATAGGTTTGCAGATCAAAGTTAATGAAATTATATGTCAATTTATTCAATTGGTGGATTTTCAATATCTTTTAAAAATAAAATCCCGAGAAAACTATATTCAAAAGCGTTTTTATTGAATTTTAATTTTTTGGCCTCGGTCGACCTCGTCAGAGAAATGCCCATATGAAGATTTGGTCAAACGGCTGCAACTTGGCCATTGATTCATCGATTCTTACAAACGACGCCTAATTAATGTGTCTATCTAAAACTAAAAATGTTATCCAATAAATATTTTTTTCGACTTTTCCTGATTTTTCAGTCAAAATTTCGGTAAAAAATACCGAAAAATATTATGAAATTTGAATTTGAAAGCTTAATAGGCCGCGGCTCTACTTTATACCCGGTACTCAGTCAGTACTATACATACATATATGAGCTTACGATCTATGCAATTTATTATATGTTCGCAAAAGGGACGAATTCAATTTTGGGTAAAAAATAATATTTCAAAAAAATGAAGTCGAGAGAGAGAGGGAATGAGTAAGCGCTTGGCAGGCGTTGCGTAGCCACTGAAATTTAATTTGATCCTTCTTTCCATAATAATGATTCGACCTGATCCAGATTCGGCAATCTTAAAAAATCTTAAAAATTGTGGACTCCACAGATTTTCGTTCTTTGTGGGGGCGGAAGGAGGCGTGGCAAAATTTTAAAAGAAACTCGTGCTGGTTTGATATCACAGGAGCTTGGATAGAAAGTTTGGTTGCTCTAGCTCTTATAGACTCTGAGAACTAGGCGAATGGGCAAAGCAGATGGGGTCGCGTGTGAGAGAGAGCGAGAGGGAACGATGACCAAGAAAATTTTGGCTCTGTTCCTTCGGAGCCACCAACACCAAACCATTGAGTTCCATCAAAGCAAACACTTTTTGATCTTTTAAGCATCAATATAGCCAATATGGGGTGCACTAGCTGAACTGCCCAATATAAGATAGCTTCGCATTCTCCCCAAGAAGCAAATCCCTTAGAGTTTTGGAAGGTTAGTATTTATACACATAAATTATACCTTTCTAAATTTATATAAATTATGTTTATATTATTTATTTTAATGCGCTGCAACCAATCCCTCATTAAAATGCATCGCAAAAAAAATTGTATGAATTCCGGCTACTTTGACTGAGTCGGAGCGAATGTTTGGCCATTGCTAAAACCAAAAAATGTGGATATGCAGACATTCCTCAACAAAAAATGTGGATCTTCAAATAAATAAATTATCTATAAGTTATATTAGCTATACCTAACTTCACCTGACATGATTTACTTGAAGTAATTTTTTTTTTTTGTTAAAATATAATGTAAATTGTATCTTAATATTTAATGGCTTACATTTTTGGTACAAATTTCCCGAGTTTTCAAAGTCAAAATTACGAGAAAAAATACCGAAAAAAATTATGAAATTTGAATTTTAAATCTTAATATCTTCCAGACGTTAAGCTGCAGCTACAAAGTGTCTGGGTCGGATTTATAGCTGTATTTGTCTGCTTTTCAGAACTGCAAAGTTTAATACAATCAGTTATAAGGAACTTAATTCATGTGAAAAATAGAAGAACTACCTCTGAAGAAAAATAACAAATTTTTAAAAAATACTTTAAAAAACAAACTAAACCTAGAAAAAAAAACCATAATTCTTTAAAAATTATTAAATCTCCAAATCTTTCGGAAAAAGTCATTTTGGCCGACAGCGGAAATGTCGTGTTGACTGGTGTTATTTTTTGCATAATCATCTGGAAATGGAAATTTCGGATAATGAAACTGAACCGTCTGCAGCGAAAAGAGGAAGGAAAAAGTTGGTTACCAAAAGTCTTCTTGTTTAGATAAGTGGAGAATCACTAACAATGCAGCCATGCACTTGATTTCTGCTATACTCAAGGCTTTAGGACACGAAATCAGTGAATATGCTTTGAATAGAAGACCAATACAGCGGCTGAGAGAAGAAAACAGACAGACAATATCTGTGTCGGCCAAAAAAAAATGTCAAATTTTGGTAAAAAAAAAAACTTAATTTTTTTTTTCTATGTATTCTTTTACACCTTTTTTACGCTTATTCTCAGATGTCAGCTGTGGTTCATGGGGATGGTAAAATGCTTTCTGAACTGGGCAGGGCAAAGTGGAACGACTGCCAATCATTATGTCACATATGGAAGGAATGTCACATTCTGGAAGTGCCAAAATGAAGTGCGTCTACTGGAGTCGAAAGAAAAAGATTTGCCAACGTTTATTACAAAGAGACTATCTGATTTTGTGACACCTTGTTCTGCTACATTTTTCGATCGGTTTAATATTTCCAAAAGTTTTCTAACTGAAGATCGTTCAGATCCTTCCTGCAATCGGGCTAAAACTTTTTATTTTATTGTTTTAAATCGATTCGTTCGATTCTCTTTTTAGCAATCAGACGTGTTTTTGTTTTGCGCTCCGCTTATCTGCCTTTTATCTTTTATAAACAGCGTTTTTTTAATATACCAATCTAAATAAACTTTAAATTACTTGCTTGATTAGAGCTTTTTCGTAAGCGCGAGTGCATGCCCTTTAATTGTGTTTTTAGCATAGCTCGCAAATAACTGTTGACCGTTTGGTTTGCTAACGCTCTGCTCGCGAGAGCAACCGAAAAAAAAAACCACCCTCGATCTCGCTCTGAGCAGGAGACTTCGTTTCTTTTCGTTTCGGTTTTCGGTTGACCGATTGACGATGAGCGGTTCGTGAAACGGTCTTTTACCGAGCATCGCACAATGAGAGATACGAGTTATGCTCGCACAGAGAGACTCACTAAAAGACCGATTGACTGAAAAAGTCACCCCAAACGGTCTTTTCAATAATATGTCTCCTTTTCGATGCACAGTGGTACGTTGTGTAACATTGTGAAATTCGATTTTCATGTTAAATTTTCTTGAAATTTTAAACATGAATTTTTATATTTCAAACTAATTTTCTGATTAAAAAATAAATAATTTCTTTATAATTATTTTATTTTGCTTAAGCTTAAGCTTAACAACTAATAACGCGTTTAGGTTTTGTGTGGCCAATACTACCAGTGTCAGCGTACTCAAGTGTGACGATTTCAGCATTACATTTCTAAAAAAAATTTAATATGTCTTCGTTTAATGTTTGATATTTTGTCAATATTCTCGACCTACGATCACTGTACCATCGAAATTCACAAAGCAAAGTGACGCGTAGAACCTTCTAGACCAGGGGTCGGCACGCAATACACTCACATGTTTTGTGCGCTTGTGTGCGCAGACAAGAGACACGAAGGCAAAACGTTTCTTGCTTTGCACTGAAAGAAATGAATCCAGATAAGGAGAAATGTTTTACGCCAAACAAAAGAAAAAATAACAAGGGGAAAAAATCGTAGTAATAAAAAAACAAAAAAACAGCATCATAAACAGCTAAAAACAAGAAAAAAAAACATTACGCCCCGCCATCCATATTTTCTAAAAAGATAAAATCATGTTCCCACATTATATTGAACATTTTTGTCAGTGTACAATTTAATTTGCGCAGCGTGGTCTTCACCATTTGACTTCTGAACGCAAACTGATTCATCTCTGTTCTCGCAACGCTGACGAACAGAATACCGAAACAGCATGTGCATAGGCCCGAAGACACACGACTCCATTTTCTCTGCCGCCGCGGGACCCGAGCAGTAAAGCCGACGGTACTCGAAGTTTTTACGCTATGCGTGTGCCGACTGCGCTGCCCCGAGACGTTTTTGCTATGCACATGGGATAGGACGCTGCCGACCCCTGTTCTAGACTTCACATAGACACATACATTCGCAAAAGACTTTTTGGATCGTCGTTCGAGGGCAAACGGTCCTGGAATGAGCAGAGCAAAAGAGACCGAAAAAAACTGCTCGTCGACTGAGCGCGAGCAGAATTTTTGAACGAACAATGCAATCGGTTGCTCTCGGACCCTTTGCTCAAAGTCTCAGTGAAGAACTGTTATTTTGCGACCGCACGAATCGGTTAACAGTTATTTGCGAGCTCTGGTTTTTAGACATAATTTAATTTTTTTCCTGTGTCGGTAGTCAATGTGTTTTGTTGTTTCTTTTCGTAAGTACACACAAAATCAAAATCTGCCGCTCTCACCTAGTTGATCTATTGTTTTATCACTCTCTCCCTATTACCCAAACCAACATAACTGTTCTTCCTCTCTCGCTCTCAATAAGTTCTGTGTAGTAGCGCTCTCTCTCTCTCTCTCTCTCAACTGAAGCTGCAGTAACCGCTCTCCTCTCTTTCTTATTGCGCCTTCATCGTTTTATCTGGCACACTGGTCTGATATCTATTTGTTTTGAAATTTAATTTTTTTATTTTTTCATATATTATATATTATATTTTTTTATTCTTTTTTTTCTCATAATGGAATACACTGTTGTCTGTGCAAAGAAAACCTGCAAGAAGCAGATCACCCATGACCAGCCGAGTATCCCCTGCTGGCTCTGCGATAGCGTAGTGCACGCTAAATGCGCCGGGTTCTCCGGCCTCGTGGGTGATGCTATCTCAAAAAGGAATGGCCTGCATTACAGCTGTGAGGCATGCCGTCCGGTTGAGAAGGAGATGGCAGCGTTTATGAGGCAGACCCGGAAGGGCTTTAGGGAGCTGACCGTGGGCTTCAAAGAGCAATACGATCGGCTCCTAGCCATGGAGTCTCAGTTTAGTGGTTTCAAACGACTGACTGAGTCTCCTAGGCGCAAAAAGGTCACTCCGCGGGATCTGCATGTGCCAACTGCCCCTCGGCCGGCCGATGCTGACAAGCTGACTCCGACCACCCCAATAGTGCAGCAGCTGATTTCGTTCGCTACTCCAAAGGCAACGACAGCTGCTGGTGATGAAAATTCGGTAGCCGAATTTATCGCGTCGGAGAGCATGCAGCCAAAACCGTTTTTAGCGTCCGTGTCCGTAATATCAAACTCATTAGCTGTCCCCGCAATTCCGACCCCACCAGTTAATATACGTCCCGGACCACCGGGTATTACCAACACAGGTGATAGGCCTGTGGTGCCAAGATTGGTGGGGATCCCACCAAAGAGACAGGTTTTTGTCTCGCGGCTAGCCCCTGATTCCACAATTAATGATGTGACGGCTTATATCCAAAGCCAAATAAAAGCCGTTGATTTAAAGGTGGAGAAGTTTAACTTCTCTTATGCCAAGCAGATAGCGTCCTTCAAGATAAGTGTCTCCCCAACTCACTTTAACACCATCTGTTCTGCCAAATTTTGGCCGGAGCATTTGGTGGTGAAGGAGTTTAAGGCAAAGAAGAAGGCCCAAATAACTCTGCCAACTAATCAGACCAGTGCTCCTTCGTCATCTTCCCGCTCTACCTCCACCCGTCCAAAAAACTAACAAACTCTCTTTTAGTGACCTATCAGAATGTTCGAGGCTTGCGTAGTAAGCTCAGCATTCTTTTCCAGGATAGTGCCGCATTTGCATCCCACGTTATTGTGTTTACCGAAACCTGGTTAAAGCCGGACATTCTTAGTTCCGAAGTTTTGGCAGGTCGGTACACAACTTATAGAAAGGATCGTTCGTCTCGACGTGCAGGAGGGGTTCTGATTGCTGTGGACTCAAACTTCACGTCGGAACTTTTCACAGTCCAGATCCAGCAGGAACTGGAATTTCTGTGTGTAAGACTGATTCTTCCCGTTTTCTCAGTTTTTATAACTTGTTCGTATATTCCACCTTCTTCGGATGTCGCAATTTACGAGCAGCATTTGTCCGCCATAACCGCTATTTCTTCCTCGCTATCTGACAAAGATCACATGATAGTTCTTGGTGACTTCAACTTGCCAGGAATTGTTTGGTCTTCGGCAAATGAGTCTAATAGCCTGGTACCCATGGCACGTCATGACTTTGGTGACGGCTTGATTGACCTGTCTCTGTCTCAAGTTAACCATGTTAAAAACTCCTTGGGTCGATTTCTTGATCTGTGCTTTGTAACGTATCCGACCTTAGCGTTGTTAACTCGAGTCCCCCCGCTCTCTATACCTGAAGATGCCTACCATCCTACTTTCGAAGTGTCGCTCGACCTAGGACGAACTGTACTGGATCGGTCGGGTAGACTACCCCAATGTGTCCGCTGCTTCCGTAAAGCCGAGTTTACGAAGCTTAATAACCTCATTAGGGATTTTGATTGGTCCACTTTATATTTGTGCACTGATGTTACGACAGGCACAAACATTTTCTATGATGCACTGGACTCACTTTTTGTCTCTTGTGTCCCACTTTCCTGTCCGATTAGATCAAGAAAACCCCCTTGGTTTATCAAGGAGCTATCTCATCTAAAAAACTTAAAATCAAGACTTTATAAAAAATTTCAAGAAGTTGGCTCTCCTTCTTCTCTTTCTCATTATGTAATAGCTCGGTCAAACTTTTCAGTTCTTAACGCTCAATGCTATCAGAATTACCTATCTCGATGCAGGATACGTTTTTCTAAGGACCCCAAACAGTTCTACAGCTTCGTAAACAGTGAGCGTAGAACGTCCGCACACCCATCCTCGCTATCCTTCCTTAATACGTCGGCAGATAATGATCAGGCAATTGCCGATCTTTTTGCCCGTTTTCTTCCAAACTACCTATTCGCAAGATGTTTACTCTGGTCAGCCGTATCCATACGGTTTACCGAGGTCGAACGGCATTTTCAGTCCCTTGCTAAATGAAAGCTCATTGCTTCATGATCTACGAACAGTAAGGCCGGTGTTCTCACCGGGTCCGGACGGAGTTCTCGGCTGTGTACTCAGGTACTGTGCCGAGTCTCTGTGTGGGCCGTTGCTTAAACTATTCAACCTATCTATAAATTCTTCATGCTTTGCCCCGATATGGAAGGAGTCTTTTATAATTCCTCTCCATAAGAAAGGTAGCAAGTCTGACGCAATGAACTATAAAGGTATATCTAAGTTATCCGCTATTCCTAAAGTGTTTGAGAAAATTTTAACTCCGCACCTGCAGCACTTATGCAGATCACTTATATCTCTATCTCAACATGGATTTATAAGGCGGAGATCAACCACTACAAATTTATTGGAGTTTACCTCCTTTATAATAAAAGGCTTTCAAGGTAATTTTCAGACGGATGTTGTTTACACCGATTTTAGTAAAGCGTTCGATTCTGTAAACCATTCCCTCCTAGCACAAAAGCTCGACCTTCTAGGGTTTCCGCCCAATCTCCTGAGATGGATCTCTAGCTACCTTTGTTCTAGGTCTCAAAGAGTCCTTTTCAAAAACTCCCTGTCCTCTCCAGTTATGGTGACTTCGGGTGTACCTCAGGGCAGCCATCTAGGCCCCTTACTCTTTACACTCTTTATAAATGACCTACCTTCCGTATTAACATACTCTCGAGTACTTATGTATACGGATGATGTTAAGCTCTGTGTCCAGGACGTAAGGACATTTCTTTCCAATCCAGGTTGCAATCCGATCTCGATAGATTTCAGTCTTGGTGTTGTGCAAATTTATTAAACCTTAATGCTTCAAAATGTAAAGTAATGACTTTTCATCGCTCCAGCGCCTTTCTGGTTCCTTACACCCTTTGTGGTGGTTCTCTTGAGAGAATTACCCGGGTTGATGATCTTGGTGTTCTATTAGATCCCAAGTTAAAGTTTTCAGAACACATTTCCACCATGGTGAATAAGGCCATGGGCGTTCTTGGGTTTATGAAGAAGTGGTCAAAGGAATTTGACGACCCCTATATAACAAAGACTCTCTACACCTCTCTGGTTCGTCCGATTTTAGAATACGGCTCTTGTGTATGGTGCCCTCAGTACAACGTACATCAGGACCATATAGAATCAGTTCAGAAATACTTTTTACTTTTTGCTCTTCGTGGCCTCAACTGAGATGCGAGTGTGAGACTGCCGTCTTACTCTAATAGATTGCTTTTAATAAACCTTCCAACCTTAGCTAATCGTAGGAAAATGCTTGGTGTGATTTTTGTGCACAACTTGATCAAGGGTGACGTAGATAGCCCTGACCTGTTGAGCCGCATAAACTTCACGATCCCTTTTAGAAACACTAGGAATTATACCTTATACCGTTGTTTCTTCCGCTTTGTAGATCGAACTATTCCTTGCATGAACCATTTAGGGTCCTATGCTCAGACTATAACATCATCAAACATCGTTCGTTTCTCTTTGTAGTAGTCAGACGTGTTTTTGTTTTGCGCTCCGCTTACTCTCTTCCTATTTTGCTTAAAAAGCCGGTGTTTTATGAAAATAACCCCTAAAAAATTCATAAATTAACAACCTCCTATATCATCTATTTCTTGATCGCGAGTGCATGCCTGTTTGCTGTGAAAAACATAATTTAAATTATTATTTTTGCATCGCCTGACAGCGTGATTTTGTTTGTGCTTTTCGTAAGTACACGCAGTATCATATTTAGCCGCTCTCACCTATTAGTTTTGCTGATTTATCACTCTCTCCCTATCACCCACACTTAAATAACTGTTCTTCCTCTCTCGCTCTCGATATTTTCTGTGCAGTAGCGCTCTCTCTCTCTCAAGTGTAGCTGCGGTAACCGCTCTCATTCTTACTTATTCCTCTCTTGGCGTTTATTTTGGCACACTGGTCTGATATCAGTTTTTTTTGAAAGAAAAAATAATAAAATAAATTTTACATTTTAAAATGGAATTCTCTGTGGTCTGTGTTAAGAAAACCTGCAAGAAGCAGATCACCCATGACCAGCCGAGTATCCCCTGCTGGCTCTGCGATAGCGTAGTGCACGCTAAATGCGCCGGGATCACCGGTCTCGTGGGTGATGCCATGTGTCCGCTGCTTCCGTAAAGCCGAGTTTACGAAGCTTAATAACCTCATTAGGGATTTTGATTGGTCCGCTTTATATTTGTGCAGTGATGTTACGACAGGCACAAACATTTTCTATGATGCACTGGACTCACTTTTTGTCTCTTGTGTCCCACTTTCCTGTCCGATTAGATCAAGAAAACCCCCTTGGTTTACCAAGGAGCTATCTCATCTAAAAAACTTAAAATCAAGACTTTATAAAAAATTTCAAGAAGTTGGCTCTCCTTCTTCTCTCTCTCATTATGTAATAGCTCGGTCAAACTTTTCAGTTCTTAACGCTCAATGCTATCAGAATTACCTATCTCGATGCAGGATAAGTTTTTCTAAGGACCCCAAACAGTTCTACAGCTTTGTAAACAGTAAGCGTAGAACGTCCGCACACCCATCCTCGCTATCTTTCCGTAATACGTCGGCAGATAATGATCAGGCAATTGCCGATCTTTTTGCCCGTTTTTTCCAAACTACCTATTCGCAGGACGTTTACTCTGGTCAGCCGTATCCATACGGTTTACCGAAGTCGAACGGCATTTTCAGTCCTTTGCTAAATGAAAGCTCATTGCTTCATGATCTACGAACAGTAAGGCCGGTGTTCTCACCGGGTCCGGACGGAGTTCCCGGCTGTGTACTCAGGTACTGTGCCGAGTCTCTGTGTGGGCCGTTGCTTAAACTGTTCAACCTATCTATAACTTCTTCATGCTTTCCCCCGATATGGAAGGAGTCGTTTATAATTCCTCTCCATAAGAAAGGTAGCAAGTCTGACGCAATGAACTATAGAGGTAAATCTAAGTTATCCGCTATTCCTAAAGTGTTTGAGAAAATTTTAACTCCGCACCTGCAGCACCTATGCAGATCACTTATATTTCCATCTCAACATGGATTTATAAGGCGGAGATCAACCACTACAAATTTATTGGAGTTTACCTCCTTTATAATAAAAGGCTTTCAAGGTAAATTTCAGACGGATGTTGTTTACACCGATTTTAGTAAAGCGTTCGATTCTGTAAACCATTCCCTCCTAGCACAAAAGCTCGACCTTCTAGGGTTCCCGCCCAATCTCCTGAGATGGATCTCTAGCTACCTTTGTTCTAGGTCTCAAAGAGTCCTTTTCAAAAACTCCCTGTCCTCTCCAGTAATGGTGACTTCGGGTGTACCTTAGGGCAGCCATCTAGGCCCCTTACTCCTTACACTCTTTATAAATGACCTACCTTCTGTATTAACATACTCTCGAGTGCTTATGTATGCGGATGATGTTAAGCTCTGTGTCCAGTATAAGGACATTTCTTTCCAATCCAGGTTGCAATCCGATCTCGATAGATTTCAGTCTTGGTGTTGTGCAAATTTATTAAACCTTAATGCTTCAAAATGTAAAGTAATGACTTTTCATCGCTCCAGCGCCTTTCTGGTTCCTTACACCTTTTGTGGTGGTTCTCTTGAGAGAATTACCCGGGTTGATGATCTTGGTGTTCTATTAGATCCCAAGTTAAAGTTTTCAGAACACATTTCCACCATGGTGAATAAGGCCATGGGCGTGCTTGGGTTTATAAAGAGGTGGTCAAAGGAATTTGACGACCCCTATATAACAAAGACTCTCTACACCTCTCTGGTTCGTCCGATTTTAGAATACGGCTCTTGTGTATGGTGCCCTCAGTACAACGTACATCAGGACCGTATAGAATCAGTTCAGAAAAACTTTTTACTTTTTGGTCTTCGCGGCCTCAATTGGGATGCAAGTGTGGGACTGCCGTCTTACTCTAATAGATTGCTCTTAATAAACCTTCCAACCTTAGCTAATCGTAGAAAAATGCTTGGCGTGATTTTTGTGCACAACTTGATCAAGGGTGACGTAGACAGCCCTGACCTGTTGAGCCGCATAAACTTCACGATCCCTATTAGAAACACTAGGAATTATTTGTAGATCGAACTATTCCTTGCATGAAGCATTTAGGGTCCTATGCTCGGATTATAATTCCCTCTACCATATTATATCTACCACTAACTCCCTTCCTAGTCTTAAATTACTGATACTCTTACATCTTTCCCGTAATTAGTAATTACTTTGCTTCTTTAGTTATATTAGTTCTACTTTTCCTCGAACACTAGTCTAACACCTATCTTTCCTGCATGTCCGCGATCGGTTCGGTTAACGAGTCGCGCGTTAAGCGGTAGCGCCCCTCGCCTGGGATCCGCGCGTAACAGCCATCGGCATTTTTAGACCCTGAGACCTTTGAATTCGACACAATTTTTTTCGCCCATACAAATAAGCGCAACCCTACTATACATTTTAGTATATGTATTTTGTTTATAGTTTAATATGCTTTTGTGCTGTGTTGCTTAAGTCGACCATAACCTCACATAAATTTTGTTTCGTGGAGTAAAAGTAGGTATATGTAGATATAAGTGCGTCTTCTTTATAAAACACCAATAATCTTGTCATCTTGTCAATCGTAAATTTTACCAGGCAACTTTGAGTTCAAACATGCAGAATTGCTTGAAGTGTGGCTGCAGAACAAGCATAAAGCTTCGTCAATTTTTGACTTTATTTCAAAAATGTTTAATAGAAGTCTTTTGGAAATTAAGGAGAAGGAAACAGAAAAAAAATGTTATAACTGTGCAGCCTACGCTAAAAGAAGCTATGCAAAATACAACTATGTGGTAGAAAGACTTAAGACTGATCCAAAACACAAAAATTGGTTATCTTCAAAGATGGTAATTGGAGTCAGTAAAGAGCTGCAACCCAAAAATGCAGGACGTCCACGTACTTCTTATTCTGCTGGAAATGAACGTGTAAAAAGAAAATGTTCGGCCGAGCTTTCTGAGAAGGAAAACCACAAGAAATCCTTACTTGTCCATGCTGCTTCAGTATCAGCAAAGATAGCTAAATGTAGCGATATATCGTTCATTCTAAAGGAAACAGCAACAGGCAATGGAAGTAAGTTAAAAAAAAAGTTTCTTGCTCAGAATCCAATTTCGTTGACACCTGATGAAGCTTTGGCATTTCGTCTGGAAAATGGTTTAACCAAGAATACTTATGTGAACATCAGGCCGCAGAATAAAAATCGTAATTGTGACTTACGAGTATATCCTAGCTGCAAGCATGTGATTGAGGCAAAAGAAAAGTGCAGACCTGACAATTTTCAGTTTTTGAAACTGTTGCCGTAGTTCTATTACAAGATATTTTGGATCCCACTGTAAAGCGAATAATGACACTACAAGATGAAGTTTTAGATAGGTTTGCTAAAACTGGAAAATTAAAGCTAATAGCCACATATGGGTTCGACGGCTCAACATGGAAAAGTATTTATAAACAGAAATTCCAAAGTGCTGAATAGGATCAACCGCACACCGCAATCTATCAGATTTTGCAGACCAATTAAAATGGAGTTTATAAAGGAAACCTCTGAACATATTCTAAAAGAAAAAGATAACTTCGATAAACAAATTCATAGCTTGGTTTCATTATCCTACCAGAATTTCACTATAAAGTATCAACTCCATATGACATAAATTGATCATAAGGTTTTAAATATACTAACGGGCAATAAGCAAAGCCTTTAAAATTGATGAGAATATTGGATATGAATTCGGCAACTTTAAATTATAAGCCTGAATCTCTTCAGTATGGAGTGAGTCCCCTGCATGCATGGATTCGTTTCTTCGAATTGGTACTTAATCTATCATACAGGATTGAGCTAAAAAATGGCAAGTAAGAGGGTCTCATGACAAAGACTTAATGCTCATTTTTAAACGGGATATTCAAAAAAGGTTTTGGTCGGAACTGGGACTTCACGTTGACAAGCCAAAACAAAATGGGAGGGAAAATTCAAACGACGGTAATACAGCTAGAAGAACATTTGCAGACACTAAAATACTGTCGTCAATTTTAAACCTAGATGACGATCTTCTTCAAAGATTCCACACCATTTTGATAGTTATTTCCAGCGAATTTGCGATCGACACGAAATTTAAAGCTTACTCAGAGAAAGCAGCCCAAGTATAGATGAAAAAGTATCCTTGGTAGCCAATGACAGCCACAGTCCACAAAATATTAATTCATGGAGCAAAAATTATTGCAGCCTCCCCTCTTCCAGTTGGCTGCATGGGTGAAAATGCATCTGAGTCTCGAAACAAAGTGTATAAGCATGATAGACAAACGAACGCGCGAAAAAATAGCAGACAAAACAACATGCAAGATGTTTTCCACAGATCTATGGACACTAGCCATCTATTAATCTTAAGCTTATGTCTGACCCAGTGAAAAAATAAAAAGAAACATCTTTCAGCTGATGTTCTAACGCTCCTAGAAGTACCAACTTCTACACCTAGTGAAAGCGAGCTATTGAATACCAGAAGCGATGCTGAAGTAGACTCTGATATGGACTCTGATATGGACAAGTCTGTCTTGGACGAATGTGATTTTGACAACGAATACGCAGTTGATATAGAATCTGAATCAGTTCTGAAAAGCTGACAAATACAGCTATGAATCCGACCCAGACACTTTGCAGCTGCAGCTTAACGTCTGGAATATATTAGATTTAAAATTCAAATTTCATAACTTTTTGTCGGTATTTTTTCTCGAAATGTTGTCTTTAAAAACTCAGGAAAGTCGAAAAAAAAATATTTCTTGGACCTGGAGTGCAGTAGATGCGGACGGAGTGATCACACGGCAAAGAGTTTACTTTGTCCGGCAAGGAACGCGAATTGTAATAAGTGTTCTAGAAGAATTGAAAATTTTGCAAAGTTATGCCGAACTAGGCAGAAAGGACCAGGATAATATATTCGTGATACTGATTGGAAGCGGCGCCGAGGTAATGAGGCACAAATTCGATCAGTCATAGATGACCAGGAACCTGTCAATGTCGTGTGCCAGGCGGAAACCATACAATGCCAGGTGGGCGTACTAGCTATTCCTATGGTCATAGACTCTGGATCAAGGTATAACCTGAAAAGTCACCGCGACTGGAACTATCTCCGACAGAAGGGGGCAACCATTATGAACCTGAGAAGCGAATCGACCAATCACTTCAGGGCGTATGCCTCTTATCAGTTACCCCAAATCGTGTGTGTTCGAAGCCCCGATTGCGATCCGAAAAAACCCTGAGCTTATTGCTACATTTTATGTAATTCAAAATGGAAAACAATCCTTGCTCGGGCGTGAATCAGCATTTATGCTCAACGTTTTAAGACTTGGCTTAAACGTGAACCAAGTACATAAGCTTAAGCCATTCCCTAAGTGGAACAATGTGCTCGTAAAGTTGTCCATAGATACAGCCGTTAGACCGGTTAAACAACCGATGCGGCGTATTCTTCGGCAGTGGAGGATAACTGGGGAGATTAAATTGGCGTTAAGCCGGGACATCATTGAACCTGTAGTTGGCCCCAGCTAATGGATTTCTCAAACTGTAATTGCGTTCAAAGGAAGACGTAACATTAGATTATGTATTTGTCGGAGATCGAGAAGTAGTATTATCATTATTATGTTGGTAAATAAGTAAACAATGTTCAATAAATGATATTCGAACGATACAAGCTATCGATATTTGGTTTAGTGTGACCCAAGGTTGCTGAGAGCATAGTCTGAGAGCGAGAGAGTCTCAGATGAGCATGGCCCAAGTGTTGTGGGGAAAGAAGGAAGCACAAAAGAGAAGAACAAGCAAAGCGCCGGGTAAAGAGGACGGAAAATTAGGTCCAGTCAGTCTGTGCGTAGAAACCAAAAAGATAACGACACTTGGGGCTTGCTTTGCTTTGGCGACGGATAGACAAAAATGAATAAGGAAAACGAAGGGCACGATGTGCCGTTGAATGTCAACCTTTCTCCGATATCAGAAGTTGGAATCGGCCTCGCCACCATACCACTTTGGCAATCAATGGCGTGCACTTTTCGAGGCGGAGAACCGAAGTTTTATGGAGCTCATAGTCATGGCTGAGAATCCGATAGAAGGCAGTGGCACTCAGTGACTCGCTACAAGGTGGAGCATCACAGTGGCTATCACAGATCTGCTACACGGGAATCAAATGGCCTGAGTTTCGAGAGCTGTTTGTTCATCGTTACGTTTGGCAAACGGAATGACTACTATAGTGTGGATCACGCCCCCCCGAACGGAAGAAGCAAAAATTAACGCTGAAGCTACACTGCCATTTCTGTGGCAAAGTTGGACATAAAATGGCGGAGAGTGGAACGCGTTCAAGGGAAGTCAGATGCATGGCAACGCGACACAGGGCAAAGAACGAGCAGCGGTGACATGTTTTAAATGCGGCAACTCTGGACACATTGCATCTGTATGTACAAAGGGTACCTCAGCGTCGAGCAAGAGCGGCACATACGAGAGGCGAGTTGATGTCTGTACCGTGGTGGAGCCAAAGGGAACCCTGTATCAGTATGGTAAGCCTGTTCCATTTTTCTTTGACTCGGGTGCCGAGTGTTCATTATTGAAAGAAATGCTGGCTGAAAATTCGCGGGAAGGAGAATCAATAATACGTTAGTTTTAAGAGGCATTGGCGAAAATTCAATATTATGTACGTTGCAAATCTTATCAACTGTCAAAATTTGTGAATACCCTTTAGAAATCCTTTTTCATGTGGTAATGGATGAATGTTTAAAGCATGACTTGTTAATTGGCCGTGAAATTTTGAGTCAGGGTTTTGGTGTTTCGATAGATGCCAACAAATTCGAGATATATAAGATCAATACTGTCAACACGCTGTCCGACATTGCCAAGGTGGATTTTGCAAAGCTCATAAATAACGATCCAGAATTGTTTGATTCAGACAAGGTCAGACTGGTTGAAATATTGGAGCCATATGCACACAGGTTTATAAAGGGCATCCCAAATAGTCGAGTGACAATTGGGGAGCTGGAAATTCGTTTGATGGATGTGAATAAAACCGTAATGAGAAAAAAGAAGAAAGAATGGTGATGATCGACTACATATGTGTGGATTATAGAGAACTGAATGCGAATACGATTTCGGATAAGTACCCTCTGCCTTTGATATTTGACCAGATCAAAAGACTGCGTGGCAGCAAATTCTTTTCGATTTTGGACATGGCAAGCGGGTTTTATCAGGTACCCATACATTCTGACTCGATAGAACGCACTGCATTTGTAACACCTGAGGGTCAGTACGAGATTCTTTCCATGCCATTTAGTTTGAAAAATGCATCTTCTGTCTTTCAACGAGCGATAACGCGAGCTTTAGGTGAACTGGCCTATTCATATGCCATAGTGTATATCGATGACGTTTTAGTTGTGGCCGGCACGAGGGAGGAGGCGTATGATCGACTTGCGTATGATGACTGAGACCGGATTCTCATTTAATATAGCCAAATGCACATTTATGAAACCAAGTGTTGAATATCTGGGGTACAATGATGAAAATGGCGAACTAAGGCCGAATCCGCGTAAGATAGAAGCTTTGGAAGCTTTGCCACCACCACAGTCAGTGACTCAACTAAGACAGTTCACGATTCTCCGAGCAAATGAAGCCATTGTACTTACTGACCTCTAAGAACAACCAGTTTGAATGGGAACCAAAACACGAACAGGTCCGACAGGAAATCATATCAACACTAGTGATTGACTCCGTTCTGATAATCTATGGTCCACAGTATCCTGTTGAGTTGCATACCGACGCTAGTTCGATAGGGTATGGTGCCATATTGATGCATAAGGTAAATGGCAAATCGAGGGTTATCGAGTATTATAGCAAATGCACTACAGCGGCAGAATCAAAATACCACTCATATGAGTTGGAAACGCTAGCCGTGTTTAATGCTGTAAAACAATTCCGCCATTACCTGCATGGCCGTCCTTTTGTGGTATACACTGATTGCAATTCTCTGAAAGCTAGTCGACATAAGATTGAGTTATCGCCTAGGGTACATCGCTGGTGGGCATATCTACAATCGTTTGATTTTAGCGTAGAGTATAGAAAAAAGAATCATATGGCACATGTAGACTTTCTTTCACGTAAACCCTTACCGGATGATAGACATTCAAGTTTGGTAAAGAATAAGGAATTGCGCGTGGAACTAGCGGACATAACGAATAATTGTCTACTAGCAGAACAGCAGCGAGATCAAGAGTTAGCTGAAGTAGTTTTAAAAATGCAAAATAATGAATCTCAGCAAAGACATATGAGCTGCGAGCGCGTATGCTGTACAAGAAAATACAAAGAAATGGTCGAACCAGGTGCCTGTCAGTAATCAATCACGTACACGACTGGCTGGGAAAAGACTTTAGATAAGGTGTATACTCAGTATTGGTTTGATAATATGTCAAAGTATGTGCGAAAGTTTGTGGAAAATTGCATCACATGCAAATTGACGAAACCTGCTACAGGCAAAGCACAAATAGAATTGCATTCCATACCGTAGATCGACATACCA
This sequence comes from Drosophila athabasca, assembly GCA_008121215.1. Lineage (NCBI taxonomy): Eukaryota > Metazoa > Arthropoda > Insecta > Diptera > Drosophilidae > Drosophila > Drosophila athabasca. The sequence goes on along the minus strand of CM017796.1, from coordinate 24,093,892 downwards.
TGGCATACGATAGCGGAAAGCTGAGTGGCAAGAGTGACCACAAGGAATACGTGATAGTGCAGATCGATGCTTTCACTAAATTCGCGTATCTTCATCACACTCTTAGTCTTGATACTGATAGTTGCATAGAGGCAGTAAAATCTGCCATATCTTTATTCGGTGTTCCCAATCGTATAATTGCTGATCAGGGTCGTAGTTTTACAAGATATGACTTCCGACAGTTTTGCTCGACGCAAAAGATTGATTTTCATTTGTTAGCAACTGGCGCTAGTCGCTCGAACGGTCAGGTAGAGCGCGTTATGAGTACCATGAAAGCAATGTTGAGAGCTATGGAGACAAGTAAACGATCTTGGCAAGATGCAGTAAATGATGTTCAGTTGGCTTTGAATTGTACAACGAATCGAGTCACCAAGGTCAGTCCATTGGAGATGTTAATTGGAAAGGAAGCAAGACCTTTGGGTATGATGCCCTTAGTGGAAGAAGAAAAAGTAGATGTAGAAGGTGTTAGAACTCGAGCACAACGAAACACGATAAGTAATGCTGAGTACGATAAACAGAGATTTGAGGCGACCATGTCTTGCTCAAGTGTGAAGAACGTCACCAAACGAAGTTGGATCCTAAGTTCAAAGGACCATTTTTGATAATTGAAGTGTCACCTTCAAGACCGTTATGTGTTAAAATCTTTATCTAGTAAGAGAACGTATAAGTATGCTCATGAACAGTTGCGGGCTATGCCAAGTGGGCTAGTTGCAGATGAGGTGGATCACCTGCTCGAGGGCAAGGATGATGAAGATGTACCATGCACTGTGGCACCGGTGGGTGCGTTGAATTGAATCATACACGAAGGCTACGACCGCACCACGATGGTAACCGATGGCACAAGTGTAGGCTAGTGAGAGTCGATCATGGCGTGCGGCGCGGTTGATGTCGCGTGGCGGGGGTCAAGAGGGTCTAAAGAGCAAGAGCCTTAGAACATATGAAAGAGTGATACAAAAGAAAGAGTGGTACAGTGGTACTAAAGAAGAAGGAAATATTGAAAAGCAAAATTAAAAAGAAGAAGAAAAAAAGAAAAAAAAAGAGAGCGTGTGGCTCTAGTATGATGTAAGAATAGAGATAAAGAATTGAAAATGAATTTGAGTAAAAATTATCCATTGTTAAAAGAAATTGAAGAACGAACGTAAATTAAATGTTAAGTAACTTGAGCAAGGCAGGGAGCTACTAAGTATTTGGTTGTTATTATGTACGGCACGGCACACGAGGACGTGTGAGTGTCAGGAAGGCCGTGTCGGAGATCGAGAAGTAGTATTATCATTATTATGTTGGTAAATAAGTAAACAATGTTCAATAAATGATATTCGAACGATACAAGCTATCGATACTTGGTTTAGTGTGACCCAAGGTTGCTGAGAGCATAGTCTGAGAGCGAGAGAGTCTCAGATGAGCATGGCCCAAGTGTTGTGGTGGAAAGAAGTAAGCACAAAAGAGAAAAACGAGCAAAGCGCCGGGTAAAGAGGACGAAAAATTAGGTCCAGTCAGTGTGTGCGTAGAAACCAAAAAGATAACGACACTTGGGACTTGCTGTGCTTTGGCGACGGATAGACAAAAATGAATAAGGAAAACGAAGGGCACGATGTGCCGTCGAATGTGAACCTTTCTCCGATATATTGATATGCGCCAAGCAAATAAGGAAAATTACCATTTACCCACTTTCGAGTCTTTCCTTACAAAACTTAAACTTATTTCTCCCGGCTGGACTTAAAAAGCACATATCAGTAATTGGAGCTCGATCCGGAAAGTCGAGAAATAGCTACATTTCTAACTCATCGAGGATTATTTCGATACAAGCGATTACTATGCGGAGTCAATTCAGCACCAGAAATATTTCAACGACTTTTGAAAGAACGATTGTCGAGTTATCTTAATGCATTGAATAATATATTTATGGCGTAATTGTTTTTGGAAGCACAGTTAAAGAGCACGACAAAATAGTTGATATGGTAAAAACAATCTTCAAGGAAAATAATATTAGGCTCAACGACGAAAAATGCGTATGGAGGACTCAACGTTTGAAGTTTTGGCGCCATATTTTGGCACACCAGGTATTAATGCTGATCCCGAGAAAGTTGAAGTAATTAGATCATTCAGGGCGCCTAAGGCAAAGGAGGAAGTTCGAAGTCTTCTGGGCCTCGTTACTTACATACGTAGGAAGGTTTATTCCAGATTTAGCTGATAGCACTAGTCGACACGACTTTTCCGCTGTCGCCAAAATTGACTTTTTCTGATAGATTTGGATGTATACAAATTTTTAAGGAATGTTTTTTTTTTTTCATTAATTAGTTTTTTTTAAAGAATTTTAAAAAAATGTTGTATTTTTTGTCATAGGTAGTGCTTCTATTTTTTACATAACTTAAGATTTCTACAACTGGTTGCATTGAACTTTTCAGTTAAAAAAAGCTGACAAATGCAGCTATAAATCTGCCTCAGACACTTTGTAGCTGCAACTTAACGTCTGGAAGATATTAAGCTTCCAAATTTAAATTTCATAATTTTCTTCGGTATTTTTCCTCGAAATTTTGACCTTGAAAGCTCAGCAAAAGTCGAAAAAATAATATTTGAATGCCTTGATTTTTGGTTTTAGATAGGAACATTAATTAGGCGTCGTTTAAGGTATCGCTTATAAAAATATAAAAATAAACGGCTAAGTTATAACCGTTTGACCAAAGCTTCATATGCCGTTTGGCACTATCCCAAATGCCATTTTACCGTTAAAAACTGTTACAAACACAGATATTTGTGTCTATCTAAAACCAAAAATCAAGGCATTCAAATATTTTTTTTTTTTCGACTTTTCCTGAGCTTTCAAAGTCAAAATTTCGGGGGAAAAATACCGAAAAAAAATTATGAAATTTCAATTTGGAAGCTTAATATCTTCTAGACGTTAAGTTGCAGCTACAAAGTGTCTGAGTCGGATTTATAGCTGCATTTGTCAGCTTTTTTTAACTGCAAAATTCAATACAACCAGTTGTAGAAAACTTAAGTTATGTGAAAAATAGAAGCACTACCTATGACAAAAAATACCAACTTTTTTAAAAATTCTTAAAAAAAAAACTACACCATAAAAAAAAACCATAATTCTTTAAAAAAATTTAAATCTCCAAATCTATCAGAAAAAGTCATTCTTGGACACAGCGGAAAAAAAAAGTTGAATTTTGTCGAGTAGTGTAGCCGGTAAGAAAGCTACTTAAGGAGAATGAAAAATGTATATAGTCTGAGGTAAAACAAGCTGCATTTAACAAACTAAAGAATAGCGTTTCGGGCGTTTTAGAATAAGCATATTATGATGTCAAACGTAAAACTCGATTGATAGCCGATGCGAGCCCAGTATCATTGGGTGCAGTTTTGGTCCAATCGATAATAAGGAGGGCCCACACATAATATCGTTTGCGAGTAAGAGCCTGTCAGATGTCGAAAAGCGATATTCGCAGACTGAAAAAGAAAACCTCGCATTGGTGTAGAGAAGTTGCATTATTATGCATTATGGTAAGGAGAATATTGCAGATATTATCTCACGATTGAGTAACATTTTAAGTACCCATTCATTTGATTCAGTCAGGAGAGGAAAATATATTTCATGTGTTAGCGACTTCTATACCGTCATCATTAAAAATATGCTTAGTTGCCGAGTTTAGTACACAGGATTTCAACTGGGTGCTCTAGCCCCTCAAATTTGACTCTTCTCTCTCTCACCAAAGCCAGTCGATCCCAAGCCGGCGTTCGATGTCAACTTTTCGGGTCAACGGGACTTTTCGAAAGAGAGACATTTCGCTGCATCGGCTCGCTGTGTATCTCTCTACGTGGCTGGCCGAGCGCTGCTCTCGGTAGTGGCATCTGGCGAAATTTTGGCTACGCTAATAACAATAAAATTAACTTATTTAACTAATAACAACCATGATTATTATTGACTTCAGTGTCTTCGGGGGATCGTTTCAGTATTAAACGAAGGGGAACGTTGTGAGCCGCGGCAAAGGCCGCGGCTCTACCTTATACCCGGTACTCAGTCAGTATACACATACATATGTACATACATATATGAGCTTGCGATTTATGCAATTTATTATATGTTCGCAAAAGGGACAAATTAAATTTTGGGCAAAAAATAATATTTCAAAAAATGAAGTCAAATCATTTTTGGAATATTATACATGTTTTCAATTTTGTTTGCATATGCTTTTTACATCTGCTTCTAAATTTCTACATGACATGTATAACTACATATTTGAGACGTACAAGTGTTTGCGACAGAGAGAGAGGGAATGAGTCAGCGCTTGGCAGGCGTTGCGTAGCCACTGAAATTTAATTTGTTTCTTCTGGCCATAATATTAATCCGACCTGATCCATATTCGGCAATCTGGTAGATATGGTAATTTTCCATGATTCTGCGTTTTTGGTTTTCATTTATCTTAAAAATTGTGGATTCCACAGATTTTCGTTCTTTGTGGGGGCGGAAAGGGGCGTGGCAAAATTTTGAAATACACTTGTATTGAAGTAATATCACAGGAGCTTGGATAGAAAGTTTGGTTGCTCTAGCTCTTATAGTCTCTGAGATCTAGGCGCTCATTTAAACGAATAAGCAAAGCAGACAGGTTCGTGTGTGAGAGAGAGCGAGAGGGAACGATGACTTTCGAAATGGTTTTCTTCATTGTAGCTATAATAATGATCCGATCTGATCCAGATTCAACACTCTGATAGAAATGATCATTCGCTATAATTCTGCGTTTTTAGTTTTCTCGTATCTTCAACATTGTATACGCCACAGACTTTCGTTCTTTGTGGGGGCGGAAGGGGGCGGGGCGAAATTTTGAAATACATTTGGAGTAGTGTGATCACAGAGGAGACTGGATACAAAACTTGGTTGCTCTAGCTTTTATAGTCTCTGAGATATAGGCGCAAATGAAGACGGACAGACGGACAGACGGACAGACGGACGGACGGACAGACAGACATGGCTATATCGACTCGGCTATTGATGCTGATCAAGAATATATATACTTTATGGGGTCGGAAACGCTTCCTTCTGGGCGTTACACACAACCGGTATCCCCACAAATCTAATATACCCTTATACTCTTCGAGTACCGGGTATTAAAATATGTAGGCTTAGTGCTCATTAGGGCTACGTTTATATAAGAATGTGAGGCCCCAGTACGAGGTGTGTTAAATATAAAAAATATATGTGTTAAATATAAAACATCGAATTCATCACTCACACACATGCAGTCACAACGAAGCTAGCTTTTTTATTTGCTGTTACTTAGAAGAATTAGACCGAAAAGAAAGCGCATTGCGGGAGGGAACCGCCTTGTATAATTGTGTTATTTTTGTCTTAATCTTTGCAATACTGGAAAGTTGATAAATTCAGCTATGAATCGGATCTAAGTACTTTGTAGTTGCAGCTTACCGTCTGAAAAATATTAAGCTTATAAATTTAAAATTGATACTCGAAATACAAGAGTTTTTTTTACAAATATTTGGTTTTTTATATCAACATTTTGTAGTTATGTGAACATTAGATGCCCTCGATGTTTATTTAAAAGCGAAAGCTTAAACGGTTTTATAAGAGATGCGATTAACGTTTGTAGATCGAAAAATGCAAACAGCGATTTTTTTTCTCTTCTGCTTTTTTTTCAGCTGCTCGTTCTCTTTTCTTCTGACATCTGCATCTTACTTGCTGGTGATGGTGGAAATTTCGGGATAGTTTTTTTCAAAGCGATAAAATTTGGTGGCTTCATTTCATCATATGTATTTATTTACTTCGAAAATCGACATAAGAAATAATTGGCGCGTGCGTTCGGTTTAAATGCTTTTTGACGAATATTTCATTTTTTTTCATATAATAAGATCTTATGCCTAACTTATCTACTGTAGCGAAGCAGGGCAAGAGCGAGAGAAAGCTTTGTTACGCTCTTACTTCGCCCTTATCTATTTTACACTGCACTTCAAATTTGCAACTCGACGCAACAATGGTTATATAGAAATCTAAGGGTTGTAAGGGTGCGAGGAGTCTGATCTGACGAGCTGGTGAGATAGCTCAAAGGGGGCCTAGCTGAGGCCACCGGACGGGTCGCAGGACAGTAGCAAGACTGACAATGCACTTGTGCTGCCGCCTCGTATAAGTAACTAGCTGGCAAATCGCCTCCCAAAGCAGATACCTTGGCTGAGTGGTGATGCAATCCTGCGGCTGCTCTGCCTGCTGGCAAGGCGGCGGGGGTGAGTTGCCATCAACTAGCGCCCAAGCCAAAGCTTACACGTACGCCGAGAGAAGGACTGCTGGCAACATACTCCGTCGGCAAAACGCGAGAAAGATGTCCAGTCCGACCGGCTCCAAAGCGCTCCAGAGTGTTGCCAAACGTTTCATTCGCGCAAATCGCCAGGGAAGGGACGATGATCGACGTCCTGGAAAAAGGCAACGCAGATTTAATCATTTCCAGAAACCAGTGGAAGTGGCTGGAAGCGGCACTGGCCAACCGCTGCTTCGATCTGCTGGAGAAACAGCCCGGCCCCCCTGCCAGTCTGCAAAGATAAGGGGTGGTATCAGGGCTGCATAAAAGTTATAGCCTGCGAAGAAGAGCGCTCCGTCCAGCTCTATAAAGCAGCGGTAGTGCTTGTCGAGGAGGTCTACCCAGGGGCGAAGCTCGTCGCTGTAGATTGGAGCGAGGTGCCCAGTAGACAAAGGGCGAGAGTCTGGGTGAACGCCTCCTTAAAGAGCCGGAGCGCATCCTGAAAATGCTACAGTGATGTAACCCAGGGCCACCGACTTCCGATTGGAGGGTAGTCAAAGTTGAGACGACACATCATAGGAGCAGTGCTCGTGCTCAACAAGAATTCGCTGGCTCCAACAGAAGCAGCCATACGAGAGCTGAACTTCGGCTTCAGTGCAATCACCATAAAGGTGTATAAGTCAGATGCAGCGGCCGAGGCACGTCCTGTCGACAACACAGTCGAGCAAGATGTTGCCTCGGTGATCGAAGCAGAGACGAAGAATTGGAGCCATCCCAGGAAGGCTACTCATCCGACACCTTGTTGATGCGAGAGTTCGAGGCGATGTGTCCTGACGACACTATCGACGACGGCTCCGACGCCGACAACACAGAGGTGGAGAACTCTGACGATGTCTCTAAGACTCTTACAGATCAATTTCCACCACTTTAAGGCAGCATCCGCTGCTCTAATACTCCGCTTGGATGTGAGTGGAGCGGACGTAGTCCTAATCCAAGAGCCTTGGGTAGTAGGAGACAAGGTCTGTGGATTAGCGACGAAGGAATACAAGCTTATTGTAGCTCAAAAAGAAAGTATAATCCGAACCTGCATTCTTGCAAGAAAGCACTTAAATATATTTCTGCTCCATAACTTTAGCAATGGTGACAACACAGCGGCAAGCCTTGAGCTACAAGGCTCTCAAATAAGGCTGGTGTCGTCCTACATGGCTCATGAGGAAAGCGATCTTCCCGGTGACCTAGTTTGCATGCTCACCAGAGATAGCGAAAGGTTGGATATAGGCCTTGTAATAGGCTGCGACGCCAACGCTCACCACACCCAATGGGGGAGCTTGGACACAAATGTAAGGGGTGTAATCTGTAATCGTTCGACTGTAAAACTTGCATATGTTGCACAGCTAGGCATATTATGAGGGAAGCTACTGTAAAGCTCTTAACGAAAGTCCTACTTGCATGGACACGCATGTTGACCGTTCTTGCCAAAGCTTTCCAAGATCAAAGCTTGGTAGTTTTGGTTTCTCTCCACGGGCCAAGATCAAAGCTATCTCCAAATTCAAAGGTCATGGGACTTGCTCTCTGAGCTTACATTTTATTCTTCCGCAAGCTACGGCCAAGTGAAGTATAACTACAAGAACCCTACGGAAACACATTTCGGCACACCACGTGTGGACAATTTTTAACAGTTACATAACCTCGGAGAGGTTAGGAATACGGATGGAACTTAAACACTTTCAGCTCCCAAGTGACTGATCTCCCACACCTGTGCGACTGTGTGTACCCAGTGCCAGATTAATTTCTCTCGGAATTGCATATTTTCGTCTACCCAGCAGTGCGTGTTGTTGGAGGTGCCGGTGGTAATTGATCCAACAGTGAGTGTGCGAAGTCTGTGCCTGGACCAGGTGTGTGCAGCAGAGCACATAACCGGTATAAATTGGCCGATCGACCCAGAAGTATGTACAACCATACCCGCACCAACCACCCCATGCACGTACTGGCCATAGCGACATCACCTGCCATTTCTTAGCTGTTGCCCTTCACAGCCTTTCAATGTGATAGCCGTGAGTAGTTATTAGACATGGTAGTTTGAGGGTGTGCTCTTTAAGTTGCCTTTGTCTTTGATCACAGCTCTAGGTCGCCAAGACTTGACAAGACCCGAGTTAGAGGACGGGAAGACACAAGGGTGCCACGTGAGGCATTGAATCACATAACCTCGAAGCTCCTGCAGGCTCCCGGGCCACTCGTCTCGGCCCGCATCATATCCCACAACAGAGGATACCGCAGTCTTGTCATTATCATTAGCAAGATCCGAGTTGGAAGACGGCCAACATCAAGGGCCACGGGTGGCATTGGTCTACATACCCATCCCGTGGCGGGATCATATAACCTGGACCTACAACAAAGGCTACCGCAGTCTAGGTAGCTAGCCTTGTATCGACATGAGTTTGAATTTTAAATGAATTAAATATGCATTAGCACCATAATTATATTCCTATTAATTTCTCGTATAGTTTTGCGTTTGTTCTGTTGCATTACCCAATTTAAATCTCTAGCCTACAGTCATTTGAGTCAACAGGCCTGCTGACACCGATGGACTATTAATACAATGAGGTCGTAAGTACGGCATAGCCGCCAACATTGATGTGTAGGTTAGGTTAGGTTAGGTAAAGGCGGTTGCCAAGCTCCACAGGAACGGTTGGAACGGTTTCGCGCCGTTGTGGTACCGCATGAGGTATTCCCCTCTTCCATCTCGTGAGACCCGAAATAGTCAGCAGTTATCCCATCCTGATGCTCTTATGAAGTTTGCGATCTTTCTAGGACATATTTTGGACATTTCTGAAATGTGTGAGACATAGGGCATGCCCAGGTATTGTAGCCTTCTTCTGCTAAGAGCGGGACAGGAGCAGAACAGGTGTTCCACCGTTTCCTCCTCTTCCTCGTCTGTACAGCTTCCGCAAAAATCATTGTATGGGGCGCCCAGCCTGTTTGCGTAGGAGCCTATTAGCCAGTGTCCCGTGAGGAAACGGATGACTACGCTGCACCTTCTTCTGCTGAGCTTGCATAGCTCTGAGGTGCTGATTGCCATGCAATGTCTGCTCGTCGCTTATATAGCTCTTTTATGATAAGCTTTAAGCATAAAAATATCCTGCTTGTCTTGGAGAAGGGGTATTGTGGTGCCAGATCTGGCCAGCTCGTCTGCTATGCAGTTGCCTTCAATGTCCCGGTGGCCCGGGACCCAAATGAGGCTGATAACAAATTGCTGAGCCATCTCGTAAAGAGATTTGTGGCAATTTGCCACTGTGGCCGAGCTCGAGGAAATCGCATGAAGTGATTTGATCGCAGCTTGGCTGTCGCTGTAAATGTTTACCTGAGTTACCATGGCGGTAGCTTTTTGAAGGTAGTTCAGTGCTTCCCTGATTGCAATGACTTCCGCTTGGAATACACTTCAGTGATCTGGGAGCCTGAATGAGTGCCTAATGTCTAGCTGCTCGGAGTAGATTCCTCCTCCAACCTTGTTGTCCAGCTTCGATCCATCTGTGAAGATGTTTATGGCCCCTTCTGGGCCTGGAGTCCCTCTCTCCACTCGTCTCTGCTAGGGATGATTATATTGAAAGGGGTGTCTGTGTATTCCCTTGGGACGCAGTAGTCCGTTTTCGGGGGGACGGTTCTGCTGGTTAGTATCGATGAGTGACCCATGAGCCATGGACATCACGTTCATTGATCGGAGTCTCTCAGACGTATCGTTGCCATTTCTGCCCTTTCCTTTCCCGCAAGCTCGAGGCTTTGGAGACCTAGGATGGCGTTTAGTGGATCATTTAGAGTGGTGCGTAGTGCTCCACTAATACATAGGGCTACGGTAAGCTGAACCTTGCCCAGTTGTTTGGTGATCGATTCTTTTGATGGGGCCGGCCACCACACTGTAACTCCGCAGAGTAGTATTGGGCTTACTATTGCTTGATATATCCATTGGACTACGCTTTGGTTCATGCCCCACTTCAAGCCAATAGCTTTTTTGCAAGTGTATAGGGCTATCGTAGCCTTCTTCACTCTGTCTTTTATGTTCAGGTTCCAATTTAGCTTCTTGTCAATTACCAAACCTAAGTAACTGGCACTGTCACTGAAAGAGAGCCTGCATCCGTTTAACATTGGGGGGTTGAGAGGCGGAATCTTGTATTTATTTGTGAATAACACAAGTTCCGTTTTTGAGGAATTTACTTCCAGTTCGCGCGATTTTGTCCATTCTGACAGTCTCGCGAGCTTTGCGCTCATTAGGTCGCAGACGGTTTAAGGGTATTTCCCCGAGAAGATAATTGCGACGTCATCCGCGTCATCCAGTTGATGCCACTACCTTGCAGCCTCCTTCTCCTCCCCCTTCCTGGTCACATAGAATCTTATTGAATGCTAAGTTCCATAGGAGAGGAGACAGGACACCACCTTGCGGAGTGCCTCTGTTGACATACCTTGACAGAGTGGACGATCCCATCGATGATGTCGCCGTCCTGCATGTGAGCAATTGATCGATGAGCATTACCAAGTGACGATCCACTCCCAGGTCAGTTAGCGCTTCCGTAATGGCACCCGGCACGACGTTGTTGAAGGCTCCGTCGATATCGAGGAAGGCTATTAGAGAGTATTCCTTGAGGTGTAGAGATTTCTCTATCACTGAAACTACTTCATGAAGTGCCGTTTTTCCTTTTCGGTAGGCATGTTGTGCTCCTGACAACATCTGAGGGCTAATAATTGTCCTCAGGTGTAGCCCGACAAGTTTTGAGAAGAAAGGACGATAGACTGATTGGTCTGAAGTCCTTTGGAGTCGAGTGCGAGGCCTTACCCGCTTTGTGGATGAAGACTATCTTCGCCTTGAGCCACTCTTGTGGGATATTCCCCACTACTAGTATCTTCCTGATGATACATTGTAGCCAGTTGATGGCCGAGTCTCCGGCCTTTTGGAGTTGGGCCGGAATGACCTGATGCGGACCTGGCAATTTTAAACGGATTGAAGCTGTCTACTGCCTAGCTTATGTTCCGTTTGGTAAGAATATGGTCCATCGTAGTTGTCGGGCCTTCGCTATGGAGTTTCGCCGGCTTGATGGTTGTTCACCCAGGGAAGTGGGTTCGAGTAGTATGTGGAGCGACTCCTCACTAGATTTAGTCCACGTTCCATTGTTTCTTTTAAGATACTCTACCGAAGTTTTGACAGGATCTTGCGCAGCCTTGCGGCTTCTGACGTCTCCTCTATCTCCGAGCAGAATTTTTGCCAAGAGGCCCTTTTTGCCTTCCGGGTTTATTTTTACGGCAAGACTGACTTTGTAGTATGCCCAATGCTTCTCCTCGTTAGCGCTTTTGGCTCTGTTGAAGAGAGTCCTGCAGCTTTTATGTAAGATATCGAATTCTTTCGACCACCAGGGGGGTTTCTTTGTACCCCTGGTCTTGTGTGGAAGGCAAGCTGCCGTGAAGGCCTTGTGGTATGCTTCCGTAAACCTGTTCACTATACGATCTAAGTCATCTTGAGTGTCCGGGCACATTGGTGCTTTGTTGGGGAGTAGTTCCTCCACGGCTGAACTATATTTTACCCAGTTGGCTTTCCTGGGGTTACTATAGTCGGTGGTTTTGGGCTCTCGAGGAATAGAATCGTCTCGATGTACCTAAGGTAGTGAGGTCAATAGCCACCTGTCGATTTTGTATAATAAATGTAGGGTCGTAGCCCCGATTACAGATGACTAAGTTAGAGTTCAGGATAAAGCTCTAAATTGACTCACCTCTTACGTTGGAATTCGAGCTACCCCATTGGGTGTGGTGAGCATTGGCGTCGCAGTCTATTAGTAGGCATGTATTGGACCTCTCGCTGTCGCTGGCCAACTTGCAAACGAGGTCGCTTGGAGGATTATTTTCCTCATGGGCCATGTAGGCTCTAGGTTTACTGCTGTTTTGTCGCCATTGCTAAAGTTATGGAGCAGAAAGATATTTAGGTGCTTTCTTGCAAGAATGCAGGTTCGAGTTTTACCTTCTGTTTGGGGTACAATGAGCTTGAGCGGAGTGTAAGGGCAGCAGATGCTGCTTTACAGTGGTGGGGATTCTTGAAGATGTCTCTGAGACTCCTTCAAATAAATCTCATGTATTGGAGCGGTGGAGATTTATTTGAAGGAGTCTCAGAGAAATCTTTAAGAATCCCCACCACTGTAGAATCGGCGTCTGAGCCGTCGGAAACGTCCTCACGACACATCGCCTCGAAGTCTCGCATGAGCTCCTCGTCTGATGAATAGCCTTCTTTGACCGGCTCTAGCTCGCTGTCGGGTGCCTCGATCTCCGAGGCAACATCTTGCACAACTGGATTGTCGACAGGACGAGCCTCGGCCGAGGCTGCGTCCGACTTGTACACCTTTACGGTGACCTAGCTGACGCCGAAGTTCAGCTCTCCTTGGCTGCCTTTGTCGGGGCCAGCAATTCTTTATTGAGGACGAGCACGGTCTGATTTGTCGGCCCCTGCGTCGTCTCAACTTTACTACCTGTGGTCGGCAGTCCTGGGATGCATCTTAAGGATGCGTTCAGGCTCCTTAAAGGTAGCCGGCACCCAAATTCTGGCCCTCGTTCTACTAGGCACCTCGCTCCAGTCTACAGCGACGAGCTTTGCCCCAGCGTAGACCTTTTCGATCTGCGCCACCGCTACTTTGTAGAGCTTTACGGAGCGCTCGTCTTCGCAGGCTACCACTTTTATATATCCCTGGAACCACCCCATGTCTTTGTCCTCTCCTTGGCAATCTGCGCGAAAGAGACATTTTGCGGAACCTTGGACCTTTTTGCGGCCGGTCCGGGTGTCTCCTGCGCGCGCTGCCTTTTCGGTTGGGAGGCCATAGTAAAATTTGGGAGCATCGCCGTGGCCCACTCCACCTTCTTCAGCCAATCAGCTGATGGGCTGGCTTCCGTGCTCGCGCTCTGCCGACGGAAGTGCCCTGCACTTCTCCTTTAGGCATAAGTGTGTTTTTTGGCTTGTGCACTGGTCGATGGCAAATCATCTCCCTCCTCTTTACCAGAAGGTCGAGCAGCCGCAATGTTGCTTAGCTGCCTTTCCAAGGTGTCCGTGTTCAGAGTTGTTTTGCCACCCACCCCAGATTCGGGATGGGACCCACTCGGGTTAACACTAGCGCTTTCCACCATGCAGGTCTGTCCTGCCTTTCGATTCTAGGGATCGCTCCCATTTGGCGTTTGGGGAGTGCCAGTCTCATTTATGTTTTTTTGTGTTTTTTTGTTTAAATTTATTTGTTTTTTCATGTTAGATCCCACGAAATGCAGAGAAGGGGAACGGTCAGCCCGGGCAGAGATCCACGTTGCCCGGGTAAGGCATCATTAGAACAGGGGGCTGCCAAGTCCCTGAGCTCTCCGTTCGAGACTGGGCTAGTTTTTCGACCGGGCCCCCAGCCAGGCTGACTCTCGTCACGGGTCGAATGACACCTTAGTCCAGCCCGGTGTGAGGTGCGTGTGGAGGTTGGGATGTGGGAAGGTGGTGTGTGGGGGAATGGGAGTGTGTGAGCTACTTATACGAGGCGGCACCACAAGCGCATCGTCAGTGTTGCTGCCACGCGAACACCCGCTGGCTGTCCGGGACTGCTTATTTTCGGTACTCTTCCTAGGGAAGCCCGCATATTCGCAGCTGACCTACCTACAGAGGTAGGTCGTTCGTTATCCGCAACCTGCGACCCGTCCGGTGCCCTCAGCTAGGCCCCTTCTGATCCACCTCACGCGCTCATCAGACCAGAAAAAGGGGCCTTAAGAGAAATAAATAATAAAATTAAGGAAAGCTGGAACGATGACTATACAAGCAAATGCTATGCTAGCGGCTCGACACTTTAAAAATATTTCCCCAGTTTACCAAAAAAAACCATGGTATCACAATTTGAAATGGAAAGCAAAAAGCATCAAAGTAATAAATAGACTAATGACAGACCACACATCTGACAAGCTTTTCCTACATCGCATCACTAACCATACAATATATAGATACGACACTCCATACATTGAATTTGGTCGCACCAACAGGGCAGGCATCAGCTACCCGGCGAGTCGTGAGAGTGTATGTGTGCACATGTATTCTCACTAACTTTGCGTGTTGTGCATGTGTGGATCAGCTACTCGGCGAGTCGTGAGAGTGTATGTGTGCTCATGCATTCTCACTTACTTTGCGTGTTGTGCATGTGTGGATCAGCTACCCGGCGAGTCGTGAGAGTGTGTGTGTGCTCATGTACTTTGCGTGTTTGCAAGTGTGTATGAGCGCACAACTGATATTTGCGCTTTCTCAACTTTGTTTTGATTTTTGTGCTCTTTAGCATTTTTAGAGTCGACCCTTTTTGAAGACGCTTGCCTTATAATAGCAGAATAATTGTGTTCAAGTTATTTCTTCAGTGGCACAACATAAAATAGATTTATTCAGTATGTATATGTATGTAGTACAAAAGACAGACTTTTTATTCAGACACACAGAACATTCGAGAGAGACTTCCAGTCATCAGAGCGTCGATACATTTCAGAGCAGCCGTAGGTACATGCGCAGTGTTGCTTTTAGATCGATAACTTCTTATCGTGGCGGTCACTTTGAACACTCCTCCTCAACACAACGCATGTTTACGAAACTTAAACATACTTAATGCTACTCAAACTAACATTCGATTAGATTTTCTTTTAAACCAAAAGCGAATACAAATTTATGGTGCTTAACTTTGGCTAAGTTCTTTGTGAGGACATCTGCTATCATCTCATCGGTTGGTAGGTACGCAATGTCGACTTCACCTCTCTTGAGAACTTCTCGAATATGATGTACTTTGACGTCGATGTGTTTTGTACGTCCATGGAACATAGGGTTTCTAGCCAGTTGCTGCGCTCCAATGTTGTCGCCGTACATCTGAATAGCTGACTCCTTGGACATCAGCTTTAAGTCGATAAGTAGGTTGCGAAAGTATATCGCCTCTTTAGCTGCAGATGATAAGGCGATGTACTCGGCCTCCGTGGAACTGAGCGCAACTGTCGATTGCTTTCTTGACTCCCAAGAAATCGCTCCTCCCGCCAAGGTGCATACATAGCCAGTGAATGACTTTCGGTTTGTCATATCACTCGCCCAGTCTGCATCGACAAAACACTCAATTGCCTTGCCTTGCTTTATGTAGCATATCTCCCAGTCGATCGTTTTTGCCAAATATCGAAAAATATGCTTAGCTGCCGCTTCGTGCTCGGAATGAGGGTCCTTGTTACGTTGTGCTAGTTTATTCACCGAATGCGAAATGTCCGGACGAGTCATAACTGCAAGATAAGATAACTCTCCAATTAGCTTTTGAAACGATGTGATGTTGACCTTGCGGCAGTGCTCTTTGTTGCATGCCACCTGGTAACCAGCTTCCAGCGGTGTAGGGGACTGTCGATAATCTTTCATGTTGTACTGTTCAAGCAATTCTCTTATGTACTTCCTTTGACTGATTGAAATTGCCCCAGTGCTGCCAAAATAATGTCATCTACGTAGACAGCTATTAGACACATATTTTTACCTGGCTTGCAATAGAGGCAGGGTTCATTGACAGTCGGCATAAAACATATGCGCCTCAACGTTGCATCCAACATAGAGTTCCAAACTCTTCCTGATTGCTTAAGTCCATATATGCTTTTGTGAAGCCTCAAGACGTGATTTGGGTGAATGTCGCTGACGAAGCCTTCGGGTTGCCTCATAAATACCTCATCTTCCAATTCGCCGTTGAGATAAGCCGTGACAACATCCATTTGATGTAGGTGGAGACCATGTCTCCTTGTAGTCGATCCCATAGCGTTGGCTGCAACCTTTTGCTACTAGTCGTGATTTAAGCCTGTTCCGGCTTCCATCCGGATCGGACTTCACAGCGTAAACCCATCTGCATCCAATTGGTTTTTTCTCGCTAGGCAATTTTATAAGCGACCACGTGCCATTCTTCAGGAGGGATTCGTACTCTTCCTTCATGGATGCTTTCAATAGCTCGCCTTCAGTTGACCTTTCAGCTTCTGCGTAGTTCTGGGGAACTTTTACGTCTGCTGCCTGTATAGCATTGAGCATATGATACTCCTTCCTCGGTCGTCCTGGTTTACCCGTCCGTACGATGGTTGGGCGTCCTGGTCCTCTCCTGGGTTCGGGAATTAGAAGAATGTCATTACTGGACCTAATCTCCTCCTGATTTTCTGGCTCATTTTCAGGATCTACAGACTGCTCGCTATCTATCTCGGATTCAGAAACTTGATTTTGTTGAACCCATGTCGCCCATGTTGAATGCCATGTCATTAGAATCTGATGCCTCTAGTCTACCTGTTCAAGTTATTTCTTCAGTGGCACAACATAAAATAGATTTATTCAGTATGTATATGTATGTAGTACAAAAGACAGACTTTGATTCGGACACGCCACACACAAACACCAATGAGTTTATGCCGTTTTTTCGGCACTGCTTTTGACTAAGCACCAAACAATGTTTATTGTTTCTCACTGTTTCTATTTGCTGTCTAGGTGCCTGGGCCCATAACCTGTTCAAGTTATTTCTTCAGTGGCACAACATAAAATAGATTTATTCAGTATGTATATGTATGTAGTACAAAAGACAGACTTTTTATTCAGACACACAGAACATTCGAGAGAGACTGCCAGTCATCAGAGCGTCGATACATTTCAGAGCAGCCGTAGGTACATGCGCAGTGTTGCTTTTAGATCGATAACTTCTTATCGTGGCGGTCACTTTGAACAAATTGTTATTTTGTACATGCTTTAGATGCTAACTTTGTTTAATATAGCATATACTAATATAATAAGCTGATATATAATATGTATATATATTCACAAATATATATTTCATTGTATGGTGTATTGTATTATACAATAATATATTTGATCATATATAAAAAAGTAGTATGCGGTAAAAAACGGGTGCATGTCATAACGCCCGTGGGCATAATGACACCAAAAATAGTGTCAGTATAACATTTCGAAAAGTGTCATAGCGCCCGCAGGGCTTTATTTCACTTTTTTGTGGGCCTTATGACACTATAACGCCCGAAGCTTATAAAAATTAAATAATAATATGATACAGACTCTGCGAAATAACAAAACTCGCGCGATTTGTTGTATACAAATTTTCATTATTTCTTTACTTTATAAATAGTTTTAGAAATAAAATTTTTGCAAGCATCCCTTCCCAAATAAATGTTGCTGTTAAATAATAATAAATTCATATTTTATTGGTAAACTTTTTCACTACTTTCAAGTATTTGTCTGCAATATGGGCAGAGCAATAGCAAGTTTTTGTATCGTTGTAAGAAGCAACAACTTCGAATTTTTTCGAAATCCAGCAACAATTTTATAATTGTAAGAAACAGCTCAATGATAAACTAACTCAGAAGATCACTGTAAAGCTTGAAAAATGCTTAGAGAGATAAGAAAATGAACGGTAAATTCATATCGGTAAGCTCATTGATTCTTGATGCAATTTGCAAGTTTTAAAAAGTTGAGGGCGTTATGACACTTTTGAAAGGGCGTTATGACATGCACCCGTAAAAAACATATATATATAATCCTTGAATATGGATATTAATGACATATAAATGGGTCCATACGGATTTTAGTGCCACACTTGCGAGTCAAATTTGAAATCATCCCTCTTTTTCTGATGCGAATGTCCATCCACAGAGAGAACTTGCAAGTACATTCATATGTGTGTGTACGTGTGCAGAGCTGCCGAAATTGCCAGCCAAATATTTTTGAGAAGATTTCTTGAGACACAAACTTATTTGCTGAGTGTTGCTTATTGACGCGACGCACTAATACCCTATAGAAAATTAATATAATTTGATGTCATGTCTGATATACATTTTGCATTTGTACATATTTACATTCGTTCATTATATTCGTTTATAGTACATTAAACAAAATTAGAATATAGAGGATATTCAATATATACAATTATTTTAATTTTGGGCAAGCGTCATCATAAAATCATAACTTACAATCAATTCTAAAGTAATGGGTGTTTTCTTAGACAGCGGCGTTGTAAAAAACCAAAACAAACAAGCAGACCTACAATATGTGCACACATACAGCTAAAGCTCAGCCTCACATACAGAGCGTTTGTTCTTTGCTGAGCTGAAATTTTGTTATGTTATTCTTCTTCAGCTTGTTGACGAACTGACCTACCGCCACAAAATAAATGAAGAACTAGCAAGATGGGTGGGGGTGGGTTGGTGGGACACTTGGCCGTGGGAAAAAAGAAATCTGTTTTTTTTTTTTATTTTTATTATATAAATTATTATATTATTATTGCCTATGAAAAAGCCGTAAGGCAAGCGTCTTCAAAAAGGGTCGACTCTAAAAATGCTAAAGCGAAGGGTGGCGCGAGCACAAAAATCAAAACAAAGTTGAGAAAGCGCAAATATCAGTTTTGCGCTCATACACACTTGCAAACACGCAAAGTACATGAGCACACATACACTCTCACGACTCGCCGGGTAGCTGATCCACACATGCACAACACGCAAAGTAAGTGAGAATACATGTGCACACATACACTCTCACGACTCGCCGGGTAGCTGATGCCTGCCCTGTTGGTGCGACCAAATTCAATGTATGGAGTGTCGTATCTATATATTGTATGGTTAGTGATTTGAGGGAGCTCTACAAATTTATAAGTGCAGCTGAGCTTACTTTTTAGGAACCGCTGGTCTTTGAAACATAAAACACTCACTTGCACCTTTTTAAATATTTTATATAAATCTAATTTTTGTTTTTTTTTTTTTTTGACTGCCACAAACAGACTTATAAACTCTACCGAGCGAAGTCTTCTACTACTCTATGCTATTCTCTAATCTTTTCTACTTCTCTTTTTATATTCTTTACTTTTAAAATAACAAAATTAATAAATAGATTAATTTAAAAAAATTAAATTATAATAATAAATAATTAAAAAAAAAAAAAATAGTAATACAAAAATAGATGTTTAATAAATAAAAACATTTAAAAAGAAAAAAAAATCAATATTTGTTAAAAAAAAAATAAATAGACAAAAAAACGAGAAGATAGGAATCACAGAAGCTGGAAAAAGACAAACAATACAAAACAATCTGGATTTTGATTTATAATCAAAGTTACGGATTGGACGGCTGGCGAAAATCCTCTAGCTGAACCCTCCACGAGGGTGCCGGCTGGGCAATGGGCACTGCATTATCCCGGACAAGGGTAATGCATTGTCGCTTGCTCCGTCCGAGGCAATGCAGTGTCTAGCTAAGGCAATGGCCCAGCGTCTTCTCGACCTCGAGTCGGGGGAGCGGGGTCCTCTGGTCATGGCTAGAGGTGCCTGGCGGGTAGGCCTAAAACGCTAGGGGGTGGTTCCCCCGAAAAACATTAACCACGTATGGACCTTCGGGCCAAATATGGAGCGGAAAGAGGAGCAAACACGGGTTGGGATGTCAACCCAAACGTCGGTGGGAAGCGTGGCTGCTACCACCGGCGGGCACGGGGAGGAGCAATCCTCGCCAGTGGCCACACCTCGGACGTGACGGGAGCAGGTCACGTCAGTTGCAACACTACTGCCACAACCACCCGCTGTAGGATGAGCCGCGCAGGTGCCGTTGTCGAGGCAGACTCGGACCTGGAGAGCGTGCTGTCCATCAGTAAAACAGAAGAGGACAGCCTTCTTCGCTCGCCTGAACCAGGTACCAGCTCCCTGCGCAGGGAAGGGCCGAAGCGTTCGAGGGAGGGGATGAAGGCCAAAGCCCAATACAAGGCGGCCCTCAAGATAGTAGGCAGGCTCCAAGGCAAGGCGGATATCTCCCAGGAAGAGAAATCCAAGCTAGCTTGGGCCGAGCTGAAGGTAGAGGAGGGCCGTAAATACTACGCGCAGGTGCCTCAGATGAAGGCATCGACAAGTCAGCACGCCAACAAGGTGGAAGAGTTGCTGGCTACCAAAAGGCAGCGCTCGACCGACAGTGCCGTCACTCCGGCGAGCAAGCGGCAGCGTGGACCCAAGAGAGCGGAACCACCACCTAAAGCGGCAAAGCAGGGGTCAGGCGAGAAGATCAGCGATGTGTCCAAGAGACACCTGATTGTAGCACTCATCGACAGACGTGATGAGAATGGGAGGATAACAGCAGCGCAGTGGAAAATGGTCCACGCGCGGCTGGTAGACTCCCTGTTTACAAGGATGGATGAGAACCCAACAGCTCCCATGCCCACCTTCGATGGTGCTGGGTGGCTGAATGGGGTCAAACTCCTGAAATGTAAGGACGACCCGACGCTGAAGTGGCTGACGCAAACGGTCTGCCAACTGGAAGCGATGTGGGAGGGGGCCTGGAGGTGGTGGACAGGGAGCTAATCCCGTCCATACCAAAGGCGAAGGTGCTCTTCCCCATCGCAATCCAAGGGGACCGTGCGCTGAAGCTCCTTCAGCGACAGAACCCTGAGATACCGACCGCTGACTGGAAGGTATTGCATGCTGGTAGCCCATTACCCAACGAGGGGGCCAGCATGTGATCCTCCAGATCAACAAAGCAGCGGAGGATCAACTTTACCCCAAGTACGGGAAAATGGCGTGGGGTATGGGGAGCGTTTACCTGCGCCTCAAAAAGCGTCAGCCCAGCGATAAGGACGCACACACCCTGCAGGCAGGCGAAGTGGAGAAGGACCTCGGTCTGGATACCATCATAGAGGCCGCCCAGGGTATGGCGTTGGACGACACGCTCGAAGAAGAGGACGGTGACCTGACCGTAGTAGTCAACCCGTCGTATGCAGGGGAGCCAGCTGCTCATGAAACTGAGTGTGCTGCAGCTCAACTTGCATAAGAGCAAGACAGCATCAGCGGAGCTCCACACTGCCATGGAGCAAGGGCCCGCTGACATAGCTTTGGTCCAGGAGCCCTGGATTGCATCAGGCAATTCGGTGGCCGGGCTAAAGCTCTCAAATTACAACACACTCTACTCAACACCGGTAAGCAGGAATAGAACTGCCGTACTAGTACGGAAAGGAATCCACGCTTACCTTATGTCTCATTACAGCACAGACGACCTGACAGTAGTTATGCTGGAAAGTGAGGAGAAGCGCCTTCTGGTAGCCTCCTGCTACATGGCGCACGACAGGTCCGCACCGCCAGAAGAACTAAGGAGTCTGGTGGAAGAAGCCGACTCCAAAGACTACCAACTGATCGTTGGCACAGATGCTAATGCCCACCATAGTGTGTGGGGAAGCCCTGATATTAACGACCGAGGTGAGTCACTCCTAGACTTTATACTAACAAATAACATCGATGTAGCAAACGTGGGGAGGAATACACCTACGTGGGTCCCACCTCGTCAAACGTGCTAGATCTAACTCTCGCAACGGGAAAGAGTACCAACATATCTGGATGGAAGGTCCTCGAAAGACCTTCCTTCTCAGACCACAGGTACATTCAATTCAAGTGCGAATTTGAATACACTCCGAAAGTGATAGTCTATAGAAACCCCCGGAAAACAAACTGGGAGAAGTTTAGAAAGACAGTCACCTCGAAACTCGCGAGCCCGGGCTCAGTGAAATCCGCGGAGGATATAGAGAAGTCCTTAGAGACCCTATCTACGGAACTGCTACAGGCATACCACACAGCATGCCCACCATCTAGAACAAGGAAGAAGTCCAAACCACTCTGGTGGAATCGAGACCTCTCTCTGCGAAGAAACAACCTCATGGAATTTTTCAAGCTCGCTAAACTAGCGAACGACGAGAACATCAATGAGGAATACAAGACCCTATTAAGGGAATACAAGAAGGAAATACGTAAGGCACGGCGTAGCTCATGGAGAAACTTCTGCTCCAGCATTGAGAAAGTGTCTGAAACGGCTAGGCTGAGGAAGCTGCTGTCAAAGCAACCCACAGTACAGAGCCAACTCAAACTAGACAACGGACAGTGGTCGGAGGGCAGCAAAGAAGCCCTAACGGCACTAATGGAGGCCCACTTCCCAGGATGCACCGAGGTCACCGATGCCGAAACGCATCAGGACCTAGCAACTGAGGAACAAACACCCCCAACAGATCTGATAACCCCAAAGAAAATCCAATGGGCTATAGATTCCTTCACGGCATAAAGGCACCTGGACTGGACGGAATATTGCCAGCCATGCTGCAAGTGACCAAAGAGGTGATCACCCCATGGCTTCTCGCGATATACGCAGCATGCCTAAGAACAGGCTATATCCCGATCCAATGGAGAACCTCTAGAGTTGTCTTCCTCCCAAAAGCAGGAAAGTGCAGCCATGTGAGTTCCAAGGATTACAGACCGATAAGCCTAACCTCTTTCTTACTGAAAACATTAGAAAAGCTGCTGGATCTGCATATTAGAACCAAAGTAAACGGACTAATGTCAACCAACCAGCACGCCTACACCAAGGGAAAATCGGTGGAAACAGCACTGCACTCGCTAGTAGCTACCGTCGAGAAAGCCCTCAACACTAAGAAATATGCACTTGGAGTATTCGTAGACATATCCGGAGCATTCAACAACGTCGCTACAGAAGCAATAATGGACTGCCTAGAAGCTACCAGCACCCACCCGTCAATCAACCTCTGGATAAAGAACCTTCTAGGTTGCAGACGGGTGCAATCAGAGTGGGGCACCGCCTCCATGGTCAGAGGTGCACACAGGGGCACACCCCAGGGTGGAGTCCTGTCACCCCTGCTATGGAACCTGGTGGTCGACAACCTCATCAAGAAATTCGAAAGGAAAGCACCAAAAATAACAGCTTATGCAGACGACATAAGCGTACTTATCACGGGTGTATGTCCATCGACTCTCAGCTCCATAATGGAACGAACACTCAGGGAGATATGTGAGTGGGCAGATGGAGTAGGACTCAGTATCAACGCGGACAAAACGGACCTCATCCTCTTCACCAAGAGATACAAGGTACCAACATAGGTCCCCCCGAAAGTCAACCAAACAAGGCTAACCCCTAAAGCACAGGTCAAATACCTCGGCACAGTACTGGACAGTAAGCTGGCATGGAGACCCAATGTAGTAGAGCGGGTGAAAAAGGCCACCAATGCACTATATGCATCCAAGAAGATGCTTAGTAGCACATGGGGCCTGTCGCCCGCTCTGATGCACTGGATCTACATCTCGGTAGTGCGACCAACTCTGCTGTATGGAGTCCTAGTGTGGTGGAAAGCCACTGAAAAGAAGACGTACCACAAGCTAATGGAACGAACCCAGCGGCAGGCTTTGCTCTGTATAACGGGAGCGCTGAGGTCAACGCCAACCAAAGCACTCGAAACAATACTCGGAATCGACCTCCTCGACATCTACGCTAGGCTGACTGCAAGCAAGGCGGCACAGCGCTTGATTGCGTCGGGGAACATGTCTCCTCAAAGATTCGGGCATAGTTCAATTGGAACGGACATGATCAGTTCAACCGACTACATGATCCCCCAAACGTGCCTTGAAGTAAAAACAAACCTCTTCATGGGACCCGAAGACTGGAAAGCGGGACGGGACCAGACTCAACACCTCAACATATACACCGACGGCTCCAAGATGAATGAAGGAGTAGGAGCAGGCCTATACTGTACAAACCCTGAAATAAGGGCGTCGTATAAGTTACCCGACCGATGCAGCATATTCCAGGCGGAAGTCTTCGCCATCAAGAAGGCAGCAGAGGTCGCTCAGCTCACAGAGCGACCACACAATACGGTTAACATATTCGTTGACAGCCAAGCAGCGATAAAATCCATGCAGTCATCCGCGGTCAGTTCTAGAAGTGTCCTGGCAAGCAGGGAGGCACTAGAATCACTAAGCACGACTAAGTCAGTGCAGATCTATTGGGTTCCCAGTCACCAGGGCATCGAAGGAAACGAAGAGGCGGACGTTCTGGCTAAGGAAGGTGTCGGGCTGGCAAACGATATGACAGAAAGCGTGCCGGTCTCCCTAAGGACGCTACAAAGCGACCTGGAGAAGCAGGCCAAAATAAGGACAGATTGCAGGTGGAAGAACACCACCACCTGCAGAATCTCGAAAATCATGTGCAAGAAACGCAATGATAATCTCAGCCACTATCTGCTGCATCTTCCACGGAAGGATTGCAGACTGTTAGTGGGCATACTAACAGGCCACTGCTTGGCTGCGTCGCATGCAACCAGGCTGAACATCACTAACAGTGACATCTGCAGGAAATGCAATGAGCCCGGGGCTATCGAAACCCTGGAGCATCTCATCTGCCGGTGTCCGGCTCTCTTAAGGGCAAGGAGGATGTACCTGGGCGCACCGATGCTGGCATCACTGGAGGATGCCTCCAAGAGGTCGCCAGGGAAACTGCTTGCCTTTGCTAAAAACACCTCGATACTGGGGGACTTCGGAACCTCAGAAGCACCCTCGTAAGGTCCATACAAAGATCCGGATTACTAAGGGCCTTTTTGGCCTATGAGAGGCCCCGTTGAGGGCCGTCCGGGACAACCTAACCTAACCTACGGATTGGACAGGCGGTCCTTTTGAAGAAGCAGCAAGCAGCAGTGGATCTAGGCTTAAAGAAATTTTCGAAAGGAGAAAAAGCTTGTAAAGTAAAATGAAAACCTTGAGCAAGTTGGAAACCTGCTCTAGAACTACCAGTATCTGGTCAATGCAACCTCGCAGTTGTGGCGAAAATACAAATCATCTTTTGGATGGTAAAGGCTAAAAAAAAAAAAGATCTTGAAATATATACCTGCCACGAGACAGACGCGTTTTCGCTATATTGAATAAAATGGTTTTTTCTATATATGTACATTGAGAGCACGTCAGACCTTACTTGGTTGAATCACCATTGCCAAATATTTTTGGCAATAAGTTCATTAACCCAACCACTTGCCAGACCCGACTTGGCCTCCACTTAGCCGTACGGATATTCATGGTCCTTCGAGCCGGATAAGTGTGCAATAGTGATAGTTAGACGCAGCGACGCGATCAGGATACGCCAGGATCACTTAATATCGACCATCTGCAACAAACAATCGGACACAAGGTATTAATTTCCAATTATACACGTCCCGTTGTCCGCATGCTTTTATCCATACACACATACACTTAATTTCGTACACAACCTTAAAATTGGTCACATGGCTCTTCAGTAGCTAGTACCTTTTACAAAATACACGTTAACTCTCGTTGTTCGGAAGCAAAAATCAGTTCCTACACTGTGGGACTACCTAAAGGAGAGAACCGTAACCCCCACACACACACATTCGACAATCCAATTAATTGCATGGTTTCAGATCATCTCATATGATCACACATATAGACATTCTTAAAGAAGAGAACCGTAACCCCCACACACACACATTCGACAATCCAATTAATTGCATGGTTTCAGATCATCTCATATGATCACACATATAGACATTCCTACATGCCTGTGTATGCAAGTAATAATTTGATTTAACACGCGTATTGATTTGTATTAGAATCTTTAATGGTATTAAACTGGATAAGGATAAGCACAAAGATATGATTATGAGTAATTAAGGTCCGCAAGGCGAGAACAAATGTCTTGCTGCCACTCGGCTAACCGCTAAAGACTGAACTTAAGTATCCCAAACTTCTAAAGGCAAGCCCTCCGCTGCCACCCACGACGCCCGTTGCTACTCAGCAAAAGTGCTCACCCGGCGCCTCGTGTGTGGTGTCTGGTGGCGGCCGGCATCCGGTCGGTCGGTCGCGCCGTTCGCGATCCCACGGACGACGAAAACTGCTTATTTGACAATAATGCAGAGTTCGCTCCATCCAGTATCTGATTCAGTTAACTCTTGTTAACTACTCCCTCCTTCAAGTCTTGAACGTCCTCGGTCAAGCTCAGGTTCTTCACCATCTGTTGAATTGCGATGGTGTTTCCCTTCTGCTGCCTGCGTCGCAACCACCAGAAAACGCCGATTAGAACGGCGCATACGGCCATACCTACGACATTAGCCAGTATGGGACCGTAACAGTAAGGTTTTTTTGAACCTCGGACAGTTGCTGCAGATTTTCCTCATTCAACTTGTGAAGGTACGGCAGGCTCAGCAGAGCTTGGTGGCTGGTGACGTTGGTCTTCGCAGAAGTTGCCACGCCTAGGATCCTCTTCGGCGCATTATTGAAATTGGTGTACTCTGTACCGTTGATGAGGGCGACCCGGTCAAAAGTCACTAGGTATGTTCCCTCAGTGTTACGATCGGGACCATTATCGGCGGCTACCGTGGCGATGGCGTCGTTGATTATTACAATACCCTTGTCCACCTCCAAGATCGGGGCAGATTGTTCGGTTGCGTACCGCTGTGGGCCACGGCGCCAAAGTGCAGCTCTTGTGCGCAACTATTCGCTGGTGCCTCCTTGCAGAAGGCTAATGATCCCCCATACATGATGAGACATCGATGACTTTGTTGCCGCATTCTGCTATGATGTCCTCGGGTAACCGGATCGCTATGCCTTTGTGCGCGACTGGGAAGATGGTTTTTTTTTCTGGCAAAGGAACTGAGGTCTAGGAACTTCTATTACAAAAATGATTAATTCCTTATTAGCTAGTGCCCTCACATTTGCAGCGCACAATAGTTGGGTTACGCTGATATCTGTGGAACCTTTTCTCAAAATCGCCTCCAGGTCATCACTGTCGATGATGGCTGGATTTACAATATTTATTTTTGCCAAGGTGGTGGTTATCATTATGTTTTGTAATTCAAGCGTCAAAATTCCTTTTCTGGTTAGAAGGTTCTCATACAGGTGGGAATTTAATTTCTTCATTTCTGTTTACTTTTAACGATTTGTTCACGGTCTCGGTGAGGGCATTGATTTGTATTTGAGTACTCGAGTTGATAGTTATCTGTCTCTAATATCTTAAATGTCCGTTAAATCTATTGTCTCCTGAATGTACTGTTCATATTCCGTTAAGTTCGTGACATGTTTTATATAAAAGGTTTCGTTCCATATTGATGTCCATCCGTCAATTATAGGGATATATTCTGCGTGTGAATAGTCCGTTAGTTTTGAGTCGATCAAAGTTGTAAGCGGTAAGATTGCTAGGATGTAAGGATATCGAACTGGAGACCTTAAAGCTACAAAATCCTGTTTCTTATCTACCTCAAATTGTCTTTGTGGACCATCCTCCCTTTAATAAGAATGGTGGTCCCTAAATCTGCTTCTACCCTTTGCTCCGCGCAGAGGGGAGTTAGCTTGTTTCCTAACCTCCTGTTAGTTTTTACTAGGTCTTGTTCTTCCATATCCTATTCCTACCCATTCGCAGGACGTTTTCTCTGGTCAGCCGTATCCATACGGTTTACCGAGGTCGAACGGCATTTTCAGTAATTTGTTAAATGAAAGCTTGTTGCTTTATGATCTACGAACAGTAAATGTTCGACTCTGTAAACCATTCTCTCCTAGCACAAAAACTTGACCTTCTAGGGTTTCCGCCCAATCTCCTGAGATGGATCTCTAGCTACCTTTGTTCTAGGTCTCAAAGAATCCTTCTTAAAAACTCCCTTTCCTCACCAATTATGGTGACTTCGGGCGTACCACAGGGCAGCCATCTAGGCCCCTTACTCTTTACACTCCTTATAAATGACCTGCCTTTGGTATTGACATACTCTCGAGTACTTATGTATGCGGATGATGTCAAGCTATGTGTCCAGTATAAAGACATTTCTTTTCAAGCCAGGTTGCAATCCGATCTCGATAGATAGTGCAACTTTCTTAAACCTTAATGCTTCAAAACGTAAATTAATGACTTTTCATAGCTCCAGCGCCTTTCTGGTTCCTTACACCCTTTGTGGTGGTTCTCTTGAGAGAAATACCCGGGTTGATGATCTTGGTGTTCTATTAGATCCCAAGTTAAAGTTTTCAGAACACATTTCTACCATGGTAAATAAGGCCAGGGGCGTGCTTGGGTTTATAAAGAGGTGGTCAAAGGAATTTGACGACCCCTATATAACAAAGACTCTCTACACCTCTCTGGTTCGTCCGATTTTAGAATACGGCTCTTGTGTATGGTGCCCTCAGTACAACGTACACCAGGACCGTATAGAATCAGTTCAGAAAAACTTTTTAATTTTTGCTCTACGCGGCCTCAGCTGGGATGCAGGTGTGAGACTGCCGTCATATCCTATATATTGCTTTTAATAAACCTTGCAACCTTAGCTAATCGTATTAAAATGCTTGGTGTGATTTTTGTGCACAACTTGATCAAGGGTGACGTAGATAGCCCTGACCTGTTGAGCCGCATAAGCTTCACGATTCCTATTAGAAGCACTAGAAACTATATAGGGTTGTTTCTTCCGCTTTTTAGATCGAATTATTCCTAGCATGAACCGTTTAGGGTCCTATGCTCAATTATAATTTCCTCAACCATATTATATCTACTACTAACTCCCTTCCTAGTCTTAAATTACTGATACTCTTATATCTTTCTCGTAATTAGAAATTGCTTAATTTCTTTAGTTAGATTAGTTCTACTTTTCCTCGAACACTACTCTAACACCTATTTTTCCTGCATGGCCGTGATCGGTTCGGTTAACGAATCGCTCGTTATGCGGAGCGCCGCTCGGTCGGTTGGGTGGGACGTGGGCTGCGTTCTTGCCTGGGATCCGCGCGTAACAACCATCGGCTGGTGTCGCTTGGGCCACTTGATGGTGCAGTCATTGCATATCAACGTCCTAAAGTATACATCGAAGGTCCTATTTCGTCTGTTTGGGTTGTTTCTATCAAGTTGCTCCTGTTGGGCCTTTAAAAGTTTTAACATTATCTCTTCCCCAAAGGCGCAACTTGCGTGGACCACATCCATGGGCGTCTTGTATGTGACGGAGTGGATGGTTCGGTTGTATTCGATGGTCGCTAGAATGATTAGCTTGACCGGGACGTCAACCTGGCGCTGCAACTTCAAACACCTGGCGATTTCTAACAAGGTGCTGTGGAAGCGCTCTACTTGTCCGTTCGATGTGCTGTGCAACGGTGGGGCATTTGCTACATCGACGTTGAATTGGTTCTTTTCAATAAGGACCGAATGGTCTCAGAATTGAAGGCTGGCTCATTGTCACAATAGATGGTCTTTATGGCTGGGAAGATAATTACCAGTTGCAAAATTGGTATTTTAACGTCTGTTATTGTGCACGAAGCGACTTGTTGCGTTATTGCAAATTATGAAAATTTGTCATTCGGGGTTAGGAAGTGTTTTCCTGCGGTGCAGAATATGTCGATGGGAATCAACTCGCCTACTCTTGCCGGTATCGGCGTCACCCCTAATTCTTGCCTTCTAGGGTGCCTGTCATACTTAGCTTTTTGGCATATCCTGCAGTTAGATACTACTGCTGCGATTTTTTCCATTTTTGGAAAGTTGTAATCACGCTGCACCTGCTATACAATCTCCTGGGCTGCCCTGTGCGCCCGATTGTGTTCGGTGGTTACTATCTCCCTTTGTTCCCCATCGCTTGTAATGTCTGTCACTAGGGTCTTGCAATACCAATATTTTGTGTCCGGAAAGGCCTTTAAAAGGTCATTCTGCACGAACGCCAAAATTGTTAGAGTGCAATAGATGGCGTTAACGACCCCAGGATTTACTACCTCTTTGATGGATGCAAGAAGTGTGTGCCGACTGACGAAGTCAATTTTGTTACGGGTTTTTTCAGCGAAGAGAATGTGAAGCTGCTTTGAGGGGGTGTCTGACTCTTCCAGGATTATTTGATTCCTGAAGCAGTTCTCTGGTTTGTCTGTGGCCTCAATTACATGAGTAAGCGAGGCTTCACTGTGAATTGTAGCTGCGCCGGATCGACTTTGGCTCTCTAAGCCATTAATATCTTGCCTCGACAGCGCATCCGCTACATGGTTGTCCCTGCCTGGTTTGTATAAGACTCTCGCGCCACACTCATCAATTATCGCTTTCCAACGTTTTATTTTGGAATTGGGATTTCTACCCGAGACTGCGAATATCAATGGCTGATGGTCTGTGTAGATATTAATGTCGTTCTTTCCATATGACCAGCAGTTCCCTTTCATTGGTCTCATAGTTTAGCTCCCTGTCCTTCAGAGTCCTAGAAATGATGGTTATGGGTCTATTGCCTTGCGACAGCACCGCCCTGATGCCAATGGCTGAGGCATCAGTGATTATGTTGAATGGCTGGTTAAAGTCTGGGTAGTGGAGAATAACGTCTACCGACGCCAAAATATTCCTAAGTCTGTCAAAGGCTTGCTTGTGTACCTCGTCAAACTGTATGGGAATAGACTTCGAGCGTTGCATGCCGATTTAGCCGTTTTCCCATTTCAAAATGCTGGAAATAGGCCTTGTTATCTGAGCGAAGTCCTTTATGAAGCTCCTGTAGTAGCTGGCAAGACCCAAGAATGATCTTGGGTCAGGGTGGAGGGTTGTCTGAACTCCTGAATGGCCTTGACTTTATCGGGAATTGTTCTTGTGCCCTCAGTTGATACCACAAAACCAAGGAATTCCACTTGTTCCTTGAAGAGTTAAGACTTCTCCTTTGACACCCTCATGTTTGCGACGTGGAGGCTGCTGAGCACGGTGTCAACGTCTCTGACATGATCCGACTCACTCCTTGAAAACACGATGACATCATCAACGTACACGTAACATATCTTACCGATATGCTCCCGCAATACGTCGTCAATGGCCCGTTGAAAAATGCTGGATGCATTCCTGAGGCCGAATGGCAACCGGCAAAATTCAAAGTCTTTCAGTGATCCCTACAGGAGAAGGGTACATCTTTGAGTAGATCGGCTCCTCATCCTCGGTCCTAATTGTGGCTACTATTGCCGTATTAAAGGGCAGCATTTCAGTTGGATCTGCAAATTTCTTTATACGGTTGGACATTATTTTGAGAAATTCATCCCTTGCTGCTGGTGGAACTTCGGTATCGTCTACTTTCGTAAAGTTGACGCTGGGGCGCTTGTAGAATAAGATTTCTTCAGATTCATGCCCAAAGTGAAGTTTCTTTGTTTCCAAGTTTATATTGACGCCAGTCTTGGTCAGCGTGTCAAGCCCTACGATGCCATCAAAAGTTGATAGCTC
This sequence comes from Drosophila athabasca, assembly GCA_008121215.1. Lineage (NCBI taxonomy): Eukaryota > Metazoa > Arthropoda > Insecta > Diptera > Drosophilidae > Drosophila > Drosophila athabasca. The sequence goes on along the minus strand of CM017796.1, from coordinate 24,062,603 downwards.
TGGCAAGATGAAAAACGGATTTTTAATCCCGAACATGGTTAGGAAACATTTTTGATTTACTTTGTTGAAGCCGTGTAGGGACTTTACAATGAATGGGGCTTCTACAGGGACAATTCCCTGAAGTTCTTTTAGTAGCTTTATGTTATTTTTCGCGGCCCCAGTATCTATTAAGATTGTTTATTGTCTACTGTTCGTTTGACGAACGGGAGTAGGGAACGAACGGGAGCAGGGATTCTCTCCAAAAAGACAGTATCACTGTCATATCCCGCATTGTTCTCCTTATCGATCTCCGCCACCGCCTCAGACGCCAACTGATCGTACTGTTGTTCGTACTGATCTGGGTCCTCCTGATTGAGGTGATTAACCCGCTGTCTGCGCTGGTCGGAGAGTCTCTGGGATCCAGCCGGCCTCTTGAACGCACCCTGTTGGGGCCCGATAATACGGTTTGAACCAGCCGGTGGGCCTGAATTTGATCCCAGTTACTTTTGAAAGTTAGTCGGTTGACGGAATTTAGAGGAAGATGGGTTGACACCATCATTTCCACCTTATCTTGGCCAGGGTGACCATTTGTTTGGTGAGTGCCCTGATTATTCTTATAGTTAGGGTTTTTTGACTGTCGTTTATAGTGATCGGGCTCATTTTGCCCACCCTGTTTGTATCTGTTTCTGTTCTGGCCTTTGTTTTCTAGCACTCTTGCGTAATTCGCCGCAAAGTCATGCCTATCGTGATTGGCCTCAATTTCTTGCGCCATGGCTAGAGCTGATGGCAAATCTTTAAACTGCACCGCAAACAGCGTCAGTAATGCCTCTTCTTAGGTCTGAAATGAAGACACGGAGAGCGTCGGCCCTATACTTTTCATTAATGTATTGCGAAGGTGCGGCGTCTTGTGACATAATTGTTTTGTTTGTGAGGAGGGTGAGTTTCTTCTCAACCTCTTCATAGACTTGAGTGATGGGCATGCCACCCTGTCGGAGCGTGGCAATCTCTTGTTCTAGTGGGTGCAGTGGACGCTTGTCCGCATACGTGAAATCGCGGCGAATGATGATTGCCTCAAAGTTCACTGTGTTGAATGATGATAGGAGTGAGTCAGCGGAGCCTGTAATCTTATTTCTGATTATGAGGACCGCTTGGTCTAGATATGGCGGTTTCGATCTGTTCCGCATTCATTATTTCTACTCTTTTCTCTGGTCCAATTTGAAAGTCTAAACTGAGTTCTTCGACAACTCTTGTAGCTCGTTTATGTTGTTGTAAATGGGCATATACAAATTCCTTTCAGTTGTCCTCTACCGTTTCTTTCTGGCTTTGTAGGTTTGCTTCAGCTGCACCGGGCCGCTGTTATTGTTTGTTTATTTTAAGAGTCCAAATTCGAGATCCCTCAAACACCGATTTTTGTTATTGTCCGCCCCCAACGATGTATTTTTGGCGCGGTGTTATGTTTCCTACTTACACTTATCGCGACAAAAGGGGCAGGGGAATAAAAATATTCTCTGAAATATTGACGCTTGAACGTTTTGGTATATGAACGTTTTATTTGTTTGGTTCTGGGCCAGAAGTCTAAACAATAGGCCTAACTTAAAACTATGTGTAGAATATTCAATGCACTGTAAACGCCAACGTTCGGTAGCCACCGCTTCGGCTCTAGCTTTGCTTAGCCGACGATGCCAATTTAGTAATCTGCTAATCACTCTGAAAAAAAATAATTTTTAGCAGTTCGCGCAATGCACCAGCTGGCCATTGACGAGGGTGAGTCCTACCCTTTTAGCTCAGCTGCTTTGCAACAGGAGTTTTACGTGGATGATCTCATCTCGGGTGGCAGCTCTGTCACTGAGGTCATAAAAAGACGCACCAAACCTCCACTATACTGTCTTGCGGTAATTTTAAGCTCAGGAAATGGTGCTCTAGTCATCAGAAAGTACTTGAAGGAACGACTGAAGATGACAGAGAGAATTTTTTAAGGTTTAATGATGGAAATGATATAACGAAAACTCTTGGCTTAGCATGGGAGCCTGCATCAGATCAGCTGCTTTTTGCCTTGTCCGCGCTGGACACAAATTCGAAGCCCTCCAAGCGATCGGTTTTGTCTACGATTGCTCGTTTCTACGACCCTCTTGGATTGATAAATCCCGTTATTGTCAGGTGCAAAATCTTCCTTCAGCAGCTTTGGAGAGAAAATTTGGATTGGGATGAGAGCCTACCCTCAGCGTTGCATTCATCCTGGATGGACTTGAGAAACAGTTTTTCAAGTGTCACGCGGATATCATTTCCCCGCGTGGTTTATCCTTCTGCTACGGTCATCGAACTTCACGGATTTTGTGACGCCTGCATAGAAGCATATGGCGCTTGCATATACATATATGGTGTCCAGGGAAGGGCAGTTGTCGAGCAATATTTTATGCTCAAAGTCTCCGGGTTCAGTGGCGCCCACTGAAAACCTTATCGATTCCCAAGCTGGAATTAAGTTGTGCCCATTTGCTTGCGAAAATCATGAATAATTTGAAGGATATTGGAATTTTTACAGGTCAGTTTGACTGCTGGTTAGATTCATCGACAGCATTATCTTGGATACGGGATGAGCCAGCCAAATTTCAAGTCTTCGTGGCAAATCGAGTGGCAGCAATTCAGTAGTTGACGACTGGCTTGGAATGGCGCTATGTCCCCACATCTTTAAATCCTGCTAATATTCTCTCTAGAGGCTCGTTTCCCAACCAGTTTATCCATTCAGAGCTGTGGTTTCTCGGTCCATCGTTTTTGGTAGGCTCCAAGGAAGAGTGGCCTATACCTCCTGTTCCTGAAGCAGCAACGGCAGAGCTTCGCAAGCGAGTATTGCTGATAGCGTCTCTACATTCCGAGCTCACGTCAGAATGCAAATTTGCCAATTTATTCATTGGCATGCAGCGCAAATTCGCCTACATGCTTAAGTTTGTACATCGTCTTCGGCATTCTGGCATTCGTTCAGCTGGCTAGCATGTGGATGGACATAAAGGAAATCACGTAAAGAACCTTCATGCTGGACCTCGCGCACTGCCTTACCGGAATCAATGCAGTGTCAATCCAGGGAAGTCACTGGAGTGGACTATTGTGAACCCTTTTTCTACAGATCAGAAATCCGCACGAGGCTTCCCATCAAGTGCTACATCAGTGCATTCATTTGTTTCACTTCTAAGGCAATACACATGGAGCTCGTAAAAGACCTGACCACCGCTTCGTTTCTAGGTGCCTTAAAGCGTTTCACTTCCACGCGAGGAAGGCCAAGTCAAATTCGGTCTGACAATGCGACAAACTTCGTTGGCGCCAAGATCGAGCTTTTGAAGCTCAAGAAACTTGTTATGAGCGACTCACATATGAAGGAGGTCCATGAATCCTGCTTGGCGGACTCGATCGACTGGCGCTTCATCCCACCACGCTCTTCGCACTTTGGCGGATTGTGGGAAGCGGCCGTGAAGACTGCAATGCATCACCTGTACCGCTCAGTTGGGCCCTCTGTGCTTGACTTCGATGTCCTGACTCCTGCTCATCTGCTTTTAGGCGGTCCACACGAGGCAATCCTCGAGCCGGATCTAACGAAGCTCAACTACAATCGTCTGGATGGCTCGTTGGCGCGAAGAGTATCTGACTCTTTTGCAAGAGCGGTCGAAATGACTGAGGCCCACGCAAAACCTTTGCGTAAACAATCTCGTTCTGATAAAGGACGAAAATTTTCCTCCAATGCGTTGGCCGCTGGCTAGAGGGGTCGAGGTCGTCAAGGGCAAGGATGGAGTGTGCAACGTAGCTGATTTGAAGACTGCCACAGGAACCATCAAGAGGGCCGTTACCCGGCTATGTGTGCTGCCCCTCAAGGAGTCTGTTGAAAGACTGGCCTCAAACGGGGGAAGTATGTTCGGGCCAGCCGCTAAACAATAGGCCTAACTTAAAACTATATGTACAATTTTCAATGCACTGTAAACGCCAACGTTCGGCAGCGCTGCTGCGCTCTCCCTCTGTAAAGGGCGCTCTGCAGCCGCCGCTTCGGCTCTAGCTTTGCTTAGCCGACGGTGCCAATTTAGTAATCTGCTTATCACTTTGCGCACTGGTTGCATATCATCCTCGTTTTTACATTTATCCGGCCGGGCAAAGAGCAAGCAATCGGCTTCCGTTAGCCGCCTGTATAAATAAACATTATTAAATTTGAAACAATTTGCGTTATTATTTTGGACAAAAATAGGTGCCAAAAAAGATTGGCATCTCAAACAGTTATTTTCTTTTTATTCTTTTAGTTTTTGTTTTTTCGAAAGATGTTTCACTTTAAAAAATATTCTATACGTTTTTACTTTACTTTAATTTGGCGATTGTTAAAAAGGGGTTTCACTTACATGTTCCTTTTTTTAGCTCTTTCCAGTTGTGTTGGTTCTTATTCTTTTTTGTCTATCTTCGCTGCTTAAAGCCGTCCGCTTTGGTGTAACAATTTTTTGGGTCGATTAATTGCCTTTGTTTATACTTGGGGCTACGATCTTCTTAGTGCAGCGATATCTTTGTAGATCTGCCGCGAGCGCAGTTTGCGATTGTCTAATCTTGGAGCGGGCGTTGTCTCCGCGCTCTTTTCGTTAGAATGATTTTGTGTTTTCACCTTTTTATACCCGGTACTCGAAGAGTATAGGGGTATATTAGATTTGTGGGGATAACGGTTGTGTGTAACGCACAGAAGGAAGCGTTTCCGACCCCATAAAGTATATATATTCTTGATCAGCATCAATAGCCGAGTCGATATAGCCATGTCTGTCTGTCCGTCCGTCCGTCCGTCCGTCTGTCCGTCCGTCCGTCCGTCTTCATTAGCGCCTATATCTCAGAGACTGTTAAAGCTAGAGTAACCAAGTTTTGTATCCAGTCTCCTGTGTTATCACACTACTCAATATGTATTTCAAAATTTCGCCCCGCCCCCTTCCGCCCCCACAAAGGACGAAAGTCTGTGGCGTACACAATTTTGAAGATACAAGAAAACTAAAAACGCAGAGTCATAGAGAATGCCCATTTCTATCAGAGTGTTAAATCTGGATCAGATCGGATCATTATTATAGCTACAATGAAGAAAACCATTTCGAAAGTCATCATTCCCTCTCGCTCTCTCTCACACGCGACCCCATCTGCTTTGCTTATTCGTATAAATGAGCGCCTAGTTCTCAGAGACTATAAGAGCTAGAGCAACCAAACTTTCTATCCAAGCTCCTGTGATACCGAACCAGCACAAGTTTGTTTTAAAATTTTGCCACGCCCCCTTCCGCCTTCACAAAAGACGAAAATCTGTGGAATCCACAATTTTTAAGATAAATGAAAACCAAAAACGCAGAATCATGAAAAATTACCATATCTACCAGATTACCGAATATGGATCAGGTCGGATTAATATTATGGCCAGAAGAAACAAATTAAATTTCAGTGGCTACGCAACGCCTGCAAAGCGCTGACTCATTCCCTCTCTCTCTCTGTCGTAAACACTTGTACGTCTCAAATATGTAGTTATACATGTCATGTAGAAATGTAGGCGCAGATATACAAAGCATATGTAAACAAAAATGGAAACATGTATAAAAATTCCAAAAAATTCATTTTTTTAATTTAAATATTATTTTCGTCCCTTTTGAGAACATATAATAAATTTCATAAATCGTAGGCTCATAAATGTATGTATGTATATACTGACTGAGTACCGGGTATAAGGTAGAGCCGCGGCCTTTGCCGCGGCTCACAACGTTCCCTCTCGTTCTTTTTTCGTTTGAGCGGGCTTTGTCTCCGCACTCAATGTTGATATTTTGTATCTCGTTATTTTTTGTTCACTTTTTGTTAATTGAATTTTGCACATTTCGAGCGGGTGTTGTCTGCGCACTCAATACTGGTCTTTTTGGTTTGGTTTTTTTTTCCTTGCACTTGTCGCTTAGCGGGCGTTGTCCCCGCGCTAATTGATTTGATTAATTGATAAATTAATTCTCGGGCTTGGTCCGATCGCATTGGGCTTCAGTAATAATTTGATTTTTTTTTTTTTTTTTGGGACATTGATTGGCATTGGCATTGACATTGGCCCAAGCGACACCACGCGCGACTTGTTGACCGAACCGATCGCGGACATGCAGGAAAGATAGGTGTTAGACTAGTGTTCGGGGAAAAGTAGAATTAATCTAACTAAAAAACTAAGCAATTTCTAATTACGAGAGAGATATGAGAGTATCAGTAATTTAAGACTAGGAAGGGAGTTAGTAGTAGATATAATATGGTAGAGGGAATTATAATCGAGCATAGGACCCTAAACGGTTCATGCTAGGAATAATTCGATCTACAAAGCGTCTTCCGCTTACAACAACCTTATATAGTGTCTAGTGCTTCTAATAGGAATCGTGAAGTTTATGCGGCTCAACAGGTCAGGGCTATCTACGTCACCCTTGATCAAGTTGTGCACAAAAATCACACCAAGCATTTTCCTACGATTAGCTAAGGTTGGAAGGTTTATTAAGAGCAATCAATCATTGAAAGCCAATATATAATGACCTCGAATTTTTCTTAAGTTCAAATAGTTTTGACTTAGCAATACTTTCAGAAGTGTTTTCTCATGAACTTAGCTTTAGAAAAATAGCAAATTTTGAACTTTTAGAAAAAGTATGATGGCTATGGTGGAGTAGATATAGCATGTAGGAAAAATATTAGACTTAAAAAAATTCAATATAAGTCACAATCTGACATTGTTCTGGCGAAATCCACGATAAAGGATCAAAATGTGACTTTTGTGTCGATATATTTTGAGTTGACATTTGATGACAATAATCTATATATATAAAAGAAAGTCGTGTTAGTTACACCACTTATAACTCAAGAACGGCAGAACAGATTTGGCTGAAAATTGGTAGGGAGGTAGCTTAGAGCCAGGAGACGGACATAGGATACTTGTTATCCCGTTCGACAGCGTTCCCGTGTGACCAGACTTGGAATAACAAAACGCAAATGACAGCTATGTATTTGACGTAAAATGACAGCTATGTAATGACGTATGGATGACAATTTGATATTTGTAAGAAATCAATATTAAAACTATTTCTATTAAATAAATAATTAACAAGTGGATTGAAGTGAAGTGAAGTTTAATTAATAATGCCGCGACCAAGACGATCGAATCGAAAGCCGTAATGCAAGAAGAATACAAAATACTGCAAATGAAAGGACTGAAGAAGAACAAGAAATTGCACGTGAACAGCGCCGCGATAGTATGGCTCGACTTCGTGCTTCTCAATCACGAGAGCAAAGTGAAGCAGCCCGTGAAACAGCTCGGTTGGCAATGCAGAATCGTCGAGCGAACAACAGAAGGCAACAAATAGATAATTTGCGACGCAGAACAAGATATTTAGCTGATTTGAATCGAGCAGCGTTTCGATACGATTGCAGCAATGATTACAGCTTGCATCCTAGCGTTTGCATTGGGCAAATGGACGTTGTTTGCGAGTATTGTGGTGCATTAAAGTTTTCCGGAGAAACGCCTGGATTATGCTGCCTTAATGGTAAAGTGAAATTGCCAGTGTTGACTCCGCCACATGAGCCATTGTATTCATTGCTTTGTGGCGAAACACAAGAATCGCGCCACTTTCTTGCAAATACTCGAAAATACAATAGTTGTTTCCAAATGACGTCATTTGGGTAATGTCTGCCCTCGAAGAAGGAGGATTTAATCCGACATTTAAGGTATTTATTTTTGTACTTACATAGAATGTAATTAAAGAATAACTTACTTTATCTATTGGTATGTATTATATTTGCTAATACTGAACTCTACTCTCCCACAGAAAAAGTGTTTATAAGCCAGTTAATACTGTCTGGTTTTTATTTTGTAGATACAAGGACAGATTCACCATCGAATTGGATCATTACTACCTTTCGAAGATACACAGAATAAATTTTTACAAATATATTTCATGGGCAACATGGAAGAACAACTTGATCGACGCCTAGGGATCAATGCAGGAATGAAGCGAGCAATTATTCAAGACGGAACAAAGTTCGCCGGGTCAGCTAGTTGAATATAAAAGGGAAATAGATTCTTTGATAGAATATTTAGACTACTCGGAGCAGGTTATTCTTGCTGTCGATTTTAACGCCAAAAGCGAGGCTTTTGGTGCTAGAACGATAAATGGCAAGGGAACCTATTTGAAAGACAAAATGGAAAGTGCTGGTTTTAGACTAGCAAATAACGACATCTGAATCGGTGCTTGATCTAACCTTTGAAAAAGGATGTGAGATTAAGAAATGGAAGTGTAATAGCTTTTTCTTAGGTGGAAATCATCACCATCCAATTAGTTTTGAAATTTTAAACACAGGTAGACCAAGTATGTTTCTCTCGAAAAGCAAGCTTATCTTATGACCAACATAAAACAAATTGACACATGTAAGGACATTGAAACCTTAACTTAAGATATAAACAAGGAAATAAAATCGACCACGACCACCAAACTTTGGTGGGATGAAATTTTAAAGATCCTTTTCAAGGAGTTCACTGAAGCTCACAATAAATGAATCTCCAATGAATCCTCCAATGAATCATCTTTCGAAAATTATTGTTTAGCGGTAAACTTAAAGATGTGCTGGAAAAAAAACGGTAAAAATTGCGAAAAGGACGAGCTATGCTAGAAGGCTAACGGAGTTAAATGTGAAGTCGAGTACAAAAGAAGCATGGCGTTTTCTGAAAAACTTTAAGAATTGTGAGCAAGAGAGACAGGCATTTTTGGCATTAAAAAAGCAAATAAATATTTTGAATACCTTGACGAGCAGATACCAAGTGAAGCTAAAGAATTTGAAGAACAGATGTGGGAAAAAAAGAAAATATGAATCAAAATATTAGTCTGCATGACGTTGATGTAGAATTAGGTAAGGGTAAAAAAACTGCTGGTGGGATAGACCGAATTACGTATGATATGATAAATGGTTTAAACCCTGGTGTTAAGAAAGAGTTAATAAATTTCTATGACGCCAAAGTAAGAAACTGGGATATCCTGGGACCCCGATACCAAAGAAAAATAAAGACTTGACTAATATTACAAATTTCAGACCAATTTCTCTTATATCTGTGATAGAAAAAAAAAAAAAATAGAATTATTAAGGATAGGATAGAACAATATATAAATGACAACAAAAACTCCCCTACAGTTCATATGCCTACCAGAAAAACAAGTCTGCGGTCATGTGCATAAATGATATGATAAGCACGGTGGCAATGGAGACGAAGAAAAAAAAAGCAGTGGTAGTAATGATAATAGATTTAAATAATGCATATAACTGTGTTAATTTCAACTTTTTAAAAACCATTTTAAAAACCGAAAACTTTCCAAAGGTTTTTACGGACTGGGTCTTAAATTTTATGTCGAAAAACGTGCTTAAGTTAGAATATGCGACTCAAACTGTAAATGGTGGTATTCCTCAGGGGTCGTGTTTGTCACTGTTCGGGCCAGCCGCTAATTAACAGGCCTAACTTTAAGCTATACATAAAATACTATATTCAATGCACTGTAAACGCCCGCGTTCGGCAGCGCTGCTGCGCTCTCCCTCTGTAAAGGGCGCTCTGCAGCCGCCGCTTCGGCTCTAGCTTTGTGTAGCCGACGGTGCCAATAGTAGTAATCTGCTAACCTCTCTGCGCATTGGTTGCATATGGATCTCGATATACATTTATCTGGTTGTGCTAAGAGCAAGCAATCGGCTTCCGCTAGCAGCCGCTGGTATAAATAAACAGCTATTACATTTGAACAATTTGCATTATTATTCTGGATAAAAATAAGTGCCAAAAAAGCTTGGCATCTCAAACATTGGTGACCCCGACGTGATTTAAGACATTGGCTAATCGCGTTTCGTGCAAAAACATTTAAATTGAACAATATATTCGGTTCTGTGCAGTTTAACCACAAACAAATACATTTGTGCAGCATATAAAACGGTTTATGTGCAAATCCAATTGAGAGTGCGGTCGTCTGAGATTCCGTCCGTTAATCGTCGAATCTCTCATTCTATGCTCAGCCGCAGACACGGTTCTTGACTTTTCGTGTCTCTCATTCTCGCTCCAGCTTCTGTGCAAATCTCTCATTCAAATCTCTCATTCTCTGCACAACTGCAGCCACGGTTTCGACTTTTCGTGTCTTCACTCTCTCTTTCTCGATTCTGTACGCCGTCGCTAAACGGTTATCTATTCTCCTTTGTTCCGTTGCATTTCGCACCGTTAAACATGGAAAGCGATCCAAACACAGGCGCGGGCGAAAATATTGTGACGGCTAATAACAGGCTGAGTCCTTATAAAAGTAAAGTTCAGTCTTTATATGATCGAATGAGCGGGCTCGGCGAATCATTCGCTGGCAATAAGATCGATAATTTGAACGCCACGGAAATCGACGTTCGTATCGACATGCTGTCAGAAATTTGAGAGGAATTTAATAAGGCCCATAATGAACTGGAAGCGCTCAATCAAGACGAGAGTGGGAGTGAGATGCGCAACAACTTTGATATGCTCTTCATATCGTTGAAGGCTGAGCTACTGGCTGCTCTCGAACTAGGCCACTCGCGCGCTGCTGCCAGTTCGACTACCCTACCAAACCATTCTGGACACAGTACCATCATCATGGCTCACAAGCAGCGACTTCCTGAGCTGAAAATACCCAAGTTTTCCGGTGGATACGTCGAATATTCGGACTTTATGGCTATGTTCAATTCGATCATCGACGCGGATGTGGATCTCAGCGACATCGAGAAGTTCCAGCACCTTCGCTCTAGCCTCGCTGATGTGGCTTTGGATTCGGTTCGATCTTTGGAACTCTCCAGTGCCAATTATCGTGTGGCGCTGGATATACTTAATAAACGTTTTAGTAACCAACGACTAGTTTTTCAGGCACACATCAAGAAGATTCTTGGGCTCAAGAGAGTGGATTCGCCATCTCCCAAAAGGCTTCGGGAGTTTTCGGATGCAGTCAATTTGCATATGCGTGCTTTGCAAACATTAGGAACGGATTTGGAGATATCCCACTGTATGATAATTAACCTGCTGCTGCAGAAGTTGGACGCTAAGACTCAAATGAAATGGGAAGAACACCTGTCGTCGGATGCCATACCTACAGCAAAGGATTTTTATGAATACTTGGAGAAGCGGTGCCAGAAAATGGAGACCTTGGAATACGCTACAGCGGCACCCGCTAGTAGCGCTCAGGTGAGAAAAACCCATAATTCTCATTTTAAGAAAACTTTTGTTGCCTCCAATTCTTCCACCGACTCGTCTGGATGCAGTTTTTGCCATTCAGCGGGACATGGTATATATTCCTGCAAGATGTTCGGGAATTTGTCTCCGTTGCTGCGCCACAAAGAAGTGAAGAAGTTTTCCCTCTGTTTCAATTGCCTGAAAGCGGGGCATCGGACTCGTGCATGCAACAGTGGAAAATGTCGAGTATGCGGTGGGCGGCATCATAGTTTGTTGCATTTCGAGAATCTGCAGTCCACAACTCAAGGCTCCCCAGATCTTTCTCCTCCAGATCTAACGCTCCAACCAGACGCTATTTCTGCCACTCAGGATTCTGTTAGCAGTTCACCTTCCCCTGCTTCTACCTCTCTTGCTGCCCAAGGTCTTCAATCCGATGTTGTGCTTCTGGCTACCGCTGTGGTTCTCGTAAAGAATCGGTGTGGCGTTTTAGTTCCTTGTCGTGCCATACTAGATTCAGGATCTCAGCTTCATCTCATCACATCCAGGTTCGCCCATCAGCTTCAGCTTAGGAGAACTCAATCGTCTGCACTTGTCTCTGGGCTCGGCGATACCAGCGTGGCTACTGAGGGATCCACCGTGAACATTTGTATGCATTCTCGCACAGCTGACTATACAACTACGCTTACTGCTCTTATAGCTCCTACGATCACCGATTGTCAGCCAAGTCTGGCAGTCAATGTAGCCGATTGGAATATTCCGTCAAATATTCAGCTTGCTGATCCTGCATTTTTCAACCCTCAGCGAGTGGATCTTCTCATTGGTGCCAGAATTTTCTATGATCTACTCTGCGTAGGGCAAATCAAACTCATCGATGGTCTGCCTCTTCTGCAGAAGACCCGGCATGGGTGGATCGTATCCGGTGGTGGACAAAGGGTAGCACGCTCGGCGCTCTTGGTAACGCACAATTCTCCAGATTCGGAAGCTGGCATGGATGCAAGGTTGGACAAAACTCTTCGTATGGTTTGGGAGGTCGAGACTTGTGTGGACGCCGTTTTGAATACCAAGGAAGAATTAGACTGTGAAGCGTATTTCGTAGACCACTTCTCACGTTTGCCATCAGGGGAGTATTGAGTTCATCTTCCGTTAAAGGATAATGGCGATCGCTTAGGGGAATCTTACACTCAGGCGCATCGTCGATTTATCAATTTGGAGCGAAAGTTGGATCGTGATACTACACTCAAGGAGCGGTACTCTGCCTTTATGAGGGAGTATATTGAGTTGAAGCATATGTCCACAGTCAACCCTGATTCTCGTAGTCTTTGCAGATATTTCTTGCCTCATCACTGTGTTTTAAAGGAGGATAGTACGACGACAAAGCTTCGTGTCGTTTTCGATGGTTCGGCAGCTACATCAACTGGATGTTCCCTAGCTTAGGGAAGCTGATGCGATGATGGCAGGCCCTGTTATTCAGCCTGCATTGTTCAGCATACTAATTCGGTTTCGCACATATCCAGTCGCTCTCACTGGGGACATTTGTAAAATGTACCGCTGCGTACGAGTGTCCTCACCTGACAATTACTTTCAGTGCATTCTATGGCGAGATTCTGTCCAGTCCAAGGTTCAGGTCTACACATTAGACACCGTCACATATGGCACTAGAGCTGCATCGTTTTTAGCAGTTCGCGCAATGCACCAGCTGGCCATTGACGAGGGTGAGTCCTACCCTCTTGGCTCAGCTGCTCTGCAGCAGGATTTTTACGTGGATGATCTCATCTCGGGCGGCAGCTCTGTCGCTGAGGTCATGGAAAAGATGCATCAAACCTCTGCCATACTGTCTTGCGGTAATTTTAAGCTCAGGAAATGGTGCTCTAGCCATCAGAAAGTACTTGAAGGAACGCCTGAAGAGGACAGAGAGAAATACTTAAGGTTTAATGATGGAAGTGACATAACGAAAACTCTTGGCTTAGCATGGGACCCTGCATCAGATCAGCTGCTTTTTGCCTTGTCCGCGCTGGACACAAATTCGAAGCCCTCCAAGCGATCGGTTTTGTCTACGATTGCTCGTTTCTACGACCCTCTTGGATTGATAAATCCCGTTATTGTCAGGTGCAAAATCTTCCTTCAGCAGCTTTGGAGAGAAAATTTGGATTGGGATTAAAGCCTACCCTCAGCGTTGCATTCATCTTGGATGGACTTGAGAAACAGTTTTTCAAGTGTCACGCGGATATCATTTCCCCGCGTGGTTTATCCTTCTGCTACGGTCATCGAACTTCACGGATTTTGTGACGCCTGCATAGAAGCATATGGCGCTTGCATATACATATATGGTGTCCAGGGAAGGGCAGTTGTCGAGCAATATTTTATGCTCAAAGTCTCCGGGTTCAGTGGCGCCCACTGAAAACCTTATCGATTCCCAAGCTGGAATTAAGTTGTGCCCATTTGCTTGCGAAAATCATGAATAATTTGAAGGATATTGGAATTTTTACAGGTCAGTTTGACTGCTGGTTAGATTCATCGACAGCATTATCTTGGATACGGGATGAGCCAGCCAAATTTCAAGTCTTCGTGGCAAATCGAGTGGCAGCAATTCGAGAGTTGACGGCGGGCATGGAATGGCGCTATGTTCCCACATCATTAAATCCTGCTGACGTTCTTTCTAGGGGCTCGTTTCCCCACCAACTTATCCAGTCAGAGCTGTGGTTTCCCGGTCCATCATTTTTGGTAGGCTCCAAGGAAGAGTGGCCTGTGCCTCCTGTTCCTGAAGCAGCAACGGCAGAGCTTCGCAAGCGTGTTTTGCTGATCGCGTCCTCACATGCAGATTTTACGTCAGAATGCAAATTTGCAAATTCATTCTTCGGCATGCAGCGCACATTCGCCTACATGCATAAATTTGTACATCGGCTTCGGCATTATGGACTCACCGTTTCGGATATTCGGCAAGGAACGCATCTTCTGATTCGGCATATTCAACTGGCTATTTTGTATATGGATATAAGAGAAATTCAACGCAATGGTCAAGTCAGGAAATCCAGTTCAATCAGCTCACTCTCTCCGTTCATCGATCAGTTTGGATTACTAAGAGTTGGAGGTCGTCTTGGAAACTCATCTCTGGGATTTGATGCTCAGCACCCTCTTATTCTGCCAAAGGGACATCCCATAACTTGTGCGCTGATAAGGTATTATCACGAAAGGAACCTTCATGCTGGACCTCGCGCACTACTTGCCAAAATTCGACTGGAATATTGGCCCATTGGCGGAATTAAGGCAGTATCAAAGGTAGTCAGCAAGTGTGTGAGATGCTTCAGGACTAGGTCGCGCATGGTTCAGCACATCATGGGAGATCTGCCTAAGGAGCGTTTGGAGGGATCTCGACCCTTTGAAGTCACTGGAGTGGATTACTGCGGGCCCTTTTTCTACAGATCAGAAATCCGCACGAGGCCACCCATCAAGTGATACATCAGTGTATTCATTTGCTTTACTTCTAAGGCTATACACATGGAGCTCGTAAAGGACCTGACCACCGCTTCATTTGTAGGCGCCCTAAAGCGTTTCACTTTCATGGGAGGAAGTCCAAGTCAAATTTGGTCCGACAATGCGACAAACTTCGTTGGCGCCAAGAACGAGCTTTTGGAGCTCGAGAAACTTGTTATGAGCGACTCGCATATGAAGGAGGTCCATGAATCCTGCTTGGCGGACTCGATCGACTAGCGCTTCATCCCACCACGATCTCCGCACTTTGGCGGATTGTGGGAAGCGGCCGTGAAGACTGCAATGCATCACCTGTACCGCTCAGTTGGGCCCTCTGTGCTTGGAGTCGTTGGCGCGAAGAGTATCTGACTCTTTTGCAAGAGCGGTCCAAATGACTGAGGCCCACGCAAAACCTTTGCGTAAACGATCTCGTTCTGATAAAGGACGAAAATCTTCCTCCAATGCGTTGGCCACTAGCTAGAGTGGTCGAGGTCGTCAAGGGCAAGGATGGAGTGTGCCGCGTAGCTGATCTGAAGACTGCCACAGGAACCATCAGGAGGGCCGTTACCCGGCTATGTGTACTGCACCTCAGGGAGTCTGTTGAAAGACTGGCTTCCAACGGGGGGAGTATGTTCGGGCCAGCCGCTAATTAACAGGCCTAACTTAAAACTATACATACAATACAATACAATACAATACAATATTCAATGCACTGTAAACGCCCACGTTCGGCAGCGCTGCTGCGCTCTCCCTCTGTAAAGGGCGCTCTGCAGCCGCCGCCTCGGCTCTGGCTTTGCTTAGCCGACGGTGCTAATTTCAGTAATCTGCTAGCCTCTCTGCGCATTGGTTGCATTTGGATCTCGATATACATTTATCTGGTTGTGCTAAGAGCAAGCAATCGGCTTCCGCTAGCAGCCGCCGGTATAAATAAACAGCTATTACATTTGAACAATTCGCATTATTATTCTGGATAAAAATAGGTGCCAAAAAAGCTTGGCATCTCAAACAGTCACTTTTATTGTTTTATGTGTACACAAAAAGGTTACACCAAATAAATGATAGCAAAACTCATGTTCTGCAATTCGAAGATGATTTTACAACTGTATCTTTGGGATATGACTTAAAAAACGCCACTGAAAATCGGCAAAGCAAATTAAATGACTTGAATTTACTAGGTAAGGACTTAGGTTTTAGTTGTAACCCCAGAAAAATCTGCGGTAATGAATATGGGTAGGGGAAAAAAGTAACCTATATGTATAAAAGCTGACAATATAGACATACCCTGCAGGAAAAGTATCACCTTTCTGGGCAGAGCTACAAATGCCAATATGTCAAAAGTAGCCCATATAAAAGAACTAAAAAAACTCTCAAGACAAAGTGGAAAAATTGTACAGCTAGCAACGACAATCAAATCTGGACTAAAACCTAGAGGAAGCACAAATATTTTGAAATCCTTTGTAAGAACTTAACAAGAATATGCTATGCTATCCTATGGGAATAGGTGGAACAAAGGATATGTATATGGCGCAGGCTGGGGTGTTAAGAAGATGTGTAGAGGTACCTCCCGACACGAGTAAACACGAAATCTTTGTTTTAGCAGGAGTAATGCCACCGTCATATAGGGCGAAATGGCTTACTGCCAAAGAACTTTTTAAAATAAAATCTTTCAACCCTGAGTTTTTTGAAGAATTGTTAAAGAAGGAAGCTGATACAAGCTATACCGTTACGTTAAGAGAATTTAGATATGTTTTCAGTAACACGAATATATGTTACAATTTCAAAGCTAGTGGAAATTAATGTAAAAGAAAACTTTTAGAACAAAATAAAAATGAATATACTGACTTAAAAACTTACTAATATTAGAAAAAATTTCAAAATTGTTAATTACTACGAGAATTTAGATCAAATTCTGATAAAACGAGGGGGAACGTTGTGAGCCGCGGCCTTTGCCGCTCTTCTTTATACCCGGTACTCAGTCAGTATATACATACATACATATATGAGCCTACGACTTATACAATTTATTATATGGTCGCAAAAGGAACGAATTAAATTTTGGGCAAAAAATTGAAGTCAAACCATTTTTGGAATATTTATACATGTTTCCAATTTTGTTTGCATATGCTTTTTACATCTGCTTCTACATTTATAACTACATATTTGAGACGTACAAGTGTTTGCGACAGAGAGAGAGGGAATGAGTCAGCGCTTGGCAGGCGTTGCGTAGCCACTGAAATTTAATTTGTTTCTTCTGGCTATAATATTGATCCGACCTAATCCAGATTTGGCAATCTGGTAGATATAGTAATTTTCCATGATTCTGCGTTTTTGGTTTTCATTTATCTTAAAAATTGTGGATTCCACAGACAAAATTTTGAAATACACTTGTATTGAAGTGATATCACAGGAGCTTGGATAGAAAGTTTGGTTGCTCTAGCTTTTATAGTCTCTGAGAACTAGGCGCTCATTTGGACGAATAGGCAAAGCAGATGGGGTCGCGTGTGAGAGAGAGCGAGAGGTAATGATGACTTTCGAAATGGTTTTCTTCATTGAAGCTATAATAGTGATCCGATCTGATCCAGATTCAACACTCTGATAGAAATGGCCACTATCTATGATTCTGCGTATTTAGTTTTCTTGTATCTTCAAAATTGTGTATGCCACAGACTTTCGTTCTTTGTAGCGGCGGAAGGGGGCTGGGCGAAATTTTGAAATACACTTGGAGTAGTGTGATAACACAGGAGACTGGGTACAAAACTTGGTTGCTCTAGCTTTAATAGTCTCTGGGATATAGGCGCTAATGAAGACGGACAGACGGACAGACGGACGGACGGATGGACGGACGGACGGACGGACGGACGGACAGACAGACATGGCTATATCGACTCGGCTATTGATGCTGATCAAGAATATATATACTTTATGGAGTCGGAAACGCTTCCTTCTGGGCGTTACACACAACCGTTATCCCCACAAATCTAATATACCCTTATACTCTTCGAGTACCGGGTATTAAAAGATCTTGAAATATGTATGTACCTGCCACGAGACAGACGTGTTCTCGCTAAATTGAATAAAATCGTTTTTATACCCGGTACTCGAAGAGTATAGGGGTATATTAGATTTGTGGTGATAACGGTTGTGTGTAACGTATATATATTCTTGATCAGCATCAATAGCCGAGTCGATATAGCCATGTCTGTCTGTCCGTCCGTCCGTCTCTCCGTCTGTCCGTCTTCATTTGCGCCTAGATCTCAGAGACTATAAAAGCAAGAGCAACCAAATTTTGTATCCACTCTCCTCTGTGATCACACTACTCCAAATGTGTTGCAAAATTTCGCCCCGCCCCTTTCCGCCCGCACAAAGGACGAAAGTCTGTGGCGTACGGTCTTCATTTGCGCCTAGATCTGAGAGACTATAAAAGCTAGAGCAACCAAATTTTTTATCCAGTCTCCTGTGTGATCACACTACTCCAAATGTGTTGCAAAATTTCGCCCCGCCCCTTTCGCACAGACGAAAGTCTGTGGCGTACGCAATTTTGAAGATACGAGAAAAGTAGAAACGCAGAATCTTAGAGAAAAACCATTTCTATCAGTGTGTTGAATCTGGATCAGATCGGATCATTATTATAGCTACAATGAATAAAACCATTTCGAAAGGCATCGTTCCCTCTCGCTCTCTCTCACACGCTACCCTGTCTGTTTTGCCTATTCGTCCAAATGAGCGCCTAGATATCAAAGACTATCAGAGCAAGAGCAACCAAACTTTCTATCCAAGCTCCTGGGATATCACTTCAATACAAGTGTATTTAAAAAATTTGACACGCCCCCTTCCGCCCCCACAAAGGACGAAAATATGTGGAATCCACAATTTGTAAGATAAAAGAAAAGCAAAAACGCAGAAAAATGGAAAATAAACGTATCTACCAGATTACCAAATCTGGATCAGGTGGGATTTTTATTATGGACAAAAGGAACAAATTAAATTTCAGTGGCTACGCAACGCCTGCCAAGCGCTGACTCATTCCCTCTCTCTCTCGCAAACACTTCCACGTCTCGAATATGTAGTTATACATGTACATTATGAAATGTAGAAGCAGATGTAAAAATCATATGCAAACAAAAGTGGAAACATGTATAAAAATTCCAAAAATGGTTTGACTTAATTTTTTGAAATATTATTTTTTGCCCAAAATTGAATTCGTCCCTTTTGCGAACATATAATAAATTACATAAAACGTTAGCTCATATATACATATACTGACTGAGTACCAGGTACAAAGTAGAGCCGCGGCCTTTGCCGCGGCTCACAACGTTCCCCCTCGTTTTTTTTTGACTGCCACAAACCCACTAATAAACTCTACTAAGGGAAGTCTACTACTACTCTATGCTATTCTCTAATCTTTTCTACTTTTCTTTTTCTAATCTATACTCTTAAAAAAAAAAGAATAATAAGTAAATAAATTAATAAAAAAATAAAAAAACTAAATAAAAATAATAATAAACATAATAATAAATAACTAATAAAAAAAAAAATTATTTAGCAATAAAAAAATAGATGAACAAATATAGATGTATAATAAACAAATAAATTTAAAAAGAAAAAAAAAAAGCATTAAATTCAAAAGAAGATAGAGCATATAAAATCAATATTTGTTAAAAAAAAAAGATAAATAAATAAACAGCAAAACGAAAAGAATCACAGAAGCTGGAAAAAGAAACAAAATTCAAAACAATCTGGATTTTAATTTATAATCAAAGTTACGGATTATCTTTTCCAAATTGGACGGGTGGTTCTTTTGAAATAGCAGCAAGCAGCAGTGGATCTAGGCTTAAAGAAATTTTCGAAATGAGAAAAAGGTTTTTAAACCCGGTACTCGAAGAGTATAGGGGTATATTAGATTTGTGGTGATAACGGTTGTGTGTAACGCCCAGAAGAAAGCGTTTCCGACCCCATAAAGTATATTTATTCTTGATCAGCATCAATAGCCGAGTCGATATAGCTATGTCTGTCTGTTCGTCCGTTCGTCTGTCCGTCTGTCCGTCCGTCTTCATTAGCGCCTATATCTCAGAGACTGTTAAAGCTAGAGCAACCAAATTTTGTATCCAGTCTCCTGTGTTATAAGACTACTCCAAGTGTATTTCAAAGTTTCGCCCCGCCCCCTTCCGCCCGCACAAAGAACGAAAGTCTGTGGCGTACACACTTTTGAAGATACAAGAAAACTAAAAACGCAGAATCATAGAAAATGATTATTTCTATCAGAGTGCTGAATCTGGATTAGATCGGATCATTAATATAGCCACAATGAAGAAAACCATTTCGAAAAGCATCGTTCCCTCTCGCTCTCTCTCACACGCGACTCTGTGTGTCATGCCTTTTCGTCAAAATGAGCGCCTAGATCTCAGAAACTATAAGAGCTGGAGCAACCAAACTTTCTATCCAAGCTACTGTGATATTACTTCAATACAAGTGTATTTCAAAATTTTGCCACGCCTTTTTCCGCCCCCACAAAGAACGAAAATCTGTGAATTCCACAATTTTTAAGATACGAGAAAACCAAAAATGCAGAATCATGGAAAATAGCCAAATCTATCAGATTGCCGAAACTGGATCAGGTCGGATCATTATTACGGACAGAAGGAACAAATCAAATTTCAGTGGCTACGCAACGCCTGCCAAGCGCTTACTCATTCCCTCTCTCTCTCGCACACATAGTTACACGTCTCGTGTGAGTAGTTATACATGTCATGTAGAAATGTAGAAGCTGATGTAAAAAGTATATGTAAACAAAATTGGAAACAGATAACTTTTAATATATAAAAACCTAGGATAGGATTCGACATAATTTTTTGAAATTTAATTCGTCCCTTTTGCGAACATATAATAAATTACATAAATTGTTAGATCACAAAACTCACTTTAACACCATCTGTTCAGCCAAATTTTGGCCGGAGCATTTGGTGGTGAAGGAGTTTAAGGCAAAGAAAAAGACTAGGCCCCCAATAACTCTGCCAACTAATCAGACCAGTGCTCCTTCGTCATCTTCCCGCTCAACTTCCACCCGTCCAAAAAACTAACAAACTCTCTTTTAGTGACCTATCAGAATGTTCGAGGCTTGCGTAGTAAGCTCAGCATTCTTTTCCAGGATAGTGCCGCATTTGCATCCCACGTTATTGTGTTTACCGAAACCTGGTTAAAGCCGGACATTCTTAGTTCCGAAGTTTTGGCAGGTCGGTACACAACTTATAGAAAGGATCGTTCGTCCCGACGTGCAGGAGGGGTTCTGATTGCTGTGGACTCAAACTTCACGTCGGAACTTTTCACAGTCCAGTTCCAGCAGAACTGGAATTTCTGTGTGTAAGACTGATTCTTCCCGCTTTCTCAGTTTTTATAACTTGTTCGTATATTCCACCTTCTTCGGATGTCGCAATTTACGAGCAGCATTTGTCCGCCTTAACCGCTATTTCTTCCTCGCTATCTGACAAAGATCACATGATAGTTCTTGGTGACTTCAACTTGCCCGGAATTGTTTGGTCTTCGGCAAATGAGTCTAATAGCCTGGTACCCATGGCACGTTATGACTTTGTTGACGGCTTGATTGACCTGTCTCTGTCTCAAGTTAACCATGTTAAAAACTCCTTGGGTCGATTTCTTGATCTGTGCTTTGTAACGGATCCGACCTTAGCGTTGTTAACTCGAGTCCCCCCGCTCTCTATACCTGAAGATGCCTACCATCCTACTTTCGAAGTGTCGCTCGACCTAGGACGAACTGTACTGGATCGGTCGGGTAGACTACCTCAATGTGTCCGCTGCTTCCGTAAAGCCGAGTTTACGAAGCTTAATAACCTCATTAGGGATTTTGATTGGTCCGCTTTATATTTGTGCACTGATGTTACGACAGGCACAAACATTTTCTATGATACACTGGACTCATTTTTTGTCTCTTGTGTCCCACTTTCCTGTCCGATTAGATCAAGAAAACCCCCTTGGTTTACCAAGGAGCTATCTCATCTAAAAAACTTAAAATCAAGACTTTATACAAAATTTCAAAAAGTTGGCTCTCCTTCTTCTCTTTCTCATTATGTAATAGCTCGGTCAAATTTTTCAGTTCTTAACGCTCAATGCTATCAGAATTACCTATCTCGATGCAGGATACGTTTTTGTAAGGACCCCAAACAGTTTTACAGCTTCGTAAAAAGTAAGCGTAGAACGTCCGCAAACCCCTCCTCTCTATCCTTCCTTAATACGTCGGCAGATAATGATCAGGCAATTGCCGATCTTTTTGCCCGTTTTTTCCAAACTACCTATTCGCAGGACGTTTACTCTGGTCAGCCGTATCCATACGGTTTACCGAAGTCGAACGGCATTTTCAGTCCTTTGCTAAATGAAAGCTCATTGCTTCATGATCTACGAACAGTAAGGCCGGTGTTCTCACCGGGTCCGGACGGAGTTCCCGGCTGTGTACTCAGGTACTGTGCCGAGTCTCTGTGTGGGCCGTTGCTTAAACTATTTGTTTGGTGCAAATCCAAATGTTGCACTTAAACACTGTTTGTGCCGTTAAGCACAGATGATTTCAATATTTTGGGACGCGGGAACCGGACAGACCGACAGAAAAACTTGCCCAGAAGAAAGCGTTTCCGACCCCATAAAGTATATTTATTCTTGATCAGCATCAATAGCCGAGTCGATATAGCTATGTCTGTCTGTCCGTCCGTTCGTCTGTCCGTCTGTCCGTCCGTCTTCATTAGCGCCTATATCTCAGAGACTGTTAAAGCTAGAGCAACCAAATTTTGTATCCAGTCTCCTGTGTTATAAGACTACTCCAAGTGTATTTCAAAGTTTCGCCCCGCCCCCTTCCGCCCGCACAAAGAACGAAAGTCTGTGGCGTACACACTTTTAAAGATACAAGAAAACTAAAAACGCAGAATCATAGAAAATGATTATTTCTATCAGAGTGCTGAATCTGGATCAGATCGGATCATTAATATAGCCACAATGAAGAAAACCATTTCGAAAAGCATCGTTCCCTCTCGCTCTCTCTCACACGCGACTCTGTGTGTCTAAGAGTATCTGTGTGGGCCGTTGCTTAAACTATTTGTTTGGTGCAAATCCAAATGTTGCACTTAAACACTGTTTGTGCCGTTAAGCACAGATGATTTCAATATTTTGGGACGCGGGAACCGGACAGACCGACAGAAAAACTTGTGCGCTTTTTCGTCCTCAGATTAAGAGTGTTTTATTCTAGCAGCGTCGCCATCTTCATGAGCGGCCGCTGCCAGCATGAGCTCCGTTGGTATAAGAGACAATAACATATCAGCATAACATTTCTATTCTCTTTCTATTACTATGACTAACAGTATAGGCAACGTAATTGCCTCAACATCGGCCGCGTTGACAGCCTATCAATCCATTGGGATGGGCGCCAACCGATGGATGGATCGCTTATATAGGCCGGCCTTAGTCCTCACTACGGCCACGCGAACCTTCCCGTCCGCTCCTGGGATTGCCTCCTCCACTACTCCTATTAGCCACATTTGTGGTGGCACGTTGTCCTCGTGGATTGCCACTACTTTGCCTGGCTCCAGATTGGGGACCTCTTGGCACCACTTCCCTCGCTGCTGAAGGCTGAGCAGATAGTCTCTGGACCAGTCTCTCCAAAACCTTTGATTGATGGCAGACACGAGCCGCCATCGTTGCAGAGACGACAGGTTGTCTGGTCTGGGCAGCTCTGATTCGGGCGGCAGCGAAATTAGCGTTCTGCCGACGAGTAAGTGCGCGGGAGTCAGCACCTCCCCTTCGTTGGGACTGCCGCTGTCGACCACCAGTGGCCTGGAGTTCAGCACGGCCTCGACGTCCACGAGCACCGTGTGCAGCTCGTTCTCCTTGAGCACTGCGCTGCCCATGGCCCTGACCAACAAATGCTTGGCGGACTTCACCGCCGACTCCCACAGGCCTCCAATGTGCGGGGCTCGGGGCGGGATAAACTCCACCGAAAAACGGTGAGCCGCAGCATACGCCTTGAGGGCCTCGTCCTTGGCATCCCAGCTCTCCATACGCTCCTTGAGCATGCGAGCTGCACCAACAAAATTGGTCGCGTTGTCGCAATATAGCCGGACAAGCGGGCCACGACGTCCAATAAACCTGGATAAACATAAAATGAAAGTATTAGCTGTCAAGTCTTTCACAATTTCTAGGTGTACAGCCTTAGATGCGAAGCAGACGAACACTGCTATGTACATTTTGAGAGGCTGCTTGCTTCGAATGCCAAGCGATACACGAACCGGTCCGAACAAATCAACTCCGCTAATCTCAAAAGGTTGATTCCCACGCAATCGATCAGCAGGAAGGTTCCCCATGATTTGTGAGAGAAGCTTTGGCTTGTAATGGAAACAGTGTACGCATTTCCGGACAATGGCACTGCACTCTCTCCGTGCATTTATTAGCCAAATGGATTGCCTTAGGAATCCCACTAGTGCACGGGGTCCAGCGTGACAATTGGCTCGATGTAGATAGCTAAGGTAGAGAGTAACAAATCTACAATTTTTTGGCATTAAAATTGGGAATTTAGCATTATGGGCTAGGGGTGCATTTAGTAGTCGACCGCCTACTCGCATCAACGAAAATGAGCATGAGCCCACTTTTTCTTCCGACATGAAGGGATTTAGCTTTTGCAGTGATGCCTGCAACTTGGATGACTTCTTAAATTTGTCGATTTCCTGCGAAAATGCGTCTCTTTGAACTACTTCAACTGCTGTTAAAAACGCTGCGCCGAGCTCGTCAGATGACGGGCAGGTACTACTCCAAGTGACTCCCTTTCTTCTATTGACGAACCGGCGGATATACGCAATTGTGCTAACCACTTTCATGTATGACGACGAATTCTGTATGATTGTGAGAATGGGATTTTTCTCAACATCGGCCGCGATAAGCGCCGTGGCTACCTTCTTTTTCTCCAATAACGCATTCGCTTCCGTCAACTGTAAATGAGGATTTTGAGGCCAATGTCTGGATTCTTGTTGCAAGAACGACGGGCCATTGAACCACAACAGCGAATTTAAGTCGGCCACCGATGATCCTCGAGATACGAGATCTGCAGGATTTTCTTTGGTGGGCACATGTCTCCATAGGGCTGCCGAAGTAATGTCCTGTATCTCAGCAACTCGATTCGACACAAATGTTGTTAGTTGGGAGGGATGAGTTTGTAGCCAATGTAGAACTACTTCCGAATCTGACCACAACACGACCTTCTCTATGGGACAGTCTATTATGGACCGAACCTCCTCCCACAACTTTGCTAAAAGATGAGCTGCACATAGCTCTAATCTTGGAATTGTTTTGGTCTTTAAGGGTGCCACCCTAGATTTTGCCGTTAGTAGTTTAACGGACACTCCATTAGCATGGGAAACCCGAACGTACACACAACAGCCATATGCTCGCGTGGACGCATCTGCAAACCCATGTATTTGACATCGAGTGTTTGCGCTAGCTCCTATAAATCGTGGAACGGTGACGTCATGCAATTTTTGCATATCTAAAGCCATCGATTCCCACTTTTTATGTACGTTCGAGGGAATGGGATCGTCCCAACTAAGGCTTAATAGCCAAATTTCCTGCAAGAATATCTTTGCATTTGTAATTACTGGACATGGCAGGCCTAAGGGATCAAAAAGACTTGCTATGACAGATAATATTGCTCTCTTGGTTGTGGTTTCGGACGAGACAATTGCCTTCAGACTATATTTGAAAATGTCTGTCTGAGGGTTCCATATCAGACCAAGAGTTTTACAATCTTGCTGTTCTCCATTCGAAATGACCACATTTTCTTGCTGACTATCGACTAGTTGACAGTTAGCAGCCCATTTAGTCAGCACAAATCCTGATGGCTCTAGGATTTCAACCAATTGTTGACGCAATATACTTAGCTCGGATTTTGTGTCTGCTCCTGTAAGGAGATCATCCACATAAAAATCCGACGCAAGAGACTTCGCGCCAATTGGATGCGAATTTGCATGAGTGTCGCTCAGATACTTCAAACACCGTAAAGCAAGAAATGGTGCGCTGGCAGTACCATACGTCACTGTATTGAGTCGGAACACTTGCAACGGGTCCGAACTTGTCCGTCTCCAAATAATTAATTGGAATTGGCGCTGCGCCTCGTCAACTTGGACTTGACGGTACATCTTTGTTATGTCTGCTGTAAGAGCGTATTTGCGACAGCGAAATCTCAGCAACGTGGCATATAGGCACGGCTGGATGGTTGCTCCAACCATGAGCAAATCATTGAGCGCCACTTGGCTCGTAGTTTTGCACGACGCATCAAAGACCACTCTGAGCTTAGTGGTTGTACTTTGAGGTCGTTCCACGCACTGATACGGTATGAAACAATGTGGCTCTACCGGAATTGAGTTTTCTACTGCCGTCATATGGCCTAACGACACATATTCCTCCATGAATTCCATAAACATGGATTTCATGGCAGGTTTTTGCCATAATCGCCTTTCTAAAGACAAAAATCGTCTTCTGGCTGTCTCAAATGACGAACCGAGAGATGTCGGGCTTGCCTTGAATGGTAAAGAAACTTGCAAGCGACCGGAGGGTAATCGTATGATGGAGTCAACGAACGATTTTTCACACATAGTTTCTTCGGGGGTATACAGTCTCTCTATAGACGCATTTGGAACATTTTCCAACTCCCAGAAACGTTTGACGAGGTTTTGTAGAGGGCAAAACTCCTGCAACGTGCTCACCATAGAGCATGCTTCGTTGCTTCGGGGTCCGTTGGATCTGCAACGACCAGACACCACCCACCCAAAGACCGTATTTTGCAACGTCAGCGTGTTTTGTTGTTTGAATTGGCCATCTTTCAATATCTCAAAGAATGCGTCAGCTCCTAGCAGCAGATCCACTCTTTGGGGTTTATGGAAACCTGGATCGGCCAGTGGGAAATCGTTAGGAATTGTCAGCAAGTCTGACGGAACCGCTTTTTCAGGATGGTACGACGTAATCGACTTTAAAACAACGAAGTCAGTGGCTATTTCGAATTGTTGAACTCGAGAGCACACTGTTGTTTGCACCACTTGGTGTGCAGATATGCTCGCCTTTCCGATTCCCAATAAGCTTATGTCTTTGCGAATTCGTTTAAGTTTTAAATTCCGAGCGAGCTCCTCGGTAATGAAATTTACTTGTGAGCCAGAATCCAGCAGTACCCTGGCTGGCTGTCGCTGACTTGAGCCACCTTTAATGTCCACAATTGCTGTGGCCAGAACTACCTGATCAGAGTAAGCTGCCATGGCATGATTTGACGACAACTGATTCGACCTTTCAGCTGCCACGGCTCCCTGAGACCCAAGCGCATCACGGGCTGTTGGCGTTGTCGCCGAGTCAACATTGTAGCGATGCAACAATGTGTGGTGGGGCTTTGAGCATACTCTGCAGTGTATCGACTTGCAGGCTGAGACACTATGCCCTCTTCGCAAGCAATTAATGCACAGGAGAAATCCCTTGGCAAATCTGAATCGAGTCATGACAGACGCTGCTGAGAAAGACGAACAATTCGAGATGCCATGATCAGCTGATTTGCAGAACGCACAATTTGTGTCCTGGACTCTGCTTGCTTGGGCTACAGCCAACGCTGTTTTCCCAGAATGCCTATTTTTTGTCTCTTGCGAGCCTTTACGACCCCTTAACCGCCCGGACGTGGATTCTTCAGCCGACAAATGCTGATAGCGCTTGTTTAATGCGGCTACAAATTCGGACCACGACGGAACCTTTTGGTAATCCAAATTTTCCTTCCATCTTGAATGGGTTTTTGTGTCAACTTTCGACAGAACGAGGTGTATTAGCAGGGCGTGAGCAATAACCTTGTCATCCCCAACTGACAGTAATGATTCGTATATGGCAGATGCCGTGTCAATAAGTGACCGTAATGCACTTGCCGACGGCGCCTGCATCGCCTGTAACTCAAACAGTTTAGCTACGCCATCAAGGAACATGAGACACTCGTTGTCATAAACCTGCTTTAGAGCCTCAAGAGCCTTGCAATAGTTCTGATCTATCACCGGGAAAGCCTTAACAGTGCCTAATGCTTCGTTCTCTAAACAATTCAAGAGATGGTTGAACTTTTCGACGTTACTTAAAGACATGTCACTATCAATGATGCTTGAAAACAAACCAATGAAATTTTTGAATTCAGAATAATTCCCACCAAACTTGGGCAATTTCATCTTGGGCAGGTTCCTTGTATGTGACATGGTGGTATTTAGAACTGATTCGTTCAAACAAGTAGGCGGATTTGGTCTTTTAATAGCCATTAACAACGCTTTAGTTGACACGCACAATTCTTGCAAAGAGAATGCGCGATCTATGTAGCCATCTAATATATTTAAGCGACATTCCAGCTCGAATTGATTGGCCGAGATATTGTTGTTTTGTACTGCTTTCGCAGTTCTGTCAATATCCCGTTTGACTGCGTTTAACTTCCTCAGAAGCACACCTGAATCGTCTTCTTCGACGATAGAAGTATTGCTACCGAAACCACCACGACGTTTTCCAGTCATTGTGAAGCTGCTTTATAATTTTTTTTATTAAACAGTAGAATCCACTCAAGAATCACTCAACCTTTATTAGGCTCTGTTAAACGATTAGAACAGCGCAGCGCAGCGGTCAGAAACTATTGCCGTTTCTTCTTTGCTTGTCGGCTCCTCTTTGAGGTGTCGTTGACCACAAGTACAGTGATCACTCAAATTAAACAATATATGTAAATTGAATATATATATGAAGGTATACATACATACATATAACGGGCCTTTCTCTCTGTTAAATACTTTATTAACAGGCCGTTTTATTGTTGGTAATTCTATTGGTCACTTTAATTTACCTGTGGCATTTGTTGAGGGTAATTTGAACAACGATGCATGTCCATACCAACTAGGAATACCAAAGATCAGCACCAAGACTTTGCGACGATGCGACGGTCCAGCGGTCCAATGACGAGTAGGAACAGCAACAACAACGAGCGAGGGATGATATCCAATGGAGATATCCAACAAAGCGCCAAGTATGATCCAGTCCAACTTCTATCCAGTACGAGATCCAGAGTCCACCCGGGGGCGCCAAAATGTTTGGTGCAAATCAAAATGTTGCACTTAAACACTGTTTGTGCCGTTAAGCACAGATGATTTCAATATTTCGGGACGCGGGAACCGGACAGACCGACAGAAAAACTTGTGCGCTTTTTCGACTTCAGAAAAAGAGTGTTTTATTTTAGCAGCGTCGCCCTCTTCATGAGCGGCCGCTGCCAGCATGAGCTCCGTTGGTATAAGAGAAAATAACATTTCAGCATAACATTTCTATTCTCTTTCTATTACTATGACTAACACTATAGGCAACGTAATTGCCTCAACACTATTCAACATATCTATAAATTCTTCATGTTTTCCCCCGATATGGAAGGAGTCTTTTATAATTCCTCTCCATAAGAAAGGTAGCAAGTCTGACCCAATGAACTATAGAGGTATATGTAAGTTATCCGCTATGCCTAAAGTGTTTGAGAAAATTTTAACTCCGCACCTGCAGCACCTATGCAGATCACTTATATTTCCATCTCAACATGGATTTATAAGGCGGAGATCAACCACTACAAATTTATTGGAGTTTACCTCCTTTATAATAAAAGGCTTTCAAGGTAATTTGCAGACGGATGTTGTTTGCACCGATTTTAGTAAAGCGTTCGATTCTGTAAACCATTCCTTCCTAGCACAAAAGCTCGACCTTCTAGGGTTTCCGCCCAATCTCCTGAGATGGATCTCTAGCTACCTTTGTTCTAGGTCTCAAAGAGTCCTTTTCAAAAACTCCCTGTCCTCTCCAGTTATGGTGACTTCGGGTGTACCTCAGGGCAGCCATCTAGGCCCCTTACTCTTTACACTCTTTATAAATGACCTACCTTCCGTATTAACATACTCTCGAGTACTTATGTATACGGATGATGTTAAGCTCTGTGTCCAGGACGTAAGGACATTTCTTTCCAATCCAGGTTGCAATCCGATCTCGATAGATTTCAGTCTTGGTGTTGTGCAAATTTATTAAACCTTAATGCTTCAAAATGTAAAGTAATGACTTTTCATCGCTCCAGCGCCTTTCTGGTTCCTTACACCCTTTGTGGTGGTTCTCTTGAGAGAATTACCCGGGTTGATGATCTTGGTGTTCTATTAGATCCCAAGTTAAAGTTTTCAGAACACATTTCCACCATGGTGAATAAGGCCATGGGCGTTCTTGGGTTTATGAAGAAGTGGTCAAAGGAATTTGACGACCCCTATATAACAAAGACTCTCTACACCTCTCTGGTTCGTCCGATTTTAGAATACGGCTCTTGTGTATGGTGCCCTCAGTACAACGTACATCAGGACCATATAGAATCAGTTCAGAAATACTTTTTACTTTTTGCTCTTCGTGGCCTCAACTGAGATGCGAGTGTGAGACTGCCGTCTTACTCTAATAGATTGCTTTTAATAAACCTTCCAACCTTAGCTAATCGTAGGAAAATGCTTGGTGTGATTTTTGTGCACAACTTGATCAAGGGTGACGTAGATAGCCCTGACCTGTTGAGCCGCATAAACTTCACGATCCCTTTTAGAAACACTAGGAATTATACCTTATACCGTTGTTTCTTCCGCTTTGTAGATCGAACTATTCCTTGCATGAACCATTTAGGGTCCTATGCTCAGACTATAACATCATCAAACATCGTTCGTTTCTCTTTGTAGTAGTCAGACGTGTTTTTGTTTTGCGCTCCGCTTACTCTCTTCCTATTTTGCTTAAAAAGCCGGTGTTTTATGAAAATAACCCCTAAAAAATTCATAAATTAACAACCTCCTATATCATCTATTTCTTGATCGCGAGTGCATGCCTGTTTGCTGTGAAAAACATAATTTAAATTATTATTTTTGCATCGCCTGACAGCGTGATTTTGTTTGTGCTTTTCGTAAGTACACGCAGTATCATATTTAGCCGCTCTCACCTATTAGTTTTGCTGATTTATCACTCTCTCCCTATCACCCACACTTAAATAACTGTTCTTCCTCTCTCGCTCTCGATATTTTCTGTGCAGTAGCGCTCTCTCTCTCTCAAGTGTAGCTGCGGTAACCGCTCTCATTCTTACTTATTCCTCTCTTGGCGTTTATTTTGGCACACTGGTCTGATATCAGTTTTTTTTTGAAAGAAAAAATAATAAAATAAATTTTACATTTTAAAATGGAATTCTCTGTGGTCTGTGTTAAGAAAACCTGCAAGAAGCAGATCACCCATGACCAGCCGAGTATCCCCTGCTGGCTCTGCGATAGCGTAGTGCACGCTAAATGCGCCGGGATCACCGGTCTCGTGGGTGATGCCATGTGTCCGCTGCTTCCGTAAAGCCGAGTTTACGAAGCTTAATAACCTCATTAGGGATTTTGATTGGTCCGCTTTATATTTGTGCAGTGATGTTACGACAGGCACAAACATTTTCTATGATGCACTGGACTCACTTTTTGTCTCTTGTGTCCCACTTTCCTGTCCGATTAGATCAAGAAAACCCCCTTGGTTTACCAAGGAGCTATCTCATCTAAAAAACTTAAAATCAAGACTTTATAAAAAATTTCAAGAAGTTGGCTCTCCTTCTTCTCTCTCTCATTATGTAATAGCTCGGTCAAACTTTTCAGTTCTTAACGCTCAATGCTATCAGAATTACCTATCTCGATGCAGGATAAGTTTTTCTAAGGACCCCAAACAGTTCTACAGCTTTGTAAACAGTAAGCGTAGAACGTCCGCACACCCATCCTCGCTATCTTTCCGTAATACGTCGGCAGATAATGATCAGGCAATTGCCGATCTTTTTGCCCGTTTTTTCCAAACTACCTATTCGCAGGACGTTTACTCTGGTCAGCCGTATCCATACGGTTTACCGAAGTCGAACGGCATTTTCAGTCCTTTGCTAAATGAAAGCTCATTGCTTCATGATCTACGAACAGTAAGGCCGTTGTTCTCACCGGGTCTGGACGGAGTTCCCGGCTGTGTACTCAGGTACTGTGCCGAGTCTCTGTGTGGGCCGTTGCTTAAACTGTTCAACCTATCTATAACTTCTTCATGCTTTCCCCCGATATGGAAGGAGTCGTTTATAATTCCTCTCCATAAGAAAGGTAGCAAGTCTGACGCAATGAACTATAGAGGTAAATCTAAGTTATCCGCTATTCCTAAAGTGTTTGAGAAAATTTTAACTCCGCACCTGCAGCACCTATGCAGATCACTTATATTTCCATCTCAACATGGATTTATAAGGCGGAGATCAACCACTACAAATTTATTGGAGTTTACCTCCTTTATAATAAAAGGCTTTCAAGGTAATTTGCAGACGGATGTTGTTTACACCGATTTTAGTAAAGCGTTCGATTCTGTAAACCATTCCCTCCTAGCACAAAAGCTCGACCTTCTAGGGTTCCCGCCCAATCTCCTGAGATGGGTCTCTAGCTACCTGTGTTCTAGGTCTCAAAGAGTCCTTTTCAAAAACTCCCTGTCCTCTCCAGTTATGGTGACTTCGGGTGTACCTCAGGGCAGCCATCTAGGCCCCTTACTCTTTACTCTCTTCATAAATGACCTACCTTCTGTATTAACATACTCTCGAGTACTAATGTATGCGGATGATGTTAAGCTCTGTGTCCAGTATAAGGACATTTCTTTCCAATCCAGGTTGCAATCCGATCTCGATAGATTTCAGTCTTGGTGTTGTGCAAATTTATTAAACCTTAACGCTTCAAAATGTAAAGTAATGACTTTTCATCGCTCCAGCGCCTTTCTGGTTCCTTACACCCTTTGTGGTGGTTCTCTTGAGAGAATTACCCGGGTTGATGATCTTGGTGTTCTATTAGATCCCAAGTTAAAGTTTTCAGAACACATTTCCACCATGGTGAATAAGGCCATGGGCGTGCTTGGGTTTATAAAGAGGTGGTCAAAGGAATTTGACGACCCCTATATAACAAAGACTCTCTACACCTCTCTGGTTCGTCCGATTTTAGAATACGGCTCTTGTGTATGGTGCCCTCAGTACAACGTACACCAAGACCGTATAGAATCAGTTCAGAAAAACTTTTTACTTTTTGCTCTTCGCGGCCTCAGCTGGGATACAGGTGTGAGACTGCCGTCTTACTCTAATAGATTGCTCTTAATAAACCTTCCAACCTTAGCTAATCGTAGGAAAATGCTTGGCGTGATTTTTGTGCACAACTTGATCAAGGGTGACGTAGATAGCCCTGACCTGTTGAGCCGCATAAACTTCACGATTCCTATTAGAAGCACTAGGAACTATACACCGTTGTTTCTTCCGCTTTGTAGATCGAATTACTCCTTGCATGAACCATTTAGGGTCCTATGCTCGGATTATAATTCCCTCTTCCATATTATATCTACAACTAACTCCCTTCCTAGTCTTAAATTACTGATACTCCTACATCTTTCCCGTAATTAGTAATTACTTTTCTTCTTTAGTTAGATTAGTTCTACTTTTCCTCGAACACCAGTCTAACACCTATCTTTCCTGTATGTCCGCGATCGGTTCGGTTTACGAGTTGCGCGTCATGCGGTAGCGCCCCTCGGTCGGTTGGGCGGGAGGTGGGCTGCGTTCTTGCCTGGGATCCGCGCGTAACAGCCATCGGCTGGTGTCGCTTGGGCCACTTGATGGTGCAGTCATTGCATATCAACGTCCTAGAAAAAAAAATATAATTCCCTCTACCATATTATATCTACCACTAACTCCCTTCCTAGTCTTAAATTACTGATACTCTTACATCTTTCCCGTAATTAGTAATTACTTCATTTCTTTAGTTAGATTAGTTCTACTTTTCCTCGAACACTAGTCTAACACCTATCTTTCCTGCATGTCCGCGATCGGTTCGGTTAACGAGTCGCGCGTTAAGCGGCAGCGCCCCTCGGTCGGTTGGGCGGGAGGTGGGATGCTTTCTTGCCTGGGATCCGCGCGTAACAGCCATCGGCTGGTGTCGCTTGGGCCACTTGATGGTGGAGTCATTGTATATCAACGTCCTAAAGTAAAAAAAAAAAAACATACATATATTCTGACTGAATACCGGGTATAAAGTAGAGCCGCGGCCTTTGCCGCGGCTCACAACGTTCCCCCTCGTTAGTTTTAGAGTGAACACCTTGAGCAAGCTAGAAACCTAATTTAGTACTACCAGTATGGTAGTAGGCCAAAAAAAAGGATCTTGAAATATGTATGTACCTGCCACGAGACAGACGCGTTCTCGCTAAATTGAATAAAATCGTTTTTATACCCGGTACTCGAAGAGTATAGGGGTATATTAGATTTGTGGGTATAACGGTTGTGTGTAACGCCCAGAAGGAAGCATTTCCGACCCCATACAGTATATTTATTCTTGATCAGCATCAATAGCCGAGTCGATATAGCTATTTCTGTCTGTCCGTCCGTCCGTCTGTCCGTCTTCTTTTGCGCATATATCTCAGAGACTATAAAAGCTAGAGCAACCAAATTTTGTATCTACTTTCCTGTGTGATCACACTACTCCAAATGTGTTGCAAAATCTCGCCCCGCCCGTTTCCGCTTCCACAAAGAACGAAAATCTGTGAATTCCACAATTTTTAAGATAAGAGAAAATCAAAAACGCATAATGATGGAAAATAGCCGTATCTACCAGATTGCCAAATTTGGATCAGGTCGAACTACTATTATAGCCAGAAGGAACAAATTAAATTTCAGTCATTACGCAACGCCTGCCAAGCGCTTACTCATTCCCTCTCTCTCTCTCGCACACATAGTTACACGTCTCGTATGAGTAGTTATACATGTCATGTAGAAATGTAGAAGCTGATGTAAAAAGTATATGTAAACAAAATTGGAAACAGATAACTTTTAATATATAAAAACCTAGCATAGGATTCGACATAATTTTTTGAAATTTAATTCGTCCCTTTTGCGAACATATAATAAATTACATAAATTGTTAGATCACGAAACTCACTTTAACACCATCTGTTCTGCCAAATTTTGGCCGGAGCATTTAGTGGTGAAGGAGTTTAAGGCAAAGAAAAAGACTAGGCCCCCAATAACTCTGCCAACTAATCAGACCAGTGCTCCTTCGTCATCTTCCCGCTCTACCTCCACCCGTCCAAAAAACTAACAAACTCTCTTTTAGTGACCTATCAGAATGTTCGAGGCTTGCGTAGTAAGCTCAGCATTCTTTTCCAGGATAGTGCCGCATTTGCATCCCACGTTATTGTGTTTACCGAAACCTGGTTAAAGCCGGACATTCTTAGTTCCGAAGTTTTGGCAGGTCGGTACACAACTTATAGAAAGGATCGTTCGTCCCGACGTGCAGGAGGGGTTCTGATTGCTGTGGACTCAAACTTCACGTCGGAACTTTTCACAGTCCAGTTCCAGCAGGAACTGGAATTTCTGTGTGTAAGACTGATTCTTTCCGCTTTCTCAGTTTTTATAACTTGTTCGTATATTCCACCTTCTTCGGATGTCGCAATTTACGAGCAGCATTTGTCCGCCTTAACCGCTATTTCTTCCTCGCTATCTGACAAAGATCACATGATAGTTCTTGGTGACTTCAACTTGCCAGGAATTGTTTGGTCTTCGGCAAATGAGTCTAATAGCCTGGTACCCATGGCACGTCATGACTTTGTTGACGGCTTGATTGACCTGTCTCTGTCTCAAGTTAACCATGTTAAAAACTCCTTGGGTCGATTTCTTGATCTGTGCTTTGTAACGGATCCGACCTTAGCGTTGTTAACTCGAGTCCCCCGCTCTCTATACCTGAAGATGCCTACCATCCTACTTTCGAAGTGTCGCTCGACCTAGGACGAACTGTACTGGATCGGTCGGGTAGACTACCCCAATGTGTCCGCTGCTTCCGTAAAGCCGAGTTTACGAAGCTTAATAACCTCATTAGGGATTTTGATTGGTCCGCTTTATATTTGTGCAGTGATGTTACGACAGGCACAAACATTTTCTATGATACACTGGACTCATTTTTTGTCTCTTGTGTCCCACTTTCCTGTCCGATTAGATCAAGAAAACCCCCTTGGTTTACCAAGGAGCTATCTCATCTAAAAAACTTAAAATCAAGACTTTATAAAAAATTTCAAAAAGTTGGCTCTCCTTCTTCTCTTTCTCATTATGTAATAGCTCGGTCAAATTTTTCAGTTCTTAACGCTCAATGCTATCAGAATTACCTATCTCGATGCAGGATACGTTTTTGTAAGGACCCCAAACAGTTTTACAGCTTCGTAAAAAGTAAGCGTAGAACGTCCGCAAACCCCTCCTCTCTATCCTTCCTTAATACGTCGGCAGATAATGATCAGGCAATTGCCGATCTTTTTGCCCGTTTTTTCCAAACTACCTATTCGCAGGACGTTTACTCTGGTCAGCCGTATCCATACAGTTTACCGAAGTCGAACGGCATTTTCAGTCCTTTGCTAAATGAAAGCTCATTGCTTCATGATCTACGAACAGTAAGGCCGGTGTTCTCACCGGGTCCGGACGGAGTTCCCGGCTGTGTACTCAGGTACTGTGCCGAGTCTCTGTGTGGGCCGTTGCTTAAACTGTTCAACCTATCTATAACTTCTTCATGCTTTCCCCCGATATGGAAGGAGTCGTTTATAATTCCTCTCCATAAGAAAGGTAGCAAGTCTGACGCAATGAACTATAGAGGTATATCTAAGTTATCCGCTATTCCTAAAGTGTTTGAGAAAATTTTAACTCCGCACCTGCAGCACCTATGCAGATCACTTATATTTCCATCTCAACATGGATTTATAAGGCGGAGATCAACCACTACAAATTTATTGGAGTTTACCTCCTTTATAATAAAAGGCTTTCAAGGTAATTTGCAGACGGATGTTGTTTACACCGATTTTAGTAAAGCGTTCGATTCTGTAAACCATTCCTTCCTAGCACAAAAGCTCGACCTTCTAGGGTTCCCGCCCAATCTCCTGAGATGGATCTCTAGCTACCTTTGTTCTAGGTCTCAAAGAGTCCTTTTCAAAAACTCCCTGTCCTCTCCAGTTATGGTGACTTCGGGTGTACCTCAGGGCAGCCATCTAGGCCCCTTACTCTTTACACTCTTTATAAATGACCTACCTTCCTTATTAACATACTCTCGAGTACTTATGTATGCGGATGATGTTAAGCTCTGTGTCCAGGACGTAAGGACATTTCTTTCCAATCCAGGTTGCAATCCGATCTCGATAGATTTCAGTCTTGGTGTTGTGCAAATTTATTAAACCTTAACGCTTCAAAATGTAAAGTAATGACTTTTCATCGCTCCAGCGCCTTTCTGGTTCCTTACACCCTTTGTGGTGGTTCTCTTGAGAGAATTACCCGGGTTGATGATCTTGGTGTTCTATTAGATCCCAAGTTAAAGTTTTCAGAACACATTTCCACCATGGTGAATAAGGCCATGGGCGTGCTTGGGTTTATAAAGAAGTGGTCAAAGGAATTTGACGACCCCTATATAACAAAGACTCTCTACACCTCTCTGGTTCGTCCGATTTTAGAATACGGCTCTTGTGTATGGTGCCCTCAGTACAACGTACATCAGGACCGTATAGAATCAGTTCAGAAATACTTTTTACTTTTTGCTCTTCGCGGCCTCAACTGAGATGCGAGTGTGAGACTGCCGTCTTACTCTAATAGATTGCTTTTAATAAACCTTCCAACCTTAGCTAATCGTAGGAAAATGCTTGGTGTGATTTTTGTGCATAACTTGATCAAGGGTGACGTAGATAGCCCTGACCTGTTGAGCCGCATAAACTTCACGATCCCTTTTAGAAACACTAGGAATTATACCTTATACCGTTGTTTCTTCCGCTTTGTAGATCGAACTATTCCTTGCAAGAACCATTTAGGGTCCTATGCTCAGACTATAATTCCCTCTACCATATTATATCTACCACTAACTCCCTTCCTAGTCTTAAATAACTGATACTCTTACATCTTTCCCGTAATTAGTAATTATTTAATTACTTTAGTTAGATTAGTTCTACTTTTCCTCGAACACTAGTCTAACACCTATCTTTCCTGCATGTCCGCGATCGGTTCGGTTAACGAGTCGCGCGTTAAGCGGCAGCACCCCTCGGTCGGTTGGGCGGGAGGTGTGATGCTTTCTTTCCTGGGATCCGCGCGTAACAGCCATCGGCTGGTGTCGCTTGGGCCACTTGATGGTGCAGTCATTGTATATCAACGTCCTAAAGTAAAAAAAAAAAAAACATACATATATTCTGACTGAATACCGGGTATAAAGTAGAGCCGCGGCCTTTGCCGCGGCTCACAACGTTCCCCCTCGTTAGTTTTAGAGTGAACACCTTGAGCAAGCTAGAAACCTAATTTAGTACTACCAGTATGGTAGTAGGCCAAAAAAAAGGATCTTGAAATATGTGTGTACCTGCCACGAGACAGACGCGTTCTCGCTAAATTGAATAAAATCGTTTTTATACCCGGTACTCGAAGAGTATAGGGGTATATTAGATTTGTGGTGATAACGGTTGTGTGTAACGCCCAGAAGGAAGCATTTCCGACCCCATAAAGTATATTTATTCTTGATCAGCATCAATAGCCGAGTCGATATAGCTATGTCTGTCTGTCCGTCCGTCCGTCCGTCTGTCCGTCTTCTTTTGCGCCTATATCTCAGAGACTATAAAAGCTAGAGCAACCAAATTTTGTATCTACTTTCCTGTGTGATCACACTACTCCAAATGTGTTGCAAAATTTCGCCCCGCCCCTTTCCGCCCACACAAAGAACGAAAGTCTGTGGCGTACACACTTTTGAAGATACGAGAAAACTAATCGCAGAATCATAGAGGATGACCATTTCTATCAGAGTGTTGAATCTGGATCAGATCGGATCATTATTATAGCTACAATGAAGAAAACCATTTCGAAAAGCATCGTTCCCTCTCGCTATCTCTCACACGCGACCCCGTCTGCTTTGCCTATTCGTTCAAATGAGCGCCTAGATCTCAGAGACTATAAGAGCTAGAGCAACCAAACTTTCTATCCAAGCTCCTGTGATGTCACTTCAATACAAGTGTATTTCAAAATTTTTACACGCCCCTTACCGCCCCCACAAAGAACGAAAATATGTGGAAACCACAATTTTTAAGATAAGAGAAAATCAAAAACGCATAATGATGAAAAATAGCCGTATCTACCAGATTGCCAAATTTGGATCAGGTCGAACTACTATTATAGCCAGAAGGAACAAATTAAATTTCAGTCGCTACGCAACGCCTGCCAAGCGCTTACTCATTACACGTCTCGTCTGAGTAGTTTTACATGTCATGTAGAAATGTAGAAGCTGATGTAAAAATGATATGTAAACAAAAATGGAAATAGATAATATCTAATATACATATGTACATATAAAGATCTCCCAATGGGATCGACTTAATTTTTTGAAATTTTCTTTTTTGGCCAAAATTAAATTTGTCCATTTTGCGAACATATAATAAATTTCATAAATCGTAAGCTCATATACATAGATATGTTTGTATTTATGTACGTATGTACTGACTGAGTACCGGGTATAAAGTAGTGCCGCGGCCTTTGCCGCGGCTCACTACGTTCCATCTTGTTTTAATATACCCGGTACTCGAAGAGTATAGGGGTATATTAGATTTGTGGTGATAACGGATGTGTGTAACGCCCAGAAGGAAGCGTTTCCGACCCCATAAAGTATATATATTCTTGATCAGCATCAATAGCCGAGTCGATATAGACATGTCTGTCTGTCCGTCCGTCCGTCTTCGTTACTTTTCTTCCTTTATTGTAATATCAGTATACAGTTTATAGAGGGATTTTGGATATGCATAGAAAACTTTTCATCGTAAACATAAAAAAAATTACCTATTGGATACTTAGGTACCTAGGGTTTCTGTATTGTTAGTGTTAGGCATATGCAGTTATTTATTTATTTATTTATTTCATCCTAGCGCGACAAGCATTTTATACTTATAAATTAGGGCGCTAGTCACAAGTGTAATATTAACTTTTGATATTTAAATTACTAACATTAAGAAGTGATTACAATTACAATTACATACATTCGAACTTATATACTATCATTTTAGTAATATAATATAATTTTTTTTTTTTTTTTTTTTTTTTATAATTTTTAGTTTAGTTTTAATTTAGTTCCTAGGAATTTCACTCTTACTCTCCGTTCAACATCTCTCTACTATCACAAATTCAAATTATGTAGTGCGTAGATGATTCCCCAGTGCGATTTTGAACTGCACTCCCCCACTGATTGCCTTGATGGCGTGGGGAAGATGATTCCAAACTCGAACAGCATATACAAAGAACTGTTTCATTGTGCATGTGTACCTGTATTTAAAGCAAATTATATTTTTCGTCCTTCTTGACGTGCTAAACTTAAGTCGTTCATATAAGTAAGATGGCTCTTTGGTATATATAACTTTGTGCAGTAGTACTAAGACCCTAAACTCTATCCAGGATTTAAGTGGCATATCGAAAATTTTTATCATTACGTCCGAAATATGGTCAGTTCTACGTCTGTTATAAATATATCTCGCGATATTATTAAAAGCAACTTGCAGCTTGCGTTGGCTGGCAGAGTTACTGTCACTAAATACTTCTATACCATAGAAAAGAACTGGTGTGATGTACATTTTGGCAATTGTTTGTCTTATTTTCACTGGGAGAAAATCTTTAGTTAGGTATAAATTTCTAAGGATCCCAATAGCTTTTCCGACTGATCTGTTTATGTGATCATCCCATGTCAAAGTTTGGTTAAACATAAAACCTAAGTTGTTTGCACGTTCTACATATTCGATGGGGATGTTTTCAATAGTCAATTTTTGTATTGCATTAGTGTCGAACTTTCTTTTACCTATGACTATACATTTTGACTTATTTGGATTTAATCCTAGCCCATTCATTTTAGCCCACTGACTTACACTTTTCAATTCACTATTACAGACACGAATACAGTCATTAACTCTACTAATAGGACGACTAACAAACATTTGAACATCATCGGCATACATATGAACGTCACAACTTGACAATATACTCGGTAGATCATTTACATACATAGAGAACAGTAATGGCCCTAAAACGGATCCTTGAGGAACACCACGCTTGACACAAAGTAATGACGAGTACATACGATTATTTATTATACATTATCGTATTATTAATACACACAGACTGCATACGAATACTCAAGTACGAAACAATTAGTCTTGTTGCTGCACGCGAAAAATTACATAGACGACTTAGCTTAAAACAAAGAATTTCGTGGTTAACCGTGTCAAAAGCCTTACTATAATCTAGAAGAGTCAGAAACGTTATATTGTCCGAGTCCAATTTTTCTCTTATACGTTCAACTACGTTTATTATTGCTGTTGTACAACTTCTGCCCACTCGAAAACCTGATTGCTTATTTGTCAAAAGTTTTTTAGTTGTCAAGTAATTTGTCATTTGATTAGCCATAAGTCGCTCTAAAATTTTTGACAAGTAGGGTAGAATGGAAATTGGCCTGTATTCATTGACTGATTTTGGAATTGGAAGTATTTTAGCAACTTTCCAAGAATCAGGAAATACGGATTGAGTCAACGCTGTGTTGTATATGTAGGTTATATACGGCAATATGTTAGGTAAAAGCATTTTTATGAATTTCGGATTAATATCATCAATTCCAGTGGCATTTGACTTAATCTTTAACATCGATTCGAGGACATCTGACTCAGTTACACATGAAAAACTAAAACTATTATCACAGGTACCATTATCACAGAAGCAGTGTACATCATCACAGTTACTATAGAGATTTTGAGGCACGCAGTCAACATAGTTAGTTTTAGTCA
Organism: Drosophila athabasca; assembly: GCA_008121215.1. Classification (NCBI taxonomy): domain Eukaryota; kingdom Metazoa; phylum Arthropoda; class Insecta; order Diptera; family Drosophilidae; genus Drosophila; species Drosophila athabasca. The sequence goes on along the minus strand of CM017796.1, from coordinate 24,021,064 downwards.
CTTCAGGTACTTTACAGTCTAAAAAAATTCTATTAAGTTCGTCAGGATCTATATCACAGATGCGCGGAGCAGTGGATTTACCAACACCCAGTTCTTTAATGTATGCCCATTTCTGCTGATTCGATCTCGCTAAGTTAAATTTGTTACAAAAGTATTTTTTTTTCTCTGAGTTGATTAACTGTATCACATTTTTCCTAATTATCTTATATTGTGCAGCATGGTGGGCTGTTCTGTACCGCTTCCATTTTTTAAAAGCGATATCACGTTTGTTAATTAATATTTTAATGTTCGAATTGAACCAGGGATTTCCACGAGGGTTGACCGTTTTTGTCACCAGCGGAATCGATCTGTTATATAGATACGTTATATTATTTTGTAGGACAGTCAGTTGTGAATTAATATTAGCATAGTCATAAATAGAGTCCCAGTCACATGAAATAAAGTCAGCACTTAACAAGGCATAGTCAATGTTTCTAAAATTTCTATAAACTATTCTGCTTTCAGTTAAGTCAGTATGAAAATTATAGGTCAAGAATATTAGGTCGTGTTTCGAAAACATTGGCATTGATAGTTGACTGTAAGTAGAAATTTTATGACAGTCGGTTACAAAAAATAAGTCAAGTAAGGTATCACAGTGATTTGAGAAATGCGTGGGTGCAGACGAATTTACTAACTTTAATCCCATAGATTCTATGTCGTTCGATAATTGCCTTTCTCGCAGGACATTGCTGTTGAAGTCCCCAGCTAATATTACATCTGTATAGGCAAGCGACATGGTAGACAATACGTCAGTTAAATTTTGATATTCTATATATCGATGAGGTCTATACACACAGCCTATTAAAATTTTGGAAGAATGTATTGTGCTTGTGACTTGAACAAATATCCACTCAACTGCACTTTCACTTGGGTGATTACATACAAGTTTAGCATTTAAACGTTTACTTACATATATAGCTACACCTCCAGCATGACTATCTCGATCAGATCGAAACAAATCATAACCAGTACACTCTACTAACAAATTACTAACATGAGACGAAAACCACGTTTCTGACACACATATGACATCAATATTGGACTTGACAAATAGATACCTAAATTCCTCGATTTTCTTAGTTAGGCTTTGGGCATTAATATGGCATACACGCAGACCTTCCCCTTGGTTGCCAAGTATTCTTAGCATTGTATAGCTGCTCGAGCCGGACGACCATTCATTATCATCCATAATCACTGGAATATAAACAAATTAGAGAAGATAATCCAAACACCACTGTTTTAAGAGTACGGGGAGATGATGTAAAGAGAGTGAGATTCCTAACGGAGACTATTACAAGATGAGTAGAAATATTAAACCTAATGAGAAACATAAAGTAGAGGACAAGATGAGTAGAAATATTAAACCTAATGAGAAACATAAAGTAGGGGACAAAAATTAATTCTAGTTATATGCAGTGACTCATATTTCATATTTGTACGTAAACTCGTTTCGGATGCGATTGTTCCCATGGACCTGATCCATGTCCATATTCCCGGCAAAAATAGCTCCCATACTTTGATTTCTATTTTTCTCTGGTTCTGTTTCTGGTTCTGACTTATATCACACTCATTAATATCGTGCATTGCAAATTCAAACAGTTGCATTTCCAACTGGCGCGTTTCCATGTTCAAAGCTGTGATTCTGAGCCGCTGTTTGTTGGAAACTCTTAAAGGTACGTACGTTAGGGTTTCTCTCGGTTAAAGTGCTTTGGCAATTAACAAATTAATACAAAAAGCTAATAACAATTTTAACACGCCACTACACACATAAAGCTGATGACAGACTAACTACAAAAACAACAACAAAATATTACAAAGACTCGAACCTATCTATGGCGCACCTAGCTATTTCATAATACTCGAGAGGCTGGTGTAGCCGCTGTTGGGCTGGACGGGCTCCTGCTCGCGTCTGCAGCAGCCACAACAGCAAATGGTCCTCACAATATCGACAAAGCTGGTCTGGTCAAAGTCATCCAAATCGGTCATGAAGATGCCAGAGCTGATGTCCTCGGCGGTGCGGGTGCCAACAAATGCCTTGAGATCGGTGGTTGGAAAGAAATCCTTGTAATACGCCTTAATCGTATCGTAGGCATCCATAATGACGGCAATAAACAGCGACAGCACCACATAAATGTAGAGCGATATAAACGAATACAGGTAGATCTGACAGAACCACCACAACCATGTGGCTTTGCTTGACAGGGTGGCAAAGGTGGCAAACATATAATCACCATTGATCAGTGCAATCATTAGCGCTTATATTTCAGAGACTTTTAAATCTAGAGCAACCAAATTTTGTATCCAGTCCCCTGTGTTATCACACTACTCTAAATGTATTTCAAAATTTCGCCCCGACACCTTACGCCCACACAAAGAATGAAAATCTGTGGCATACACAATTCTGAAGATAAGAGAAAACTAAATACGCAGAATCATAGAGGATGACCATTTCTATCAGAGTGTTGAATGTGGATCAGATCGGATTATTTATATAGCCACAATGAAGAAAACCATTTCGAAAGTCATCGTTCCTCTCGCTCTCTCTCACACGCGACACCGTCTGCTTTGCGTATTCGTCCAGATGAGCGCCTAGATCTCAGAGACTATAAAAGCTAGAACAACCAAACTTTCTATCCAAACTCCTGTGATATCACTTCAATACAAGTGTATTTCAAAATTTTGACACGCCCCCTTCCGGACGAAAATATGTGGAAACCACAATTTTTAAGATAAATGAAAACCAAAAACGCGTAATGATGGAAAATAGCCGTATCTACCAGATTGCTCAATCTGGATCAGGTCGAACTACTATTATAGCCAGAAGGAACAAATTAAATTTCAGTCGCTACGCAACGCCTACCAAGCGCTTACTCATTCCCTCTCTGTCTAGCACACACTTACACGTCTCGTCTGAGTAGTTTTACATGTCATGTAGAAATGTAGAAGCTGATGTAAAAATTATATGTAAACAAAAATGGAAACAGAAAACTTTTAATATATAAAAATCTAGAATACGGTTCGACCGAATTTTTTGAAATTTTCCATTTAGGCCAAAATTTAATTCGTCCCTTTTGCGAATATATAATAAATTTCATAAATCATAAGATCACATATATTCTGACTGAGTACCGGGTATAAAGAAGAGCCGCGGCCTTTGCCGCGGCTCACAACGTTCCCTCTCGTTTTTTTATTATACCCGGTACTCGAAGAGTATAGGCGTATATTAGATTTGTGGTGATAACGGTTGTGTGTAACGCCCAGAAGGAAGCGTTTCCGACCCCATAAAGTATACATATATGTATGTATATTCTTGATCAGCATCAATAGCCGAGTCGATATAGTCATGTCTGTCTGTCCGTCCGCCCGTCCGTCCGTCTGTCTGTCCGTCTTCATTTGCGCCTAGATCTCAGAGACTATAAAAGCTAGAGCAACCAAATTTTGTATCCAGAATTTGAAGATACGAGAAAACTAAATACGCAGAATCATAGAGGATGACCATTTCTATCAGAGTGTTGAATATGGATCAGACCGGATTATTTATATAGCTACAATGAAGAAAACCATTTCGAACAACGTTCACAACGTTCCCTCTCGTTTTTTTATTATACCCGGTACTCGAAGAGTATAGGCGTATATTAGATTTGTGGTGATAACGGTTGTGTGTAACGCCCAGAAGGAAGCGTTTCCGACCCCATAAAGTATACATATATGTATATATATTCTTGATCAGCATCAATAGCCGAGTCGATATAGCCATGTCTGTCTGTCCGTCCGTCTGTCCGTCCGTCTTCATTTGCGCCTATATCTCATAGACTATTAAAGCTAGAGTAACCAAGTTTTGTATCCAGTCTCCTGTGTTATCACACTACTCTAAATGTATTTCAAAATTTCGCCACGTCCTTTTCCGCCCACACAAAGAACGAAAGTCTGTGGCATACACAATTTTGAAGAAACGAGAAAACTGAATACGCAGAATCATAGAGGATGACCATTTCTATAAGAGTGTTGAATCTAGATCAGATCGGATCATTATTATAGCTACAATGAATAAAACCATTTCGAAAGTCATCGTTCCCTCTCGCTCTCTCTCACACACGACCCTGGCTGTTTTGCCTATTCGTCCAAATGAGCGCCTAGAACTCAGAGACTATAAGAGCTAAAGCAACCAAACTTTCTATCCAAGCTCCAGTGATGTCACTTCAATACAAGTGTATTCCAAAATTTTGACACGCCCCTTACCGCCCCCACAAAGAACGAAAATATGTGGAAACCACAATTTTTAAGATAAGAGAAAATCAAAAACGCATAATGATGAAAAATAGCCGTATCTACCAGATTGCCAAATTTGGATCAGGTCGAACTACTATTATAGACAGAAGGAACAAATTAAATTTCAGTCGCTACGCAACGCCTGCCAAGCGCTTACTCATTACACGTCTCGTCTGAGTAGGTTTACATGTCATGTAGAAATGTAGAAGCTGATGTAAAAATGATATGTAAACAAAAATGGAAATAGATAATATCTAATATACATATGTACATATAAAGATCTCCCAATGGGATCGACTTAATTTTTTGAAATTTTCTTTTTTGGCCAAAATTAAATTTGTCCATTTTGCGAACATATAATAAATTTCATAAATCGTAAGCTCATATACATAGATATGTTTGTATTTATGTACGTATGTACTGACTGAGTACCGGGTATAAAGTAGTGCCGCGGCCTTTGCCGCGGCTCACTACGTTCCCTCTTGTTTTAATATACCCGGTACTCGAAGAGTATAGGGGTATATTAGATTTGTGGTGATAACGGATGTGTGTAACGCCCAGAAGGAAGCGTTTCCGACCCCATAAAGTACATATATTCTTGATCAGCATCAATAGCCGAGTCGATATAGACATGTCTGTCTGTCCGTCCGTCCGTCTTCGTTACTTTTCTTCCTTTATTGTAATAGTATACAGTTTATAGAGGGATTTTGGATATGCATAGAAAACTTTTCATCGTAAACATAAAAAACGAGGGGGAACGTTGTGAGCCGCGGCAAAGGCCGCGGCTCTACCTTATACCCGGTACTCAGTCAATATACACATATGTACATATGTACATACATATATGAGCTTGCGATTTATGCAATTTATTATATGTTCGCAAAGGGACAAATTAAATTTTGGGCAAAAAATAATATTTCAAAAAATGAAGTCAAATCATTTTTGGAATATTATACATGTTTTTAATTTTGTTTGTATGTGCTTTTTACATCTGCTTCTAAATTTCTACATGATATGTATTACTACATATTTGAGACGTACAAGTGTTTGCGACAGAGAGAGAGGAAATGAGTCAGCGCTTGGCAGGCGTTGCGTAGCCACTGAAATTTAATTTGTTTCTTCTGGCCATAATATTAATCCGACCTGATCCATATTCGGCAATCTGGTAGATATGGTAATTTTCCATGATTCTGCGTTTTTGGTTTTCATTTATCTTAAAAATTGTGGATTCCACAGATTTTCGTTCTTTGTGGGGGCGGAAAGGGGCGTGTCAAAATTTTGAAATACACTTGTGCTGGTTCGATATCACAGGAGCTTGGATAGAAAGTTTGGTTACTCTAGCTCTTATAGTCTCTGAGATCTAGGCGCTCATTTAGACGAATAGGCAAAACAGACAGGGTCGCGTGTGAGAGAGAGCGAGAGGGAATGATGACTTTCGAAATGGTTTTCTTCATTGTAGCTATAATAATGATCCGATCTGATCCAGATTCAACACTCTGATAGAAATGGTCATTCTCTATGATTCTGCGTATTTAGTTTTCTTGTTTCTTCAAAATTGTGCATGCCACAGACTTTGGAGTAGTGTGATCACAGAGGAGACTGGATACAAAACTTGGTTGCTCTAGCTTTAATAGTCTCTGAGATATAGACGCAAATGAAGACGGACGGACGGACAGACGGACGGACGGACGGACGGACGGACAGACAGACATGGCTATATCGACTCGGCTATTGATGCTGATCAAGAATATATATACTTTATGGGGTCGGAAACGCTTCCTTCTGGGCGTTACACACAACCGTTATCCCCACAAATCTAATATACCCTTAAACTCTTCGAGTACCGGGTATAAAAATTACCTATTGGATACTTAGGTACCTAGGGTTTCTGTATTGTTAGTGTTAGGCATATGCAGTTATATGCAGTGACTCATATTTCATATTTGTACGTAAACTCGTTTCGGATGCGATTGTTCCCATGGACTTGATCCATGTCCATATTACCGGCAAAAAAAACTCCCATACTTTGATTTCTATTTTTCTCTGGTTCTGTTTCTGGTTCTGACTTATATCACACTCATTAATATCGTGCATTGCAAATTCAAACAGTTGCATTTCCAACTGGCGCGTTTCCATGTTCAAAGCTGTGATTCTGAGCCGCTGTTTGTTGGAAACTCTTAAAGGTACGGACGTTAGGGTTTCTCTCGGTTAAAGTGCTTTGGCAATTAACAAATTAATACAAAAAGCTAATAACAATTTTAACACGCCACTACACACATAAAGCTGATGACAGACTAACTACAAAAACAACAACAAAATATTACAAAGACTCGAACCTATCTATGGCGCACCCAGTTATTTCATAATACTCGAGAGGCTGGTGTAGCCGCTGTTGGGCTGGACGGGCTCCTGCTCGCGTCTGCAGCAGCCACAACAGCAAATGGTCCTCACAATATCGACAAAGCTGGTCTGGTCAAAGTCATCCAAATCGGTCATGAAGATGCCAGAGCTGATGTCCTCGGCGGTGCGGGTGCCAACAAATGCCTTGAGATCGGTGGTTGGAAAGAAATCCTTGTAATACGCCTTAATCGTATCGTAGGCATCCATAATGACGGCAATAAACAGCGACAGCACCACATAAATGTAGAGCGATATAAACGAATACAGGTAGATCTGACAGAACCACCACAACCATGTGGCTTTGCTTGACAGGGTGGCAAAGGTGGCAAACATATAATCACCATTGATCAGTGCAATCATTAGCGCTTATATTTCAGAGACTTTTAAATCTAGAGCAACCAAATTTTGTATCCAGTCCCCTGTGTTATCACACTACTCTAAATGTATTTCAAAATTTCGCCCCGACCCCTTACGCCCACACAAAGAATGAAAATCTGTGGAATACACAATTCTGAAGATAAGAGAAAACTAAATACGCAGAATCATAGAGGATGACCATTTCTATCAGAGTGTTGAATGTGGATCAGATCGGATTATTTATATAGCCACAATGAAGAAAACCATTTCGAAAGTCATCGTTCCCTCTCGCTCTCTCTCACACGCGACACCGTCTGCTTTGCGTATTCGTCCAGATGAGCGCCTAGATCTCAGAGACTATAAAAGCTAGAACAACCAAACTTTCTATCCAAACTCCTGTGATATCACTTCAATACAAGTGTATTTCAAAATTTTGACACGCCCCCTTCCGGACGAAAATATGTGGAAACCACAATTTTTAAGATAAATGAAAACCAAAAACGCGTAATGATGGAAAATAGCCGTATCTACCAGATTGCTCAATCTGGTTCAGGTCGAACTACTATTATAGCCAGAAGGAACAAATTAAATTTCAGTCGCTACGCAACGCCTACCAAGCGCTTACTCATTCCCTCTCTGTCTAGCACACACTTACACGTCTCGTCTGAGTAGTTTTACATGTCATGTAGAAATGTAGAAGCTGATGTAAAAATTATATGTAAACAAAAATGGAAACAGAAAACTTTTAATATATAAAAATCTAGAATACGGTTCGACCGAATTTTTTGAAATTTTCCATTTAGGCCAAAATTTAATTCGTCCCTTTTGCGAATATATAATAAATTTCATAAATCATAAGATCACATATATTCTGACTGAGTACCGGGTATAAAGAAGAGCCGCGGCCTTTGCCGCGGCTCACAACGTTCCCTCTCGTTTTTTTATTATACCCGGTATTCGAAGAGTATAGGGGTATATTAGATTTGTGGTGATAACGGTTGTGTGTAACGCCCAGAAGGAAGCGTTTCCGACCCCATAAAGTATACATATATGTATGTATATTCTTGATCAGCATCAATAGCCGAGTCGATATAGTCATGTCTGTCTGTCCGTCCGCCCGTCCGTCCGTCTGTCTGTCCGTCTTCATTTGCGCCTAGATCTCAGAGACTATAAAAGCTAGAGCAACCAAATTTTGTATCCAGAATTTGAAGATACGAGAAAACTAAATACGCAGAATCATAGAGGATGACCATTTCTATCAGAGTGTTGAATATGGATCAGACCGGATTATTTATATAGCCACAATGAAGAAAACCATTTCGAACAACGTTCACAACGTTCCCTCTCGTTATACCCGGTACTCGAAGAGTATAGGGGTATATTAGATTTGTGGGGATAACGGTTGTGTGTAACGCCCAGAAGGAAGCGTTTCCGACCCCATAAAGTATATATATTCTTGATCAGCATCAATAGCTGAGTCGATATAGCCATGTCTGTCTGTCCGTCCGTCTGTCCGTCCGTCCGTCCGTCCGTCTGTCCGTCTTCATTTGCGCCTATATCTCAGAGACCATTTAAGCTAGAGCAACCAAGTTTTGTATCCAGTCTCCTGTGTGATCACACTACTCCAAATGTGTTGCAAAATTTCGCCCCGCCCCTTTCCGCCCGCACAAAGAACGAAAGTCTGTGGCGTACACAATGTTGAAGATACGAGAAAACTAAAAACGCAGAATCATAGAGAATGACCATTTCTATCAGAGTGTTTAATCTGGATCAGATCGGATTATTATTATAGCTACAATGAAGAAAACCATTTCGAAAGTCATCGTTCCCTCTCGCTCTCTCTCACACGCCACACTGTCTGCTTTGCTTATTCGTTTAAATGAGCGCCTAGATCTCAGAGACTATAAGAGCTAGAGCAACCAAACTTTCTATCCAAGCTCCTGTGATATCAATTCAGCACAAGTTTATTTCAAAATTTTGCCACGCCCCCTCCCGCCCCCACAAAAAACGAAAATCTGTGGAATCCACAATTTTTAATATAAAAGAAAACCAAAAACGCTGAATCATGGGAAATTACTGTATCTATCAGATTGCCAAATTTGGATCAGGTCGAACTACTATTATAGCCAGAAGGAACAAATTAAATTTCAGTGGCTACGCAACGCCTGCCAAGCGCTGACTCATTCCCTCTCTCTCTCGCAAACACTTCCACGTCTGAAATATGTAGTTATACATGTCATGTAGAAATGTAGAAGCAGATGTAAAAATCATAGTTAAACAAAAATGGAAACATGTATGTATAAAAATTCCAAAAATGGTTTGACTTCATTTTTTATATTTTAAATATTATTTTTTTCCCAAAAATTAATTCGTTCCTTTTGAGAACATATAATAAATTTCATAAATCGTAGGCTCATAAATGTAAGTATGTACATATATACTGACTGAGTACCGGGTATAAGGTAGAGCCGCGGCCTTTGCCGCGGCTCACAACGTTCCCCCTCGTTTTTTTATTATACCCGGTACTCGAAGAGTATAGGGGTATATTAGATTTGTGGGTATAACGGTTGTGTGTAACGTCCAGAAGGAAGCGTTTCCGACCCCATAAAGTATATATATTCTTGATCAGCATCAATAGCCGAGTCGATATAGCCATGTCTGTCTGTCCGTCCGTCTGTCCGTCCGTCTTCATTTGCGCCTATATCTCATAGACTATTAAAGCTAGAGTAACCAAGTTTTGTACCTAGACTTTCGGGATATCACACTGTTACAAGTGTATTCCAAAATTTCGCCCCGCCCATTTCCGCTCACACAAAGTACGAAAATCTGTGGCATACACAATTCTGAAGATACGAGAAAACTGAATACGCAGAATCATAGAGGATGACCATTTCTATCAGAGTGTTGAATATGGATCAGACCGGATTATTTATATAGCCACAATGAAGAAAACCATTTCGAACAACGTTCACAACGTTCCCTCTCGTTATACCCGGTACTCGAAGAGTATAGGGGTATATTAGATTTGTGGGTATAACGGTTGTGTGTAACGTCCAGAAGGAAGCGTTTCCGACCCCACAAAGTATATATATTCTTGATCAGCATCAATAGCCGAGTCGATTAAGCCATGTCTGTCCGTCTGTCCGTCTTCTTTTGCGCATATATCTCATAGACTATAAAAGCTAGAGCAACCAAATTTTGTATCTATTTTCCTGTGTGATCACACTACTCCAAATGTGTTGCAAAATCTCGCCCCGCCCGTTTCCGCCCCCACAAAGAACGAAAATCTGTGAATTCCACAATTTTTAAGATAAGAGAAAATCAAAAACGCGTAATGATGGAAAATAGCCGTATCTACCAGATTGCCAAATTTGGATCAGGTCGAACTACTATTATAGCCAGAAGGAACAAATTAAATTTCAGTCATTACGCAACGCCTGCCAAGTGCTTACTCATTCCCTCTCTCTCTCTCGCACACACTTCCACGTCTCGTATGAGTAGTTCTACATGTACATGTAGAAATGTAGAGGCTGATGTAAAAATTATATGAAAAGAAAAATGGAAACAGATAACTTTTAATATATAAAAATCTTGCATAGGGCTCGACATAATTTTTTGAAATGTTCCATTTTGGAAGAAATTGAATTCGTCCCTTTTGCGAACATATTATAAATTACATAAATCGTAAGATCACATACATATAGTCTGACTGAGTACCGGGTATAAAGTAGAGCCGCGGCTCACAACGTTCCCTCTCGTTTTTTCTAGGTTTAGTTTTTTTTTTAAATTTTATATTTTTTCTCAGAGGTAGTGCTTCTATTTTTCACATAACTGAAGTTTCCTATAACTAGTTGTATTGAACTTTGCAGTTTTGAAAATCTGACAAATGCTGTGATGATACTGAAATAATTGAAGACAGTTTTTAAAACGCAAAACAGACAACGCAACCAAAAATGCGGTTGGTCCAGTCCCATATGTTACGGTGCTGAATTGATACATTGGTACATTCAGAGGGGTCTCTTCTCCACTGAGCTGACATTTTTTATCAGCTTCATCTACCAAGACTTAGCAATACATATTCTTGATATCGGCTGACAAGGAGTACCGTGTAGTCCGAACCGGAGATATGTCGAATACAGTTCATTCTGTATCGTGAGAATGACCATCAATGTACGATACAAAGACACCTAGGAGGACGTCTTACAATACGCATCGAAGACGACGCGGAACTTCGATGAACTCTGGGGCGTCAAAATGCACTGATGAGGAATAAAATAATGTGGAATTTTAGGGTTGTGTTGTCTACGGGAGACATGTGACCTAAGGAGAGGTACTCTTACATGAATTCCAAGTACATTTTCTGCAACTCAAGGACACTGGACAATATTTTTGTACAACCGCCGTTTACCAAGCTCAAAGGAGTTACCCAAAATACTGGGATCTTATTTAAATGACAGTTTTACTTCAAGGCAAGACCTGAGTAGTCTGGACCTAGTTGGATCATCAAATAAGAGTTTGAAAAGTGTTTCGGGAGCTATTAACATATCTATTATCTGAGCCTTGAAGCAATGTGGAAACGGTGAGTTTTTTTAATTTGCCTGTCAGCCTTGTTAAGAGATTCATTCACCAATACCCAGCAAGTTAATACATGACTTCTCTCTACGGATTCTTTAATGATAAAGATCGTTTTTGAACCATTTTCAAGCAGCGCTCGTTCTAAAACATATTCGCCATTAGGACGCTTATGATTAACGTAGCCAGAATAACTCTACAGATAGCTGTCGCATGGAGGCATGAAAAGATGAAGGGTGATGAAAAGATGATAGAGGTGTATCGGGGAGAAACGTGCTGGCGCGGGGAGGTTCCCCGCCGGCGACGCGAGCAAGTGTAGGATTTATTCGCTTAATTAAATTTTAATCTTAGTCTTTTAGCTAAAAGGGGAAAGAAAATAAGGAAAATGAAACATGTTTTGTCCTGTGCTGGCTAGAGATACTCCTTTAAATGGAGAAGATACTCCTTTGCACTCGTTTGCTTACAACGCAGCTGAACACATGCAGTTTCCATCGCAAAATTCCATGAGTTAGTCTACGAATTGCTTTCCTATTCTGCGGATTTAACCCCTATTTCTTGGCTCGGCGAAAAAAATTCTGATTCCAACGAAGTCATCTCACAAACAAATGACTTTTTTTAGGACCTCGACGAATCCTAGTTTTTGGAAGGAATACAGAAATTAGCGAAACGTTAGACAAGTTGGACAACTAACAGTGGATATGTTGAAAAATAAAATGATTTTTTATCCCAAAAACCTGTGTTTTATTCATAAAATCACGGACCTATTGAACAGCCCTCGTATGTTTAATAGTAACCAGAAATTTGTAGTTAGTAAGTTACATATCAGGTTACACATCGAAAAAATACTTTTTAAAAACACGATAGTACCAAAAAAAAAAACAGATTTACGCTAAAAGATTTTACTATATAAAAATTGAAGTTTAACTACCTTAAAAATGCTGACCTTGTGAAATATTTTTATTTTAAATAATAAATCACAATGTCACTGTCTTTGGCAGCGTCATCTTTTGAGATGTAGACTTTCAAACAAACTTTTGGAATGGTTTATTATTTTCTTCGAATTGCAAGGGTATCTCGTTGGCATGCCAAATTAAGGCTTATTATTATATGTTTATTTATACATATATGATTTTAAAATAAATAATGATTGTTTTTTTTTGGCAGATTTGCGATTTTAATTGTATAGCAACAGATCACCATTTATTTGAACATCGGAATTTAGCAAATTCAACTGGCGTCGAAGATCTTTCTTCTCAAAATGACAGTCTACCTTTGGTTGTAGTTAATGATGTATGCGATAAAGTCTCTGTAAAAGGTGAAGACAACGAAGTTCTGTTTAAACTGATTAGTGATTTGGAGCTTATGAAACGAGAATTATTAACTGAGCAGAAACGTTGCGTTGAATTGGAGGAGCAATTGGTGGCCATAAGTAAGTACTAAACATCTTTCAAGTTTTACTTGTTTGCTCTCAATAATGAAGATAAATCGATTTGTATCTTAGATATAACATTTTTTTTAAGAATTCACATGTAGTAAATCTTAAGGTAATATGTTAGCACGGTTTTGATCCTCCGCTTGCCTGAATAACCGCTATTATCCTTGACGGCATGGAATCAACAAGGGTCTTAAGGGATTCTTCATCCAAAGTGTTATACAACACGATTAAACGAGTTTATTTTTGCTCTCAGGCTTCTGTTCTGCAACTTTAAGCTTTAATCCATGCCAAAAGGGGCTTAGTGGGGTTCAGGTCTGCCGATTTCCCGGCCAACCTAGTCGTTAAAATCATATGTTTTGGAACACCTTTTCAAGCTGTAATAAAACTAAGCTTTATATTAATGTTTTGTTTGCTTCTTTTTAGTTGAAAAGAATGAAACTAAGGATAAAAAAAATAATTTAATGAATTCGTTCGGTAACAAGGCGCAGAATCGACCTGAAAATTGGCATTCGGGCATAGCATAAATGTAGCTTAATGGCTTTAATGCGCATGTATGACACTACAGTGGTTAAACGAATACGAGTTCGTGTAGGCTTCAAAGTTGTCAGCATTCAGTTGTATGAGCTAGAATAAATGCGTGCGCAAAACGAAACGAATACGATGGATAGGCCTTAGGCCTGAATTATTAGAATGTGTGAGAGAGCGAGAGGGAAGGATGCCTTTTTAAATAAGTTTCATCATTGTGGCTATGTTAATGATACTCACTTTTTTGTATTGCCCTGACAATTTTTTAAGAGGCCTCGTCGGAGTTAATTTAATTTTGAGACTTCTTTCTTTGCATTTTTGATGAAGCGGAACACGAAAACGAATACTAACCAAAAATGCGGCTGGTCCAGTCCCATATGTTACGGTGCTGAGTTGATACATTGGTACATTCAGAGGGGTCTCTTCTCCACTGAGCTGACATTTTTTATCAGCTTCATCTATCAAGACTTAGCAATACATCTTCTTGATATCGGTTGACAAGTAGTACCGTGTAGTCCGAACCGGAGATATGTCGAATACAGTTCATTCTGTATCGTGAGAGTGACCATCAATGTGTCCTTCAAGGACACCTAGGAGGACGTCTTACAATACGCATCGAAGACGACGCGGAACTTCGATGAACTCTGGGGCGTCAAAATGCACTGATGAGGAATAAAATAATGTGGAGTTTTAGGGTTGTGTTGTCTACGGGAGACATGTGACCAAAGGAGAGGTACTCTTACATGAATTCCAAGTACATTTTCTGCAACTCAAGGACACTGGACAATATTTTTTTACAACCGCCGTTTACAAAACTCAAAGGAGTTACCCAAAATACTGAGATCTTATTTGAACGACAGTTTTACTTCAAGGCAAGACCTGAGTAGTCTGGACCTAGTTGGATCATCAAATAAGAGTTTGAAAAGTGTTTCGGGAGCTATTAACATATCTATGATCTGAGGCTTGAAGAAATGTGGAGAGCTTCATTCGCCAATACCCAGTAAGTTAATACACGACTTTTCTATATGGCTTTTTAATGATAAAGTTTGTTTGTGAACCATTTTCAAGCAGAGCTTTTTCTAAAACATACTCGCCATTAGGACGCTTATGATTAACGTAGCCAGAATAACTCTATAGATAGCTGACACATGGAGAACATTACAAGATGAAGGGTGATTCTGATTGGAAGGGAGAGAAGTATTCTTTTGCGGTGATGGCAATGCTCATGATAATTTTGCATGTGAGAGAGAGCGAAAGGGAAGGATCCTTTTCGAAATGGTTTTCTTCATTGTGGCACTATGATTCTCCGTTTTTGGTTTACTCGTATCTTCAAAATTGTGCCTACCACAGATTTTCGTACTTTGTGTGAGCGGAAATGGGCGGGGCGAAATTTTGGAATACACTTGTAACAGTGTGATATCCCGAAAGTCTAGGTACAAAATTTGGTTGCTCTAGCTTTTATAGTCTCTGAGATCTAGGCGCTAATGAAGACGGACAGACGGACGGACATACAGACATGGGTATATCGACTCGGCTATTGAAGCTAATTAAGAATATATATACTTTATGGGGTCGGAAACGCTTCCTTCTGGGCGTTACACACTCACAATCACCACAAATCTGATATACCCCATACTCTTCGAGTACCGGGTATAGAAATGCACTACTATTATTTTGACCCTTCAATTTTTGAAGTATTTCACCATTTTAATTTTATTACAAAATGGACAGGAATTATCTTACGTTGTTATCTAATATTTTAATCTGTAATTATAGTATCTTAGGAGTTATTATAAAAAATAAATATTTACATATTTTGAAAGTGATCTCAAGTCTCGTTATTGGGGAATAATGAAAAATTTTATGTGCACTACTGTTATTTTGACTGCACCTGCAGCAATACTAATAAGGCTGATGAGGGCATTAGATTCGAGCTCTCCAGAGAAAAGCTTGTGGAGAAAGAGAACTCCATGGAAGATCCTGCTGGATTTAAGAGAATGATGGCTAAGAGACGCAGTCTACTTTAATAGGAAGAGAAATGTTTCACAGGGTCCCAATTGAGTCCACGGAGAACAAAGATGAGGAATTGTTTGTGACTGCCGTTTCGACTTCGACTGTTCTCATTAATTATAAGTTTTCAAACACCTGCTAAAATAAGCTGAATGTATAAAAATATAATATGCTATTCTATTTAAAAACGGTATTTACTTTTAAGTTTTTAGTGCTATTTTAAAAGCTTTTCCATCGCGATTTTCAAAAGTAAAATAGTAATATCCGCTATAAATGAATCAATGTGCTTTAAGATTGGCTAGATTTTGCACTTTTTTTTTAACTAAAAGGGTCTAAAATAAGGTTAATAAATGCGATTTGGAGACCATTGGAGGTATTTTGAGATTGAATATTGGACAGTATCACAGAACTAGAACAAATTGTAAATCCTTGTCCATTAAAAACTGCTAATCGCTAAGTGCACCTATTTTTGCCTTATTTTAGATATTTTCATACTTGTGACTCAAAGATTATAGAGGTGAATTATTATTTTAATGAAAGTGGATTTGTACAAAACCCAGATTTCTTCTTGATTCTTGATCAGCATCACTGGCCAAGTCCTTATAGACAAGTCTAACTGTCCGTCCGTCTTGTTTGATGCCTAGTTTACAGAGACTAAAAGAACTAGAGCACCCAAACTCTTGTGACATCACACTGAATCAAGTTTATTTAAAAATTTTAATTCTAAAATGTTTTTATTTAGATGGCCATGGAGTCGTGGTGTGGGGTGTCGTCACGTGTTATGGAACAATTGAATTATGTTCGGCTTAGCGCCGGCCCACGGTAGCATAAAGAGAACCCCTTTCTCTTAACCATTGTTGCTTGCTGTTGCCTTGCGCTCTCAATCGCTGCATCTCCCTTTCTTCGTACGTTCGTCGTCTAACAAGAGCTGCGAGGGAGGTTCATCTTCGGAGCAGATGACTTAAGCATCGATCGTCTTAACAAGCAAACGTTTTTCGTTGTTAAACACAGTGACCTGACGGGTAACAATTCTTGCATTCTTGCATCATTACAAATTCTTGCATTCTTACAAATCACAAACAAATAAATCGAGCATAGACGCATACAATATATTGAAATCGAACAAGTTGTGTTTTTAATTTCATATCGCGAAAAAACGCTGCTAAAGAAGTTCAGTAGCTCAACAGCTTATTTTTTGATCGATCGGAAGATGAACGGAGAGCGCTTCAAAACATTGTTGTACACAGTCCGTCCAATTCCATAAATTTTTTAACAAGATTTAACCCCTATACAGAACGATCGAGCAGTAAAGTTTATTCGATTCAAAACGTTAATATCATGAGCTGGCCACCATATTCTTCAGCTCCTAACGTAAATGAACACCGTAAATGAGTACCAGTAAAAAGTAGAGCCACGGCCCTTTCCGCAGCAAGCACTTATAACTTCAGCTCACCGTTTGGAAGATATTAAGGTTTAAAGTTAAAATTTGATCATTTTTTGCGTTATATTTACCCGAAATTTGTACTTTGACAACTTAGGGAAGTTTATGTTAGGTTTGGTTAGGGTGGTAGCTCTGGAGGGGGATGAATAGCAACTCACTTGGACCTATTAAAGGTCTGCTGTGATGCCGCATGGGCGTGTGCACCTTTTACTCCGTAGCCGTGGCTACGAGCAGATAACTAAATTTTAAGGGGAGTCCCATCCGGTGGCTTGGATGTATTTGATACTCATCTCATCTCTTTGCATCTAAGCTTCTTTGACATTCAGAAAAACTGGTTAGCAATACTCTCGTCTCTCAAATGCATTTCGTATCTCAGAGATTATTTGGCTTACCTTTTCCATATTTACCGTAAAATTCAATGTGGTACAGTGCTATTTCATTGTTGATGTGTAGGTGTTTCTTGATACGATTCAAGAGCAGCTTTTCAGATATCTTTGATTGGCATGGCAGGAGACTGTATGATGATGCCTGGGTCTGATGCCAATAACAATAACTTCTCCTTACGGCTTTATGGATCATTGTGATGACATTTTTCCTCCACAGTTGAGGATAATAGCCCCATTGCATAATGCTGTTGAATATTATGGTGAGAAAATATACTGCATAGATTCTATGATAATTTTAGGGAAGATAAAATCGTGGCCCGGTGCTTTTTTTACGTTGAGACTTGGGCCTTAATGACTCTTGTACCATCTTCTACTTGAAATCTGATGGGCGTGGTAGCTTCAAGATTATTGGATGGTGGGAGCAAAATGATATTTGTTGTTGGCTGTGGCTTGAAGACTTTTTCTAAATGGACAGAAAATGTATTTGCCTGCTCTTTATTGCAACGAGCCCACTCTCCAAGTTGTGTACGGAATGGTGATTCACTCTCGATTGGTGGACTTTCGCCTGTTTTAGCTTTCCAAAGTGGAAATCGTTTGCTGTTTGTGGAGAGTTGCTCCATATAGTATATTTGAGCTCGGTTTCTCTTATCTTCTAGGGCTATGCGTAGTAAATGGTTGGCTATTCTTAGCCGGTCCTTAGAAACAGGTGTTCTATGGTCTTGCCAATCTCGCCGAAGCCTTCTCTTATCGCGTAGCAGCCCTTCTATATGACAGAAACACGACTGCTGTTGCGAAGTTTATTAGTTGTTATTATTGGAGTGGTGTGTTTTGCAACCAGGGACATTATAGACACTTATACTTCAACTGACACTTATACTATGTCATCTTTGCAGTAAATGTTCGGGCAGCCATCAACATGGGAATCTGTTTTGCTAGAAGTTAGAGAGTTTAGGCGTTCTGAAAACTGTGGGTGGTCATAAAGGTGAAGTAGGATAATTCGCCTGCCCGAAATATAGTTAAGCTTGTTTCAATGTGTGATTATACCATTAAATAGTTGTCATCCTTTGGGGTTGCTGAGAGATCCCAAATGGGTGCGCTTAGCATTTGAGTCAGCAGCTGTTATAAAACGGTCACCTAATAGGTCGAAGAATTTTACAATCTCTACTTCGGAAACAAAGAAGCGCGGTGGGTAGTATACTGCGACTAGGTCTAAGCAACCGCTTTGAGTTCAGATATGAATTGATGTGTCCTATAAATTGGTAAGTGGTAATTGATACTGCCTGTTGCATAGATGCCATTAAAATTAAAATAATTTGTATTTGTTAGGTGAGTCTCGAAAGACTTGTCGGACTACATCTGAGGACAACTATTAGTCCTCAAATGTTGTCAGGAGCACAACATGCCTACCGGAAAGGAAGATCCACGGAAACGGCACTACACGAAGTAGTCTCAATTATAGAGAAATCCCTACACCTCAAGGAATACTCTCTTATAGCCTTCCTCGATATCGAGGGAGCCTTTAACAACGTCGTCTCAAGTGCCATTACGGAAGCACTGACTGACCTGGGTGTGGACGGTCACTTGGTGCTGCTCATCGATCAATTGCTCACATGCAGGACGGTGACATCAACGATGGGATCGTCCACGCAATCTAGGTATGTCAACAGAGGCACTCCGCAAGGTGGTGTCCTGTCTCCCCTTCTATGGAACATGGCAGTCAATAAGATTCTATGTGATCTGGAGGGGGGGGGCTGTAAAATAGTGGCATACGCGGATGACGTTGCAATCAGTTTCTCGGGGAAATACCCTCAAACACTGTGTGACCTTATGAGCACTAAGCTCGCGAGACTGTCAGAATGGACAAAATCGCGAGGATTGGGAGTAAATCCCACAAAAACGGAACTCGTGCTATTCTCACGCAAGTACAAGGTTCCGCCCCTCAACCCTCCTATACTAAATGGATGCAGGCTCTCTTTCAGCGACAGTGCTAGTTACCTAGGGTTGGTTGTAGTGCGCTTGGTTCAAGCAGGCTAAATTTCTGCCTAAAAGAGCACTTGTATTGAGAGTTAGAGGGTCGCAATAAGTTGAGCTTTGCGCACGCCATCTAGCGCATGCAAGTCGACGCCGTGCGCCGAGCTTAGGGCTATCAGTCAATCTCTTATGGATGACATTCTGCTCTACGTTTTCTTTTGATTGACATTTGGGAAGAGGAAGAAAAAATAAAGGCAGGGAGGTCGATCCCTAAATTTCCGGGGGAAGGGCTCTCTCTCTTATCGTGGCCATCAAAGTAGACAGACGTGCCCTTAGAAAGTGAAAAAGTTTTTTTTGGTCAAGTCATATAAAAAAGTCACAAACTTTCAAAATCTAAATTAAAAGAAAAAAAAAAAAATACCCAAAACCATCACAAACGGTTAGCCGAATATACCGTTAAGAGTCGTCGGCATACGCTGCACCGAAAACTGGACCAGCCGGTTAAGTGTCATCCAGGGACCAACTCCAGTGCTAGCCGCCGTTAGGCTGAAAAGCTTCCCGCAAAGTGCAGCCCCAACATCGCCAGCAGCCCCTGCAGCGCAAGCGCAGTCCCAACATCGCCAGCAGCCCCTGCAACGCTAGCGCAGCCCGTACATCGCCAGCGGCCCCTCCTACGCAGGCGCGGCCACTACATCGCTGGCGCGGCTTTGTTCGCCGGCAGAGAGCAGCCCCTTTGCCAGCATCCAGTGCAGTCATCGCACCTGATCTCCATGGCCATCATCCCGTATAGTACATGAAATGAGCGAGGAGTGATTTTCCTGCTAGGGGGCACCCGTAGACGTATCTCCAGAAAAAAAATTGTTCGACCTAACCTAGGAGTCCACATGGTTGCGGAAAAATTTTCTGTTGGTGCACCAGTCGGCCAGAAGATCACCAAGGGAAAGTGGCTAAGTGTACATCCCAAGTGCCCTTGCTCACTTAAACCAGCTGTGCGCTTGTAGGGCATTGACCCCTGGATCGAGAAGTTTGTTTGTTAGCTTTGCTGATAGACTCAGCTGGGCTGAGCTTTTGCAAGAATTTCATAATTGCCATAAATTCTATTACCTAATACAGTTAGAGATTTAATAAATGAAAGTATAAAAAAAAAAAAAAAAAAAAAAGAAAGCAAGAACATGAATTAAAGGCGAGATACAAAGTGAGACAGAAAAACCCAAAATATCATGAAGAAAAGAATTATCAGCTGTGACTAGGTGCAGGTGTGTGACCAATTGTAAGTGTTCTCTTAAAAGCTTTCAGATTCGCTCCATCGCCGAAAGATCTTTTGGACATGGATGTATAAATGGAAATACGTAAGTGAACGAATATATTTTATAAAAAAAAAAAAAAGAAAAAGAAAAGGAAGTATATTTTGGAGTATCTTATGGGGCACATATATGCATATTTGCCATAGCAAATCGTATTTTTTTTGTTAAATTGGTTGGTTCTTCCGAAGAAGCTTATGACCGTTCAGAAGCTTTAGAACTTTCGAAGCTTCCTCAAAGCTCTTAGCATACCTGTGCGCATTATTTGAGTGCCAAGCAATGATCGCCTTTAATTCCAAAAAAACAAAAAATATGAAGTAAAATAAAAACATAAAAATACATAGTAATCTCAAAAAAAAAAAAATAATAATATTATTTTCACATACTCTCTTTCACATACCTATATATCAAAAACAAAAAAAAAAATAAAAAAAATAAATAAATAAATAAAAAAGAAAATTTGTTTTTGTTTAGAATTAGCCCTATAGATCATAGATATTTACATCCATCTTATATTATGCACATTTATTTCTAAAATTATAGTTGTATAACATTAACCATATACCTGCACATATACCCTCTTTATATTTCTCATATTTTTCTTCATATAGTTTATTATGCCCTTGGCTTATTTTAATTTACAATAAACATTTGTAACGTATTCTGAAATATGAATTGTTAAACTAATTTATTTGGGAGCCATGCAGGTAACGATGGGGGTAAGACGTAGTGGAGTTGAACGACGTGACCATAAGGGATCATCCGAAATATATGTATACCCTACATCGGTGAATGGGTGATCATGGTTGGGTGGGCAAGCTGTTGCAACAACACCAGCACAGCAGACCGTCATGTCGAGTGAGGGTTGCATGGTTTTAGTTACCTTGTGTATGTGAGTTATTTTTTTTCTTTCTCTCTACCCATACCTTTTCCTCTCCTGATCCTCGTGGCAATCAAAAAGTTCTTTAGCAAAGGGAAGCACGCGAAGATGACAATAGATAAGATCCAGTTACGAAGCGAGCACGTAGCGATAACAAAATCCCAAAACCCACTCCTTCTATCGACCATACAGCCGGAGCCAGCGCGTGCAAATTCGTTATCGTCTGCACCCCAGACCAGCTCGAGTGGCACAGCCACAGCAACCACAGTTGCAGGTGACATGCTACATATCTTATTTTGGCGCCCAACGTGGGGCCCGAATCAGGCCTGCCCCGATTATAAACAAATACTCCAGTCGTACCACCTGACTGTTACCTTTGCTAAGTCTTTTTTGTGTTCCTTTTCCTGCCCCAGTTTCCCTGTGGATACCTTGGATCCGTGTAAGCGAGACATGGCTTACATGGCCTAGTATCGTATAAAGCGTAATGCAGTGTAGGAGTTCCGACACCCTGGAAGTGTTGTAACTTTAATTGGATGCAACTCCTTGGTCATCGCTTAGCCTAGCCTGTCATACCTCAGTCAGTGAAAGGAGTCTTAGGAACTAAGTAAGAACCCTACACGTAGCTCAAGCAATTCTGAGGAAGTTTTACTGAGATCGTCCTACCTGGCCGTGATGCTGTTTGTCCAACCACCCTGTGAAGATTGCTGTATATCGAAGTTCAGTAAGCCTAGGTGATTTTTGGGCTCTGTAAACCACATAATAGGTAGTTGACACGGTCCAGCAGCTCACCAGTGTTATATGCTGTTGATCTGACCGCTGGAGTTTCTCCGGATGAGGGATTGTCGATTGTATATATCAAATCCTGCCGAGAACTAGGCTTAGGAGTCAGATTTTATGGATGTATGTAACAAAATACCCCGTTCCTGTCCCTTCCTTTCCCGTAAACAGTGCAACCCTTTATTAGTCTTTTCTTACCCGAAAGTGCTTGCATGGCTCCGAAATTATTTTTCACTATATCTACAGATATCTATTGACTTTGTTTTTTTTGTATTGGAATTTAATATCTTTATATACATTATTTTTTTTGCGTTGAATTACAAATAGTTAGCAGTGACTTAATATCTTTTGGTTCCTAAACCGAAATGGTGGTATCTCGCAGTACGGAGAATTTAGCGGTCTCAAATGACACTGGGTTACATTGTCAAATTTGTGCAGAAGTGATTGTTTACCAGGCTCAACTACTATCGGCCAAGTGTGGGCATAACTTTCACAGAGTGTGTTTCACCTCTAAAGTTAATAATAAGAAGGAGTGTCCCGCTTGTCAGCACCGCATGAGCATTGGATCGGCTTCGTCTGAGAATCTTAGTCCCAGTGGTCCCTCCACTGTGAGTGCACGAATGCCGTCAGTCTCTCAGTCTCTTCAGACTAGAAGTCAAAGAAAGAAATTTGAGGCATTAGTCCATTCGGAGATGCCGAACACAGAGGATGCCAATATATCACAAGTCTCTGGCGATACTCCACAGAGTCAGCCATCCATGGCAGAAACTATGCAGCAGTCGATAGTTGATGCAATTAGAGTAGCTATGGTAGAGCAGACCCGAGCTCTGGCAACCAGCATGGCTGAGCAAACTAACCAGCTAGTTCGAGCCATCTCTAATGGACTTCAAAATACATCGTCAGTACCCGCTGCAAACGTAGCTACAGCTCGAATGCAGCCTGTAACTGAAATAGAGCAACAGACGATGGAGCAACTTTTCCGTCTATCCACTAATGAACAGTTACCAGTGCCAGGGTTTAGTCAAGCGGCAAATAATTCCTCACCGGTTATACCCGGAGTATCGAACTTAGGGCAAATTCGAAATGTTGGTTCCGAAATTTCCGGAGTTTCAGCAGCTTCACCCCTTCGTGCAGATCGTGTTAGTCAAATAATGTCCAATTGGAAACTAAGGTTTACAGGAAAGGCTAGTATGTCCATTGAGGACTTCATTTATCGTGTTGAAGCGTTGACAAAGCAAACTTTGGATGGTAACTTTAATATAACAGCCCGTTACGCTAGTAACCTTTTCGATGGGAGCGCCAGCGAATGGTTTTGGCGCTACCACAAAAGCGTCCCTGAAGTTCGTTGGAATGACTTATGCGTAGCCTTGAGAGGACAGTTTAAAGACGATAGGACAGATAGGAATATCCGAACAGAGATAGAATTAAGAAAGCAGCGGCCAAACGAATCATTTGATGATTTTTACGGTGCTATCGCAGCTTTGGCAAAGCAGATACTTATAAGCCCAGTTGTAGAAAATGCAATGCCAACACTACAAAAAACTCGCAGTCGCGTGCACCGCCGAAAAGTGCACGCAAACATTTGGTCAACCAAGCGACCAATACCGATTAAATGAGTGTCCTCTTTCAACCGAACCTATTATCCCAGACGTAACAAACAGCGTTTTCGCTGATCCCCTTGATAGACCACTAAGCCGATCTCAGCGTCGCAGAACAGAATTTAAGGAAAAAGTTAGACGTGAAAGAAGTCTGCTTTTGGCTTCTGTAGTAGGAAGACCCCATGACTTACGACCCCATGCTCAGATTATGCTCTTCGATAAACCAGTAGTAGGTCTAATGGATACTGGAGCTTCAGTTAGCTGCGTAGGAGGAAATTGCGCTTCCGAGATTCTTCAGAGTGATGTAAAATATAAACCACTTTCCCTGAAGGTAAAAACTGCAGACGGGAAGAGCCAAAGTATAGTTGGCAAAGTATCTACAAAAGTCACATACAGAGGGGAATCCAAGGAACTCTGCTTTTACATTGTACCTTCTCTGACAGGTGATCTCTACCTAGGAATTGATTTTTGGACGGCTTACGACCTGTTACCGTTGCATCTTATGACAAAGAACTTAGTTGTTGAGACTTTAGATGACGCTGCAATGAGGAATCTCTTTCCTTATCAGCAATTACTACTCCAGGAGGTAGTAAATTCATTTCCATCATACGCTAAGCATGGTTTAGGCAAGACTTCTGTTATTACTCACGCTATAGATGTAGGCGATGCAAAGCCGGTCAAACAACGCCACTACGCAGTGTCGCCTGCAACTGAGAAGTTAATGTACGAAGAGTTAGACCGTATGATCAAAATGGGAGTAGTGCAAGAGTCAAACAGCTCTTGGTCTTCGCCCGTCGTGTTGGTTAAAAAGCCTGGCAAGGTTAGGTTGTGTATTGATTGCAGAAAAGTAAACTCGGTTACAGTTAAGGATGCTTATCCAATGCCTCTTATAGACGGAATTCTGAGTAGACTACCAAAAGCTGAGTTCGTCACTAGCATTGATCTAAAGGATGCGTTTTGGCAAATACCTCTGGATCAAAAGTCTCGTGACAAGACAGCGTTCACCGTCCCTGGCCGTCCGTTGTATGAATTTGTAGTCATGCCATTTGGTCTTACCAACGCGTCTTGTACCATGTCACGTCTTATGGACAAAATTATTCCAGCTAATCTGCGGAATGAAGTCTTCATCTATTTAGACGACACATTTAAAGGTGCTGTCCATAGTCGCATCCCAGCTTGCTTCTGCTAACCTTACCATAAATGTTGAGAAAAGCAAATTTTGCAGAAAAGAGGTCAAGTACTTAGGACACGTGATTGGTTGCGGAAATATTCGCACGGATCCCGACAAAATAGCCGCCGTTAAGGACTTTCCGGTGCCCCAGTCGATCAAACAAGTTCGTCGATTTCTAGGAATGACGGGCTGGTACCATAAGTTCATCCACAATTACGCAGCTATCAGTTCACCTATATCGGATACCCTAAAATCTAAACGCAAATTCATCTGGACAGACGAAGCTCAGCTGGCATTCGAGTCCTTAAAGTCTCAAATGTGCTCCGCGCCAGTTCTGCATAGCCCAGATTTCTCTAAACCATTCTATTTACATTGTGACGCCAGTCATACAGGCGTAGGTGCAGTTCTTATGCAAAAGAACAACGACGGTGCCGACGTACCGATTGCGTTTATGTCGAAAAAGCTTAATAAATGCCAAAGGCAGTACTCGGTAACGGAAAAAGAGTGTTATGCTGCTGTGTTAGCCGTAAAGAAGTTCAGGGCATATGTTGAAGGCCAGGTATTCACGATCATCACAGATCATGCATCCCTGAAGTGGCTGATGTCGCAGGCTGACCTCAGCTCCCGTTTGGCTCGTTGGTCATTAAAGTTGCAGGATTTGAGTTCCAAATCCTACACAGAAAGGGATCTAATAATATAGTCCCCGATGCCTTATCCCGTGTGCATACTGAAGACTTATCTTCCTTGTATGTCAACAGCATGATGGTTGACCTTGATTCTCCAGAATTCAAAGCCCCCGAATATCTGACAATGAAGGATAAGATTCGGTTGAGTGGTGTCAGTTTGCCCGATCTGAAAGTCGAAAATGATCTGATCTTCCGTCGTGCAGAACATGCTGAGGGAGCGAAAGTCACAGACGATTCCTGCTGGAAGCTTTGGGTCCCACCATCTTTGGTAGAGACCGCGCTTAAAGCCGCCCATGACGATCCCCTATGTGCACATGGTGGAATAAATAAAACCCTCGAAAGACTCAGGCGGTATTATTATTGGCCGAACTTGGCTGCAGATGTAAAAAAATTCATAAGTAATTGCCATATCTGTAAAGCCACAAAGCATCCAAGTCAACCCTTGAAACCTCCAATGGGGAACACGGGACTGCCTTCTCGGTGCTTCCAAAAATTGTTTGTAGATTTTTTAGGACCTTATCCAAGAAGCCGATCTGGCAATATTGGAATCTTTGTGGTCTTAGACCACCTGTCGAAGTTCCCGTTTTTGAAGCCGGTACGCAAGTTCACAGCCGAATCAATAAAACGTTACATCGAAGAAGACATATTCCACTGTTTCGGAATTCCAGAAACCATCGTATCGGACAATGGGGTCCAATTTAAATCCCAGACGTTTAACTCGCTGCTTGACAAGTATGGTGTTACTCACACTTATACTGCCATCTATTCTCCCCAAGCCAACGCTTCTGAGAGAGTAAACAGATCCGTGCTTGCGGCCATTAAGAGTTATGTTGACCCAGACCAACGGAATTGGGATGAAAAACTTAGCAG
The DNA here is from genome assembly GCA_008121215.1 of Drosophila athabasca. Classification (NCBI taxonomy): domain Eukaryota; kingdom Metazoa; phylum Arthropoda; class Insecta; order Diptera; family Drosophilidae; genus Drosophila; species Drosophila athabasca. Next base: position 23,994,376 of record CM017796.1, on the reverse strand, counting down.
CATTTGCTGTGCGCTTCGGTCAAGTCATCATTTACCCATAAACACTACTCCGTATCGGCTTGCCTTCGGACAGCATATGGTGACCGATGCCAGCAGCTACAGGTTGATGCGTACCCTAAACATGCTAGAAGATCGCAGAGTACAATTCTCTCGGGAAGATTCCTTCGACATAATTCGAAGCAGAGCGAAAGATTCTATGCAGGCTCAGCACTCCCGAAATGAGAAGGCTTATAATTTGCGAACAAGGAACATTTTCTATAGGGACGGACAAGAGGTGTATAGGCGCAACTTTCGGCAAAGTAATTTCGCTAAAGGCTTCAGTGCGAAGCTGGCACCAAACTTTATCAGGTCCCGAGTGCGAAGAAAGCTAGGGAACTGCTACTATGAGCTTGAAGACCTTCAAGGCCGCCTTGTAGGTAAATTTCATGCAAAAGACATAAAGCCTTGACTAAATTCAGAACAAGCGCGGATCCCACTTCGGTGTATTTCACCCCAAGTGTGATCTAAGTGGGGGGGAATTTGTAGTGCGCTTGGTTCAAGCAGGCTAAATTTCTGCCTAAAAGAGCACTTGTATTAAGAGTTAGAGGGTCGCAATAAGTTGAGCTTTGCGCACGCCATCTAGCGCATGCAAGTCGACGCCGTGCGCCGAGCTTAGGGCTATCAGTCAATCTCTTATGGATGACATTCTGCTCTACGTTTTCTTTTGATTGACATTTGGGAAGAGGAAGAAAAAATAAAGGCAGGGAGGTCGATCCCTAAATTTCCGGGGGAAGGGCTCTCTCTCTTATCGTGGCCATCAAAGTAGACAGACGTGCCCTCAGAAAGTGAAAAAGTTTTTTTTGGTCAAGTCATATAAAAAAGTCACAAACTTTCAAAATCTAAATTAAAAGAAAAAAAAAAAATACCCAAAACCATCACAAACGGTTAGCCGAATATACCGTTAAGAGTCGTCGGCATACGCTGCACCGAAAACTGGACCAGCCGGTTGAGTGTCATCCAGGGACCAACTCCAGTGCTAGCCGCCGTTAGGCTGAAAAGCTTCCCGCAAAGTGCAGCCCAACATCGCCAGCAGCCCTGCAGCGCAAGCGCAGTCCCAACATCGCCAGCAGCCCCTGCAACGCTAGCGCAGCCCGTACATCGCCAGCGGCCCCTCCTACGCAGGCGCGGCCACTACATCGCTGGCGCGGCTTTGTTCGCCGGCAGAGAGCAGCCCCTTTGGCAGCATCCAGTGCAGTCATCGCACCTGATCTCCATGGCCATCATCCCGTATAGAACATGAAATGAGCGAGGAGTGATTTTCCTGCTAGGGGGCACCCGTAGACGTATTTCCAGAAAAAAAATTGTTCGACCTAACCTAGGAGTCCACATGGTTGCGGAAAAATTTTCTGTTGGTGCACCAGTCGGCCAGAAGATCACCAAGGGAAAGTGGCTAAGTGTACATCCCAAGTGCCCTTGCTCACTTAAACCAGCTGTGCGCTTGTAGGGCATTGACCCCTGGATCGAGAAGTTTGTTTGTTAGCTTTGCTGATAGACTCAGCTGGGCTGAGCTTTTGCAAGAATTTCATAATTGCCATAAATTCTATTACCTAATACAGTTAGAGATTTAATAAATGAAAGTATAAAAAAAAAAAAAAAAAAGAAAGCAAGAACATGAATTAAAGGCGAGATACAAAGTGAGACAGAAAAACCAAAAATATCATGAAGAAAAGAATTATCAGCTGTGACTAGGTGCAGGTGTGTGACCAATTGTAAGTGTTCTCTTAAAAGCTTTCAGATTCGCTCCATCGCCGAAAGATCTTTTGGACATGGATGTATAAATGGAAATACGTAAGTGAACGAATATATTTTATAAAAAAAAAAAAAAGAAAAAGAAAAGGAAGTAAATTTTTGAGTATCTTATGGGGCACATATATGCATATTTGCCATAGCAAATCGTATTTTTTTTGTTAAATTGGTTGGTTCTTCCGAAGAAGCTTATGACCGTTCAGAAGCTTTAGAACTTTCGAAGCTTCCTCAAAGCTCTTAGCATACCTGTGCGCATTATTTGAGTGCCAAGCAATGATCGCCTTTAATTCCAAAAAAAACAAAAAATATGAAGTAAAATAAAAACATAAAAATACATAGTAATCTCAAAAAAAAAAAAAAAATAATATTATTTTCACATACTCTCTTTCACATACCTATATATCAAAAAGAAACAAAAATAAAAAAGAAAATTTGTTTTTGTTTAGAATTAGTCCTATAGATCGTAGATATTTACATCCATCTTATATTATGCACATTTATTTCTAAAATTATAGTTGTATAACATTAACCATATACCTGCACATATACCCTCTTTATATTTCTCATATTTTTCTTCATATAGTTTATTATGCCCTTGGCTTATTTTAATTTACAATAAACATTTGTAACGTATTCTGAAATATGAATTGTTAAACTAATTTATTTGGGAGCCATGCAGGTAACGATGGGGGTAAGACGTAGTGGAGTTGAACGACGTGACCATAAGGGATCATCCGAAATATATGTATACCCTACATCGGTGAATGGGTGATCATGGTTGGGTGGGCAAGCTGTTGCAACAACACCAGCACAGCAGACCGTCATGTCGAGTGAGGGTTGCATGGTTTTAGTTACCTTGTGTATGTGAGTTATTTTTTTTCTTTCTCTCTACCCATACCTTTTCCTCTCCTGATCCTCGTAGCAATCAAAAAGTTCTTTAGCAAAGGGAAGCACGCGAAGATGACAATAGATAAGATCCAGTTACGAAGCGAGCACGTAGCGATAAAAAAATCCCAAAACCCACTCCTTCTATCGACCATACAGCCGGAGCCAGCGCGTGCAAATTCGTTATCGTCTGCACCCCAGACCAGCTCGAGTGGCACAGCCACAGCAACCACAGTTGCAGGTGACATGCTACATAGTAATTGATAAGAAGCTGAACTGGAACCTGAACGTAAAGGACAGAGTAAAGAAGGCTACGATAGCCCTATACTCCTGTAAAAAAGCTATTGGCTTGAAGTGGGGCATGAACCCAAGCGTAGTCCAATGGATATACCAAGCAATAGTAAGACCAATCTTACTCTATGGAGTTACAGTTTGGTGGCCGACCTTATCAAAAGGATCGACAACCAAACAACTTGGCAAGGTTCAGCGAACCGCAGCTTTATGCATTAGTGGAGCATTACGCACCACCCCGAACGATGCACTAAACGCCATCCTAAATCTCCAAAGCCTCGAACTTGAGGGAAAAGAGAGGGCAGAAATTGCAGCGATACGTCTGAGAGACTCCGGACAATGGACGTCACATACCAGGGGTCACTCATCTATACTTATCAGTAGTACCGTCCCAACGAAGACGGACTACTGCGTTCCAAGGGAAAACACTGGTACCCCCTTCAATGTAATCATCCCTAGCAGAGACGAGTGGCTTGAGGGACCACCAGGCAAGGACACATAAGCATCTTTACAGATGGCTCGAAGCTGAATAACAAAGTTGGAGGAGGGATTTACTCCGAACAACTCGAAATCAGGCACTCCTTTAGGCTCCCAGATCACTGCAGTGTGTTCCAAGCGGAAGTCATTGCGATCATGGAAGCACTGAAGCTCCTGCAAACAGCCTCAACGGCAACAACAACTGTAAACATTTACAGCGACAGCCAAGCTGCGATCAAATCGCTTCATTCGATTTCCTCGAACTCGGCCACAGTGGCAAATTGCCGCAAATCTCTTCACGAGATGGCCCAACAATTTGCCATCAGCCTTATTTGGGTCCCGGGTCACCGGGATATTGAGGGCAACTGCAAGGCAGACGAGCTGGCCAGATCAGGTACCACAATACCCCTTCTCCAAGAGAAGGAGGATATTTGCATGCCAATGGCCACCTGTAGGCTTATGATAAAAGAGCTATATAAGCGACGAGCAGACAATGCGTGGCGGTCAGCACCACTATGTCGCATATCCAGGCAAACATGGCCTACCATTGACAGGAAACGCACACTAGAGCTTTGTAAACTCGGCAGGAATAGGTGCAGCGTTGTCATTCGCTCCCTCACGGGGCACTGGCTGATAGGCTCCCATGCCAACAGGCTGGGAGCCCCATACATTGATTTCTGCCGTAGCTGTAGAGACGAAGAGGAGGAGGAAACGGTGGAACACCTGTTCTGCTCCTGTCCGGCTCTCAGCAGGAGAAGGCTACAATACCTGGGCATGCCCTATGTCTCAGACATTTCAGAAATGTCCAAAATCTGTCCCAGAAAGATTGCAAACTTCGTAAGAGCGTCAGGATGGGATAACTGCTGATATGTTCGGGTCTCATGAGATGGCTAAGGGGAACACCTCCCGCGGTATTACAACGGGCCGAAACCGGCCTAAGTGTGACTGGCTCCTGTGGAGCTTGACAGCCCCTTTAACCTAACCTAACCTTATACTTTCTCCTCCCTCATATTTATTATGGACCGGTTTTCCTCGATTGGTTTCGTGTGGCGATTCAAACAACCTTCAAACAGGTGTTTCATCCCTTTGAAATGAATCTGGTAATAGTTTAGAGGTAGTTTTTTTAATGAACTTCTTGTAAAAGGGTCACAATGTCCTTGAATCATTTTTTCACTTTCTTTTTCTTTGTCTGTTTTTGTATATCTGACACTGTCCTATAGTTGATTGCCTATATAATAGCTACTCACAGCTATAAGCTATTGTAAAATCTAGTGAGCTGTGAACAAAGATGGACGACCTTGAGATCATTTTTGTAAATTCACAACCGGAATCATCCATAAATCTTGACTCTCAGCCAGACTCCGAAGACCTTTCTTTGATTTTTGGGATTAAGACTCAAAACGCTCTGGAGAGAGATCTCGAGAATTTAAATGCTATGTATGAGATTCAATGGGATGATGATGATTCCATAATTGCAAGAGATCTCGAGAATTTAAATGCTATGTATGAGATTCAATGGGATGATGATGATTCCATAATTGCAATGTCGAATCCTTATTCATCATACGTTTTCCCGGATGATGACGACATTTTTGATTTGGTTGATGAAAGGCATCACATCCAGGAACTACTTCGGGATGAAGATGACGCTGAATTAATAGCTGCAGTGGAAAGAGCTGAGGCTGAATTTTAATATTACGATTATAGTTATAATATAAATATTTTATGTATTTGTCTAAAAATAATAAATATTTATTTTCAATGGTTTCTTTTTTACTTTTGATTGGTTGAATTTCGCTTCCTCCTCTTACACGTTACATTCCCCAAAGAGAATCAGAGGATTCGTTTGAAACTGGTTTTCCAAGTTAGGATTACATGTTACATCCTCCAAAGAGAATCAGAGGATTCGTTTGAAACTGGTTTCCAAGTTAGGATTACACAAAAACAATAAGTGGATTTCAGGTAGAATACAGGTACAGGTGTATTTATTGGTTCAATTTCATATTCTTTTATATAAGTTAAATTTATCTGAAGCCATATATATTTAAATAAATGTCGAGATTATTTTATTTCTTAGTATTTAATTTTTCATTTATTTGCTTTAATTCGTTGTAATGCGTCAATAAAATATGAATATTTAAATCAAATCTAAGCCAAAACAGCTTAGTTCCAGGACATAAGCAGCTTTGATAAAATGATGATTTTGATTTTGAATAACTAAAGTTGTGGACTTTTAAGGTGTGTTTTTTCAGTCCATTACGAGAACTAAAAGATTTTTTTACACAACACAACTCGCAATGAAATGCACTCATTTCGAACTGAAAATAAACTAAATCATCTAAAGAACTGAAGTCCTTATATATGATTTCAGGTTATGATCATAGCTACAAAACGGTATACATTTCATTCTGTTTATATAACGTTTTCATGTTGTCTATGTGCACATAGACAGAAAATGAAACTATAATATTTGAAGTATATATGTACATAGTATATATGATTCATTCTCACTCAACAACCAATCAGATTTAAGACATCTGGCTTTTATATAATTAGAACGATTGGTTTTCATCTTTCAATTATGTACTAATGAGTGTATAAAAGACCATGTAATCTTGAATAAATAATTTAGTATAAAACAGTGAGTAGTTTGGACACTTTCTATTATTATAATGGTATGTAAAGAACTATTCTTTTTCTTATATAAAATGATAAGCGTCTAATAAAATGTGTATGCACTTAGGCTTTCCTTGAGATACTTAACGAGATAAAGCCTGCGATTGGATACACCAAGGTAGAGGATCTATGTATAGGATTTGAGTACAAGATCACGGGATGCAAACTCAAAAAAACATCATTTGGAAATAAAGTAGTCCTTTATTTAACTGATAAGGACAACGAACAACTTTGGATATTTTTACCCAAAAGTTATGTTACCAAATTTTCCTCGAAAACACCCTTCAAGTTGTTGAAGGATCATGGAATTTCACATCTTATATATAAAGGAAAAGAGATGACTAGATAGAGCACTGCCCATTTCCAATTTATATGTAAAGAATAAATAAAGAATTCAATGGAATGCATCTGATTTGTGTAAGAGAAGAAGAGACAACTAACCATGTACAGAATAAATAAGGACAAAAGGATTACATATGTATACGCTTACACATGTAAAAAGAAACCATTTACAATATACATAGATAAAACATAAGAATACAAGTGTAAAGATTTGGATATAAAGAGTCCTGCTCTTTGAATCAACAACAGTATCAACATCATCACCAACATCATCAGTCGTAAGATGTACGCAAAGCAAATCAAGCTTTTTTTGATGCAATTCGAAGAGATGATCTTCGAGGAGCATGTAAGCAGCATGGAAAACCTAATGACAATTTTGGAGGATCTGGAGGAAAAGGAGCTGCAATATTCAAAGTTTGGGTTCCATTATAAGCTGTGTCCCTGGAGCGATGACGATGCTACTGATGGACCTGACACATGTCTGTGTCATACGTTACCAGCTAAAAAAGCTCAAGCATTAGAATTAATGCTTAAGTATTATAAATTAAACAAGAGAATTAATCCGAAATCAATAAAATAACATTTACATTACAACAACATTATGTTTTTTATTTCAAAGAAATTTTCTTAAACATTTTCATGATTAACTTATCATTATAATTAAAATCATTTTTCTTAAATTGTTTTAAAAAACAATTTAATGTTTTTTGTTTGCTTTTAAAGATTCCATATAAAATGCAGTAATGACCACATGTATTGGAAAAATATCCTTGCAGTGGTTGTTTGTTAAATGTAAACTTAATCGAATTATTCCTTAATAATTTTACAAATTCTTTCTTCTGCGGATATTGACCATATGAATCAAAAAATTCTGCTGAATGTTTGCTATTAAAGTAAAAAGCAACCCAATGAGTTCCTGGTTGACTTGAAGAATCCGTATTTGCTATTATAAAAGCAGGATATTTCGAAATGACTTTAGGTAGCTTATCAGAGGGATAAACTCCTTTAAAAATTGTATGTGTTTTTGAATGCTTAGAAAGCAAATGTTCGATTTGCAATGTATTCATTTTACAATAGAACACGAATATTTCGATGTTTATCAATATCAATCATTGAGTCATATTCACAGTACACCAGACAAGTAACTGCTTCGGTAAGAGGTTCAGAAAACCGTCCTTCAATTCTGATAGCACCTTGAGAAATTAAATTTGAGCATACAGTTGAATTGTGATGGTCTGCAGTTAAATCAAATGCTAATATAAAACAATTTTTATCAAACATTTCCTTTGTAATTTGTAAACCGCGATCATAATGTTTTATTCCACTTGATCTGAAGAGCATATTATATCCTCTAGAGCTTTGAACATTTTCAGAGTCCGTGAAATCAAACTCAAGAGCCTGCGATGGTACTTGCACTCCATTAACCAATAGATTAAAGCGTTGAATTTTAAAATGATTAAAATTAAAAGGACCCATTGTTCGATTTCCAGAATATGATTTATTTTTTACCATGCAAAAAGCCAAAAAATTAGGAAGCTGTCCAATTACTGCGTTGTCAATTGATAATGTATTATTTCCAGGGTATATTGTAAAGGATTTGACTTGAACTTTACTGTATGGATAAATGGCATTTTTAGTTTGTAAAACATGATGATGGGCCAATAAAATTCTTGGATTAACAGTTATGTGGTTCATGAATAGTTGTGCTTCCAATATCTTAAGATTTGATTCAGTTTCAGATTCCATTAAATAAAATGCTGTTTTTTCAATATTAAAAGTGATTCTCAAATCAACATTATTTATAAGCAGTTTTGATTGATTAAATATATCTCCATGAACTTTTCCGAATAGTTCAACCTTAGTACTGTTTTGAAAAATATTTTTGAGTATAATGGATCCATCGGTATTAACATATCTCCCAGAACATAATTTACCATAATTAGGATAATAACCTTGAGTGGCTAGGTGACTTTCAGTGGCGTCACTACCATAGTTTAAAATCGTTTGGAAGTACGATCTATAATGGTAGTTATTATCACTCTGAGAAACCAATATATTATTTAAATATACCGACGAACTTCTGAAGATTGGATGCAAAATATTATTCACTACTCCAACATTGTTTCCTTCAATGTTGGTATTATCATTTTTTCTTAGTTGTACAACAAGTCTTAAGTAAACACTTGATAGGTCTCGATATGTTTCACCATTTCCTAAGCAAACGAATTCAATTGAAGAGGCACTGTCCAACGACGCAATTGGGTTGTATGAAACTTCTTCAGTTCTTAGAATAGAACTTTGTGTAGGATGAGGCTCAAACAGATCCAGTTCGCTTTTCATACATTCAACATGGGTGGTCATTTTGATTTTGAGAAAATGTCTCTAATAGTTAATTTCTTTGTTGATTTTGTCCTTTTTGGTCTCGACTGCGTATGTTTGCGTCCTTGTTTAGATGATAAATGAGATTGTTTTTTCCTAGACCTTCTCTTTTTATTCTTTTTACCTTCCCCATTTTGGAATCGCGTTAATTTATTAGTAGCTTTATTAGACAGATTTTGCAATGCAATTTTGCTTTGTTCTTGGATAATGTTTCTTAGAGGTTTACGACCAAACTCATTTATTACAGCCTTTCCAGTCTCAGAAGCTTGATTTTTAATTGCGTTTATCCCCGAAAGGAATAATGGTTTTATGTAATTAAAAATACCACTAAAAAAATTTCCAATTCCTCTACCTTGCTGGATAACTCTGGGTGTAACATATAGACTTCCTATTTGACTTAAACCTCCTCCAAACTGATTTAAATAATATTGTTGATAAGATTTCGTCATGGTGGCTATTTATACTCTGAAGAAATGTTTATCTTTACAGTATTATTTATAGCATTTCTTTTCGCTTTCTAAAATGAAGAGTAACAAAAACTGGAGTTTCTGAAGATTCAAATGGTACTTTATAGCCTTTTGAATCGGTAATTAAAATTGAAATTTTTTTTGGCGTCCATATTTCAATGGGATAGTATTCAATATTTTTGAATTGTATAAGTTGTTCCTTTTCATTATAATGTAATACTCGAAGACATCGAGGTCTTTTGCTTCCAACACATCTTGGTTTGATAATGTCGGTGTAAACAAAAATCAACCCGTTTTCAAAGGGTTCAGACTCCCCTGATTCATTTGCATATCTAAATGTTTCCCCATTTACTAAGCTAATCACGAATTCTGTCGTTTCTTCAGATACAATAGAGGTGTTCTCAGGCATAGTTTTTATACATTTATTTAGATATAAGTCTGTAATTCCTACTTCCCATTCATCGTTCATGTTTTCAGGAATATTCACAATGTTTGTAAATGCACATTTAACGTTATCATGATATATGTTTGAACAAGAAGGGTTTTTCTTGTTGATATTTATTTGTTTAATTGTGGGGGTGTGTTAAAACCAAGTAAGCGAATTAAAACCGAATTGCAGAAATAATAACGACGATGAGGTGCTGTTGAGTATCAGTCGACGACTACTTTATTGCGCTCTTAGTGCATGAGCACCGAGCATAAGCGAGAATAGTGAGAGCGTGCAATTATGAGAGTACGCTTTGACTACGAGAGGTGTTTAACTACTTCTAAATTAATTGGGTGGACGAAGTTTGACCGAACATCCCGGCCCCGTTGAAAGGACTGCTTTCAAACAACCGGAAGAATTGCCAGTTTGTGTATTGGCCGGCAACATGTTCCATTTGCCGTGCGGAGGTGCACCACTCGTACACGACCATCCTTCCCAAGCACAGTAGACTGCACTCGGTCTAACTTCCAGCGTAGTGGGGGCAGATTGTCCTCATGGATGATGACCAACGTACCCTCGGTGAGGTTCGTTGAGGGTGCTGTCCACTTCGTCCGCGATCGCAACTCGTTGATGTAATCAGCCGACCATTGCTTCCAAAAACGTTGCTTGACGGCCGCAATCATATCGTAGCGGTCCAAATTCGTCAGCTTGATGTGTTCCAGAGATCTCTCAGGTAGTGATCGTAATGATTCACCAACCAAGAGATGACCCGCCGTGAGAGCGCTATAGTCGTTTGGGTCTGACGAAAGCGGTGATAGTGGTCGCGAGTTGAGGATTGCTTCTATTTCGACGACGACAGTGCTCAGTTCTTCAAAGGTGAATCTGGTGCTGGCCAACGTACGATTTAACAGTCCTCCGAAATGAGGTGCTCTGGGGGGAATAAAGTGGAAATTAATAAAGTCGGATGCGCAATATTTGTAAATTTCATCCTGTGTCTCCTTCAAGAACAAAAACCTTTTTAACTCCTGCATTTGATTCGATGCCCCTACAAAATTAGTGGCATTGTCGCAGAATATGTCTGCAGGCAGCTTGCGACGACCTCCCATCCGTTTTAATGCGTTTAAGAACGCCTTCGTTGACAAATCTGAGACTACTTCGATGTGAACAGCCTTGGTGATGAGGCACACGAACACGGCTATGTACGATTTAGTAGGTCCCTTTCCTCGAATGCGTAGATACGTATTGATGGGTCCACAAAAGTCAATTCCACAGCGTTCAAAAGGTCGAGCAGGAGAAAGTCTAGTAGGTGGTAATGAGCCCATGAGTTGTTGCAGCAACTTTGGTCTGTACCGAACGCAGTGTACACAGGAGCGGACAATTCGACGTGCCAAGTCTCTGGCGTTAACAATCCAATACTCCAAGCGAATGAGTGCGACTAACGCTTTAGGTCCAGCGTGATAATTCCGAAGATGCAAATGGCGAACATAACTCCAAACAAATTGAGACTGACTCGGCAGAAGCAACGGATGTTTTTGGCCTTCTGGTAGGGTTGAGTGTTCCAATCGTCCGCCTACTTTGATGAGTTCAAATCCGTTCACATTATCTAGAAAGGGAGTAAGAAACTTTAAGCTACTCTTTAAATATTTTTGCTTCTGAAGTAAGCGAATGTCCTCTGCAAAATGGATTTGTTGAATGTTCCAAATGAGGCAATGCGAAGCAAATCGAAGTTCATCGGGTGTCGGCGAGGTTGTGGTAAACGTCGCTTGTTTCCTACATATCCGTATGAATCTTATCATCCAAGCATTCAGACGAAGGCTATGTGAATATGAACTGATGTTATCGATGATCTTGAGGATGTAGTTTGTCTCCTGTACGGCAGTGAAAATACTTTTTCGCTTCTCCGAGTTGACTACGTCCATATCAATATCTTGTCGTTCCCCTGTGGCGGGCCAGTTAAGCGAATCCTCGAGTAGAAATGAAGGGCCTGAAAACCATGTAGATTGGATCAACTCGTTCACGTTGCAGCCTCGCGATAGAAGATCAGCCGGGTTTTGATGTGTTGGCACGTAGCGCCACCTTCCATCCGAAGTCAAAGTCTGAATATCGGACACTCTGTTTCCAACAAAGGTCGATAAAGTGACTGAGTGTTGTTTCAACCAATGCAATACGAGCTGTGAGTCGCTCCAAAAATAAGTCGTGATGGTGTGTTTTTTGAAGATGGCCTTGATTTTGCTGTACAGTTGAGCAAGTAAATGTGCGCCGCATAGTTCCAGCTTCGGGAGAGACTGCTTCTTCACAGGTGCTACTCTGGACTTGGACGTGAGCAATTTCACGGAGACCTGTCCAAACGAATTCTCAGTACGCACATAAAGACAGCAGCCATATGCCCGAATCGATGCGTCGCAAAATCCGTGTATTTGAATACTCCTAGCGTCGGGCTGCAAACAAAAACGAGATACCGCTAGTGACGATAGTGAGTTCAATGAATTCAAACAAGTGCTCCATGCGCAGCTTAGATTTTGGGGAACAGACTCGTCCCAGTCGAGTTTCAAAAGCCACAACTCCTGGAGAATGATCTTAGAGACAATGACTAATGGTGACAGCAGACCGATGGGATCGAATAGCGACGACGCAGTGGACAAAATTGTCCGTTTTGTGATAGAAGGGTAGACTTCCTTGGGTGTGAAAGTGAAACTAAATGCATCACCTTTTTGATGCCAAGTCACGCCGAGTGTGCTACTAATCAAGTTTTCCGAAATGTTTATTTCCTTAGACGATTCATCTTCCATTACACCTGGATGATTTGAATGCCATTTGCATAATGGAAAATGACCACAAGCTAGAGTCGATGTGATTTCCTTTTTCAGTTTGAGAAGTGTGTCTATGTCATCAGCCCCACACAACAGATCATCAACATAAAACGCAGTTCTAACTGCTTCGGCTCCTAAGGACCATTTATCCTTACACTCCTCAGCCAAGAAATGCAAACTACGAGTTGCGAGAAACGGGGCAGACGCAGTCCCATATGTTACGGTATTGAGTTGGTAGGTTTGAAGGTCAGCATCTGGGGACGCTCGCCACAGAATGTACTGGAACTTTCGATCCTCCTCACCGACAAGTACCTGTCTGTACATTTTGGTGACGTCAGCCGTGATGCCAAACCTATACATTCGAAAACGCAGCAATTGCAAGTACAAGTCATCCTGGATGGTAGGGCCAACTAAGAGTAGATCGTTAAGCGACCTTTGAGATGACGTACGGCAAGACGCGTCAAAGACGACTCTGAGCTTCGTCGAGGTACTGGTTGGTTTGAGAACGAAATGGTGCGGTATATAATAATGAGGTTCCTCCAGGTTAGGATTCGATACGAGGGACATATGGCCGAGACTTTGATACTCCTGCATGAATGATTTATACTGCAATCGAATGTCCGGTAGACGAGAGAGACGTCTCTCAATGGCAACGAATCGACTTCGAGCTGTGTCTACTGAACTTCCAAGGCATCCTGGGTCTTCTCCGAATGGCAAGCGAACGACAATTCGGCCACTGGCATCCTTGTGTGTTGTAACCCTGTAGTGTTCCTCACAGCGATGATGATTTGGAAGAATTGACTCAGGTTGGACGACAATAGAGTCAACTTTCCATAGTTGCTGCAGGTTTTCATCGATAGACTCCTCTACCGTCGCCAAGCACAATGGTGGCTGTCCGTTGGCGCTGTTACGTTGGCGCTGGTACCTTCCAGCAACAACCCAACCAAACAGCGTCTTTTGTAGAGTGGGAAGGTTCGGGCCAATGCGAATTTGTCCAACAGCTAGTGCTCCATAGAAGGCTTCGGTTCCCAGCAGAAGATCAATACGCCTGGTCATGTAAAAAGATTCATCTGCCAATGGAGTATTAGCAGGTAGGTTCCAGTTCGATATGTCGATCTCGCTATCTGGCTGGTATGCAATGTCGGATGTAATTCCAAACTGGAGGGTGAGCTGGTAGCCAGACGTACGTGATTTGATGGAGGTCGTCGTACGAGCCTTCAAATTAGTAAGGGTGTCTCCTATGCTCCGAATTCCGATGTGGTGCCTCTCACGTCGAAGGCGAAGTTTTTGAGCAAAGGTTTCAGTGACAAAATTAACCTGGGAACATGAATCAAGCAACGCTCTACCGAGTTTGTATTCACCTGATGCATCCTTTACCAATACCATGGCTGTTGCCAACAAAATTTGATCTTCTGCAGCGATGTCCATATGCGAATGTGAAGCAGCTTGATACGAATTAATATCAGCTGTTTGCCAAGAGGGCTGCGACGGTTGCCTTATCGGTTCCGGATTTGAGGATTGTCCTGCCGATGATTGTGGTGGCTGTTGTGGCTGCGAGTGATGCAAAGTCGAGTGGTGAGTCCGATTACAGGTTCGGCAACGATGAGTCGATGAACATTGCGCCACTCTATGGCCGTTCCCATGGCAGTTGATGCAGAGACCGAGACGTTTCACATGATCGAACCGTTGGTTGCTGTTCATTGCCTTAAACTGCGCACAGTTCGTGATTTTATGGCCAGAACTAGAACAAAGTGGACAAGATGGATTAATAATGGCAAACGACGAGTTTATCTGCTGATTAGAGTGACGATTGGACTTATTGCTTTCAGCCTTTCGTTGCGACGGAGTACTAGATGAGGCTCCAGACGAATGCAGGAATTGACAGTGGCGTTCCACAAGTTGTGTGCATGTTAGCCAGGTCGGTAGCTTTTGGTAGTCCAGTGACTCCTTCCACTTCTTCCGAGTGAGCTGATCACACTTGTCCATCACGATGTAGATCAGCATGGATTGAGCGATGTCCTCCGGTTTGCCGATGGACTCCAACGAGCTAAATATCGCAGACGCCTTATCAATCGGTGGTAGTGCGAACAATGCATCAATGCCTTCTAAAAAGATAAGAGTTGGATTGTCGTACCGGTTCCTAAGTTTCTCTAGGGCCTTCGGATAATTCTCGCTTGTGACCTGGAATGCCTGAATGGTGTCTAGCGCCGGCCCCTTGAGGCAGCCCAGCAAGTAATTAAACTTCTCAATGTTTGACAACCCAGACTCACGCACGACAAGTTGTTCAAACGAATTGATAAAGTTCTTGTAATTCGCATAAGTTCCGTCAAAGGTGGGCAACGACAACCTTGGCAACGATGATCTCACTGGCGGTGGGTGATAGTCTGGCGCAACCATACTGGTGTTTAAGTCACCTCCCAATTTGTCCTTTATGGATAGCTTGATTGCTATGTACGTGTCCTCCAAGTCTGCCCGTCCTTCATCGTTTGGGTTAAGGTCTTCAATGTCAGCCTGGACACTTAGAACCTTCTTGAAATAGGTTTCCAAGATGCTTAAACGATACCGAAGCTCATCATTGCAAATCGGCTTTTCCGTCTTTCCCTCCACCACAGATTTGATTCGAGCTATGTTTCGTTTTATGTTGCTCCGTTGGCGTTTCAAATCATCCAGAGTCGTCATTTTGTTGTGTAGTGTAATTGCACGCACACAGAATTAGAGGAACAATAACGAATGCAGGCAACAACAGCACGGACGCAACTAGGCAGCAGTAGCCAAAGCACAAATCCAACGGTGGAAGCGAAGGCGGCAGTAAAAGGTTGAGTGCAGTTGTTCCAAGGGAGAGAGAGTCAGCGACAATTCCGACGGCGGCAACGAAAGCGAAACGAAAGAAGCGGTGGAATTCCAATAGATAACTGCGTTGATCTCTGGACCAGAGAAGGTAGCAGCAACGGAGTGCAAGCGCCGTTGCTTGCGTTGTGGGTGACAAGCGAATGATATAATTAACCGAGAACCGCGAGAGCAAAGCGAGGGTGATGACCCCGCAATCGAGACGATAGATAATGGGTTTTCGGCAATTTCGACGGCAGCTGCAAAACTAAACGAATACTGCAGTTGTTGTATTTGCAAATTATGTACCGACGAAAAGTGTTAGTAGAGATTGTACATAAATGCGAGTATTTTAATTGTTCACCAAGAATTAACACACGTGCCCCACGTTGGGCGCCAAAATGTTTGAACAAGAAGCGTTTTTCTTGTTGATATTTATTTGTTTAATTGTGGGGGTGTGTTAAAACCAAGTAAGCGAATTAAAACCGAATTGCAGAAATAATAACGACGATGAGGTGCTGTTGAGTATCAGTCGACGACTACTTTATTGCGCTCTTAGTGCATGAGCACCGAGCATAAGCGAGAATAGTGAGAGCGTGCAATTATGAGAGTACGCTTTGACTACGAGAGGTGTTTAACTACTTCTAAATTAATTGGGTGGACGAAGTTTGACCGAACAATATACATTTAACGAATCGTTACTGAGTAATGTAGCGAAAAACTCTGTTAAATATACCATTTTCAATGTTTAATTTTCTTTTTAGTTTATTAATTATACGAAAGCCAATTAATTTTGTTTTTTCCAATTTGAACGGTGTTCCTGTTTCTAACAGATCTACTCAACTTTTCCCGTCCACTTACGTATTTTAAGTATTTGAAATGGATAAGGTTCACTTTTATACCTTTTAAGTTGTACTCTTAGTTTTTTTTGCTTATCGGTAAGCTTAACCTTAGTCAGTGCTTGTTTTTTTGATGTGTGAGTGTCAAAAAATGAAGTATCCTCCTCAGCTTTACGTTTATTATTCTGTGAGCTGACCGATTTTTCGAACTTCAAATCCTCATCATCACTTTCGATAGGTAGAGCAGGAAAGTCATTGTCGATAGAGCGTTCATGTTTTTTATTGTAGTGATTAGTTGTGTGGGGCTTAGAATCTATCCAAGCTGACTCTTCTGGCGTTTGTATTCCAATGCTTTTGGGTGATGAAAGTGGTGTTTGCTGTCTAGCTCGTAAATCCATTGTCTTATTTCTTTTCTTATTTTGATAGTAACACAATTCTTGACGAATTTTTATCCATTTATTAAAATCACTAGTTTTTTTATAATTTAAAATAGGTAAAAATGTTATATTAATTAAATCGTTTTCCTTTTCACTATTTAGCAATTTTTGATATGCATTAGGGTGCATTAAAATTACTTTGTTTAATTGATGCTTACTTTTAAGCATTGTTCAAAATTTTTCCAAAAATCCCCGAAAGCAATGAACTTATTAGAATTGGTAAAAATCCTCCTTTTTGGATGAGAACTTTTCGCTTGGAATTTATTGACCTTTTTGAACATGAAATAAAACGTAATGTATTTTTATACCTTTTTAGAGCATATAGTTGCGCTTTTGATATCTTATGATTTCCTTTTAATGTATTTAACACATTATTGATATCGATATAGGAAAAAGCCTAGCCCTTTATCCGAATTTTTTTACTAACTGTAGAATCCACAAAAAAATTCCTCTTAGATGTGCTTTAAATAATGTATTTGAGCTTTTTTTTATATTGGAAAATTCGAACTACGATGTATACTGTAATGGTGACTCATACGTTTATCTTATCAGTTTGTATTAAACACTTGTATTAACTAGTTGTTTAAAATGGATACCTTTAAGCGTTTTTTTGAAAATGATCCTCGCAAAAGAGGATACACACAAGTCGTTTATTGTAATTATTGTGGATCTGATACTCATTTCGAAAAGGACTGTCACAAAAAACGCGGCCAGGAGAAACCTAAATAAATTATTTTAAGTGGTAGAAAACATTTATAAATGATCTATAAATAAAACGTAAACAAAAATCCAAGCCTAAAATGTTTAAACAATTTATTCATCCTTTTACAATGCTAATTTGTGGACCTTCAGGGTCTGGAAAAACAACGTTTTTAGAAAATTTAATAAACCAAAGGAATGACTTGCTAAGCATTTCAATTGATCGAATACTTTGGTGTTATGGAGAGGAGCATGCTAAACCTAATTTCAACAACATTGAATACTATAAAGGAGTTCCCGAAAAAATTATGTAGTGCATAATTTAAAGCTAAAATGCGGGTTTTCAACTACAATAAAATTCACTCCAATAATCTGGATGCAGCAAAGCAAAAACAATTTCGTTTGTTTAGATAAAGATGAATGGATGCAATTAATTACATACAAGGAATATATCCAATTAAAACTTGATCAGTACGAATTCTTGATGCCTGATACAAATATAGACCATCCATTACTGACTTCTATTAAATGTAATTTTAGATTTCGGAAATCTGATAAGCAGTATTTTTTTATAATAAATCAGTTTGGAAACAAAATTGAATTTGATAGCGAGTCCTGGAGATCACTTTTAAGATTAGGAATTTTTTTTACCACATTTTTATGTTGGAATACGTTACTTAAGCAACAAATTACATTCCTTTATTATAACAATATTATTCTTAAGTGCGCAGCCTTACAAAAAATTGATATTCAACTATCAGATTTAGACGGTACCTATGATAGAAATGTGCAAATAGACTTAACTCGTTTATGCTTTGAAATTTCAAAGAAAATATGTATTCAAATGAAACGCGATGTTCTTGAATATAAGCAATCACTTTTAAATAATCAATCTTCCAAAAATAAAAAACAATATTAAAAATGAGTAAGCAGCAAGTTTTTAATGAAATACATAAACCTGCTAGAAAAAACTTTATTCGCCGAAAATTCGTTCAAAAGGGAATTAATGACACGTGGCAAATAGACTTAGTTGAAATGATACCCTATTATAAAGAAAATAAAGGATTTAGATATTTGCTAACAGTGATTGACACGTTCTCCAAGTATGCATATGCAGCTCCTGTGAAGTCTAAGACATCTTTAGATGTGTCATCAGCAATGAAGAAAATATTTAAAATATCTAGACATAAACCTAAATATATTCAATCTGATCAAGGAAAGGAGTTTTTTAATAGCACCTTTGGAGAGTTAATGCAACTAAATAACATAAACCATTACCATACATATACACATCTTAAGGCCTCTATTTGTGAACGTTTTAATAGAACGTTAAAATATCGTATGTGGAAAATGTTTAGTATGCAGGGTAATCATGTCTGGGTTCATAATTTGCAAGACTTAGTAAATGATTACAATAATTCATATCACCGAACCATAAAAATGAAACCTATAGATGTAAACAAACAAAATGAAGAGTTTATTTTAAAAACAGCGTATAATATTTGTAAGGTATTTCCTAAACACAAGTTTTCCATAGGTGAGCCTGTAAGAATAAGTAAATATAAAGGTATTTTTACAAAGGGATATGAACCTAACTGGACAACTGAAGTTTTTTGAAATTTTAAAAGTAAAGTCAACTAATCCTGTAACATATGAACTGGAGGACTATCAGGGGAATATTATTAAAGGATCATTTTATGATCAAGAACTCCAAAAAGTGAAAGATGAAAATGCTTTTTTAGTGGAGAAAATAATCCGAAGAAAAAAGGATCATGTTTTTGTTAAATGGTTGGGGTTTGATGAAACGCACAATTCATGGATAGATAAAAAGTGTTTATTAAAATAATTAAACAAAAAAAATAGTTGTATCACATTTATATTTTTAGCATTTACAATATAGTTTAAATTATATACAATTTCCAAATATATAATATTATGCTTATTTATACAATATTTTGTGTATGATTAATTGTATCTAAAATGTTTTTAATTTCATAGTGATTATGAGCTAATGTTGAAATATTATTAGGTAATATAAATCTTTTATCATCCTTATAATTTAAACTTATTTTATTTACAATTTCAGTATAAATTTTATGTCCTCTACTTCTAATAACTCTCTGTTCTCCATAATAAGTTTTTTTATGTTTAATACATTCAATATAATGATCATGCGATAATCTCTTTACTACTGACTTTTTTACTCCTTTAGCCTTTTTTATGTTATAGTCAGTACTATCATCTTTTGCTACTAAATATGAGTATGCTTTCGCTTTTAAACCTGCAAACGAAGTCATTATTCGACCTGCATTCTCATCTTTCATTAAACCTAGTTCTTTGTTATTAGCGCAACTTATACCAAATCTGTTTGAGTCTTGATAATTTAATGTATCAAAGCGACTAGGATTGTTTTTAATTAAATCATAAAAATCTTCTTCTGATGAGATAATAAATGAATCCATATAGAGTATTTTTGATGATGGACATTTTATAGAATGAAAATTATAGAAATAGTCATACATTAACCATTTTGACAGTTCTAATACACTAACTCCTATGTACATATATGGGCTTATCATAAAAAATTTTAGTTTTTGTTTCCTCAATGGCAGCTAAATTACCTGCAAAGATTTCAACACTGTGGAAATTATGTCTAGCTATTCGTTGTCTAAACCCTGCTGAATTCTGCCTTGACTGATAATGTTTTACTAAAGCAACCTCCCGACGCTTTTCTACATTTTCCATCGTTTTTCCATACACGGCATTAACCATTAATTTAAAAAAGTTTATTTCGATCTCATTCTTTGCTTTTTTTCTACGTGATGTATTTAGGTCAATATAAGGCTTTAGCCAACTGGACTGCTTAAAAGATAATATTCGAGATATTCTTTCTAAAATCATACCCTGCTCTATACATAATTGCAGTTGTTTTAGATGTATTATATAATTTTTTTTATCCGATAAATCAGCTATAAGTTTTGCCTGCTTTCCTCCAGGTGGAATTTTATTTTTGGGGCAGAATGGTAAACTATTATGTTTATTATGAATTTCATTAGGATATTTTAGATCGACTTCTAAGATGTATCCTACATCACCGCATGCCGATATATTTGTAGCGTTGAATGAAAAAATTTCCTCGCTAGTTAAAAATGTAAAATTAGAATATGGTAGTGGCTGACTCATAGCCCAACCATATAAATTGTTGGCGTCAATATACGCTAGGTAGTTTGTAGGATCGCTAGACCTAAATTTGCTATTTAAATATTTATTGTTGGCTGTAGCTATGCGTTGAGTACATTGGGTCAACCCTCCTCGAACTGCACTTTTTAAAAAATTATAAATATCAGGATCACTTATAAGTTTAAATTCTACCTTCGTGTATTTAAGCATTGCATCCCACGAAACTGAAGGAGCAGTTACGTAATTTATAGGGTCTAATCTATATACACCTGAGCAAAGATCCCTAAAATTTTCAAATACATCAGCAAGAATTAGAACATCGCTTTCCAAATATAATTTTAAGTAATCTTTAATACTATTACAATTAAACGTGCTTCAAACCTTCTGGGCAAAGTTATAATTCTCAACACTGCATTCCTCCTCATTTAGAGAATTAAAAAAATGTTCTCTCGAAGGAAGCTGAGGTTCCTTAAATTTTTCAAAACTATTTAAATAATCATAAGGAAATACTCCTTTTCGTCGTAGCATATCAAATTTTTCATCTTGATATTTAGTGTACAAATTTTTAAAATTGGATCTATCCATATAACTAGCTAGTTTTTCTAAGCTTGAGTTTAAAAATCTATTTGAATCTATATATCTAATTTTGTATTGATTGTGATAAAGTGGTCCTACTTTACATGTTTGAGTTAACGCAATATATAACTCTTTATTGCAAGGAATAGGCTTTATATCATCTTTTATGGATGTTACAAATAAATGTATATCATAACGAGACAAGTTATGAAACACTACCGGGAATAAGGGATCGCTTAATCTAAATGTTTCCTTACACACCTTATGAATAGGTCCAACATACTTTCCTGAGAATGGGTTGAAATATTTTTCACGAACATCATCCACAATTGGTTCCTCGCAGGCATAGCAATTGTCGTGTTCCTGAGAGTACTCATCCCAAATGTCGAACTTGTAAATGGGTTTTTTACAAGATTTCCAGTACTTCTCATAAAGTTTTTCTGTCTTAGTCCGAAGCTCTTGGCAAAATTTTTCGATGCATTTTTCTCCTGAAATACCAAAATCGTTATGTTTAAGAGTTTATTACCTTTAGAGTACGATAATATTTACCTTCATATGTCCACATCTCATTTAGAAGAGGTTCGTATTTATGTACAACATAAAATGATGCTGCACATGGTATATGCCTCTGTGCTATAGTTGTCGATGATTTTGTTGGATCATTAAGATTTCTACTAAAATTTTCCAGAACAGCCTCGATGTCTGCATAAATTACCACTGGTGGTGATAGTTTTTTTGGAAAACTTTTAAAAAGAGTTTTGCTTTTAGGTTCTGGATATAAAGCAGCAACTTTTCCACACTCCTTAGTGTCATGGATAGTATTTGTAGTTGAATAGAATTGCAAACAATTTTTGCAAAAGTATGCAGCACTATGTGATTTGCTGTGTTGTGAATAGCATAACTTTCTCATGCACGTTATATATGCATAATGCATCATTGACATACTGTCACTATTAATGCCTAGTATGTTTATGTGGTTAGTCCGAATTTGTTGACTCCTCACTGTGGGTCCTACAACGTTTTTTCAATTGTTGTCGATTTCATAAATATTAATGCTGATATCATTATTAGCTTGCTCGAATCGTTTAACTCCTTTGTTTGTTATTGGAAATTCTATTCCAGAAAAATCCAATCTAACGCCTTCATAATATATGACGTCCTGCCTTATGTTACACTGATTGTTGAACTGCCGAGCCTTTTCGGCAGCGTAGTTTGCGATATATTAAACACGAGAGTTTAGTTTGATACAGTTTTATTGTCAATAGCGAAAGTTGAGCGGATAGGATAGCGAAAGCGAGATTAGCGATGCAGAGTTAGCCGGTTCAAGTGTCCAAAACTGCAAGAGGAGGCGGGCCGAATTGCCCGTTCCCTAATGCGAGCGCGACGATTGAAGGGTCCAGACGCTGCAAAGGCAGGCGGGCCGAATTGCCCGTGCCCTAATGCGAGCGCGACGATATCCAGACTGATTTGAGGGCAGGCGGGCCGAATTGCCCGTGCCCTACTGCAAGCGAGAGTGCGACAGATCCAGAGGAGAGAGCAATAGCGAAGACGAAAGATCGATAGAGTGATAGAAAAGTCGAAAGAAAGAAGGAAAGACCACGAGAGAACGGCTGGGTAGGCTGCTGCCGTGCGGGAGCTTATATGTATATATGTGTGTACAATGTGCAGTGCAGTGGACAGTACAAACAACAAACAATAAAAAAGGTAATTTAATTTACTGCTGCACCACTGGCTATAATGTTTCCATCAAGTCTCCCAATATTGGGCTGCGGAACCCGACATACTCCCCCCGTTGAAAGCCTGACTTTCAACAGCATCCAACAGAATACAGGGTTCAGCAGCTATAGCGCGTTGAAGTTGGGGCAATTCTTCCTTCCATGGAGAAGTGTAGAGTCGCTGCAAGTAGGCAGCGCGCTGACCGACGCCTAGTCGGACGGAGTTGAGTTATGTCTTGTAAGGCTCGGCGACAGAAGACGAAGAGGCGAAGAATAGCTCGTTGTGCACGGTTTTGAAAGTGCCGTGCAGCTCGTCGATCTGCTTGAGCCTCTCCGATAATGCCGGTGCTTTCCGCTTCAAATAAACCACCCTGTTTCCAGCAGCAGTCACAGCGTCGATTCGCGCGTCCATATGGGCAGCTTCGGTAGAAACGTTTCTAGCGGGAAGATGACCGCAAAGAGGAACGCTTGCAATAAACTTCGTAGCGGGAAGATGACCGAAAAGAGTAGCGCTTGCAATAAGCGCAGCAAGAACCCTAAGATAATCGCAAGGCAGACTACGCGACAACTGTTACTTTTGCTTGTGAAAAACCGAACCAATTAACCGTGGGGCCACTCGAAATTGTTTCCGAACGAATTTGTAATGTTTTTTGTGATTAAAATGTTTATGTTAGATCACGTCGGGGTCACCAACTGTTGAGCTGCCGAGCCTTTTCGGCAGCGTACTTTGCGATATATTAAACACGAGAGTTTAGTTTGATACAGTTTTATTGTCAATAGCGAAAGTTGAGCGGATAGGATAGCGAAAGCGAGATTAGCGATGTAGAGTTAGCCGGTTCAAGTGTCCAAAACTGCAAGAGGAGGCGGGCCGAATTGCCCGTTCCCTAATGCGAGCGCGACGATTGAAGGGTCCAGACGCTGCAAAGGCAGGCGGGCCGAATTGCCCGTGCCCTAATGCGAGCGCGACGATATCCAGACTGATTTGAGGGCAGGCGGGCCGAATTGCCCGTGCCCTACTGCAAGCGAGAGTGCGACAGATCCAGAGGAGAGAGCAATAGCGAAGACGAAAGATCGATAGAGTGATAGAAAAGTCGAAAGAAAGAAGGAAAGACCACGAGAGAACGGCTGGGTAGGCTGCTGCCGTGCGGGAGCTTATATGTATATATGTGTGTACAATGTGCAGTGCAGTGGGCAGTACAAACAACAAACAATAAAAAGGGAATTTAATTTACTGCTGCACCACTGGCTATAATGTTTCCATCAAGTCTCCCAATATTGGGCTGCGGAACCCGACACTGATAGTATGATGGCGTTGTCAATCTTTCTCGTGTGCTAATGAAGATAAAACACACCACTTAAAACAAAAATCATCTTCATTTTTTACATTTATGATTGCATTTCGCAATTTAATTGTTTTGGGTTCTGGTATAAATCTATTTGCAGCAATATGTTCCAATTTAATTATAGTTAGCTCAAAATATTTAAATTTTTGTATAGCCCAACCTGAATCCTTCTCCTGGAATTCACTACTCAAATTAATCAAGTTTTCAAGGGCATCATTTAAGTGTTCATCAATTGAATCAATTTCATATATAGTCCTGTATGACGTTATGAAATGCTTCATTGTTTCCATCAAGGTTTCGTCCTCAGTTTGCTTTACATACAATCCATATACTTTTAAATTGTACTTCACTGATTTGTACTCACTCATACAGTGACGCAATAGGCTTACTATATCATTTTTACAATCCATGTAAAAATCTTTCAAATCAATCTTATCACTTTTATTAGAGTGAATACGATATGATTTTAAGGGAAACTTCGACTCAGTTGAAATTAAAATGACGTTTTCATTTTCCTCTAGTTGCGCTGCTATTGCATTCTTATGCTTTTCTGAGATTATGTGACGCAATTCTCTAGACGGAGGATAACTTTCACCGCAAATTGCACAATCAATATTTCCAAATCCAATCGAAGGTTCCATTCTCGGACGTTTTGAGGCTGCTGACGTTGATGGTCCTTGGTAATCACTTGAGGTTGATCCTCTGCTCATAAGAACCTCAAAAGCATTTCGAGGTCCCAAGCATTTCTCATAATGAGAATCAAATTGTATGAAGTCGACGGACTTAGAGCACAGGTCACACACTACAGTATTTGGAGAGCCCGAGCATCTCCCATAATGGAATTCAAATTCCTTAACATTAACGAATTTGTTACACAGGTCACACAACACGTTTGATGCCATTTTTAGTTTTAAAGGTTTTTTTGAAATCTCTACTCACTGTCACTATTGGAATAGTACTAAGGGTTTTTGCTAAATGACCCTCTATTTATCAACCAAACTCCTACCTAGTATTTTGTATACAAAAACCTGTTTCATCGATTCCTACAAGGACTATGTATTAATAGAATATGAAATTGAACCAATAAATACACCTGTACCTGTATTCTACCTGAAATCCACTTATTGTTTTTGTGTAATCCTAACTTGGAAACCAGTTTCAAACGAATCCTCTGATTCTCTTTGGGGGATGTCACATGTAATCCTAACTTGGAAAACCAGTTTCAAACGAATCCCCTGATTCTCTTTGGGGGATGTAACGTGTAAGAGGAGGAAGCGAAATTCAACCAATCAAAAGTAAACGAGAGGGAACGTTGTGAGCCGCGGCAAAGGCCGCGGCTCTACCTTATACCCGGTACTCAGTCAGTATATACATACATACATTTATGAGCCTACGATTTATGAAATTTATTATATGTTCTCAAAAGGGACAAAAATAATATTTAAATTAAAAAAATGAATTTTTTGGAATTTTTATACATGTTTCCATTTTTGTTTACATATGCTTTGTATATCTGCGCCTACATTTCTACATGACATGTATAACTACATATTTGAGACGTACAAGTGTTTACGAGAAAAAGAGAGAGAGAGAGGGCATGAGTCAGCGCTTGGCAGGCGTTGCGTAGCCACTGAAATTTAATTTGTTTCTTCTGGCCATAATATTGATCCGATCTGATCCAGATTCGGTAATTTGGTAGATATGGTAATTTTTCATGATTCTGCGTTTTTGGTTTTCTCGTACCTTAAAAATTGTGGATTCCACAGATGTTCGTCTTTTGTGGGGGCGGAATGGGGCGTGGCAAAATTTTAAAACAAACTTGTGCTGGTTCGGTATCACAGGAGCTTGGATAGAAAGTTTGGTTGCTCTAGCTCTTATAGTCTCTGAGAACTAGGCGTCAAAAAATACGAATGGGCAAAGCAGATGGGGTCGCGTGTGAGAGAGAGCGAGAGGGAATGATGACTTTCGAAATGGTTTTCTTCATTGTAGCTATAATAATGATCCGATCTGATCCAGATTCAACACTCTGATAGAGATTGTCATTTTCTATGATTCTGCGTATTTAGTATTCTTGTATCTTCAAAATTGTGTACGCCACAGACTTTCGTCCTTTGTGGGGGCGGAAAGGGGCGGGGCGAAATTTTTAAATACATTTGGAGTAGTGTGATCACACAGGAGACTGGATACAGAACTTAGTTGCTCTAGCTTTAATAGTCTCTGAGATATAGGCGTAAATGAAGACGGACGGACGGACGGACGGACAGACGGACGGACGGACGGACAGACAGACATGGCTATATCGACTCAGCTATTGATGCTGATCAAGAATATATATACTTTATGGGGTCGGAAACGCCTCCTTCTGGGCGTTACACACAACCGTTATCCCCACAAATCTAATATACCCCTATACTCTTCGAGTACCGGGTATAAAAAGAAACCATTGAAAATAAATATTTATTATTTTTAGACAAATACATAAAATATTTATATTATAACTATAATCGTAATATTAAAATTCAGCCTCAGCTCTTTCCACTGCAGCTATTAATTCAGCGTCATCTTCATACCGAAGTAGTTCCTGGATGTGATGCCTTTCATCAACCAAATCAAAAATGTCGTCATCATCCGGGAAAACGTATGATGAATAAGGATTCGACAATGCAATTATGGAATCATCATTATCCCATTGAATCTCATACATAGCATTTAAATTCTCGAGATCTCTTGCTATTATGGAATCATCATCATCCCATTGAATCTCATACATAGCATTTAAATTCTCGAGATCTCTCTCCAGAGCGTTTTGAGTCTTAATCCCAAAAATCAAAGAAAGGTCCTCGGAGTCTGGCTGAGAGTCAAGATTTATGGATGATTCCGGTTGTGAATTTACAAAAATGATCTCAAGGTCGTCCATCTTGGTTCACAGCTCACTAGATCTTACAATAGCTTATAGCTGTGAGTAGCTATTATATAGGCAATCAACTATAGGACAGTGTCAGATATATAAAAACAGACAAAGAAAAAGAAAGTGAAAAAATGATTCAAGGACATTGTGACCCTTTTACAAGAAGTTCATTAAAAAAACTACCTCTAAACTATTACCAGATTCATTTCAAAGGCATGAAACACCTGTTTGAAGGTTGTTTGAATCGCCACACGAAACCAATCGAGGAAAACCGGTCCATAATAAATATGAGGGAGGAGAAAGTATAAGTGAGAGGCAAAATAAATAAGAGGGAGGAGAGAGATCTATTTGAGAGTATGAAAAACCTGTTTGAGGGTTGTTTGAATCGCAACATGAAACCGGTCCATAATAAATATGAGGGAGGAGAGAGTATAAATGAGAGGCAAAATAAATAAGAGGGAGGAGCGAGAGTATAAGTAAAAGGATCGATATCTATTTGAGAGTATATTTAGACACGAGTGAAAGAGGACTGAGATTAAAGTTAGTTCACATTTTCGCCGATAGGGGGCGCCACCCAAGTAGTAATGAAAAGGGGTGCCGGCGTCTTTTACTATTTGATTATCCTGTCTATATATGTTTCACTCTTAATGTGTACTCAAACCTCTTTACGGATATTTTTTCTTAAAAAATTTATTTTTCATAATACAATGTAAATAAAATATCCTATGTATTTTAACATGATCATACAGCCCCCTCTATGTTAGGGCATCGACGATCTCATCAACAGATGGCGCCTTTTCATTACTACTTGGGTGGCGCCCCCTATCGGCGAAAATGTGAACTAACTTTAATCTCAGTCCTCTTTCACTCGTGTCTAAATATACTCTCAAATAGATCTCGATCCTTTCACTTATACTCTCTCCCCTCCCTCTTATTTATTTTGCCTCTCACTTATACTTTCTCCTCCCTCATATTTATTATGGACCGGTTTTCCTCGATTGGTTTCGTGTGGCGATTCAAACAACCTTCAAACAGGTGTTTCATCCCTTTGAAATGAATCTGGTAATAGTTTAGAGGTAGTTTTTTTAATGAACTTCTTGTAAAAGGGTCACAATGTCCTTGAATCATTTTTTCACTTTCTTTTTCTTTGCCTGTTTTTGTATATCTGACACTGTCCTATAGTTGATTGCCTATATAGAGCAACCAAATTTTGTATCCCCTCTCCTGTGTGATCACACTACTCCAAATGTGTTGCAAAATTTCGCCCCACCCCTTTCCGCCCGCACAAAGGACGAAAGTCTGTGGCATACACAATTTTGAAGAAACGAGAAAACTAAATACGCAGAATCATAGAGAATGACCATTTCTATCAGAGTGTTGAATCTAGATCAGATCGGATCATTATTATAGCTACAATGAATAAAACCATTTCGAAAGTCATCATTCCCTCTCGCTCTCTCTCACACACGACCCTGTCTGTTTTGCCTATTCGTCCAAATGAGCGCCTAGATATCAAAGACTATCAGAGCAAGAGCAACCAAACTTTCTATCCAAGCTCCTGTGATATCACTTCAATACAAGTGGATTTCAAAAATTTGACACGCCCCCTTCCGCCCCCACAAAGGACGAAAATATGTGGAATCCACATTTTGTAAGATAAAAGAAAAGCAAAAACGCAGAATAATGGAAAATAAACGTATCTACCAGATTACCAAATCTGGATCAGGTCGGATCAATGTAATAGACAAATGGAACAAATTAAATTTCAGTCGCTACGAAGCGCCTGCCAAGCGCTTACTCATTCATTCTCTCTCGTACACACTTGTACGTCTTGAATATGTAGTCATACATGTATATTATGAAATGTAGAAGCAGATGTAAAAAGCATATGTAAACAAAAATGGAAACATGTATAAAAATTCAAAAAATGGTTTAACTTAATTTTTTTATTTTAAATATTATTTTTTTGACCAAAATTTAATTTGTCCCTTTTGTGAACATATAAGAAAATTCATAAATCGTAAGCTCATAAATGTATGTATTTACTGACTGAGTACCGGGTACAAGGTAGAGTCGCGGCCTTTGCCGCTGCTCACAGCGTGCCCCCTTGTTTCTATATACATTGGGAGCACGCCAGACCCTATTTGGTACAGAGCTGCTTCACTGTTTTAGCCTTAAAAGGCATAAGAATATTTCTAAGCGAGGAATGAATAAAGAGACACTAACCGAATACAACGGTTGTTATTCTATTATACTACACCACTAATATTTTATTTGGTTCTACATATAATATTTTCTTCTTGCACGAATTTATTTGCTAGCATTACTTGCTTGTACATTAATTGTTCCCAATCACAAATTTGTAAGCGCTGAAAGTACTGCACACCTGCAGCAAAATAAACGTTCCTTACAGCTACCAGTGTAAGGTATACAAATTTAATTTTCTTATTAAAACTACTTCTATACGTTTTCAATATCCAGTGTAAATTTACCCTGCAGTTTTTCATTTTGGCATCTTCGTGACCTCGCGTTCTCGCATTCCTTTATATACCTCGACGGATTCGTTTAACCAGTCTCAGATCCTAGTTTCTCCAACTGCTCCATTATGAGCTCTATTCGCGTGTTCCAGTTCTTCTTGAAAAGGCTTTCGGACTTCTGCGCGAAAGCAGACACTTTTGTTTGGACAAGCGAGAACCAGTGCTGCAGGAACGTATCCAGAGCTTAGGCCAGCTGTTTTCAGAATCAGATCGTGACTTCCGTACTACCATGACCTCTGGTGACGAAGATCTCTCCGAAGACATTTACAACAGTACCACCGACACTTTAAGTAAATTCGAAGACGAATTCTTTCAAATCAAAACGCTTCTAAGAGGATTTTTCGCTGATATACCCCCTTTCAAGATCCGAATCTACTTCCATACTGAACAACTTTATGAACGCCACCTCTTTCAAAGTCCCAGCTTGCGACACTGAGCCAAAGTCCCGTAAAGAGCGCCCAACATGGAATCAGCTCAACGATTTCCTTACGGCGGGAAAAGAAGTCTTAGAACGATTCACAACAAATAAACAGGATCATAGATCTGCCGCACGCTGTTCGAAATTACTTCCAAGCAGCATAGCACAATGTCCCATACGACAACTTCCGCAACGTCGTGCAAATACTGCAAGGCTTCTCATCACCTAAGACAGTGCACGACCTTTCAAAAGTTAACTCCCCAAGACCTTGTCCTATACACTAAAACGGCAAAAATATGCATAAATTGCTTAGCATATTCACACACAGCAAAGGAATGTAAGAGCAAAAAGTTGTGTAGTACGTGCAACAGGCCACATTACACACTCTTACATTTTCCGCCCAAATCGCAACCAGTGTCCATACATCACTCGTACCATCACTGGCAGCCTTCTAGCACAATACACTATCTTCGGTTGAATAGCACTAGTCGACACGATTTTTCCGCTGTCGCCAAAAATGACTTTTTTGTGATAGATTTGGATGTATAAAAAGTTTTAAGGAATGTTTTTTTTTTTTCATGGAGTAGTTTTCTTTTTTCAGAATTTTTAAAAAATTTTGTATTTTTTGTCATAGGTAGTGCTTCTATTTTTTACATAACTTAAGTTTCCTACAACTGGTTGTATTGAACTTTGCAGATAAAAAACGCTGAAATATTCAGCTATAAATCCAACTCAGACACTTTGTAGCTGCAACTTAACGTCAACCAAGTTTTGAATCCAGTCTCCTGTGTGATCACACTACTCCAAATGTGCTGCAAAATTTCGCCATGCCCCTTTCCGCCCGCACAAAAAACGAAAGTCTGTGGCGTACACAATTTTGAAGATACGAGAAAATTAAAAACGCAGAATCATAGAGAATGACCATTTCTATCAGAGTGTTGAATCTGGATCAGATCGGATCATTATTATAGCTACAATGAAGAAAACCATTTCGAAAGTCATCGTTCCCTCTCGCTCTCTCTCACACGCCACCCTGTCTGCTGTCTTTGCTTATTCGTTTAAATGAGCGCCTAGATCTCAGAGACTATAAGAGCTAGAGCAACCAAACTTTCTATCCAAACTCCTGTGATATCAGTTCAGCACAAGTTTATTTCAAAATTTTGCCACCCCCCCCTTCCGCCCCCACAAAAAACGAAATTATGTGGAATCCACAATTTTTAATATAAAAGAAAACCAAAAACGCAGAATCATGGCAAATTACCATATCTATCAGATTGCCGAATCTGGATCAGGTGGGATCATTATTATGGACAGAAGCAACAAATTAAATTTCAGTGGCTACGCAACGCCTGCCAAGCGCTTACTCATTCCCTCTCTCGCAAACTTGTACGTCTCGAATATGTAGTTATACATGTCATGTTGAAATGTAGAAGCAGATGTAAAAATCGTAGGTAAACAAAAATGGAAACATGTATAAAAATTCCAAAAATGGTTTGACTTCATTTTTTATTTTAAATATTATTTTTTTCCTACAAATTAATTTGTCCCTTTTGAGAACATATAATAAGTTTCATAAATCGTAGGCTCATATATGTAAATATGTATGTATATTCTGACTGAGTACCGGGTATAAGGTAGAGCCGCGGCCTTTGCCGCGGCTCACAACGTTCCCCCTCGTTTTTCCTACAAAAATACCAAAAATCTGTGTTTGTAACAGTTTTTAACGGTAAAATGGCATTTGGAATAGTGCCAAACGGCATATGAAATTTTGGTCAAACGGTTATAACTTAGCCGTTTATTTTTGTGTGAAAAATAGAAGCACTACCTATGACAAAAAATACCAAATTTTTTAAAAATTCTTTAAAAAAAAACTACTCCATAAAAACTCCATATCAACTCTCTTTGATAGCGAATCAGAGTGTATAAGTGCAAAGCTGCAGAAATTTTGGGAAGTAGAAGAAGTCCCACCGGCCTATAGCGTATGTGGGGATGACGAGTTTTGTGAAAAGTTCTACACCGATACCACCCAAAGACAACCAGATGGACGTTGCATTGTTCGCCTACCGTTCAAATCTAGCTTTCCCGAATGTATTTCTCTTGGCTTGTCAAGGGTAACGGCAATTTGCCAATACGCTCGGATGCAAAAAACGTTAGAGAATGATTCCAATATCAAATCTCTTTATAATAACGTTTTAGCCGAATATATTTCTCTAGATCACATGTCTGAATCTAGACCTAATGAAATTTGTCGGCAGGGTAAATATTTCTCATTTTATCTGACTCATCATGCCGTATTCAAGCCCGAGAGCACGTCCACTAAACTCATAGTTGTATTCAACGCCTCTCGACGCACTTCGTCCACTTTATCGTTGAACGACGTCCTGCACAAAGGACCCATCCTTCAGGGAGATTTGCTCGGAATCCTCCTCAACTGAAGAATGTACCGATACGTTTTCAATGGTGACAATGGTGAAATGGTGAAAAAATGTGTCGGCAAATTCTTGTTCACCCCGACGATCGTGCATACCAATGGATACTCTTCACACCCAAACACATTGCGATCATGAAGGATTACGAACTCAACACCCTGACTTTTGGAGTGAATTGCGCCCCCTTTCTCACCATTCGAACTGTTCATCAGTTAACATCCGAATGGAAAGAAAGCCAGGAATGGGACGACAATGTGAAGCCGAACATTTCGGCAAAATGGAATACATTTCTCCAGGAAGCATCCATCGAAATCCCGAATTGGACAGGGTATAATCCCAATGCGGATTTTGTGACGCTTGCGAAAAGGCATACTGAGCTACAATTTATCTCCGGTCATCCGATTCATCCGGATCAGTGAGAACACGGTTGATTGTAGCCAAGAGCAAAGTCGCCCCAATAATGCGGAGCTCACTTACTAGCTCGTCTGATTCGGCATACTATACAGACTACGCTTCTCCCAGAAACCGAGCTGTTCTTATGGTGCGATTCCACCATAGTACTAGCCTAGCTAGGAAAACCCCCAAACGAGTGGAAAACTTTTGTCGCTTATCGTACCGCCACCATCCAATCCAAGGTCCCTAACGCCATTTGGCGTTTGGCACGCGGATTTGGGCTCTCGGGTATGTAATCCCGCCGATTTTCGGCAATCTTCCCTCTGATAGAAAGGCCCTACATGGCTAGGAGGCCCTGTCGAATTACTGGCCAAGTTCAATCAAAACGGAGATGAACCCACCAGAAACCAGAACGGTAAATCTGTTTTTCACGCATACCGAATCATTGGACATATGCGATGAGTTCACATCATACACGAGAGCCCTTAGAGCTACTGTGCGCATACTACGTTGTCTTCCAGCAAACTTAAACAAACTAGTGAACTCACCCGAACTGATAAATCTGTCAAAAATACGGGTATTCATAGCCGCACAACGACATTTTTACCCAAAAGAGTACTCTCAGTTTCTCAATAAAAAGACAATCTTCTCTACGAGTTCCCTCAACACGTTAAATCCGGAGAATCGGATGCGAGTTAACACCCGATTAACAAACGCAAGTCTTTCCTTCAACGAAAAACATCCAATCCTTCTTCCCAAAAGTCCAAGCTTGCCTTCCTATTCGTAGCATTCATACACTCAACGTTGCTAAACCTGAAAATCAGTTGATGCTACGAGCGGTAAGGCAAGAAATGGACACTCCCAGGCTCACCAATCTCATGAAACATTGCATACGGCAGTGTGTTGTGTGCACGCGCCATAAAAAAACCGCATGGCACCAGATTATGGCAGCAATCATCTCTTCCATTCGCAATCACAGGTGTAGACTTTACTGGTCCATTCAATCTAAGGGCCTCTTTAAAGCGATCCAAATGTAAACTCAAAGGCTATGTATGCATTTTTGTATGTTTCTCAACCAAAGCCTTACATTTAAAAGCAGTCACGGAACTTAGCTCAAAAACTTTCATACAAGCTTTTGACCGATTTGTTAAATCGTCTCAGACAATTTCATTGATGCCTGTCGAGAATTAGCCGAACGTTGGCGCAAATTCATCCAAACCGCGAGCGAACACGTTTCCGAACATTATAGCAGCCGAGAAATGGAATTTCATACCTACCCGTGCTCCGCACATGGGAGGCCTCTGGGAAGCAGCAGTAAAAAGCTTCAAAAAACATTTCACTCGAGTAGCAGGCTTTTGCCTTCAACCTTCAATATTGACGAGTTTCTACGATCTTGACGAAAATTGAACCAGTTCTTAACTTTGTATTTCGAAATCAGACGTAGAAAAATAACTTCCTCTAACGCCTGGTCATTTCTTACAAGGTGTGCCTTTGACGGCGTTCCCTGAGGATCCAAAGGAGAATGTCCTACTCAAAAATCGGCAAAGACTCTAGATCATCTATCAAGAGTTCAGCAGACGATGGTGCCACGAGTATTTACACGAACTCCAACTAAGATACAAGTGGAAACGGCCAACCCAAAACGTCGCCATAAACGACTTAGTCGTCATAAAGAATAACTCCTGTGCTCTCATGTACTGGCGTCTCCGCAGAGTAACCAAGTTCAATCCGGGAAGGGACGACTTCCAGACCAAATCAGGAACCTTGTCACGACCCATCGTCAAGCTCATTGTCTTGCCGACCAAGGAAGACACCCCACAAGCAATTTAGTTCCCAATCACTACCTCGGCCTTCATCTCTCTCTTCCAGCCAACAAGTTCCAAATACTTGACTAATTCCGTCTCTTTTTTCACTGATGGGATTCAAGTGCAAAATGTGCAAGAAGCCACACCCTCTGCGATACTGCCAAAAATTCCTCAACCCGGGGACAGTCGATCGACGATGGACAGTACGCAGACTGGGCTACTGCGTGAACTGCTTGGTCTCGACGCATCGTCTCCACGAGTGCGAATCTAAGGACGTGTGCCACAAGTGTGCAGACCTGCACCACACGACCCTGCATGCTGATGACGCGACCACCCACGGCCGGAGCCCACCGCAGAAGCCAGTGCAAAATGCAAACATAAATGAAGTAATTAGGGATGCGAACAATGAAGAAAACGAAAGCCCAGATACTTAAAATATTGTGTCCTTAACAAAAATTTTTAAGGAAAGGCCTGAACGGGAGATCATCTTATACAGTAAAAATCATTTCGGTGAAGCTGCAGTTTTAGTGTCTACCAAAGAGTGTGAGGCTTTTCAAAATAAAAGGGCTAAAAATTGACTTTTTGAAAAAATAAGGCACTTGGAAATCACAGGTTTTAAAGAAATTGTGGCTCTAGCGGCGACCTTATATAAAATATACTTTACAAAGGCAAGTGGTGCCAATAAATTAGTTTAAAATGAGGAACTAAAAAAAATGAAAGCCTTCAGCAGCTTCGCTTCGCTCGGCAAACATAGATAACGCCGAGCATAGATAACGAAGAGAAGAGCGAGGTTTGAGAGAACGTTAAGCAGGACAAGCAAGTGCAAGAATTAACAGAATATGTATATACATATGTATAAATATGTAACAATGTAAATATGCGGCTGAAGGCCAATAAATAGCTGCTATTTGGCCAGCCGCTATTCGGTGGGGATCTGCCGCGAACACTGACTTAAAGGTAAGGTCAGTTGAAAGATTATGTAGACAAGAAAGATGTTTTGACGGTGAAAATAAAATGAAAATAAAATATGTGCCAACTGAGACGGTGAAAAGCTATCCATTTTCGGAGTATGCTCGATGAGGGTTACCCACTACTTCCCTAAGGTTAGACAATGCTTCAATTGTGGAAGATTAGGACACAGACCTGGCCGTTATCGCTTGCCTGGCAGGTGCAATATGTGCGGTGAGCAGGAGAACGATGGTTCGTGCAAAAATTTTAAAATGTATCCTGTGAAATGGAAGGGATCATACAGCTAGAGTTAGGAAAAGATGTCCTGTATGGGGAAGAAGAAACAGACATAACAAAAACGAGGGGGAACGTTGTGAGCCACGGCAAAGGCCGCGGCTCTACTTTATACCCGGTACTCAGTCAGTATTTATGTACATACATATGTACATATGTATACGAGCTTGCGATTTATGCAATTTATTATATGTTCGCAAAAGGGACGAATTAAATTTTGGGCAAAAAAGAATATTTAAAAAAATTAAATCAAACCATTTTTGTTTACATATGCTTCTACATTTCTACATGTATATGTATAACTACATATTCGTGACGTGGAAATGCTTGCGAGAGAGAGAGGTAGTAGCCACTGAAATTTAATTTGTTCCTTCTGGCTATAATAGTAGCTCAACCTGATCAAAATTCGGCAATCTGGTAGATCCGGTTATTTTTCGGTTTTCTTTTATCTTAAAAATTGTGGATTCTACAGAATTTCGTCCTTTGTGGGGGCGGAAGGGGGCGTGTAAAAATTTTGAAATACACTTGTATTGAAGTGATATTACAGGAGCTTGGATAGAAAGTTTGGTTGCTCTAGCTCTTATAGTCTCTGAGATCTAGCCGCTCATTTAAACGAATAGGCAAAGCAGACAGGGTCGTGTGTGAGAGAGAGCGAGAGGGAACGATGACTTTCGAAATGGTTTTATTCATCGTAGCTATAATAATGATCTGATCTGATCTAGATTCAACACTCTGATAGAAATGGTCATTCTCTATGATTCTGCGTTTAAGTCTTTAGTTTTCTAAAGTTTCTATCTTTAAAACTGTGTACGCCACAGCCTTTCGTCCTTTGTGCGGGCGGAAAGGGGCGGGGCGAAATTTTGCAACACATTTGGAGTAGTGTGATCACACAGGAGACTGGATACAAAATTTGGTTGCTCTAGCTTTTATAGTCTATGAGATCTAGGCGCAAATGAAGACGGACAGACGGACAGACGGACGGACGGACGGACAGACAGACATGGCTATATCAACTCGGCTATTAATTCTGATCAAGAATATATATACTTTATGGGGTCGGAAACGCTTCCTTCTGGGCGTTACACACAACCGTTAACACCACAAATCTAATATTGTTTATTTTAGTTTAAAGTTTAACAATGTACAGTTAAACTGTAAGAGTAAAATTACATATCCACTAATTAAACGAAAGGGCTAATGCAAATACTCAGACCCGGTGGGGCTGATTATCGGCTCAGTAGCCGATAAGGTCCCACCAACAGCCAAATTTAGGTTAGAGATATTTAAATTAAATTAAGTTATTGATTAAGATAATTTTGACCATATTAGAACTAGTATCAAAGGAAAACAGATGGAAAATTTGGTTATAGTTACGGCAAAGGCAAAGGAAAGATTCATAATCCGAGTAGTTAGAAAGACAGAGTTGGAGATGAAGAGGAAAGTAATGCCTAGACGGGCGGAAAGGGACAGTAATACTAATAAGGCAGGTGAGGGCAGTCGATTCGACCTCACCAGATAGAAGCTTGTGGAGGAAGAGAACTCCTTGGCAGATTCTACGGGACTTAAGAGAGTGGAGGTTAATCAAGCGCAACCTACTTTCATAAGGAGGGAGATGGATGGAAGGGTCCCAATTGAGTCCGCGGAGAGCAAAGATGAGGAACTGTTTTTGTACTGATTCGAGCATATTCTGAAATTGTTGGTAGTGAGGAAACCAGATACTAGAACCATATTCTGAGATAGGCCGGACCAGAGAAACATACAGAAGTTTTGTAGTATACGGGTCTGTGAATTCCTTAGACCATCTTTTGACAAATCCAAGGACTCCTTTGGCTTTGTTAGAGATAGTAGAGATATGAGAGTTGAAACATCGATTAGGTACAAAGGTAATGCCCAAGTCGATAACTTTGAAGAGGCGTTGTAGGATAATGTTATTGATAGAGTAATCGAAAAGGTATGGCTTATTGCGGTGAAAAGTCATAATATTGCATTTAGAAATGTTAAGAGGTAGAATGTTGATTAAGCACCAGTTGTTAAGAGCATCAAGATCTGATTGCAAAGATAGTGGGGACAAGGGGGTCACTGTAGGAAAAACATAGCTTAACGTCATCAGCATACATTAGGACGCGGGAATGAGATAACATTTGAGGGAGATCGTTAATAAATAGGTTAAATAGCAAGGGACCCAGATGGCTACCTTGAGGAACCCCCGATGAGACAATAACAGGTTTAGAGAGAGAGGAGTTAAAGCAGACACGTTGAGAACGGTTACAAAGGTAAGAATTAGTCCAGTATAGAAGCTTAGTCGGAAGCCCTAGAAGAGACAGTTTATGAATAAGTAGATTATGATTGACGGAGTCGAAGGCTTTACTAAAGTCAGTATAAACGACATCATTTTGACACTGTTTAGCAATTCCCGAAGTTACAAAGGTGGAAAATTTAAGGAGATTAGTAGAAACTGAGCGACGTTTAATGAATCCATGCTGTGATTCAGAGAATACAAAGCTACAAAAATGTTGCAGCTGAGAACTGATGATTTTTTCGAAGAGTTTAGGAATGGCAGATAAGTTGGAAATACAGCGGTAGTTAGAGACATCAGTTTTAGATCCCTTTTTATGAAGGGGAACTATATAGGATTCTTTCCAGACGGTGGGCAAGTCACCAGTCTTGAGAGACAAGTTGAAAAGTTTTAGGAGAGGCACACAAAGAGATTCTGCACAATGTTTAAGAACAGCACTCGGAACCGAGTCTGGCCCAGTGGAGAACGAAAACTTGCACGATTTTAAATTTGTTAAGAGACCATCATAGTCGATGAAGGGGGGAAGGATACAGTTAGAACTATTTAAAGGGATAGGATATGAGTAACTATGAGTAAAGTCGTTCGATGAGGCTAGGATAGAGGGAAAGTTAATAGAAGGGACAGAGTAGCAACGTTGGAAAAAGGAAGCGAACAGATCAGAAATATCGCAATCCCTATCATCATAACTACCATTTAAGTGCAAAGAAGAAGGAAATCGGGAAGATATACGTTTAGAATTAACAAACCTGAAGAATTGTTTAGGGTCGCGTTTAAAGTTAAGCTTGCATTTGGTCAAGTATCTGTTGTAGCACAATGTATTAAATAAGGAAAATTTCGATTTTGCAATTGAGTACTTCGAAAAGTCTGATTGCAAACCGGATTTTTTAAACTTCTTGTACATACGGGATTTTAAATTCTTTAGATTTCTTAATCTCGGGGTAAACCAGATAGGACTAGAAAGATTTCTGGAGGCGGTGACTAAAGGAACATGCATGGGAAAGACGGAAAAAATAGTGCTATAGAATGCATTCGTGGCAGACTCAATTTCCTGGAGATCGTCAAGGAATGACCAATCCATCTGAGATAGGGCAGTATTCAAGGAGAGGAAATCAGCCTTCTTAAAGCAATAGATATTCGAAGGCTTAATAAACGACTTTATAGGGCATGAAGAGGGCAACAGGAAATCAATTGAAAGTGTGGGATGGTATGGGTCTTCAGGGAATGATAGAGGTGGTCCTCGACATACCAAAGTGCTCGAAGCATCGCACTATGGTCCCAATGACCACTTTTGTTGGCCAAAACCTCATTTTTAAAAGTTAACAAAACACCTTAGTTTTTACCATTCTGCATTGGAAAAAGAATTACCTTTAAAGTTGCGTACCAGAAATTTCCATAGATGGCGCCCCATTCAATAAATCTGCTCTGCAACCCAACTGTTGTTATCGAAAAACTCGTGCAGTAAAAAAGTGCAAATTTAATTACAATTTTAAATTTTTGATAAATTGGAAGAAAACCATTAACTGATCAAATTTTTGTTATGAATCTTAATCATAAGGTCTTGTATTACGTGTTTTGTAATGTTAACCGTATATTGTAATTGTGGTGACTTCGTAATTGTTCCTTAAAGTGAGCCGTTCAAAATGACTCAAGTTGTAATGAAAACTCATTTTTGAAAAGGTATACAAAGTGAGTCCCACCTAGTCCCACCTTGAAACCTTTTGTGTGTCGTAGATTAGTAAA
The DNA here is from genome assembly GCA_008121215.1 of Drosophila athabasca. Lineage (NCBI taxonomy): Eukaryota > Metazoa > Arthropoda > Insecta > Diptera > Drosophilidae > Drosophila > Drosophila athabasca. Next base: position 23,954,454 of record CM017796.1, on the reverse strand, counting down.
TCCCTTTTGAAATGTATATAGTAAAAAATGCCACATTTTGCCACATTTCTTGAAATTTGACTTAATAGATTATAACCTCAAATGTATCAAATTTGAATTTGAAAGCCTAATAATTTCCAGACGGTAAGCTGAAGCTATAAAGTGTTTAGGTCCGATTTATAGATGCACTTATGTGCTTTTCAGAAATGCACAGTTGAAAGCAACCAGATGTGAGACACTTAAGTTATATTAATAAAAGAAGGCCTACCTCTGAAAAAATCTAAAAATAACACTAAAATAAAATTTCAGATTTTAAAAATTAAAGAAAAAAAGAAATATAATTCTTTAAAGATTTTAAAAGCTCCAAATCTATAAAAATAACTCTATTTGGTTCACAGCGGAAATAAAAAGTTCACTTTTGTTCACTTGTGCCCTTTAAATATGCCTTAATAAAAAATAGGCGGTGCCACACCCATTTTTTTTTTGAAAATCCACTTCCTGTTGATTACATAAATCCAACAAAAAAAACGAAATAAAAAAATATCATTCCGTTCGCGAGCTATTAATTTTGGCCAAGAAAAGTGGTCTCTGGGACCATAGTGCATCGGTAGTGAAGACGAGGATCCTACACATGATATTACGTATGCCATTTACCTCGCCTAACGATGTATCGGACAGAGAATCAACGAAGTCATGCTGCATAGATGGGAACATTGGATGGAGACCAAGTGATATTTGGGAGATTAAAGTCACCGAGGACAATAAGACGATCAGAATCACTAAGCTGAGACGAAACGGACTGAAGATGGACAGCGTGAAGCATATAAGCTTTAAATTCAGAGGACGGTGGGATGTAAGAACATGATATGAATAAATTAAAAGAACACAGACGAATTTTAACTACTGTTGGAGTAGTTTAAGAGAGGATCGGACGCCAAAAGAGTCGCTCCATCTTCGGGTGACCCGCAAGCCGATCTGCACGATTGCCGACGGCGAATTGGGTTGCGGGCGGCCGACGGTGGGTCGCGCAAAGAGTGGAATGGGACGACACTTCACTTGTCGAAGTACGCCCAAAGCCACTGCATCGTTTGAGAACAAAACCCTATAATTGAAAACAAAACCGCGTCCTCATTTAATTTCATAGTTGTTCAAATAGTTTGAAATCTAAAAAATATTAGATTTTTCATTGGCGCCCGAGCAGGGACTTCGGTTTTTTGTGATTCAAACTCGTTTCGCTCAGTAGTGGCTTAGGCTTCGCGTGTGGAAAAACTCGAAAGAAATTGCTGATTCGGACCTTGCCACAGACGTGCCCTTTTGGACCCTCGCCATCTTGGACGCTGCCGAACTCGACGTGCTGATGGACGCCAAAACAGGACGATTACTTTCTATAGATTCGCTAGAAAGTCTACAGGTATTCTGTGCCAAAAATTGAGCATCACCGGTTGAGTTTCGTTGTGTCGCTGTAAATTGCTCGCTCGTCCGACCAAAACGATCAACTGCAGTGATACGCATATGTGCGTGTGTTTGTGCTAACACAGTCATACACAGAGAACACAGCTCAATTTCTGGCACCTTCCTTATTTTATACCTTATTTGGCCAAATCAATGTACATAAAGTGAAAGTGTCGCAGTTATACGTGTGTGCAAAATACATAAGTTCGGTAGAATTGTTCGAACATACCTACGCCATACATATGTACATACGTATACTCATGCTGACCACCACTTAATGTGCATAACCAAAACGGCAACAAATGTACATATTTAACATTTAAAACTTTATATAAACATATCAACCATATATAATATATGTACACATAAACGGTGGTCTATTTATTGCATTCTAATAATTCTGGTCGTGTATTTGTGCAATCGCAAAGCGTCGCAGTGTCTTTCGGTTGTCCGCTTTCGACTTAACCGCTACGTACAATACGCGTACATATATACATACGTACATACGTACAGACATCGGCTTGCAGTTGCACATACACGCAACGCTTGGTAAAAGGTTCTTGGGCACCAGCGGCTGATACATATTTCGTGCGTTCGTTAACCTTGCTCGCTCTGTGCTTGCATCGGTTATATATTAGTTTGTGTGTGCGTTCGCTCGCGCCAAATTTACCGCTTGCTCTCTTCTCCCCCGTTTTGGCATACCATACAGGTCAGGCTTGGGTCGAGCGCCTGTATTACTTTCGTCTTGTGCGTTCGCTCGCGCCAAATTCTCTCACCTACTCTTTGATCCCCCGCACCCCGCATTCTATCTCTGTTGCCCACAAGGTGGCAGCAGCGAGCATAGGGCTTGCTTACTTTCGGTCGCTTGGACCACTTTCGTTTGTTTGTTCACATATTGCGCCAGGGCGTGTGTGTGTTTGGGTAAGCAAGCTTAGCGTTTCTCGGTACATAGCTGCAGTGCGTGTGCGAGGGTAGCTTGAAAAGTTTGGCGAACTTTGGGTACGGTATTGAAGGTAGTTCCTTTTTCTCATTTCAATTATGTCAGAGTCCGATAGGCCAACTGTGGAACGGCCAACAGCTGAACGGCCAACAGTATCTAAAACAAATACCAAGTTGGCATTGTGTCAACAAAGGTTTGACAAAGTCAGTTCTGATATTGCGCGAGTGTAAACAGCCTTTAGATTGAAGCAAATTTCATCGGACAAAACCGAATTAGCTTGTCGCCTAGAACTTTTAGAGGGTTATATCGATAAGGCTATGAACCTACAGGCAGAGTTGGACATTTTGAGTCCAACCAATGAAAGTAGAGGACCTTTGGAGGATCTTTGTGTCGTCACTAAAGCATTGTTTATGAATGCAATCAAACCAAGATCCGACACACATACGAGGTTTGTTCAAAAAGTATCGCGACTTTTGTGTTTTTTCAAATATTATTTATTTATTCATGAATATCTATTTTGTCCCCTTCAAAGTAATCCCCATGAGATATTATACACTTGTGCCAACGGTTTTTCCAATCTTCGAAGCACTTCAAAAAATCATTTTTTCTTATCTTGTTCAGCTCCTCCTTCGATGCCGTCTTTATCTCGTCAAGCGTAGCGTAACGTCGTCCTTTCATGGGCCTCTGCAGTTTAGGGAACAAGAAAAAGTCACAGGGGGCCAGATCTGGGGAATACGGTGGCTTCGGCATTATTAGTGCATTGTTTTTGGCCAAAAAGTCGCGGACAAGCAACGAAGTGTGAGCAGGAGCGTTATCGTGGTGCAAAAGCCAATTTTTGGCTCATCTTCTCGGCCTTCTGAGAACAATTTGTACCACCGATAAACGTTGCTTCGGTCCAAGGTAGCTTCTCCGTATGCCACAGTCAACATTCGGAATGCATCAGCGCACTTAATTTCGTTTTTCACACAAAATTTGATACAGGTTCTTTGATCCATTTTTTTTAATAGGTAAAAATCGAAGACGATCCAAAACACGTGCAAGCAAAGCAGCTGTCAACAATTAAGTGAACATTCAAAATGGCCGAGCTTTTCGGCATAAGTGAGAGACATGAGTACCAACATAACGTCACAAAAAAATCGAAAATCGAATATACGTAACCCGCGAAAATTCAAAAGTCGCGATACTTTTTGAACACACCTCGTATGCAGCATGACTGCTCAGTAAATCCACGGTTCGACACACACATGCAGCATGACTGCTCACTGAATTCGAGCCAGCGATCGCAGCTGCCGAAAATGCGTTTGCCAAAGTTTAGTGGCAAACATTCGAAATATAAAAACTTCATGTGCCTGTTCCAAAGCCTCATTGACGACGATGCTTCTTTGACAAACGTAGAGAAGTTTAATCATCTCGTATCGTGTTTGTCAGATGAAGCATTGGGTGTAGTAAAACCATTTCAAATGACAGACTGTAATTATCCTAAGGCCCTTGCCAGTCTGAAGTCAGTGTACGACAATAAATGTTTGATATTTTTCGATACCATTGCTCAATTATTCGATTTGCCAACCATGACCAAGCCATCTGCATCGAGTTTAAGATCGATGATAGACACGGTGTCTGCGATATATTCATCGCTGTCGTCTGTAGGTGACGACAAAGATATTGCGAATGCAATGATCATTCACATGGTCATGGCAAAGGTCGACCATGTGACCAAATCTCGTTTTGAGGAGCAGCTTGATTATGATAAGCTGCCTTCTTGGGAAGACTGTGCCAAACAGCTGAATAGAAGGTATCAGTACCTGGCAGCAGAAGAGTCAACTCGTGACAAGTCAAGGGTGCGTAACGAGGTGAGGAAGCCTCAACGGAAATCGTCCTTTGCCTGTGCTAATGCAGGTCAAAAGTCGTCGTGTGCATGCACCTATTGCAGGTCTGCAGACCACAATATATATTCTTGTCCATCGTTTAGTGCTATTTCCGTCATGCAACGTTTTGAGTATGCTAAAACTCAAAAACTGTGTCTCAATTGTTTGACCACAAGACATACAGTATCGAGTTGCAAGGCGGCGAAGTGTCGAGTGTGCTCAAAGCCTCACCATTCGCTCCTTCATCGGTACACTGCATCAGTGCAAGGTGAAGCAGCGGCACTTCAAGCCTCAACGTCGGAGGCCTACGTAGATCACGTGCTCAATGCGGATCAAGTCGTTCTGGCTACCGCGATTGTATACCGCGCGAAAAGATAGATTCGGACAGTTGCATCCAGCAAGAGCTTTGCTCGATAGTGGCTCTCAAATAAATTTGATGTCTGAGAGCCTAGCACAGAGGCTTCGGCTTAAACGTGAGCCAACTTCCCTTGCTATCGCTATGGTGGGTGGTGCAACCACCGATAGTAAAACTAAGGTTTGTGCATCGATACATTCTCGTTTGAATTCCCACACGTTTTCCGCTGAGTGTTGGGTACTAAAGTCAATTTCCACATCTCAGCCTGGGCAATCACTTTCCACATCGAGCTGGAAAATCCCAAAAAATATTCAATTGGCAGATCCCGAATTCCATAGGCCGGCTAAGGTGGATGTTCTCTTGGGAGCTGAAATGTTTTATGGGCTATTGTGCGTTGGGCAAATTAAATTACATTCCGAGCTGCCCATTATGCAAAAAACATTGCTCGGTTGGATTGTTGCAGGCAAATGTACTGGACAGGCGCCTCGGCAACAGTGTAATGAGAGTTCGGTAGCTCAAGTGTATAGTTGTTCTCTCGACTCATTAGTAAACCATTTTTGGGAATTGGATCAATGTCCAATTGAGTCGACGGCTGTCCGCCAAACAGCTGAACAACAGGCCTGTGAGTTGTACTTCGCAAAAACGGTACAACGATTGTCTTCCGGTCGCTTTCAAGTTAAACTTCCCTTTAAGACCGACCCTAAAGTTCTTGGCCTGTCCTTTCAAACTGCTGAAAGGCGTTTTTTGCAACTTGAGCGCAAACTGTCAAAGGATGAAACTCTCAAAACTATGTACCATGACTTCATGAAAGAGTATTTGGATTTGGGACATATGTCCATTCTGAAGTCTGCTCCTCTAGAACTGCATTATTATATTCCTCATCAATGCGTTCTCAGACCTGAGAGTACCTCAACCAAACTTCGTGTTGTGTTCGATGCTTCCAGCAAAACATCAACAGCAGTTTCTCTGAACGAAACACTAATGGTGGGGTCAACTATTCAGAGGGAGTTGTATTCAACATTGGTCAACTTTCGGTTGAACAAATACGCCGTAACTGCTGACATTTCAAAAATGTACAGGCAGATAAATGTTTTTGAGGAAGACAGAGACTTCCAACTTGTCTTGTGGAGAGAAAACCCTTCACAAAACATACAGGCATACAGGTTGAATACTGTTACATACGGTACAGCGTCAGCACCCTTTTTGGCTGTACATTGTTTGTTCGAATTGGCAAATAGTTTCGCACAATCACATCCCATTGGTGCGGAAGTGATTCGCAATTGTTTTTATGTCGACGATATGCTGGCAGGTGCAGACAGTTTAAAAGAACTGGACACAATTTGCAGCCAGGTTCGGGATATTTTGAATTCAGGAGGATTTCCATTGGCCAAGTGGGCTTCCAATTGCCCGACTCAATCTGGAAAGAATGAGGAAATCAGTATTAAGATTGATGAGCAAAGCTCAGTCAAAACGCTTGGAATGCGCTGGGCACCTCAAGATGATGTATTTAAGTACCATCTGGACGTGGATAGTTTTGCCTCCCTGAAACCAACAAAACGCAATATATTGTCGATAGCCTCTCGTTTGTTTGACCCTCTTGGTTTGTTGTGTCCAATTGTCACTAAGGCAAAGATGCTGTTGCAGGACTTATGGAGGCTAAAGGTAGATTGGGATGAGGCTATTCCTATGAGTCTACACACTGCGTGGAATAAGTTCACCACTACCTTGCGGGATTTGCACAAAATTTCAATCCCTCGCTACGTATGTTTGACGCTGTACAAAGGGGTTCAAATTCACGGCTTTGCTGACGCATCCAGTCACGCCTACGGTTTCTGTATATACGTACGAACGTGCAACGACGAAGACGTTCGCGTGTCATTGCTCACGGCAAAGTCGAGGGTAGCTCCGCTGAGCGTAAAAACAATACCCCGGTTAGAGCTTTGTGCAGCACTATTACTGGCCAAACTCTGGCAACAAGTGTCGACCACAATGACCAAATTCACGATAGGAAGCGTAAATTTCTGGTCAGATTCGCAGGTCACGCTATATTGGTTGCAGCGTGATTTGGGTACGTTGGGTACATTCGTCGCGAATCGGGTCGCAGAATGCCAAGAATTGTCAACTGGAGTCGTATGGCGTCACGTTCCAACGGATGCTAATCCAGCAGACTTGGTTTCAAGGGGAACAGATGTTGACGACATTGTGAGCTCCTTGTGGTTCAATGGGCCAAGCTTTTTAATGGCAGAAAAAGATCGATGGCCTCAACTTCATCAGTTCGAGATAGCGTCAGAAGTGAAAACTTCTGAAGATAAGAAAAGTGCAGTGGTATGTGCGCTTGGGGTAGCTGATGCTGAATCTAATTGCATTGTGCAATTCATCAACCGGCAATCGAGGTTTTCTAAGTTGGTCCGCATAATGGCCTACGTGCTTCGATTCTGTTTCAAGCAGCTTAGAGGTGATTCGCATCTTGTATCTGCGGCAGAAAGGAACATTGCGTTTTTAAAGCTGATCGCAGTCGTACAAAGCACAACATACAGCGCTGAGTATAGGTTGTTGGAAAAATCGGCAGCATTAGCTCCGATGCTGCAGTCGTTAAATCCATTTGTCCACGAGTTTGATGAAAATGGCATCAAATTTAAGTTAATTCGAGTAGGAGGGTGCTTGCTACACGGCCCTATCGCATACGACGCCAAATTCCCTCTGTTGCTACGAAAGGGATCTGAATTGGTCAGCCTTTTGGTCAGGCATTTGCACCTTAGGCACTACCATGCTGGTGCAAAGGTTCTTGTGGGATTGCTGAGGCAGCAAGTTTGGGTGATCAATGCCCGAAGCGTGTGTACAGCGCATGTTAGAAGATGCGTACACTGTTTTCGCTACAAGCCAAAGTTGTTGGGGCAAATAATGGGAAATTTGCCAGCTGACCGCCTTCGTGAGGGTCGGCCGTTCAGAGTATCTGGCGTAGATTTCTGTGGGCCATTCTACGTAAGCTATAGAGTCAGAGGTAGACCACCCGTTAAAATGTACGTTGCCGTTTTTGTTTGTTTCGCCTCAAAGGCAGTCCATCTAGAACTTGTCTCAGACCTTTCAACTGACGCGTTTCTAAATGTATTTAAAAGGTTCGTTGGGAGACGGGGACTGCCGGAGAAGATGGTCAGCGACAACGCGACGAATTTCTTGGGAGCGAGAAACGTGCTGAGGGAGCTCCAAGCGGCATTCACCCGGAGCAAGGAGAGCCTGCAGGACTACGCAGCGGAAAGAGCCGTGACCTGGTGCTTCATCCCTCCGAGAGCACCGCACTTCGGCGGGCTGTGGGAAGCAGCAGTCAAGGCGGCCAAACACAGGCTGGTGCGAGGGGCAGGCGACGCCAACCTCACGCCGGACGAGTTGAGCACGCACCTCGTGGAGGTAGAAGCGTTGCTCAATTCCAGTAGCGAGCCCAGTGGAGCAGAGGCGAGGCCAATCTGGCCGAAGGGACGGTCGTGCTGGTGCACGACGACAACACCCCCCCGCAACGATGGACAATAGGGCGCGTAACGCGCGCAATAACTGGAGAGGACGGCAAGGTGCGGGTGGCCGAAATAAGAACGCCAGCCGGCGTCATTAAACGGCCAGTCCACAAGCTGGTACCACTTCCAACGTGCTGAAGACCGGAGCTCTTCAGCGGGGCCGGAATGTTGGAGTAGTTTAAGAGAGGATCGGACGCGCAAAGAGTCGCTCCATCTTCGGGTGACCCGCAAGCCGATCTGCACGATTGCCGACGGCGAATTGGGTTGCGGGCGGCCGACGGTGGGTCGCGCAAAGAGTGGAATGGGACGACACTTCACTTGTCGAAGTACGCCCAAAGCCACTGCATCGTTTGAGAATAAAACCCTATAATTGAAAACAAAACCGCGTCCTCATTTAATTTCATAGTTGTTCAAATAGTTTGAAATCTAAAAAATATTAGATTTTTCAACTACGATAATTTCAATAGTGTTGAGCTCATCGATGGAAAGTAGTTGGGAAGTTAAGTCGGAACGAACAGCAATTAGGACGCCACCACCTCGAGATGGTCGATCAGATCTATATATGTTAAAATTGTCTACAAAAATCTCGGAATCCGAGATTGAGGAATTGAGCCATGTTTCAGAGAAGGCGATAATATCGGAATCAAAAGTAGCACTATCAGCATGTAATTTGGTGAGCTTACTGCACAGGCCACGTACATTCTGATAAGTGATCTTTAGAGGTAGGGAAGAATTTAGTTTTTTGAAGTAGATGGCAAATCAGTAGAAGGTGTAGGTAGGATTCCTACCCGAGGAGCGGATTGCGATGATCGAGATCGACTATTGAAGATATGACAGATAGTGTGTTCGGGCCAGAAAGAGGGTTCCAACACAGTCTTGACAAACTTCTCCGGGACAATAATTTTGAAGGAGGAAATACTACGTTTTTCCTTGAAAGTAAATTTAGTTACTACTATGCCAGAGGAGCTATTGATGTTTAGTTTAGAGAAGATATACTCTCGAACCATTACATCCGTAGCCGATTCCATAAGACGTGAGACAAATATAGATTTTAGGGTGGTTTATGGGTGAGGCAGAGGTGGGTTCTACCCGAGGAGCAGGTCCGGATGGGATAGCGCTGGCTGAGGAGCCAATGCGAGCCGGTGTGGAAGGAACTACTTCAACTTCCATGCTGACAGCAGTATCGACGGCTTCCTTTGGGGGCACAGTGATGCCGACAACTGGATGATCATTAATGTCCGGTTGGATAACCTGGGCAAACACAGGCACGGGATGATCATTACTGTCCAGTTGGACATCCTTGGCAGACACGGGCACTGGTGAACAGCCAGCAGGTAAAGAGCCTGCCGTCTTTTTCGATGTAGATGCATGTACATCGATTTCCTTGGCGCCAAACTCGATCAAGGCTGGCGAACTGATTGGAGAAGCGTCAGAGTCTTTAGCTGCAAGAAAATTGGAACTGTGAACACTGGGCAGACTAGGTGTAACCTTTCTTCTCTTTGGAGACTTATTTATAAATTTGAGATTTTTAAAATGAGTTTCCATTGAGGAAAACTTATCCTGCAATTTCCGGAATTCACAGTGAACAGCAGCGAATTCGTTATGAGTCTGTCTCATAAATGTTCGCATATCGGCTTCAACTGCCTTGCAATCCCAACAAGTCCAATTGAGACCGCAGCGGGTCTTAATCAGATCGACAACGCGAGCACCGATATGACCAAAACCCGCGCAGCTAGAGTGAGCCGTGTTGTCACACAACCAGCAGAAAATAAATGTTTGACGTGTAGCTACCGAACGGTGAGCGTCACAGCGTTTAGCACAACAGGTGCTCATTGTTTGATATTAAAAACAATATTTATGAAAATAAAAGAAAGGTAAAATATAAGTCGGTGTGGAGCAGAGGTAGTGACTTTAGCTTGTGTTACACAATTGTGCGCGCAAGAACGAACAAAACAATCACAATAAAGGCAAGTGAACGGAGAGACACAGAGAGACGATAGAAACGCAGAGAGTCAAGCACAGAGCGGCGGCCAACGCAGTGCGTGTGTGTTAGAATGAAAACAGATAAACTGAGGGTAGATAAAAACAGAGAGCGGTTCAGAGAGAGCAAGCGCACCGCACTAGAATAGGCAACAACAAAACGGCTGCGATTAAGAAAGTGCAGAAAAGTTAAGAATGCACAATAGGAATTAAAAATTAAAAATAAATACACAAAAGTAAGCGTAATGCGTATGCACTAAATTCGAACACGTTGCACGATCGGTTAGGAGCACCAGAACAAGGTAAAAACACAAATTACTTTCCTTTAACAGAAGATTGGTAATTTTTAACAATTATTCAAGCACGAGCGAAATAGAACACGACCGTCCGCAACGATATATCGATATCGATTGTCAATTGTACCCTATACTCTTCGAGTACCGGGTATAAAAATTCTCAAGACCAAGTGGAAGAATTGTGCAGCTAGCAACGACAATAAAATCTGGACTAAAACCTAGAGTAAGCACAAATATTTTGAAATCCTTTGTAAGAACTAAACAAGAATATGCTATGACCACTTTTGCAGACATGGAAATAGGTGCAACAAAGGATATGGACATAGCGCAGGCTGGGGTGTTAAGAAGATGTGTGGAGGTACCTCCTGACACGAGTAAGCACGAAATCTTTGCTTTAGCAGGAGTAATGCCACCGTCATATAGGGCAAAATGGCTTACTGCCAAAGCACTTTTCAAAATAAAATCTTTCAACCCTGAGTTTTTTGAAGAATTGTTAAAGAAGGAAGCTGATACAAGCTATACCGTTACGTTAAGAGAATTAGATATGTTTTCAGTAACACGAATATATGTTACAATTTCAAAGCTAGTGGAAAAATTAATGTAAACGAAAACTTTTAGAACAAAATAAAAATGAATATGCTGACGAAGAAATTAGAGACAGGTTTTATGAAATTTTAATAAAATATAAAACAGAAGAGTGGAATATAATCTCCACAGATGCATCTGTCACCTCAAATGGCAGTGGTGTAGGAATTTTCGAAATGCCAAGTGGGAAAACACACATGTACTAAACGAAAATACCATTATCATCGGTGGGGGCAGAGCACTCAGAAGTAGATATATTGGACATTAAAATGAAAAACCTGACAGATTAGCGAAAGAAGCTATAAATAGTGGAGGATAGGTGTAGGTAGGTGTACATTTTAGCGTAAAAGAGGCATTAAGAGAAATAAATAATAAAATTAAGGAAAGCTGGAACGATGACCATATAAGCAGATGCTATGCTAGCGGCTCGACACTTTTAAAATTTTTCCCTAGTTTACCAAAAAACCAAGGCATCACAATTTAAAATTGAAAGCAAAAAGCATCAAAGAAATAAATAGGCCAATGACAGACCACACGTCTGACAAGGTTTTCCTACATCGCATCAAAGCATGTGATAAAAATACCTGTGAAACATGCAATGTAGTAGAATCTGCTGAACATCTCATATTTAATTGCCAAAAACTTACAAATATTTGAAAATCTTTAAATACTACCAGAATTTAGATCATGTTCTGGAAAAAAAAGAACCTCTACAAAATCGTTCGATTCTCTTTGTAGTGATCAGACGTGTTTTTGTTTTGCGCTCCGCTTACTTTCAACCTATTTTGCCTAAACAGCCGGTGTTTTATGAAAATAACCCCTCAAAAATTCATAAATTAACCACCTACTTTATTATCTAATTTTGATCGCGGGTGCAAGCCTGTTTACTGTAAAAAACATAATTTAAATTATTTTTTTTTGCATCGCCTAACAGTGGGTTTTTGTTTGTGCTTTTCGTAAGTACACACAGAATCATATTTAGCCGCTCTCACCTATTAGTTTTGTTGATTTATCACTCTCTCCCTATTACCCACACTTGAATAACTGTTCTTCCCCTCTCGCTCACGATATTTTCTGTGCAGTAGCGCTCTCTCTCTCAATTGTTGCTGCTGTAACCGCTCTCGTTCTTACTGATTCCTCTTTTGGCGTTTATCTGGCACACTGGTCTGATATCAGTTTTTTTTTAAGGAAAAAGAAACAATTATTTTTACATTTTAATATGGAATTCTCTGTGGTCTGTAGCAAAAAAACCTGCAAGAAGCAGATCACCCATGACCAGCCGAGTATCCCCTGCTGGCTCTGCGATATCGTAATGCACGCTAAATGCGCTGGGTTTTCCGGTCTCGTGGGCGATGCCATCTCCAAAAGGAATGGCCTGCATTATAGCTGTGACGCATGCCGTCTGGTTGAAAAGGAGATGGCAGTATTTATGAGGCAGACCCGGAAGGGCTTTGGGGAGCTGACCGTGGGCTTCAAGCAGCAATACGATCGGCTCCTAGCCATGGAGTCTCAGTTTAGTAGTTTACAACTATTGACTGAGTCTCCCAGGCGCAAAAAGGTCACTCCGCGGGATCTGCATGTGCCCACTGCCCCTCAGCCAGCCGATGCTGATAAGCTGACTCCGACCACCCCAATAGTGCAGCAGTTGATTTCGTTCGCTACTCCAAAGGCAACGACAGCTGCTGGTGATGAAAATTCTGTAGCCAAAATTATCGCGTCGGAGAGCATGCAGCCAAAATCGTCTGTAGTCCGCCTAAGTCCGTCTAATGTCCGCAAACTCATTAGCTGTCCCCTCAATTCCGACCCCACCAGTGAATATACGTCCCAGACCACCGGGTAATACCATCACAGGTGATAGGCCTGTGGTGCCAAGATTGGTGGGGATCCCACCAAAGAGACAAGTTTTTGTCTCACGGCTAGCCCCTGACTCCACAGCTAAAGATGTGACGGCTTATATTCAAAGCAAAATAAAAGCCGTGGATTTTAAGGTGGAAAAGTTTAACTTACCTTATGCCAGGGAGATAGCTTCTTTTAAAATAAGTGTCTCCCAAACTCACTTTAACACCATCTGTTCGGCCAAATTTTGGCCGAAGCATTTGGTGGTGAAGGAGTTTAAGGCAAAGAAGAAGACTAGGCCCCCAATAACTCTGCCAACAAATCAGACCAATGCGCCATCTTCGTCTTCCCGCTCTACCTCTACCCGTCCTCTTTCTTAGTGACCTATCAAAATGTTCGAGGCTTACGTAGTAAGCTCTGCATTCTTTTCCAGGATAGTGTCGCATTTTCATCCCACGTTATTGTGTTTACCGAGATCTGGTTAAAGCCGGACATTCTTAGTTCCGAAGTTTTGGCAGGTCGGACACAACTTATAGAAAGGATTGTTCGTCTCGACGTGCAGGAGGGGCTCTCATTGCTGTGGACTCAAACTTCACGTCGGAACTTTTCACAGTCCAGATCCAGCAGGAACTGGAATTTCTGTGTGTAAGACTGATTCTTCTTAGTTTTCATAACTTGTTCGTATATTCCACCTTCTTCGGATGTCGCAATTTACGAGCAGCATTTGTCCGCCTTAACCGCTATTTCTTCCTCGCTATCTGACAAAGATCACATGATAGTTCTTGGTGACTTCAACTTGCCAGGAATTGTTTGGTCTTCGGTAAACGAGTCTAATAGCCTGGTACCCATGTCACGACATGACTTTGTTGACGGCTTTCAAGAAGTTGGCTCTCCTTCTTCTCTCTCTCATTACACTACTCGACAAAATTCAACTTTTTTTTTCCGCTGTCTCCAAAAATTACTTTTTCTAATAGATTGGGAGATTTAAAATTTTTTTAAGAAATATGGTTTTTTTTCATGGAGTAGTTTTTTTTTAAAGAATTTTTAAAAAATTTGTTGTTTTTTGTCATAGGTAGTGCTTCTATTTTTCACATAACTTAAGTTTCCTACAACTGGTTGTATTGAACTTTGCAGTTAAAAAAAGCTGACAAATGTAGCTATAAATCCGACTCAGACACTTTGTAGCTGCAACTTAACGCCTGGAAGATATTAAGCTTTCAAATTCAAATTTCATAATTTTTTTCGGTATTTTTCCCCGAAATTTTGACTTTGAAAGCTCAGGAAAAGTCGAAAAAAAAATATTTGTATGCCTTGATTTTTGGTTTTAGATAGACACATTAATTAGTCGTCGTTTAAGGTATTGCTTATAAAAATATAAAAATAAACGGCTAAGTTATAACCGTTTGACCAAAACTTCAGTAAGCGTATCGCTATCCTTCCTTAATACGTCAGCAGATAATGATCATTGCCGATCTTTTTGCCTATTTTTTCCAAACTACCTATTCGCAGGACGTTTACTCTGGTCAGCCGTATCCATACGGTTTACCGAGGTCGAACGGCATTTTCAGTCCTTTGTTAAATGAAAGCTCGTTGCTTTATGATCTATGAACAGTAAAGCCGGTGTTTTCACCGGGTCCGGACGGAGTGTACTCATGTACTGTGCCGAGTCTCTGTGTGGGTCATTGCTTAAACTATTCAACCTGTCCATAAGTTCTTCATGCTTTCCCCCGATATAGAAGGAGTCCTTTATAATTCCTCTCCATAAGAAAGGTAGCAAGTCTGACGCAATGAACTATAGAGGTATATCTAAGTTATCCGCAATTCCTAAAGTGTTTGAGAAAATTTTAACTCCGCACCTGCAGCACCTATGCAGATCACTTATATCTCCAGCTCAACATGGATTTATGAGGCGGAAATCAACCACTACAAATTAATTGGAGTTTACCTCCTTAATAATTAAAGGCTTTCAATGTAATTTACAGACGGATGTTGTTTACACCGATTTTAGTAAAGCGTTCGACTCTGTAAACCATTCTCTCCTAGCACAAAAACTTGACCTTCTAGGGTTTCCGCCCAATCTCCTGAGATGGATCTCTAGCTACCTTTGTTCTAGGTCTCAAAGAATCCTTCTTAAAAACTCCCTTTCCTCACCAATTATGGTGACTTCGGGCGTACCACAGGGCAGCCATCTAGGCCCCTTACTCTTTACACTCTTTATAAATGACCTGCCTTTGGTATTGACATACTCTCGAGTACTTATGTATGCGGATGATGTCAAGCTCTGTGTCCAGTATAAAGACTTTTCTTTTCAAGCCAGGTTGCAATCCGATCTCGATAGATAGTGCAACTTTCCTAAGCCTTAATGCTTCAAAACGTAAAATAATGACTTTTCATCGCTCCAGCGCCTTTCTGGCTCCTTACACCCTTTGTGGTGGTTCTCTTGAGAGAATTACCCGGGTTGATGATCTTGGTGTTCTATTAGATCCCAAGTTAAAGTTTTCAGAACACATTTCTACCATGGTGAATAAGGCCATGGGCGTGCTTGGGTTTATAAAGAGGTGGTCAAAGGAATTTGACGACCCCTATATAACAAAGACTCTCTACACCGCTCTGGTTCGTCCGATTTTAGAATACGGCTCTTGTGTATGGTGCCCTCAGTACAACGTACACTAGGACCGTATAGAATCAGTTCAGAAAAGCTTTTTACTTTTTGCTCTACGTGGCCTCAGCTGGGATGCAGGTGTGAGACTGCCGTCATACTCTAATAGATTGCTTTTAATAAACCTTGCAACCTTAGCTAATCGTAGGAAAATGCTTGGTGTGATTTTTGTGCACAACTTGATCAAGGGTGACGTAGATAGCCCTGACCTCTTGCATAAACTTCACGATTCCTATTAGGTTAGGTTAGGTTAGGTTACCCCGGCCTCTCAAAGGCCAGAATGGCCCTTAGTTGTCCGGAGTTTTGTATGGACCTTACGACGGTGTTTCTGAGGTTCCGAAGTCCCCCAGAATCGAGGTGTTTTTAGCAAAGGCAAGCATGTTCCCTGGTGACTTCTTGGAGGCATCGTCCAGTGATACCAGCATCGGTGCGCCCAGGTATCTTCCCCTTGCCCTTGAGAGAGCCGGACAGCGGCAGATGAGATGTTCCAGGGTTTCGACAGCGCTGGGTTCATTTCTTGCAGATGTCGCTGTTGGTGATGTTTAGCCTGGTTGCATGCGACGCAGCCAGGCAGTGGCCTGTTAGTATGCCCACTAGCAGTCTGCAATCCTTCCGTGGAAGGTGCAGCAGATAGTGGCTGAGTTTATCATTGCGTTCCTTGCACATGATTTTCGAGATTCTGCAGGTGGTGGTGTTCTTCTACCTGCTGTCTGCCTTTATTTTGGCCTGCTTCTCCAGTTCGCTTTGTAGCGTCCTTAGGGAGACCGGCACGCTTTCAGTTCTTTCGTTTACCAGCCCGATGCCTTCTTAGCCAGAACGTCCGCCGCTTCGTTTCCTTCGATGCCCTGGTGGCTGGGAACCCAATAGATCTGCACTGACTTAGGCGTGCTTAGTGAGTCTAGTGCCTCCCTGCTTGTCAAGACACTTCTGGAACTGACCGCTGAAGACTGCATGGATTTTATCGCCGCTTGGCTGTCACCGAATATGTTAACCGCATTGTGTGGTTGCTCTGCGAGCTGAGCGACCTCTGTTGCCTTCTTGATGGCGAAGACTTCCGCCTGTAATATGCTGCATCGGTCGGGTAGCTTATAAGACGCCGTTATTTCAGGGATCGTATAGTATAGGCCTGCTCCTACTCCTTCATTCATCGTGGAGCCGTTAGTGTATATGTTGAGGTGTTGAGTCTGGTCCCGTCCCGCTTTCCAGTCTTCGGGTCCCATAAAGAGGTTTGTTTTTACTTCAAGGCACATTTGGGGGATCATGTAGTCAGTGATACAGTTCATGTTGAACTGTGCCCGAATCTTTGGGGAGACATGTTCCCCGACGCAATCAAGCGCTGTGCTGCCTTGCCTGCAGTCAGCCTAGCGTAGTTGTCGAGGGGATCGATTCCAAGGGGAAGTTCCGAGGATTCGAGTGCTTTAGTTGGCGTTGACCTCAGCGCTCCTGTGATACAGAGCAGAGCCTGTCTCTGCGTTCGTTCATGAGCTTGTGGTACGTCTTCTTTTCAGTAGCTTACCACAACACTAGGACTCCATACAGCAGAGTTGGTCGCACCACAGAGATGTAGATCCAAGGCATCAGAGCGGATGACAGGCCCCATGTGCTACTAAACATCTTCTTGGATGCATAAAGTGCAGTGGTGGCATTTTTCACCCACTCCACTATTTGGGTCTCCATGCCAGTTTGCTGTCCAGTACTATGCCGAGGTATTTGACCTGTGCTTAAGGGGTTAGCCTTGTCTGGTTGACTTTTGGGGTGATCCATGCTGGTACCTTGTATCTCTTGGTGAAGAGGATGAGGTCCGTCTTATCCGCGTTGATACTGAGTCTGACTCCATCTGCCCACTCATATATCTCCCTGAGTGTTCGTTCCATTATGGAGCTGAGAGTAAACGGACATACACCCGTGATAAGTACGCTTAAGTCGTCAGCAAAGGCTGTTATTTTTGGGGCCTTCTCTCGAATCTCTAAATGAGGTTGTCGACCACCAGGTTCCACAGGAGGGGTGACAGGACTCCATCTTGGGGTGTGCCCCTGTGTGCCCCTCTGACCATGGAAGCGGTGCCCCACTCTGATTGCACCCGTCTACAACTTAGAAGGTTTTTTATCAAGAGGTTGATTGCTGGGTGGGTGGTGGTTGCTCCTAGGCAGTCCATTATGGCTTCTGTAGCGACGTTATTAAATGCTCCGGATATATCTACGAATACTCCTAGTACATATTTCTTAGTGTTGAGGGCTTTCTCGACGGTAGCTACTAGAGAGTGTAGTGCTGTTTCCACTGATTTTCGCTTGATGTAGGCGTGCTGATTGGTTGAAATCAGTCCCCTTACTTCGGTTCTGATGTGTAGATCCAGAAACTTTTCTAGTGTTGTCAGTAGGAAAGAGGTTAGGCTTATCGGTCTGTAATCCTTGGAACTCACATGGCTGCACTTTCCTGCTTTTGGGAGCAAGACAACTCTAGAGGTTCTTCATTGGATCGGGATATAGCCTGTTCTTAGGCATGCTGCGTATATTTGCGAGAAGCCAAGGGGTGATCACCTCTTTGGTCACTTGCAGCATGGCTGGGAATATTCCGTCCAGTCCAGATGCCTTTATGCCCGTGAAGGAATCTATAGCCCATTGGATTTTATTGGGGGTTATTAGGTCTGTTGGGGGTGTTTGTTCCTCAGTTGCTAGGTCCTGATGCGTTTCGGCATCGGTGACCTCGGTGCATCCTGGGAAGTGAGCTTCCATTAGTGCCGTCAGGGCTTCTTTGCTGCCCTCCGACCACTGTCCGTTGTCTAATTTGAGCTGACTTTGTACTGGGGGTTGTTTTGACAGCAGCTTCCTCAGTCTAGCCGTTTCAGGCACTTTCTCAATGTTGAAGCAGAAGTTCCTCCATGAGCTGCGGTGTGCCTTACGTATTTCCTTCTTGTACTTCCTTAGTAGCGTCTCGTATTCTTGTATTGATGTTCTCATCGTTCGCTAGTTTAGCGAGCTTGAAAAATTCCATGAGGTTATTTCTTTGTAGAGAGAGGTCCCGATTTCATAAGCTGTATGAATGAGCTGTAATTTGAGAACTTAAGTCCGGCCACCGAATTGCCTGATGCAATCCAGGGCTCCTGTACCAAAGCTATGTCAGCGGGCCCTTGCTCGATAGCAATGTTGAGCTGCAGCACACTCAGTGTCATGAGCAGCTGACTCCCCTGCACTCGACGGGTTGACTACCAAGGTCAGGTCACCGTCCTCTTCTTCCAACGTGTCGTCGAGCACCAGACCCTGGGCGGCGTCTACAATGGTATCCAGACCAAGGTCCCTCTCCACTTCGCCTGCCTGCAGGGTGTGAGCGTCCTTGTCGCCGGGCTGACGCTTTTTGAGGCGCAGGTAGACACTCGCCATGCCCCACGCCATTTTCCCGTATTTGGGGTACAGTTGGTCTTCCGCTGCTTTGTTTATCTGGAGGATCACATGCTGGCCCCCCTCGTTGGGTAGTGGGCTACCATCATGCAATACCTTCCAGTCAGCGGTCGGCACCTCGGGGTTCTATCGCTGAAGGAGTTTCAGCGCACGGCCCCCTTGGATTTCGGTGGGGAAGACCACTTTCGCCTTTGGTATGGACGGGATTAGCTTCCTGTCCACCACCTCCAGCTTGGCCTCGGGTCATCCTTACACTTCAGGATTTTGACCCTATTCAGCCACCCAGCACCATCGAAGGCGGGCATGGGAGCTGTTGGGTTCTCCTTCATCCGTGTAAAAAGGGAGTCTACCAACCGCGCGTGGACCATTTTCCACTGCGCCGCTGTCATCCTCCCATTCTCATCACGTCTATTGATGAGAGCTATGATCAGGTGTCTCTTGGACACATCACTGATCCTCTCGCTTGACCCCTGCTTTGCCGGTTTTGGTGGAGGTTCCGCTCTCTTGGGCCCGCGTTGCCGCTTGCTCCCCGGAGTGACGGCACTGTCGGTCGAGCACTGCCTTTTGGTAGCAAGCAACTCTTCCACCTTGTTGGCATGCTGACTCGTCGATGCCTTCATCTGTGGCACCTGCGCGTAGTACTTACGGCCCTCCTCTACCTTCAGCTCGGCCCAAGCTAGCTTGGATTTCGCCTCCTGGGCGATATCCGCCTTGCCTTGGAGCCTGCCTACTATTTTGAGGGCCGCCTTGTATTGGGCTTTAGCCTTCATCCCCTCCCTCGAACGCTTCGACCCTTCCCTATGCAGGGAGCTGGTACCTGGTTCAGGCGACCGGAGAAGGCTGTCCTCTTCTGCTTTGCTGATGGATAGCACGCTCTCCAGATCCGAGTCTGCCTCGACTACGGCACCTGCGCGGCTCATCCTACAGCGGGGGGTTGTGGCAGTATTACAACTGACGTGACCTACTCCCGTCACGTCCGAGGTGTGGCCACTGGCGACACGCAGAGAGGATTGCTCCTCCCTGTGCCCGCCGGTGGTAGCAGCCACGCTTCCCACCGACGATTGGGTTGACATCCCAACCCGTGCTTCATCCTTCTTAACTTCCATATCTGGCCCGAAGATCCATACGTGGTTGATGTTTTTCGGGGGAACCACCCCCTAGCGTTTTAGGCCTACCCGCCAGGCACCTCTATCCATGGCCCTGACCCCGCTCCCCCGACTCGAGATCGAGTCTTCTCGGGCTGCGAGGCCATTGCCTTCGCTAGACACTGCATTGCCTCGGACGGAGCAAGCGACAGTGCATTACCCTTGTCCGGGATAATGCAGTGCCCATTGCCCAGCCGGCACCCTCGCACAGGGTTCAGCTAGAGGATTTTCGCCAGCCACGATTCCTATTAGAAGCACTAAAAATTATACACCGTTGTTTCATCCGCTTTGTAGATCGAATTATTCCTTGCATGAACCGTTTAGGGTCCTATGCTCGATTATAATTCCCTCTAACATATCATATCTACTACTAAATCCCTTCTTAGTCTTAAATTACTGATACTCTCATATCTTTCTCGTAATTAGAAATTGCTTAGTTTTTTTTAAGTTAGATTAGTTATACTTTTCCTCGAATACTAGTCTAACACCTATCTTTCCTGCATGTCCGCGATCTGTTCGGTTAAGGAGTCGCGCGTTATGCGTCAGCGCCCCTCAGTCGGTTGGGCGGGAGGTGGGCTGCGTTCTTGCCTGGGATCCGCAGACATCGCCATCGGCTGGTGTCGCTTGGGCCACTTGATGGTGCAGTCGTTGCATATAAACGTACTCAAAAATACAATTGAGGGAGCTCTAAAAATGTATAAGTGCAGCTGAATTTACTTTTTAGGAACCTTTGGTCTATTCTCTAATCTTTTCTCCTATTCTTTTTATATTCTTCTCTCGAAAAAATAATAATAAATAAACAAATAATCGAAGGGGAACGTTGGGAGCCGCGGCAAAGACCTCGGCTCTACTTTATACCCGGCACTCAGTCAGTATATACATACAAAAAAGTTCGCAAAATAGACGAATTAAATTTTGGGCTAAAAATAATATTTCAAAAAATGAAGTCAAAACATTTTTGGAATTTTTATACATGTTTCCATATTTATTAACATATGCTTTTTGCATCTGCTTCTAAATTTCTACATGACATGTATAACTACATATTCGAGACGTACAAGTGTTTGCGAGAGAGAGAGGGAATGAGTAAGCGCTTGGCAGGCGTTGCGTAGCCACTGAAATTTAATTTGTTCTTTCTGTCCATAATAATGATCCAACCTGATCCAGATTCGACAATCTGTTAGACACGGTCATTTTCCATGATTCTGCGTTTTTCGTTTTCTCGTATCTTAAAAATTTTGAATTCCACAGATTTTCGTCCTTTGTGGGGGCGGAAAGGGGCGAGGCAAAATTTTGAAACAAACTCGTGCTGGTTTGATATCACAGGAGTTTTGATAGAAAGTTTGGTTGCTTTAGCTCTTATAGTCTCTGAGAACTAGGCGTCAAAAAATACGAATGGGAAAAGCAGATGGGGTCGCGTGTGAGAGAGAGCGAGAGGGAATGATGACTTTCGAAATGGTTTTCTTCATTGTAGCTATAATAATGATCCGCTCTAATCCAGATTCAACACTCTGATAGAAATGGTCATTCTCTATGATTCTGCGTTTTTAGTTTTCTCGTATCTTTAAAATTGTGTACGCCACAGACTTTTGTCCTTTGTGCGGGCGGAAAGGGGCGGGGCGAAATTTTGCAACACATTTAGAGTAGTGTGATCACACAGGAGACTGGATACAGAACTTGGTTGCTCTAGCTTTTATAGTCTCTGAGATATAGGCGCTAATGAAGACGGACAGACGGACGGACGGACAGACGGACGGACAGACAGACATGGCTATATCGACTCGGCTATATATGCTGATCAAGAATATATATACTTTATGGGGTTGGAAACACTTCCTTCTGGGTGTTACACACAACCGTTATCACCACAAATCTAATATACCCCTATACTCTTCGAGTACCGGGTATAAAAAACTGTGAAGGAGCGTACGCTCCCCCACATATTTTCCTTTGATCAATCAGTCATTATCGGGATTAAGACCATGGAGGCTGCACCGTTGATTATTGTTATTTTTTTATATTACCTTATTACTATTAGAGTTCAGGCCATGGAGGCCATGTTATGAATTACACTGTGATAGTTTAACAAAAAAAAAAAAAAAAAGACATGACCAAACTCGACATTTCCCCGTAGTTCGGGTCCTACGAATCGAACTGCTTCATTAGTTTTTTGAGTTACAATCATGGTTTCATACAAAATTTTTTGTTGAAGTTTTTCATCAAAGTGGCCCATTGTAAGAGAAAGGCACATTTTTCTTCGGTCTCTAACTTTTGTAATGTTGACTTTTTTGGTAAACTTTCTTTGGCAAAGCTTGTCAGAATAAATCCGTCTTTAAGTTCTTAGAAGACTGTAAGCCCCAAAATCAATGTTTTGGGTGTCCTTATAGCCAATATGTCGAAAAAACTGAAATATAACCAATTTTTTTGAATGTTTTTTCCCTCACGTTTCGTCAATATTTTAATTTACCCTTTGATACTTATACATTAAGTGACATCTTGTAATAGTAAGAAACTTAAGCAAAGACAACGTTTTGAGCAAACTAACCATGAGAAAAACAAACTTAACAAAATTTGTATTTTTAAAAAAAGCTACTCTAACTATGTTTGTGTGCTGTTTTATTTTTTTTGTATCTTTTAAGTGTTATTATTAAGTATCATAAATCTGTTCACAATATTTAAATTAAATTTAATAAGTCTCATCTACCAATGTCCAACACAAATCAGCAAGCAACGAGTCAAGCTTTTTGCCGCTGTACCAATGCTCAAGGGGAGCGGCGACTTGGTGAAATCTTTCTCCATGCTCATCGGATTCAGTCGGAACTTGCTGCTCAAAATGGTCCTTGTGATGGTGAAGAAAGTGAATTTTTAAGGACATATTCACACCTATTTTTTCAAAAGCTTTGTAGCATGTAACGAAGAGAATCTTCGGGCTATGAAGCAGTTGGACGGATAGCTGGGCAAAGGAGTACGCGCTTGCTTTGTCGGCTGGTCTCTGGTCGGACATGGGTATGGGTTCTTAAAAAAAACAAAACCTTTCAGCTACTTGCTTCGCTCCTACAATTATTATTTTATTAAATTCCGCGTACCTTTTTTAGGGAGAGGGATTCAGGGGTTAGGAAAGGAAAGGTGGAGGCAAGATACCCTATAAAGTAAAGTGAGAAAGAAAAAAGGGACTAGAGGGGAGAAAAGATGGCAGTCTACCGACGCCTCCGGACATCTCTGTCGACACCGAGTTGTGTCATGCCCGCCCTGCCATGATCCTGCCAAGCCGAGAGAGATTACGGCAAGATCCCTTAGATGCCCTAAGTTAGCCATCCTGCTTCACCCCAGCGCTGCATGGTTCCCCCAAATAATGGGTCGTCTAGCACCTATTCATTTTAATTAGCTAGTTTATTAACATTTAAACTCGCCTAACTCTACTACAATCAAGATTAATCCAACAAAAACAAAAAAACAAAAAAAATAGGATAGGGCAGCATACATATGGAGGGAAATTATAGAGAGGGAATTAAATGTAGCATATAATGATATTTATAATAATATAAGGTTATAAATAGATTCAGCTATACTTAATCACATATGAATATATAATGCGATATATGGAAAATAATTTTTCTTAGGCAGAAATATATTAGTATAAGGCAATATAAATAGACAGACGACTTCACCCGACAATCCCGGCCATTGGTTAACAATTAGTTAGCCCAGTTTTCTTTAGTTATTAATTTCTGAACGCAGAAGGCAAATCAGCTGTGAAAGCTCTAACAGCCGGAGGTCAGCGGCCGGCGAACGGCTCGGGCAGAAAAGCTCTATCAGGGCAGGCGAATAATAATACAAAAAAAGATAAGCTCACTTACACGTTCCTTTATGCTTTTGCTTACACTCTGTTCCCGCGGCGAAAGATCTTTCGTAGCTGGGCGTCTCGGGGTGTGTGTGATTATCTGAAAGCCCAAAAACAAATACATGCAGCTAGTGCTGCATGTCACCAACTCTTCGTCGTGACACCGCCGATCGGAAGCTTTGTCGCTCCAACTTCAAAAGCTTCACTTCTGGATTGGCTATTTAGTTATTTTTGTTTAGCATTATTTTGTCATGTAATTTTTCTTTTGTCTGCGATCTTCTTTTTTTTTTTAAAACAGGGGGCATTAACCGAAAAAAAAATGGCCAAGATTATGGGAGAGAGCCGGGCCGGTTAAATTAAATATGCGAGCACCTCTTGCTACGTTTCTCGCCACGACATTGGCGCACTCGGACAAATGGTTCACGCCTCCAAGGGACACATAACACTGAAATTTTCTATTTTGACTTTACACCTAATACATTTAATTTTAATACATAAATAAATAGGGCGGGATTTAGCGCACAACGCTTGGCAACCGAACAGTGCCGTCTTTTCGAGCCGGTACCCAAAAGGGGTCACAGGGGGGGTTATGTTCGCACGTGGGTCACAAATTGTTTTTCTTTGCACGGGCGAAAATTATCTTGGGCACAACCGGATCACTACTATCCTTTAGTGGGCTCTCTCGACCGGGTTTTCCTCCAGCTGATAAACGCCGACACGGCAATTTTCGCCGTATTAAGCCCTATGGGGGAACTCAGCTGCTATTGCCTTGCGCGGCCCAAGTTCATTGCTCGCCCCGGCGATCAGCTGGTTGATGGCGGGGGGGCTTAAAGCTCTGTTGGCAGCTTTACATTTACGTTGCGCTCGAACCAATTTAAATGATAATCTCCAATTAGGTGCCAATTCTAAATTTGTTTGAAAAAAATTGCAAAAAAAACACCAAGGGACATGAGGATTTCTTTTCCGCACTGCAGCGAGAGCACATAATTACCCGGTTGGAATGGCACCGCCCTAATTATGAGGCTGGGTTGGAATAGGTTGCGTGCCTCTCTTTCTCCAAAATTTCTGTTTGGCCGATTCAGTGCCGGGGTACGACCAGCTCCAGCCCTTTTGGATGGCCAATGGGGGGTCGTACTAACAAAAAAAACCCACGTAAGATCAGCACCAATGATCTATGCTTGGACGTATGACTGCCGAAGACAGGTACTCACCCAAATGCTGGGAAAAAAAAATGTCGGTACCACGGTGGGTCACGGTGCAGGTGCAATCGCGCTGACACTTTATCACAAATCACAATTTTACTTCACGGGATTTTTCCGTTCCCACAACCGCACTGTTCGGAGACCACGAGGAGAAAGAAAGATTGGGTCCAGCATATCAGTTAACCAAAAACCTCGGTTCTCCGGATCTTCCTTTGCCCAATCCTTCGTCATTCACCCCGAACGGTTGGCTAAAGAGCAGGGAGATTTTTTCTCGCTCACCCCCCCATTCTTGACTCCGCCCCTAGAGGGCGCTACTGCATCAGGGTATGTGCCATGTAACACATAAGGTGACAACAATTCAATCCCAACACCAATATATTACTCATAGGCTATTCCGCCTAACGCGAATCGAGTGCAGAAAGCGATATCACCGATTTATCTAGGACATTATGGCAGGAGTATAAATGTATCAAATTACGACCAAAATCGGTATTGCCTACTTTCAGGCACGGAGGGAATTCTTCTTCACCTCTTTCCGACAAGCGGCCACTACAGCGTCTAACATTTCATCCACATATTTTGTCCAATCTTCAGACCGGTGCACTCTTAAGCAATGGCTTATAACGTTCATAACGGAGTTCCAAGCAATTTTTTCATTTGGCCTTAAAAGATCTCCGAAATTTGCACTCTTCATAAGTTTTCTTATATCGGGGCCATTGAGAACACCTGAAAATAATGATATGTTGATGTAGTTCTATTTGTGCGCTGAAAAAAGACTTGAAATACCTTTTTTTATTTTCTCAACACTTAGTCTTGGAAATATTTCTGTCAAACATTGAAAAGCTTCGCCATCTCGATTAATTGCTTTTATGAAATTTTTGACAATTCCCAATTTAATGTGCAGTGGTGGTAGCAAAATTTTATTAGCTGGTATCAGCGGAATATGGATAACATTTGCCACATTTAAATGGAATTCTGTGCGAAGCTTCCAATCACGCATTCTATATTGGTTTCCGCGGTACCTTGTGTCCCAATGACAAATGAAGCACATATTTTTTGTGTATCCTGTCTGCAAACCAGTAAGCAAGGAGATAACTTTTAAATCCGCACATATCTTCCATTGATGCTGCTGATACTGAACTCTGTCCAAAATTAATTTCATTGCTTCGTATGTTTCCTTTGTAATGAAGCTTATGGCGATTAGAACCGGATTTTTTGTGTTGTCTACATACAGCAATACTGCTTTCAATAGCAACGAGTCAATAAACAAGCGCCATTGCTCTGGTTTGTACTCACAGTTCATGTATTGCATAAGACCAGGAATATTTTTACAATACGAAAAAGTATTGTCGCCATTAACCTCAAAGAAATCTAAAAGCTCCTCCTGTCTTTTGCGGTGTCCATACACCTTCACATCTTTAGACAATATATTTACCGATCGAAGATGATGGGTTAGGCAAATCGCTTGTCTTTGCGATAATTTCAGCTGTCGTACCATCGTATTCAAACGGGCTTGGGAAATCTCGGTTGGGTTATACATTGAGAGAAGATCTGTAGGCTCGGTGGCAAATGTCGGCGAAATATATCTCTCAGTTGGACTTGGACATCTTGGTATCATAACATTTTCTGAGTGAGATACTGGTAGCTGTGCAGATTGAACACTTTTGTAAACTGTGTTTTTTTTGTTGAGTTTTTCAAATTTGTTCTTGCACGCGTAGCAGTTACCAGTATGATGCCCTTGTGGATCTATCCAAATCATTGGGATGCCGAACCCCATTTTTAGGCACAGTCTTTTTAACCAGCTATGCAGGTTGTTGTTGCATTGCGTGAGTTATGATGTAGAATGAGGTGGTTCCTGGATTTGTAGCTCAAGATAGATTGTCACCCGTTTCAACAGAGTTATTAGCCCGGATTCCGTTTGAATTAAGTACGTCCGATTTGGTTTGTGGTTGAATATATTCTGATCTTTATTATATCTTTGTGCAGCTATGTTTTTTACAAATGTGCTGACTCTTTAACTCTAAGTGGCCGAGAATCCGCTGACGTTGGGGTTTGTGTCCGCTGTCGTAATTGGAGCGGATGTGAGTCGGTGGTGTGAGTTGGTATTGCTGATGGTGTCTATATCGTGGCCAGCTCGTAGATGCTCCGGAGGGGGAAGGGTGAGGGTAGGTGCTGAGCTGGTAACTCCTCCCCCCCCAGTCTGAACTATCGACCATAACGGCGTGATGGTTGAAGTGAGGGTGGTAGTTGGTGGTGCAATGGAATTTGTTGTTGTTGTTGCGTAATTGATCGCCCTTCTCGAGAGCCAAGCAGTGCACACCACTCCTAATAGGAGTACGCCGACCATGGTGTATGTTGTCGCGTTGTGTATCTTCATTCCAGTTCTAATTCTGCCAAGTTCCGTGTTCGTCTTGATGTCCTCCATCTTTAGTTCATGTACTCCTAACTCTTGAGTCGTTCTGTTATTTTTCATCGACTTTATCCGGGGAATTTCCAAAACTAATTGCTTTGTGTCCACTTGTTCCATCGCCTCATATTGGATGTTGTTGATTGTTACTCCACATTCTTCGAAGGTTATTATTGCTGACCCGTCGTACGACTTTTCCGGTCCGCAATCCGTCTGTATTCTAACCTTTTCGCCGTTAAATATTGCAATGTAGCCCTTCTCCGGTTCGAAGATCTCTCTGCGAAAGCCCACGTCCTTTGTCTCACATTCCGCCGCTTTCCCCTGTATCAGATTCCTCAGGCACACTTCGTTGACCCTATTTACAATCCTATCATGTTTACAGATATACAGTTTTCTTACTTGATTACATTTCTTTGTGTAATAATACATTAATTTATCATTATACGCTACAAAATTAGGTGCTATTACAAATTCGGTTTTATTAATTGGTAATGGTAACAATCTTTGTAGTGAGTACGTTTCATTAGTAAAAATTGGCACATCTACCGAGAATATTACATCTGTTTTATTCATTATAGCTTTTAATTGCAATAATTCATACATGTGTTCTTCCGATGTAATCTGTATTCCTTGGTCTTCCAATTTCTGGGTAATCTTTTGTGTTTCTTCTCTGCTAAGAATAAATTTTGGGATTATTCCTATTCTTGCTAATAAAAGGCTTTCCGTCAAATCGTTTAGATTTAACGCTATCATATCTATTGCTACTGCGATTCTATCGATGTATTCTAACCTAAACATTCTCTTATCTTCCTCCACAAATGTTTTGCTTATTCCATTTTTGTATGTGTTTATAAAGGAGGTCACTCTGACTTGCTCCTCGTTAATGTATGTTGTTAGGTTCTTAAACATAGTAATGAACCTATTGTCCATGTTCTCCTGTGTACCTATCTCTTCATTAATTCTCCTCTCTTCTTCCTGTAACCTCCTAATCTCCCTTTCTAGACGTTCCGCGTCTTCCGCGTCTAAATTTCCTGTGATCGCCTTCACGACCGATCCTAATCCATTAACAAGCCCTCGCCTATCCCTTCTCTTGGGGCTTATTGATTCTATCTTTCCTCTTACTAACTTCAGTTTCTCTCGAAGTGCTTTGATCAGATCGTTGGTCTCACCATCTTCCTGAATCACTTTGAGCGTCTGCTCCAAGTGGTCGACACTTTCTATATATTCCTCTAGGCGAACTATATGTACAAACGTTCTGTACGTTTGTATTATCCTGGCTGGTCCCAATTCTATCTGCGCGATCGGCTGATCGCTTTTTATTTCCCTGATTTGGAACATTCTCTTCGTCTCCGTCGTCGCGACCCATCTGAAATTATCGTTATTCATTATTCTTTGTCAGTCTTCTAATCTTCTCTTTATGGACTTTTTGCGGTTTCGTTGTTGTTACTGTTATGTTATTATCTGTCTGTACCTTATGTTTAGTGAATCTGTGTGTTAACTTATCTCTCCTATTTTCTTTCCTAAAAATTGTTTCGTCTGGTTCTACACTTACTGGTTCTTGCCTGTCAGTGTTTGCTGCCTCTATTCTCCTAACCTTTTCTCTTTCTACCCTTTCTTTCACCTTGGGGTAGATCTCTGCCTGGAACGCATTGATTTTCTGAAGATAATCGTGTTCGTTGTTAAATGACACGTTACTCAAGAAAATGTGCGTTCTCCCTGTGAACAATTCGTGGGGCGTGAGCTTTGTTGCCGAATGTATTGCATTATTGTACGTTATGAACGCCTCAGCTATTATGTCCTCATGCTTTGTTTCTATCTTCTTTTCTTTCTTCTGCTCCACGATTATCCTATATATTTCTGTTATTGTCGAGTGCAGCCTCTCGACCGTAGCGTTGCTTGATGACTGTTGAAAGGAAGTCATGTGTAACTCTACATCATATTGCTTGCAAAAGTCCTTGAAGAGGTTCGATGCAAACTCTACTCCCTGATCACAAACTATCTTGCTCGGGATCCCAAATAGTGTCATAAAGTTCTTTATTGCTTTGACTACATTTATACTATCCCTAGCCGGAATAGTATATCCCCAGGCGTATCTGGAGAACTTATCAATGACCGTTAGTACGTATTTCTTGTTTATGAAATATAGATCTATGTGGAGTATCTCCATTGGCCTCCCCGGGGTCTCTGTGACACTATACTTGATCTTCTGGGGGTTCCTATCATACTTCAACATCTGGCATTTGACGCAATTATTGATTGTTTGTGTTATTATTGGTTTCATCTGTGGGAAATACAATTTCCTCTTCAGTTGCGCCAATGTTTCTTCTATCCCCCTGTGGTTGTTCTTTTCATGGTGTTCCTTCACCGCTTCTTCCTGTAATGCCCTGTCTGTTACCTCTGGCAACATGATTGTGCATCTCACTACATTATATATCTTGCTATATGCAAAATATTTGCAGTACGCGTTCTGCACTACTACCACCAATTCCTCGGGGATGAAGATGGCCACTGTCCTATTTGGTTTCAGTATTTCTTTAAAAGTTCGGCCTAGTGCCTCCTCCTCAAACTTGTCCTCTGTCCATGTGATCCTGACCTTGTTTCTGAACGGAACCTTCCTTTCTATTTTTGGTGGGCTTCCCTTTTCTACCACTACCTGAATGTTATAATCGTTCAAAGGTTTTTCAGATATGGGGAACCCGATGCGCAGGTCTTCTTCCGCCGAATGTATCGTCTCCCCATTCGTTGCTACATCTGAATCGTTCTCTACCATGTTGAGCTCTGGCTGTACCCTACTCAGGGCATCTGCCACTACGTTAAGAGAACCCTTTTTGTATACGATTTCGTAATCATACTCCAATAATTGTAATTTCCATCTCACCAACTTGGAGTCTGGTTCTTTAATGCTCATTAACCAAGTCAGCGGCCTGTGATCCGTGACTATTTTGAACTTTTGCCCAAATAAGTAGTGACGAAAATGCTTTATTGCCCAAATAATGGCAAGCATTTCCTTCTCTATCGTCGCGTAATTTGTCTCTGCATCCGACAACGTTCGGCTAGCATAAGCCAGTGGTCTGTCTGCTCCCAAGTGTCCTTGGGACAAGACAGCGCCTATGGCGTAATTGCTAGCATCCGTCGTCAGAATGAATGGCTTGGTAAAATCTGGGAACTGCAACACTGGGTCATTGCATAGCAAGGTTTTACACGTTTCGAATGTCTCTTCGAACTCATGATCAACCTGTACCGCCTTCTTCCCTTTGAGTTGCTTTGTCATCGGCTTTGTTATAGCCGCGAAATCTTTTATGAATTTCCTATAGTACCCCAGTAACCCCAAGAATGACTTTATCTGTTTCCTAGTTCTTGGCAATGGAAACTTCTTAATTGCCTCTATCTTTTTCGGGTTCGGTTTGACCCCATTTAAGGTTACTACGTGTCCTAAGTACTCTACTTCCTTCCTTAGAAATTCTGTCTTATCCAACTGGAGTTTAAAATTGGCTTTTTCTAATTTTGCGAAGATCTTGTTTAGATCATTCATATGCTCCTGTAGTGATGCGGAAAACACCATGATGTCGTCCATGTATACAAGGCAACATTTTCCTAGTAAGTCTCCGAAAAGGTTGTTCATTAGTCTTTGGAACGTTGCAGGGGCATTACTCAGCCCAAAGGGCATCCTCACGTATTCGAAATGACCTCCTTCCGCTGAGAACGCCGTTTTCGGTATGTCTTTTTCCTCTACTTCTATCTGATGGTAACCGCTGGCCAAGTCCAGCGTAGCGAAGTATTTTGCTCTGCCTAGCCCGTCTAGTACATCGTTAATTATCGGCATCGGGTATCTGTCCTTAATCAATTTTTCGTTTAATTTCCTATAATCTACCACCATTCTCCATTTTCTTTGCCCTGAGGCGTCCTTTTTCTTCGGGACTAGCCACACTGGAGCACTCCACGGAGAGTGGCTATGCCTGATGATCTTCTGTTCTAACAGGTTTCCTATTTGTCTCTTTACTTCCTCCCTTTCGGTGAAAGCATACCTATACGGTCTAGAATACACCGGAATGTCGTCCGTTGTTCTGACCTGATGTTTTACTACGTTTGTAAATGACAACTGTTCCCCTTCCATGTAAAAGGCCGATGGGTATTTTTTACATAGCTTCTTTAATTCTTTGATTTCTTCTATATTTAGATGATCGGTTCTGATTTTGTCAAATGGGACCCTTCCTGTACCGGGCCCTTCTTCTTTTTCAATGTTATACAGTTCTACGTATTCTTCCGCCTTAAATTCTGCCACTGTAAGTGGTTCCTCCAGCAACAGTTGCTGGTCCTCTTCCGCGTAATTTACTACCTCTACTAAGCTCATGCCTTCTATTGCCCTATATATTCCTTCCGATATCTCCATGTTCGGTTTTACGATCGTTTTGCTAATTAAAAATTCGCCCGTTCGTAGTTGAACTGGTACTTGGATAATTCGTTTTGTGCCTGCCTCAATCGTATACAATTCCGTCGCATTATGTTGTTTTAACCACAACTGCGTTTCTATTAATGGTGTTCTTAGTTGTTTCCTCTGTATATCGATTGTCGCTCCTATCTGTTTTAAAATGTCTATTCCAATTAACCCGTCAAAATAATTGTGGAATTTGAACAAGAGCATTCTTATTTCACCTTCCCCACCTAGCTCCTTGAACATCTTTAATCTTATCTGTGACTGCACTTCGTGTGCTTGCGTAACTGTCTTTATTGTGATCGGAGTATTTAATCTTTGGGCACAACCTTCGGGTATTACTTCTGGTGTTAGAAATGAAAAGGTGGATCCTGTGTCTATAAGTACTTTGATTGACTTGCCCGTTGCTAGCTTTACCATAATATATGGTAGGGTCGATTGTACCCTCCTTGCTCCTAATCCTATCCTGTTGTTGGTTTGAGGCTCTTTGGAGAAAATTTCCCTCATCCTCTTGGATATTGTGCAGCTGGCCGTCCGCTGCTGCCCGTCCTCCACCTCTAGTCGAGGTGCTGGGCGCAAACTGATTTCCGAAAGATTGTCTAGAGTTGTTCGATTGGAACGACTGCCCGGAATTATTGGACATCCTAGACATTCTTGACTGACCGCTCCTATTCGAGTCTTGCTGCGCCTGGATTGCTAGCTGTCCCTGTCGGCTGTTTTGGCC
This sequence comes from Drosophila athabasca, assembly GCA_008121215.1. NCBI lineage: Eukaryota > Metazoa > Arthropoda > Insecta > Diptera > Drosophilidae > Drosophila > Drosophila athabasca. Next base: position 23,921,855 of record CM017796.1, on the reverse strand, counting down.
CCACTGTCGTCCGCGGTTTTGCTGACCGTGGTTCCATGTGGGGTTTCTAAACTGTTGGTTCCTATATGATCCCCTATTGTATCCCATTGAATTGTTCTGCATAAAGGGGTATCCCATGAACGGGTTCCCCCCCATTGGGACTCCAAATCCCATACCGGACCATCCGGTTCCGTCCAGCATCGGGAAAGGCATTCCAAAGGGAACTTGCATATTGCCTCCCCACTGGTATTGGGGCCAGTTACCCGCCACCTGTTGTTCCTCTTGTACTACTTCCTCTTTCTTTTCCTGTTCCTGTACTGGGGGTGGGTTCTTCTCGGGTCCCTGTACCTCTGCTACCTCCTGTTTTTCAACTTTCACCTCTGGCTTTTCCGGAACATAAGCGCTTTTCTCCTTTCTAGCTATGTCATACGCTTGTCCAATATCGCTTATTTCCATATTTCTAATCGTCATTCCTATCGGTCCCTTTATTGCCGACTGGAACGCCGTCAGCGCCATGCCTTCGATCCATTTAATCTTCTCTTCTTTTGTTACCGTAGATAAGTCACTCGCTTTTACTCCACTAATCATTGCACTCCTCAACTCGAGTACTTTCGCGAACAAGGGTTCCAACTCCAACTTCTTCCCTTTAATGTTGGTTAGTTCCATTACCAAATCTTGTTCCTGTCTCTTATCCTTGAAATGAGCCTTTAATGCCTTCTTCATTTGCTCCCAATCTAGATCCACATTGCTAAGTTCCAGCTTCCTGCTGGCGTCTCCTATAATCCTACTCCTTATGGCGTTAATGGCCACTCTTCCTATCGTCGACCTATCCTCTTCCTTTATCATGTCCAAGGTCTCTTCTACTGATTTTATAAAATGATCAAGTTTGCCTGTCTCTCCTTCATACTTCATACCTTCATACTTCATACTCATATGACCGCTACTAGGTCTACGACCCTTATTGCATCGAGGATGGAGGACGAACTCTTTCCTTGGGCCATTTCTGCCGCTACTTGATCTTCGTTGCAAACTTCTAAAACTGCTTTGTCTACCGGATTGATTCTCTGATTACTGCCTCTCACTGACATGTACTTCGTCTATGTGTCTCTTACTGTGTCTGTGTGTGTATATATATGCGTTAAGTGTAATCTTATATGCTATTATTACTATCTTCTATATCGTGTGTGTGTGTTGTCGTGTGCTTAATTTAGTTAATATTAGTGTCCCGGTGTGCCAGTTATTGTTAGGTGTGTCCTTATGTAGTGTATTGTGCGAAATGGAGTCTGCAATTATTTAAAAATGAGTATTTCTTCAACATTTAAGGGTTATACAGTGCGGTGTGAAATAGGTTTCTTTCTTGTTTTAATTCGTTATTCATTCTTTATTTACTTTTCATTCTTTCTTCTTCCACTACCGTGCACTCTGAAGCTAGCTGTTATACTGTGCGTTACAGTATTCACAGCCATACGCGGACAGTGTAACACCTCGTGGTAATCCTTTATTTTCTACCTTACGACGCTATTCTGCACCTGAAGCTAGCTACTATACTGTGCGTTACAGTATTCGCAGCCATACGCGGACAGTGTGTCTTCCATAGCATCGTTCTTCCTCCGACCGCTCCCATACTAGGCGTCTGCACTGTGCGTTACAGTACTTTGCCCTACGTATGTGCGTGACCGAGGTTTTTCTCTTGTTTTTTCTTTTGTTCTTGTTCTTGTTTTCACTATTTTCGTAGCCTTACCATCCCCCCCATGCTGAGCTTCTACCCTGTGCGTTACAGGTTCTGCTCTATGCATGTGGACGATAGCTCCCCGCACTTCGTTTATTGTATCGTTAAAATTTTATGCATCGGCCCCTTTTTTTGGGCCCACCAGCGCCCTTTATTTTCGCGCCGGCCCTGTGTTTATGTGTTGGGCACACATGTATGGGCTCCCCGTAAGCCGTCCGCTCACGACCCAACCTGGTTGGGCTCATCTTGCCCCACTCGAACCGCCTTTCCGTCGAACCGTTCGTTCTTCCCAAACGATCGATCCAACCTCCGTCCAACACAATGCAACCGCTCGAAGCCGATCGCCTCGCGTCGAACAACGTTCCGAACGCCGCCGCGACCGCTCGTACGCCAAGCCGGCCGCCTCTGCCAGCCGCTCGGGTCGACGTCATACCGACCGCAACTGCAACCGTTCGATCCGCTGCTCGTCGCGGCAACCTTTACTGCGGTCCCCTTTCGTTTCTCCCCTTTTACTTATTTCTGTAATTAATTTTTTCATCTTGTCTGGAATGCTTATGATCGAAGTGATCTCTTTTTTTTCCTGTTTTTTTTTTGGTACTTGTTTTGCACATAATTTGTGATTGTATAACTACATTTGTTATTCTAACGATTTTGGTCGGCCAGATCTGCCGCCAACCGTCAATTCTCGCTCCCTATTTCACTACTCACATTTCTTTGACCATTCTGCTCGCTTTATTTTCACTTCTGTTGTTATTTCTTTCATTTCCTCCATTTCACACCAACACTCTACTCACTCTTATTCACATACATATGTATTTATCTCTTACAATAGTGCTGCTACTATAATCCTCCAGAACATCCTTTTAGGTTCTCCTTCGCCTTCTCGTGAACTCTAGGGTTTTTTTTTTCTGCTGTTTTCTGCTAGAGTCCCGTTCGTGGACAAAGGTCTCCGACTGCGCCAGTTATGATGTAGAATGAGGTGGTTCCTGGATTTGTAGCTCAAGATAGATTGTCACCCGTTTCAACAGAGTTATTAGCCCGGATTCCGTTTGAATTAAGTACGTCCGATTTGGTTTGTGGTTGAATATATTCTGATCTTTATTATATCTTTGTGCAGCTATGTTTTTTACAAATGTGCTGACTCTTTAACTCTAAGTGGCCGAGAATCCGCTGACGTTGGGGTTTGTGTCCGCTGTCGTAATTGGAGCTGATGTGAGTCGGTGGTGTGAGTTGGTATTGCTGATGGTGTCTATATCGTGGCCAGCTCGTAGATGCTCCGGAGGGGGAAGGGTGAGGGTAGGTGCTGAGCTGGTAACTCGTGCAAATGGTATTTGGCACCCAATCTACGTTTCTTATAACGGGCAAATCGAAATATTCCTCGTAGATGCTGGCAGTTCCAGAAGATATTTTGCGTCTACTCCGAGGGCTTGTAAATTTTCCACATACGTAGCAGAACAACGATAGGCCTATTCGACACTTATTCATTTTAATTTATTTTCTTAATATACAAGGCACTAAAACAATATTCTTTCCGCGAAGTCAAAGTCAAATTAACTACTGCAATCAATGCTTAAATTTTGACTCTTAGGCAAGCTAACATCAGATGAGATGTTATCTGCAGCATTAAACGGTTCTTTCAAACGGTACTTGTTATTTCTTATCAGTGCAGTGGTTAAAAGCTTGACTTGTTGCCTGCTGATTTGTGTTGGTAGATGAGTCTTATTAAATTAAATTTAAATATTGTGTACAAATTTATGATACTTAATAATAACACTTAAAAGATACAAAAAAAATAAAACAGCACACAAACATAGTTAGAGTAGCTTTTTTTAAAAATACAAATTTTGTTAAGTTTGTTTTTCTCATGGTTAGTTTGCTCGAAACGTTGTCTTTGCTTAAGTTTCTTACTATTACAAGATGTCACTTAATGTATAAGTATCAAAGGGTAAATTAAAATATTGACGAAACGTGAGAGAAAAAACATTTTAAAAAATGGGTTATATTTCAGTTTTTTCGACATATTGGCTATAAGGACACCCAAAACATTGATTTTGGGGCTTACAGTCTTCTAAGAACTTAAAGACGGATTTATTCTGACAAGCTTTGCCAAAGAAAGTTTACCAAAAAAGTCAACATTACAAAAGTTAGAGACCGAAGAAAAATGTGCCTTTCTTTTACAATGGGCCACTTTGATGAAAAACTTCAACAAAAAATTTTGTATGAAACCATGATTGTAACTCAAAAAACTAATGAAGCAGTTCGATTCGTAGGACCCGAAATAGGGGGAAACCGTCGAGTTTGGTCATGTCTTTTTTTTTGACTATCACTGTGTTATTGTTATGTAGGTTAAGCGTCGTTATCATGAAATCTTCAGCACCAATAAGAATAAGAACATTTTCCTAGTTTCGCCATGGGGGTCGCCACAACCACAGTCACGAACACGATCGTGAAAGCCCATCCCTAGCCAATGCAAACCAACGACAAAGAGAGCCCGGCCGCCCACGCAAACCAACGACAAGGAGAGCCCGGCCACCCAAGCAAACCAACGTGAAGAGAGCGCAGCCGCACGCTCGCGCCAACGACCAGGAGAGCGCAGCCGAGCACGCGCGCGACGACCGGGATAGCACAGCCGCACGCTCGGGCCACGACCAGGAGAGCGCAGCCGCACGCTCGCGCCAACGACCAGGAGAGCCCAGCCTCCCGCTCATGCCAACGACCGGGAGAGCGCAGCCGCCCACGCAGCCAACGACCGGGAGAGCGCAGCCGCCCACGCAGCCAACGACGGGAGAGAGAGCCCAACCACGCAACCAACGCCGGCAAGAGGAGAAGAAAACGCCGTTATCCCGACGAGCGAGGAGTCCGAACACCGAGCTGGAAAGAGCGGAGGGTCGGCGGCAGAGCGTGAGCAGCGCGAGCCCGACTGAGGGGGCTGGTGATTAGGAGGCCGAAAAAAGGTCAGGAGGCCGAGTGAAGCCACCAGCGAAAACGGACGCACCTACGCGAGCGCGGAATATTTTTGTCGAAAACGGAGAAAAAAACGCGAGTGTGAAAACAGCGAAGCTGACCAGAGCCAGAACGGAGTGTCCATACCTGAGCGGATCCAGAAACACGACTCCTGGAGGGCAATATCACCAAGGAAGAGCGGAGACACAGGCGCTGAGGCAGGCTAAGGAATTGGGGTAAGCAGGCCTCCCGTCGGGAGTACGGGATCACTGAGCGGTGCAGTAGGCAGGGCCAATGAACGTAAATAAATAAAGAAAAGATTTAATATAACCCTCTAATGCTTGTTCGCGTCCGTTTTGTGGACCCTGGGGTATAGGGGGTAGGGTTTTGTTTTAATTAATATCTCTTTTCCTCCCCTCCTCTCTCCTTTCACATTCCCGTAGCGTGCTGTAATGTTGTGGGTACGCGGAAGTGTCGTCCGACGACTATCTCGACCTTCCGCTGACGCTGACTGGCGTCCCTGTGAACCTTCTCCCCCCTCCCCCCTCTTTTTGTCTACCCTTACAGTAGTGTGTAGCCCAGCTGGCGCCCAGGGTACCGTCCGGCGATTGCCTCGACACTATGGGCGATGCTGTTGTAAACACGGGTACCCAAAAGATCCGCTGGATGAGTGTCCCGGCCTTTTGGAGACGCTGACTGGCGTCGTTGTGTCCCCCTCCCCCCCCTGTAGAGTGTAAGCATCCAGATCGCCCCAGATGTCGTACGGCGATTGCCTCGGTCGTCCCCGCCGATCTCGCTCGATGTCCTCGTAGTGGCCGAGAGCGTTGTGCCTCGTGTTTCGTGTTGTCGTGGCCGTGTCTATGCGTGTTTTCCTCCGCCTGCCTGTGGGCAAAGCAGCATCGACTCGGAACTTTCGAGTGGCCCCGTGGTGTCCAAAAGCTGGAAATTAAAGCAGGCAAGCAGCGGCTTAAGCAGAGAAGCAGAACCACGGGAGAGCAGGATTTAGAGGAAGGAAGAGTAGAGAGGGGCAACGGTTTTGTATCCGGAAACGGTTATTGGCTTCGCACACCGCCCGGACGGTCGCCTATTGCTCACGTACAGCCGAGGCTGGCTTCCCTAACCTCCTTAACTATAGCATCAGCCCGTGGCCAACACACTCACCGAGAGGCGCTGAGCAGAGAAGCGCAGCCCAGCAGCAGAGCCACTCAGCCCAGCAGCAGAGGGAGAGAGGCTGATCGGCTGATCGGCGGTGGCACGACAGCAGCGAGCCGGCAGCGGCAGAGCGAGCGGCAGAGGAGACCAGCCCATATATTGAGGACCCCGAGTCCAGAGGAGGACAGTTGGTGCGCAGCTTCAGATCGTGGCGGTTGACCAGGACATCGAAGTAAATCGCGACCAAGTTAAACAGGATAATCAGGATCAACAACCAGGATACCCACCAACCAGGATCATCAGGATCAACAGCCAGGATACCCACCGACCAGGATCAACAGCCAGGATACCCACCGACCAGGATAATCAGGGTCATCGACCAGGATAATCAGGGTCATCGACCAGGATAATCAGGGTCATCGACCAGGATACACGCCGGCCAGGATAGCCAAGATCACCGGCCAGGACCCTCCTCAGCCAAGGACTACGACAAAGACCTTCCCTAAGCAAGGGTCAACGGCAAGGACCGTCTCAAGGACCAAGGATACCTGAAGTCATCGATCAGCAGACCAAGGACCAACGACAGTGAGGATCCTCAAGCAGCTATCAGCATGGGCGTATAGTGGATCTCGTATCGCCGCAAGGACGAACTGCAGCATATCGCTGCAGAGTTCGGCCTCAGCGAGACAGGGACCGTGGACGAGTTGCGCAGCCGAATAACGATCGAGGAACTAGGCAACCTCTACGCTAGTGCGCCCAGCCCCAGGAGCCCGAGGGCGATATCCCCGTCACCAGGATCTAGCTGTCGAGAGCAGAAGGAGGGCATCCAGGTGGAACAACCGCTATCCATAGTCATCCCAGAGCTCCCCCGAGAAGCCTCGGCTGAACGACAGTTCAGCGACGGCAGCCACCCGCACCGCTTCACCGAAGGATCCCGAACTTCGCGGCCTGGTAGGGAAGAAATCCCTTATGCCATATTGGCCGACAAATTGCGCCACTGGGGCCTGGAGTTCGATGGGCATTCGGATGCCTTAGCGTTCATCGAACGGCTGGAAGAGCGTGTGGAATCTTATGGAGGGAACCCGGAACAACTTCCTCGAGCTATGTCTGGTTTGCCAACCAACAAAGCGGAAGGATGGTTTCGAACCTTCCAGATGCAGGGCAAGCCTTGGGTCGAATTCCGAAAGGAGTTCTTGGAGTTCTTTCTGCCCCCTCGTTATTTTCAGCGCCTGGAGGATACCATCCGAAGCCGATATCAGCGACCCGGGGAGTCATTTCAGGATTACCTGATCGATTTCCGGCTCATGATGCAGCGAGCCCAATACACGCCAGAATTGGACAGGATCTACGAAAATCTTAGGCCCGAGTACCAGTTATTCACCCGGAGGCATGAATTCAAGAAGCTGAGGGAGCTCACGCAGTTGGTAGTGGCGTACGAGGCGACTCGGGATCGCGGACAGCCCTACCCAGCCGCCAATTCCACGGACACCAGGCCAAGGATACCACCATACCGCCGAACCCCTGCAGACGAAGCAATACCTTCCCGAAATGCTGAGGTAGCTAACCATGTGACAACCCAGGACGGAGACCGACCTGTAGATGTGCGCCGTGCCTGCCGGAACTGCGGAGAGGAGGGTCACTTCCACGGCTCCTGTAGAAATCGACGAGTGTTGTTCTGCTGGGAGTGCGGCCGCCGCGGCACCCGAACAATCGACTGCTGCCGCCAACCGGCGACGGGAAACGGACTGAGTCTCCGCCCAGTAGGGACCCGAGCGGAGACGTTCACCCAGGACCCCCAGGAGTAACGCATCCTTTAAGATTGGAGGGTGGCAGGATCGCCGCGCTAGTCACCATCGGAGCATTACCGTTGACAGCGACCTTGGATACCGGAGCGACCCGATCGTTTGTCAGCCATCGAATGGTGAGGGAGCGAGAAACCGAAGGGAGCATGCGGAGCGTGAGGACACAGGTCCGCCTGGCGGATGGAACCACGAAGGAGGTGACGCAGGCAGTGAGAGTCAAGGTACGGCTGGATCAGCGGGAAACGTACGTGACCCTGTTGGTTGACGACGTCATACTAGGGCTCGATTTTCTATGCGGGATTCAGGCGGTAATCGTGTGCGGACGTGCATACTTACAGCTGACCCGGGAAATTGACTCCATCTCCGCATTCTCGCCGCCTCTGCCGCACACAGCGACGTCCGCGGAACACAGTCGCACTAATAGGACAACATCAGCCAGCCCCGACCGCACCAGGCCCAGCAACAGGATTTAGCCAAATTCGAAGGGCTGAGTGGTATCTCGCACATAACCCAGCACACGATCGTTATGAAAGACGACAAGCCCCTGAAGCAGAGGTATTTCCCCAAGAACCCGGCCATGCAGAAGATCATCAACGCTCAGGTCGACGGACTGTTAAAGGACGGACGCATCGAAGCTTTCAAGAGTCTGCATAGCGCTCCGATCGTGCTAGTAGGAAAGAAAACGGGAGACATTCGTATGTGCGTGGACTTCCGGCAACTCAACCCACGGTAGGTGCCAGACGCATACCCGCTCCCACGGATCAACCACATCCTCGAGAGACTCCGCCACGCGCGTTATATTTCAACGTTGGACCTCAAAAATGGGTACTGGGAGATCCCCCTAGCGTAAGGAAGTAGAGAGTGCACCGCGTTCACGGTTCCGGGCAGAGGCCTCTTCCATTGGAAGGTGATGCCGTTCGGCCTTCATTCGGCATCAGCGACGTTCCAGAGGGCACTGGACAGTGTTATCGGACCCCAGATGGAGCCCCATGCTTTTGCGTATCTCGATGATATAATCGTTATAGGAGCAGCGCTCGAGGACCACGTCGAAAACCTCCGGGAAGTTTTCCGAAGATTGAGAGAAGCGAACTTGAAACTAAACCAAAGCAAATGCAAGTTCTTTCAAAGGAGCATAGCCTACTTGGGACACGTCATCAGCGAGCAAGGGATCCTGACCCGGATAAGATTGTGGCGGTGCGGAAGCTAACACCCCCAAGCTCAGTCAAGGAACTGCGACGGTGCCTAGGGATGGCGTCTTGGTATCGCAGGTTCGTACCGAATTTCGCAACCATCGTACAGCCCATGTCAAGCCTCCTAAGGAAGGACAAAAAATGGATCTGGGGTGAGGAACAGCAAGCAGCATTCGAGGAGTTAAAGGAGAAGTTTACTCAAACACGACTCCTCAAAGCGGAGGAGAACTAATCGGCAACGGAGAAGGAGTGCTTAGCCATCGTTTGGGCCATAAGGAAGTTGCGATGCTACCTGGAGGGCTACCGTTTTGACGTCGTTACCGACCATCTCGCTCTAAAGTGGTTGAACTCAATCAATAACCCAACCGGACGCATCGCTCGATGGGCTCTAGAGCTCCAACAGTATCGCTTTGACATCCATTACCGGCGAGGGAGCCAAAATGTCGTAGCAGATGCCCTTTCCCGGCAGCCCATCGAAGCCCTACGACGAGCACGGGAGGACCCACCCACATGCCCATGGTTGCTGAGATTACTCAAGCGGATCCGATCGCAGCCCGAGAAGTGCGCCGAATTCACGATCGAGAACGGCCAAAACTACAAGAGGACGGGGAACCGACCCGCCGAAGAGGAATCTCATCAGTGGAAGTTGTGCGTTGCTAGTGATCACCGACGCAGGGTGCTCCAAGAATGCCATGACCACCCGACAGCGGGCCACCAAGGAATACGGAAGACTACTAACCGTGTATTGCAACGGTACTACTGGCCTGGTCTCTACCGGGATGTGGTGCGGTACGTGCAGAGGTGCGAGAGCTGTCAGAAGTTTAAAGTGAGCCAATGTAAACCAGCAGGGCAGATGTACACGCGTCAGGCAAATGGCCCTTTCGACATCCTTTGCGCAGATTTCGTTGGCCCGCTTCCGCGCTCCAGGCATGGCAACACGATGCTCTTAGCGTTCTTCGACTTATTCTGCAAGTGGGTAGAATTGGTACCGCTACGGAAAGCCACCACTGCCCATTTGGAGAACGTTTCGAGAAAGCATCCTCTGTCAATTTGGGGTCCCACGGAAATTTGTATGCGACAACGGCACGCAACTTACGAGCCGATCCTTCCGGAAGTTCTGTGGACTAGCAGGCATGGAACTGGAACACACGGCCCCATATACACCCCAGCAAAACCCGACGGAACGGGCCAACAGAACTATCAAAACCTTGATAGCACAGTTCATCGAGACGGACCAAAGGACATGGGACGACCTACTCCCAGAACTGAGCTTAGCCGTGAACAGCAGCCCCTCCGATACCACCGGCTTCAGCCCTGCGTTCCTGGTACTCGGGAGAGAACCAAGGCTCCCTGGAGCGTTGTACGATGAGATAACCCAGGGACTAGCAGGAGAACTCGAGCCCGCGCACGACAAGGCCACCCGACTGCAGGAAATATACAAGGTAGTGCAAGCGAACATCCAGCGGGCGTCCCAAGCCCAAACGAAGAAGTACGACCTACGCAGACGAGAGTGGCGTCCCGAACTGGGGGCGTTGGTCTTGCTCCGTCAGCATCACCTATCCAAGGCAGCCGATGGCTTCGCCGCGAAACTGGCTCCTAAATATGAAGGGCCTTACAAAGTGGTGAAGTTCGTATCCCACAACATAGTCAGGTTGCAGATTAACCAGGGCCGGCAAAGGAAGACTGAGAGCTTGGCGGACCTGAAGGCCTTCCACGGAGCCGACGACGACGTGGACGGACTGCCGCCGACGCCGGAGACACCGGAATGAGCCAGGGATTCACAAGGGCCACTTGTACCAGCGCGCTGCTACAACGTCCTTGCCCCGAAAGGGGCAAAACCCGAGAGTCGTAAGCCAACTATAAGGTCCCCTTATGGGAATAGTTAAGCAAAAATGTATTCACTTTTTCACACGCACCGCTCAAGCAAGATAGGGGGAAGGGTAGGATTTCGTTGCAAGGCAGGCAGGCACTAATCGATAGGAGTTTTCTCCCTAGAATCGACAAAATGAAGCGACAGAGCAACGGAAACATGGTTCGATCGAACGGCCGACACTACGTCCCCGAAGGACCCTCAACGTTGGGCAGAGTGGATGTGTTTCGGACCTACCAGCTGACCACCACCCGGCACGACCAACTCCCACTGGAGCAACGGCTACAGTCTTTCCAAGGGTGGCTCGATCGGCAGCACCTGGCTGCCCTCGTGGGAGCCTTACCGGAGGAAATGGTTCCAGGCGGACGCGCAACCGTAGCTGAAGCCCCACGGACACAGGACCCTGACGCCGCTACTCGGGATCAGTCCTGGCGCTGCGGCCCGGCGGTGGATGAGGATAACGTCACCACAGACGCGGACGACCGCGAGACCATACCGCGCAGTACTGGGACCCTGGCATCCTCGCTGGACGAAGATTCAGACGGGCTCCTGATGGACCCAACGGTTAGTTGCGCTGGAGATGCCGCTAATCAGGAGGATTGGGCCGCCAGTCTCTGGGCCGACTGGGACTTGGTGAGTCCACGCCCTGCCGAGGTCGGATTGGGCGAGGAGGTCGACGCGGAAGCCAATGAGGCAGGGCCCCATTACTCGGACATATCGGAGGCCGACCCGCGAGAGGAGAGCCCCGCACGTCCTACAGAATCCGAGACCGACCAATGGTCGCTGAGGAGTCCCAGTTTTTCTCCTCAAGCGGACCCAATGGAAGCCGCAGTACGCCCGCGCCCACCCAGCAGTACACCGCCGCCCCAAGCCGCACCTGTAGCTGACTACGTTCCACAGCCAATATACGACATCGAAGAATTGGAAATGCTCGGCTCGTGATAGTCACAGTCACTCTTCGGACCCCCCCAAGTATGGAGGGGGGTGTGAAGGAGCGTACGCTCCCCCACATATTTTCCTTTGATCAATCAGTCATTATCGGGATTAAGGCCATGGAGGCTGCTCCGTTGATTATTGTTATTTTTTTATATTACCTTATTACTTATTACCTTATTACCTTATTACCTTATTACCATGGAGGCCATGTTATGAATTATTGTTATGTAGGTTAAGCGTCGTTATCATGAAATCTTCAGCACCAATAAGAATAAGAACATTTTCCTAGTTTCGCCATGGAGGTCGTCACAACCACAGTCACGAACACGATCGTGAAAGCCCATCCCTAGCCAATGCAAACCAACGACAAAGAGAGCCCGGCCGCCCACGCAAACCAACGACAAGGAGAGCCCGGCCACCCAAGCAAACCAACGTGAAGAGAGCGCAGCCGCACGCTCGCGCCAACGACCAGGAGAGCGCAGCCGAGCACGCGCGCGACGACCGGGATAGCACAGCCGCACGCTCGGGCCACGACCAGGAGAGCGCAGCCGCACGCTCGCGCCAACGACCAGGAGAGCCCAGCCTCCCGCTCATGCCAACGACCGGGAGAGCGCAGCCGCCCACGCAGCCAACGACCGGGAGAGCGCAGCCGCCCACGCAGCCAACGACGGGAGAGAGAGCCCAACCACGCAACCAACGCCGGCAAGAGGAGAAGAAAACGCCGTTATCCCGACGAGCGAGGAGTCCGAACACCGAGCTGGAAAGAGCGGAGGGTCGGCGGCAAAGCGTGAGCAGCGCGAGCCCGACTGAGGGGGCTGGTGATTAGGAGGCCGAAAAAAGGTCAGGAGGCCGAGTGAAGCCACCAGCGAAAACGGACGCACCTACGCGAGCGCGGAATATTTTTGTCGAAAACGGAGAAAAAAACGCGAGTGTGAAAACAGCGAAGCTGACCAGAGCCAGAACGGAGTGTCCATACCTGAGCGGATCCAGAAACACGACTCCTGGAGGGCAATATCACCAAGGAAGAGCGGAGACACAGGCGCTGAGGCAGGCTAAGGAATTGGGGTAAGCAGGCCTCCCGTCGGGAGTACGGGATCACTGAGCGGTGCAGTAGGCAGGGCCAATGAACGTAAATAAATAAAGAAAAGATTTAATATAACCCTCTAATGCTTGTTCGCGTCCGTTTTGTGGACCCTGGGGTATAGGGGGTAGGGTTTTGTTTTAATTAATATCTCTTTTCCTCCCCTCCTCTCTCCTTTCACATTCCCGTAGCGTGCTGTAATGTTGTGGGTACGCGGAAGTGTCGTCCGACGACTATCTCGACCTTCCGCTGACGCTGACTGGCGTCCCTGTGAACCTTCTCCCCCTCCCCCTCTTTTTGTCTACCCTTACAGTAGTGTGTAGCCCAGCTGGCGCCCAGGGTACCGTCCGGCGATTGCCTCGACACTATGGGCGATGCTGTTGTAAACACGGGTACCCAAAAGATCCGCTGGATGAGTGTCCCGGCCTTTTGGAGACGCTGACTGGCGTCGTTGTGTCCCCCTCCCCCCCCTGTAGAGTGTAAGCATCCAGATCGCCCCAGATGCCGTACGGCGATTGCCTCGGTCGTCCCCGCCGATCTCGCTCGATGTCCTCGTAGTGGCCGAGAGCGTTGTGCCTCGTGTTTCGTGTTGTCGTGGCCGTGTCTATGCGTGTTTTCCTCCGCCTGCCTGTGGGCAAAGCAGCATCGACTCGGAACTTTCGAGTGGCCCCGTGGTGTCCAAAAGCTGGAAATTAAAGCAGGCAAGCAGCGGCTTAAGCAGAGAAGCAGAACCACGGGAGAGCAGGATTTAGAGGAAGGAAGAGTAGAGAGGGGCAACGGTTTTGTATCCGGAAACGGTTATTGGCTTCGCACACCGCCCGGACGGTCGCCTATTGCTCACGTACAGCCGAGGCTGGCTTCCCTAACCTCCTTAACTATAGCATCAGCCCGTGGCCAACACACTCACCGAGAGGCGCTGAGCAGAGAAGCGCAGCCCAGCAGCAGAGCCACTCAGCCCAGCAGCAGAGGGAGAGAGGCTGATCGGCTGATCGGCGGTGGCACGACAGCAGCGAGCCGGCAGCGGCAGAGCGAGCGGCAGAGGAGGCCAGCCCATATATTGAGGACCCCGAGTCCAGAGGAGGACAGTTGGTGCGCAGCTTCAGATCGTGGCGGTTGACCAGGACATCGAAGTAAATCGCGACCAAGTTAAACAGGATAATCAGGATCAACAACCAGGATACCCACCAACCAGGATCATCAGGATCAACAGCCAGGATACCCACCGACCAGGATCAACAGCCAGGATACCCACCGACCAGGATAATCAGGGTCATCGACCAGGATAATCAGGGTCATCGACCAGGATACACGCCGGCCAGGATAGCCAAGATCACCGGCCAGGACCCTCCTCAGCCAAGGACTACGACAAAGACCTTCCCTAAGCAAGGGTCAACGGCAAGGACCGTCTCAAGGACCAAGGATACCTGAAGTCATCGATCAGCAGACCAAGGACCAACGACAGTGAGGATCCTCAAGCAGCTATCAGCATGGGCGTATAGTGGATCTCGTATCGCCGCAAGGACGAACTGCAGCATATCGCTGCAGAGTTCGGCCTCAGCGAGACAGGGACCGTGGACGAGTTGCGCAGCCGAATAACGATCGAGGAACTAGGCAACCTCTACGCTAGTGCGCCAGCCCCAGGAGCCCGAGGGCGATATCCCCGTCACCAGGATCTAGCTGTCGAGAGCAGAAGGAGGGCATCCAGGTGGAACAACCGCTATCCATAGTCATCCCAGAGCTCCCCGAGAAGCCTCGGCTGAACGACAGTTCAGCGACGGCAGCCACCCGCACCGCTTCACCGAAGGATCCCGAACTTCGCGGCCTGGTAGGGAAGAAATCCCTTATGCCATATTGGCCGACAAATTGCGCCACTGGGGCCTGGAGTTCGATGGGCATTCGGATGCCTTAGCGTTCATCGAACGGCTGGAAGAGCGTGTGGAATCTTATGGAGGGAACCCGGAACAACTTCCTCGAGCTATGTCTGGTTTGCCAACCAACAAAGCGGAAGGATGGTTTCGAACCTTCCAGATGCAGGGCAAGCCTTGGGTCGAATTCCGAAAGGAGTTCTTGGAGTTCTTTCTGCCCCCTCGTTATTTTCAGCGCCTGGAGGATACCATCCGAAGCCGATATCAGCGACCCGGGGAGTCATTTCAGGATTACCTGATCGATTTCCGGCTCATGATGCAGCGAGCCCAATACACGCCAGAATTGGACAGGATCTACGAAAATCTTAGGCCCGAGTACCAGTTATTCACCCGGAGGCATGAATTCAAGAAGCTGAGGGAGCTCACGCAGTTGGTAGTGGCGTACGAGGCGACTCGGGATCGCGGACAGCCCTACCCAGCCGCCAATTCCACGGACACCAGGCCAAGGATACCACCATACCGCCGAACCCCTGCAGACGAAGCAATACCTTCCCGAAATGCTGAGGTAGCTAACCATGTGACAACCCAGGACGGAGACCGACCTGTAGATGTGCGCCGTGCCTGCCGGAACTGCGGAGAGGAGGGTCACTTCCACGGCTCCTGTAGAAATCGACGAGTGTTGTTCTGCTGGGAGTGCGGCCGCCGCGGCACCCGAACAATCGACTGCTGCCGCCAACCGGCGACGGGAAACGGACTGAGTCTCCGCCCAGTAGGGACCCGAGCGGAGACGTTCACCCAGGACCCCCAGGAGTAACGCATCCTTTAAGATTGGAGGGTGTTTCGTGTTGTCGTGGCCGTGTCTATGCGTGTTTTCCTCCGCCTGCTATCCACGCCCTAAAATTCCACCCCCCTGGCCGTGCCGGAGCTCAGAGTCTCGGAAATTTATAAATGTTCTGTAATTGACCCTGGCGGGACTGAGAGGTGTGCCCCGGCCCAGAACGCTTCCTTACAAAACTAAGCAATTTCGAATTACGAGAAAGATATGAGAGTATCAGTAATTTAAGACTAAGAAGGGATTTAGTAGTAGATATGATATGTTAGAGGGAATTATAATCGAGCATAGGACCCTAAACGGTTCATGCAAGGAATAATTCGATCTACAAAGCGGATGAAACAACGGTGTATAATTTCTAGTGCTTCTAATAGGAATCGTGGCTGGCGAAAATCCTCTTGCTGAACCCTGTACGAGGGTGCCGGCTGGGTGCTAATGCACTGCCGCTTGCTTTGACCGAGGCAATGCAGTGTCTAGCTAAGGCAATGGCCCAGCGTCTTCTCGACCTCGAGTCGGGGGAGCGGGGTCAGGGCCATGGATAGAGGTGCCTGGCGGGTAGGCCTAAAACGCTAGGGGGTGGTTCCCCCGAAAAACATCAACCACGTATGGACCGTCGGGCCAGATATGGAAGTTAAGAAGGATGAAGCACGGGTTGGGATGTCAACCCAATCGTCGGTGGGAAGCGTGGCTGCTACCACCGGCGGGCACAGGGAGGAGCAATCCTCTCTGCGTGTCGCCAGTGGCCACACCTCGGACGTGACGGGAGTAGGTCACGTCAGTTGTAATACTGCCACAACCGCCCGCTGTAGGATGAGCCGCGCAGGTGCCGTTGTCGAGGCAGACTCGGATCTGGAGAGCGTGCTATCCATCAGCAAAGCAGAAGAGGACAGCCTTCTCCGGTCGCCTGAACCAGGTACCAGCTCCCTGCATAGGGAAGGGTCGAAGCGTTCGAGGGAGGGGATGAAGGCTAAAGCCCAATACAAAGCGGCCCTCAAAATAGTAGGCAGGCTCCAAGGCAAGGCGGATATCTCCCAGGAGGAGAAGTCCAAGCTAGCTTGGGCCGAGCTGAAGGTAGAGGAGGGCCGTAAGTACTACGCGCAGGTGCCACAGATGAAGGCATCGACGAGTCAGCATGCCAACAAGGTGGAAGAGTTGCTTGCTACCAAAAGGCAGTGCTCGACCGACAGTGCCGTCACTCCGGGGAGCAAGCGGCAACGCGGGCCCAAGAGAGCGGAACCTCCACCAAAACCGGCAAAGCAGGGGTCAAGCGAGAGGATCAGTGATGTGTCCAAGAGACACCTGATCGTAGCTCTCATCAATAGACGTGATGAGAATGGGAGGATGACAGCGGCGCAGTGGAAAATGGTCCACGCGTGGCTGGTAGACTCCCTGTTTACACGGATGGAAGAGAACTTAACAGCTCTGATGCCCACCTTCGATGGTGCTGGGTGGCTGAATGGGGTCAAAATCCTGAAGTGTAAGGACGACCCGACACTGAAGTGGCTGACGCAAACGGTTTGCCAACTGGAAGCAATGTGGGAGAGGGCCAAGCTGGAGGTGGTGGACAGCGAGCTAATCCCGTCCATACCAAAGGCGAAGGTGCTCTTCCCCATCGCATCGTAAGCAGGAAAAGAACTGTCGTACTAGTACGATAAGGAATCCACGCTTACCTTATGTCTCATTGCTGGAAAGTGAGGAGAGAACTGCTAGAGGCATACCACACAGCATGCCCACCCTCTAGAACAAGAAAGAAGTCCAAACCCCTCTGGTGGAATCGGGACCTCTCTCTACAAAGAAATAACCTAATGGAATTTTTCAAGCTCGGTAAACTAGCGAACGATGAGAACATCAATACAAGGATACGAGACGCTACTAAGGAAGTACAAGAAGGAAATACGTAACGTAATCAAAACAAACGTAGTCAAAACAAACGTAAACGTTTGTCTGCGTTTTTGGTTTTCTTTTATCTTATAAATTGTGAATTCCACAGTTTTTCGTCTTTTGTGGGGGCGGAAACGGGCGTGGCAAAAATTTGAAATAAACTTGTGCTGAATTGATATCACAGGAGTTTGTATAGAAAGATTGGTTGCTCTAGCTCTTATAGTCTCTGAGAACTAGGCGTCAAAAAAGACGAATGGGCAAATCAAATGGGGTCGCGGTGAGAGAGAGCGAGAGCGAGAGGGAACGATGACTTTCGAAATGGTTTTCTTCATTGTAACTATAATAATGATTCGATCTGATCCAAATTCAACACTCTGATAGAAATGGTCATTCTCTATGATTCTGTTTTTTAGTTTTCTCGTATCTTTAAAATTGTGTACGCCACAGACTTTCGTCTTTTGTGCGGGCGGAAAGGGGCGGGGCGAAATTTTGCAATACATTTGGAGTAGTGTGTTCACACAAGAGACTGGGTCGGAAACGCTTCCTTCTGGGCGTTACACACAACCGTTATCACCACAAATATAATAGACCCCTATACTCTTCGAGTACCGGGTATAAAAATTCTCAAGACAAAATGGAAGAATTGTGCAGCTAGCAACGACAATAAAATCTGGACTAAAACCTAGAGTAAGCACAAATATTTTGAAATCCTTTGTAAGAACTAAACAAGAATATGCTATGACCACTTTTGCAGACATGGAAATAGGTGCAACAAAGGATAAGGACATAGCGCAGGCTGGGGTGTTAAGAAGATGTGTAGAGGTACCACCTGACACGAGTTAACACGAAATCTTTGTTTGAGCAGGAGTAATGCCACCGTCATATAGGGCGAATTGGCTTACTGCCAAAGAACTTTTTAAAAAAAAATCTTTCAACCCTGAGTTTTTTGAAGAATTGTTAAAGACGGAAGCTGATACAAGCTATACCGTTACGTTAAGAGAATTTAGATAAGTTTTCAGTAACATGAATATATGTTACAATTTCAAAGCTAGTGGAAAAATTAATGTAAACGAAAACTTTTAGAACAAAATAAAAATGAATATGCTGACAAAGAAATTAGAGACAGGTTTTATGAAATTTTAATAAAACATAAAACAGTAGAGTGGAATATAATCTCCACAGATGCATCTGTCACCTCAAATGGCAGTGGTGTAGGAATTTTCGAAATGCCAAGTGGGAAAACACACATGTACAAAACGGAAGTACCATATCATCGGTGGGGGCAGAGCTAGCTTAATTCAAGCATGTGATATCGTAAAAAAGGAAAAATACAAAAAAATGTAATTATGTGTGATGGGTTAGGTGCAATAAAGTTAGTTAATAAACACAGAGTCATTTATAGTAAAAGAAATTGTATGGACATGGTATATTTTCCAGGACACAAAGGAATCGATTTAAATGAAAAAGCTGACAGATTAGCGAAAGAAGCTGTAAATAGAGGATGATATGTAGGTGTAAATTTTAGCGTAAACGAGGCATTAAGAGAAATAAATAATAAAATTAAGGAAAACTGGCACGATGACTATATAAGCAAATGCAATGCTAGAGGCTCGACACTTTGAAAATATTTCCTTATTTACCAAAAAAAACCATGGCATCACAATTAAAAATGGAAAGCAAAAAGCATCAGAGTAATAAATAGACTAATGACAGACCATTCGTCTGACAAGGTTTTCCTACATCGCATCAAAGTATGCGATACAAATATCTGTGAAACATGCAATGTAGTAGAATCTGCTGAAATCTGAATCTGCTATTAGAAAAAAATTCCAAAATCTTTAAATACTACCAGAATTTGATCTAAATTAAAAAAAAAGGAACCTCTACATTTGAGGGAGCTCTCCAGATTTATAAGTGCAGCTGAAACATAAAACACTCACTTGCACCTTTTTAAATACTCTATATAAATCAAATTTTTGTTTTTTTTTTTTGACTGCCACAAACCCACGTAAAAACTCTACTAAGGGAAGTCTTCTACTACTGTATGCTATTCTCTAATCTTTTCTCCTTTTCTTTTTCTAATCTTTACTCTTAAAACAAAAAAAATAATAAATAAATAAATAAAAAATAAAAAAACTAAATAAAAAAAAACAAAAAAAAAAAGCAACAAAATCAAAAGGAAGATAGAGCATGTAAAATCAATATTTGTTCAAAAAAAAAAAACATAAACAGCAAAACGAAAAGAAAAGAATCACAGAAGCTGGAAAAAGAAACAAAAAGAAATTGCCTTTTTGGCAATAAGTTCATTTACCCAACCACCTATCAGACCCGACTTGGCGTCCAATTAGCCGTACGGCTATTCATGGTCCTTCGAGCCGGATAAGTGTGCAATAGTGATAGTGAGACGCAGCGACGCGATCTGGATACGCCAGGATCATTTAATATCAACCCTCTGCAACATATAAACGGACACAAGGCAATAATTTTTAATTATACAAGTCCAGTGCTCCACATGCTTTCATCCATACATCCATACCGCTTATTCGACAATAATGCAGAGTTCGCTCCATCCAGTGGCTGTTTCAGTTAACTCTCGTTAACTACTCCCTCCTTCAAGACTTGACCGTCCTCGGTCAAGCTCAGGTTCTTCAGCATCTGTTGAATTGCGATGGTGTTTCCCTTCTGCTGCCTGCGTCGCAACCACCAGAAAACGCCGATTAGAACGGCGCACACGGCCACACCTACGACGGTAGCCAATATGGGACCGATTGTAAGGTTTGTATGAACATCGGCCAGTTGCTGCAGATTTTCCTCATTCAACTTGTGAAGTTACGGCAGGCTCAGCAGAGCTTGGTGGCTGGTGACGTTGATCTTCGCGGAAGTTGCCACGGCGGCTACCGTGGCGATGGCGTTGTTGATTATTACAATACCCTCGTCCACCTCCAAGATCGGGTGCAGATTGTTCGGTTGCGTACCGCTGTGGGCCACGGCGCCAAATTGCAGCTCTTGTGCGCAACTATTCGCTGGTGCCTCCTTGCAGAAGGCTAATGATGGGGCCCCATACATGATGAGACGGCGATGACTTTGTTGCCGCATTCTGCTATGATGTCCTCGGGTAACCGGATCGCTATGCCTTTCTGCGCGAATGGGAAGATGGTATTTTTCTTGCAAAGGAACTGAGGTCTAGGAACTTCTATTACAAAAATGATTAATTCCTTATTAGCTAGTGCCCTCACATTTGCAGCGCACAATAGTTGGGTTACGCTGATATCTGTGGAACCTTTTCTCAAAATTGCCTCCAGGTCATCACTGTCGATGATGGCTGGATTTACAATATTTATTTTTGCCAAGGTGGTGGTTATCATTATGTTTTGTAATTCAAGCCACAAAATTCTATTTCTGGTTAGAATGTTCTCATACAGGTGGGAATTTAATTTCTTCATTTCTGTTTACTTTTAACGATTTGTTCACGGTCTCGGTGAGGGCATTGATTTGTATTTAAGTTCTTGAGTTGATAGTTATCTGTCTCTTATATCTTTCTCATATGTGTCTGTGGGAAATGTCCGTTAATTTTATTGTCTCCTGAATGTACTGTTCATATTCCGTTAAGTTTGTGACATGTTTTATATAAAAGGTTTCATTCCATATTGATGTCCGTCCATCAATTATAGGGATATAGTCTGCGTGAGAATAGTCCGTCAGTTTTGAGTCGGTCGGTCAAAGTTGCTAGGATGTAGAGATATCGAACGGGAGACCTATAAGAAACGAGAGGCACAGCACCTTTTAATTATGTCATACGGTTGTTCTTACTTTTACTATTAATTGTCCTTGAGGACCTGAACTTAACGCTACAAAACCCTTTTTCTTGTCTTTGTGGACCACCCTCCCTTTAATAAAGGTGGTCCCTAGATCTGCTTCTACCCTTTGGTCCGCGCAGAGGGGAGTTAGCTTGTTTCCTAACCTCCTGTTAGAAGGCGATTTCACCTGGCGATTTCTAACAAGGTGCTGTGGACGCGCTCTTCTTGTCCGTTTGATGTGCTGTGCAACGGTGGGGCAATTGCTACATCGACGTTGAATTGGGTCTTCAATAAGGACCGAATGGTCTCAGAATTGAAGGCTGGCTCATTATCACAGTAGATGGTCTTTATGGCTGGGAAGATGTTTACCAGTTGCAAAATTGGTATTTTAACGTCTGTTATTGTGCACGAAGCGACTTGTTGCGTTATTGCAAATTTTGAAAATTTGTCAATCGCGGTTAGGAAGTGTTTTCCTGCGGTGGAGAGTATGTCGATGTGAATCAACTCGCCTACTCTTGCCGGTATTGGCGTCACCCCTAATTCTTGCCTAGGGTGCCTCTCATACTAAGCTTTTTGGCATATCCTGCAGTTAGATACTACTTCTGATGCGATTTTTTCCATTTTTGGAAAATAGTAATCGCGCAGCACCTGCTTTACATTCTCTTGGGCAGCCCTGTACGCCCGATTGTGTTCGGTGGTTACTATCTCCCTTCGTTCATCATCGCTTGTAATGTCTGTCACTAGGGTCTTGCAATACCAATATTTTGTGTCCGGAAAGGCCTTTACAAGGTCATTCTGCACGAACGCCAAAATTGTTAGAGTGCAATAGATGGCGTTAACGACCCCAGGATTTACTACCTCTTTGATGGATGCAAGAAGTGTGTGCCGACTGACGAAGTCAATTTTGTTACGGGTTTTTTTCAGCGAAGAGAATGTGA
The DNA here is from genome assembly GCA_008121215.1 of Drosophila athabasca. Classification (NCBI taxonomy): domain Eukaryota; kingdom Metazoa; phylum Arthropoda; class Insecta; order Diptera; family Drosophilidae; genus Drosophila; species Drosophila athabasca. The sequence goes on along the minus strand of CM017796.1, from coordinate 23,899,860 downwards.
AGCTGCTTTGAGGGAGTGGTCACTGGTTTGTCTGTGGCCTCAATTACATGAGTAAGCAATGCTTCACTGTGAATTGTAGCTGCGTCGGATCGACTCTGGCTCTCTAAGCCATTAATATCTTGCCTCAACAGCGCATCCGCTACATGGTTGTCCCTGCCTGGTTTGTATAAGACTCTCGCGCCACACTCATCAATTATCGCTTTCCAACGTTTTATTTTGGAATTGGGATTTCTATCCGAGACTGCGAATATCAATGGCTGATGGTCTGTGTAGATGTAAATGTCGTTTTTTCCATATGACCAGCAGTTTCCTTTAATTGGCCGCACAGTTTAGCTCCCTGTCCTACAGAGTCCTAGAAATCATGGTTATGGGTCTATTGCCTTGCGACAGCACCGCCTCGATACCACTGGCTAGGGCATCAGTGGTTAGGTCGAATGGTTGTTTAAAATCTGGGTAGTAGAGAATAACGTCTTCCGACGCCAAAATATTCCCAAGTTTATCAAAGGCTTGCTTTTGTACCAAGTCAAACTGTATGGGAATAGACTTCGAGCTTTGCTTGCTGATTTTTCCGTTTTCCCATTTTAAAATGCTGGAAATAGGCCTTGTTATCTGAGCGAAGTCCTTTATGAAGCTCCTGTAGTAGCTGGCAAGACCCAAGAATGATCTTGGGTCAGGGTGGAGAGTTTTCTGAACTCCTGAATGGCCTTGATTTTATTAGGACTTTTTCTTGTGCCCTCAGTTGATAAAACAAAACCAAGGAATTCCACTTGTCCCTTGAAGAATTAAGACTTTTCAGAAGCAGATTGTGTTTTCCGTACTGCCATGACCTCTGGTGACAAATATCTCTCCGGAGACATTTACAACAGTACCACTGACACTTTAAGTAAATTCGAAGACGAATTCTTTCAAATCAAAACGCTTCTAAGAGGATTTCTCGCAGATATACCCCTTTCAAGATCCGAATCTACTTCCATTTTGAACAATTTTATGAACGCCACCTCTTTCAAAGTCCCAGCTTGCGACACTGAGCCAAAGTCCCGTAAAGAGCGCCCAACATGGAATCAGCTCAACGATTTCCTTACGGCGGGAAAAGAAGTCTTAGAACGATTCACAACAAATAAACAGGATCATAGATCTGCCGCACGCTGTTCGAAATTACTTCCAAGCAGCATAGCACAATGTCCCATACGAAAACTTCCGCAACGTCGTGCAAATACTGCAAGGCTTCTCATCACCTAAGACAGTGCACGACCTTTCAAAAGTTAACTCCCCAAGACCTTGTCCTATACACTAAAACGGCAAAAATATGCATAAATTGCTTAGCATATTCACACACAGCAAAGGAATGTAAGAGCAAAAAGTTGTGTAGTACGTGCAACAGGCCACATTACACACTCTTAAATTTTCCGCCCAAATCGCAACCAGTATCCATACATCACTCGTACCATCACTGGCAGCCTTCTAGCACAATACACTATCTTCGGTTTGATAATTAGCGGTCCCTTCGCTAGCGCTGACAATGCATACGCCTTTTCAACTCTCGTTGATAGCGAATCAGAGTGTATAAGTGCAAAGCTGCAGAAATTTTGGAAAGTAAAAGAAGAATGTACCGATACGTTTTCAATGGTGACAATGGTGAAATGGTGAAAAAATGTGTCGGCAAATTCTTGTTCACCCCGACGATCGTGCATACCAATGGATACTCTTCACACCCAAACAGTTTGCGATCATGAAGGATTACGAACTCAACTCCCTGACTTTTGGAGTGAATTGCGCCCCCTTTCTCACCATTCGAACTGTCCATCAGTTAACATCCGACTGCGAAGAGACGTATACCGTAGCGTCGAGAATTCCCCACCATGAAACATACGTTGACGATGTTTTGGCAGGAGAACACACTCTTGAACGGGCTGAACTAGCTCAATCAAAATTAGAGAAGCACTGAAATCCGCAGGCTTTATTCTCAAGAAAAATACTGCAAGTCACGAGAAACTCTTATGCCACATCCAAAACGATGAGTTGCTGGACAGCAAGTTTCTAAAAATTCCGTACTCAAGCTTACCATTCGACGGAATGCCAAAGAAGATGTCTTCCAATAAGACATTAATATTCCAAGCCCAGCTCAGGCGATAACGAAGCGATTAATCCTGTTGCAAGCGTCCTCACTATTACAAAATTACTTCTCCAGTCCCTTTGGAAAGAAAGCCAGGAATGGGACGACAATGTGAAGCCGAACATTTCGGCAAAATGGAATACATTTCTCCAGGAAGCATCCATCGAAATCCCGAATTGGACAGGGTATAATCCCAATGCGGATTTTGTGACGCTTGCGAAAAGGCATACTGAGCTACAATTTATCTCCGGTCATCCGATTCATCCGGATCAGTGAGAACACGGTTGATTGTAGCCAAGAGCAAAGTCGCCCCATTAATGCGGAGCTCACTTACTAGCTCGTCTGATTCGGCATACTATACAGACTACGCTTCTCCCAGAAACCGAGCTGTTCTTATGGTGCGATTCCACCATAGTACTAGCCTAGCTAGGAAAACCCCCAAACGAGTGGAAAACTTTTGTCGCTTATCGTACCGCCACCATCCAATCCAAGGTCCCTAACGCCATTTGGCGTTTGGCACGCGGATTTGGGCTCTCGGGTATGTAATCCCGCCGATTTTCGGCAATCTTCCCTCTGATAGAAAGGCCCTACATGGCTAGGAGGCCCTGTCGAATTACTGGCCAAGTTCAATCAAAACGGAGATGAACCCACCAGAAACCAGAACGGTAAATCTGTTTTTCACGCATACCGAATCATTGGACATATGCGATGAGTTCACATCATACACGAGAGCCCTTAGAGCTACTGTGCGCATACTACGTTGTCTTCCAGCAAACTTAAACAAACTAGTGAACTCACCCGAACTGATAAATCTGTCAAAAATACGGGTATTCATAGCCGCACAACGACATTTTTACCCAAAAGAGTACTCTCAGTTTCTCAATAAAAAGACAATCTTCTCTACGAGTTCCCTCAACACGTTAAATCCGGAGAATCGGATGCGAGTTAACACCCGATTAACAAACGCAAGTCTTTCCTTCAACGAAAAACATCCAATCCTTCTTCCCAAAAGTCCAAGCTTGCCTTCCTATTCGTAGCATTCATACACTCAACGTTGCTAAACCTGAAAATCAGTTGATGCTACGAGCGGTAAGGCAAGAAATGGACACTCCCAGGCTCACCAATCTCATGAAACATTGCATACGGCAGTGTGTTGTGTGCACGCGCCATAAAAAAACCGCATGGCACCAGATTATGGCAGCAATCATCTCTTCCATTCGCAATCACAGGTGTAGACTTTACTGGTCCATTCAATCTAAGGGCCTCTTTAAAGCGATCCAAATGTAAACTCAAAGGCTATGTATGCATTTTTGTATGTTTCTCAACCAAAGCCTTACATTTAAAAGCAGTCACGGAACTTAGCTCAAAAACTTTCATACAAGCTTTTGACCGATTTGTTAAATCGTCTCAGACAATTTCATTGATGCCTGTCGAGAATTAGCCGAACGTTGGCGCAAATTCATCCAAACCGCGAGCGAACACGTTTCCGAACATTATAGCAGCCGAGAAATGGAATTTCATACCTACCCGTGCTCCGCACATGGGAGGCCTCTGGGAAGCAGCAGTAAAAAGCTTCAAAAAACATTTCACTCGAGTAGCAGGCTTTTGCCTTCAACCTTCAATATTGACGAGTTTCTACGATCTTGACGAAAATTGAACCAGTTCTTAACTTTGTATTTCGAAATCAGACGTAGAAAAATAACTTCCTCTAACGCCTGGTCATTTCTTACAAGGTGTGCCTTTGACGGCGTTCCCTGAGGATCCAAAGGAGAATGTCCTACTCAAAAATCGGCAAAGACTCTAGATCATCTATCAAGAGTTCAGCAGACGATGGTGCCACGAGTATTTACACGAACTCCAACTAAGATACAAGTGGAAACGGCTAACCCAAAACGTCTCCATAAACGACTTAGTCGTCATAAAGAATAACTCCTGTGCTCTCATGTACTGGCGTCTCCGCAGAGTAACCAAGTTCAATCCGGGAAGGGACGACTTCCAGACCAAATCAGGAACCTTGTCACGACCCATCGTCAAGCTCATTGTCTTGCCGACCAAGGAAGACACCCCACAAGCAATTTAGTTCCCAATTACTACCTCGGCCTTCATCTCTCTCTTCCAGCCAACAAGTTCCAAATACTTGACTAATTCCGTCTCTTTTTTCACTGATGGGATTCAAGTGCAAAATGTGCAAGAAGCCACACCCTCTGCGATACTGCCAAAAATTCCTCAACCCGGGGACAGTCGATCGACGATGGACAGTACGCAGACTGGGCTACTGCGTGAACTGCTTGGTCTCGACGCATCGTCTCCACGAGTGCGAATCTAAGGACGTGTGCCACAAGTGTGCAGACCTGCACCACACGACCCTGCATGCTGATGACGCGACCACCTACGGCCGGAGCCCACCGCAGAAGCCAGTGCAAAATGCAAACATAAATGAAGTAATTAGGGATGCGAACAATGAAGAAAACGAAAGCCCAGATACTTCAAATATTGTGTCCTTAACAAAATTTTTTTAAGGAAAGGCCTGAACGGGAGATCATCTTATACAGTGAAAATCATTTTGGTGAAGCTGCAGTTTTAGTGTCTACCAAAGAGTGTGAGGCTTTTCAAAATAAAAGGGCTAAAAATTGACTTTTTGAAAAAATAAGGCACTTGGAAATCACAGGTTTTAAAGAAATTGTGGCTCTAGCGGCGACCTTATATAAAATATACTTTACAAAGGCAAGTGGTGCCAATAAATTAGTTTAAAATGAGGAACTAAAAAAAAAGAAAGCCTTCATACCAAGGAATTTTTTGGAAACTTTTGGTGTAATTAGGGGTGTCCCTGTTGGTTTTTTCTGAGGATGAAAGAAAATATTTTTACTGACTGTGGGGATAATGCTTTTTTTCCCCGATCGGCCGAATAATTATTTCGATTAAATAAAACGCGGCGCAGAAATAAAATTGCGAATGTTTCTTTAATGATGTCTGAACGGCGAGTGGCCCTTGCTTGCCCTTCTCATTTCCAGCATTGCCGCTCCGATCGCTGAGCGCAGCTTCGCTTCTCTCGGCAAACATAGATAACGCCGAGCATAGATAACGAAGAGAAGAGCGAGGTTTGAGAGAACGTTAAGCAGGACAAGCAAGTGCAAGAATTAACAGAATATGTATATACATATGTATAAATATGTAACAATGTAAATATGCGGCTGAAGGCCAATAAATAGCTGCTATTTGGCCAGCCGCTATTCGGTGGGATTCTGCCCCGAACACTGATTTAAAGGTAAGGTCAGTTGAAAGATTATGTAGACGAGAAAGATGTTTTGACGGTGAAAATAAAATGGAAATAAAATATGTGCCAACTGAGACGGTGAAAAACTATCCATTTTCGGAGTATGCTCGATTAGGGTTACCCACTACTTCCCTAAGGTTAGACAATGCTTCAATTGTGGAAGATTAGGACACAGATCTGACCATTATCGCTTGCCTGGCAGGTGCAATATGTGCGGTGAGCAGGAGAACGATGGTTCGTGCAAAAATTTTAAAATGTATCCTGTGAAATGAAAGGGATCATACAGCTAGAATTAGGAAAAGATGTCCTGTATGGGGAAGAAGAAACAGACATAACAAAAACGAGGGGAAACGTTGTGAGCCGCGGCAAAGGCCGCGGCTCTACTTTATACCCGGTACTCAGTCAGTATATATGGGCATTTCTCTGATGTTGCACGGGACGTTCGTACGCATTTCAAGTTGTAAAAATGTAAAAAAAAGGCCGATTTTCAAAATTGTTTTACCGTTATGATTCGCCACTTGACTAGCTCTATAGCTGGTGCTAAGGGCTATTTTGGGCTACTGTTCGTTTTCAAGATATTTGCAAAAAACCATGGTATTCGCACGGGACAAATATAGAAGTGGTTTTCGCGGCGACCAATTCAAACTCAGATTTCAGCGTAAGTTGAGGCGATATATTTATGCGAATTTTCGATTAATGTTCTGCATTGATGACTCTTTAAAATGGTTATAAATTGAAGCATAATATGGCTAGTAGTTTTTTTTTAATTCAATTTAAACCTCTGTCGCACGGGACATGTCGCACGGGACAAAAATTTCTTGGCTAAATAAATGTTACAAAAATTCCGTTAACCGATATTGAAAAAATTTTCTGGGATTTTTTTTAGATAGTTCAATATGTAAGGGAGACTTTGAAGAAAAACTTTTATCAGGAATCATCTTTCTTGTAGGCGAAAAAAATAAAGGAAAACATGACAAAAAAATACCAAAAAAGTGAACTTTTGCTATTTTTTTAATAGGTTTTCAGATCAAAGTTAATGAAATTATATGTCAATTAATTCAATTGGCGGGTTTTCAATATCTTTTAAAAATAAAATCCCGAGAAAACTATATTCAAATGCGTTTTTATTGAATTTTAATTTTTTGGCCTCGGTCGACCTCGTCAGAGAAATGCCCATATGTACATACATACATATGTACATATGTATACGAGCTTGCGATTTATGCAATTTATTATATGTTCGCAAAAGGGACGAATTAAATTTTGGGCAAAAAAGAATATTTAAAAAAATTAAATCAAACCATTTTTGTTTACATATGCTTCTACATTTCTACATGTATATGTATAACTACATATTCGTGACGTGGAAATGCTTGCGAGAGAGAGAGGTAGTAGCCACTGAAATTTAATTTGTTCCTTCTGGCTATAATATTGATTTGACCTGATCCATATTCGGCAATCTGGTAGATATGGTAATTTTCCATGATTCTGCGTTTTTGGTTTTCATTTATCTTAAAAATTGTGGATTCCACAGATTTTCGTTTATTTTGGGGGCGAAAAGGGGCGTGGCAAAATTTTGAAATACACTTGTGCTGGTTCGATACCACAGGAGCTTGGATAGAAAGTTTGGTTGCTCTAGCTCTTATAGTCTCTGAGATCTAGCCGCTCATTTAAACGAATAGGCAAAGCAGACAGGGTCGTGTGTGAGAGAGAGCGAGAGGGAACGATGACTTTCGAAATGGTTTTATTCATTGTAGCTATAATAATGATCCGATCTGATCTAGATTCAACACTCTGATAGAAATGGTCATTCTCTATGATTCTGCGTTTAAGTCTTTAGTTTTCTAAAGTTTCTATCTTTAAAACTGTGTACGCCACAGCCTTTCGTCCTTTGTGCGGGCGGAAAGGGGCGGTGCGAAATTTTGCAACACATTTGGAGTAGTGTGATCACACAGGAGACTGGATACAAAATTTGGTTGCTCTAGCTTTTATAGTCTATGAGATCTAGGCGCAAATGAAGACGGACAGACGGACAGACGGACGGACGGACGGACAGACAGACAAGGCTATATCAACTCGGCTATTAATTCTGATCAAGAATATATATACTTTATGGGGTCGGAAACGCTTCCTTCTGGGCGTTACACACAACCGTTAACACCCCAAATCTAATATTGTTTATTTTAGTTTAAAGTTTAACAATGTACAGTTAAACTGTAAGGGTAAAATTACATATCCACTAATTAAACGAAAGGGCTAATGCAAATACTCAGACCCGGTGGGGCTGATTATCGACTCAGTAGCCGATAAGGTCCCACCAACAGCCAAATTTAGGTTAGAGATATTTAAATTAAATTAAGTTATTGATTAAGATAATTTTGACCATATTAGAACTAGTATCAAAGGAAAACAGATGGAAAATTTGGTTATAGTTACGGCAAAGGCAAAGGAAAGATTCATAATCCGAGTAGTTAGAAAGACAGAGTTGGAGATGAAGAGGAAAGTAATGCCTAGACGGGCGGAAAGGGACAGTAATACTAATAAGGCAGGTGAGGGCAGTCGATTCGACCTCACCAGATAGAAGCTTGTGGAGGAAGAGAACTCCTTGGCAGATTCTACGGGACTTAAGAGAGTGGAGGTTAATCAAGCGCAACCTACTTTCATAAGGAGGGAGATGGATGGAAGGGTCCCAATTGAGTCCGCGGAGAGCAAAGATGAGGAACTGTTTTTGTACTGATTCGAGCATATTCTGAAATTTTTGGTAGTGAGGAGACCAGATACAAGAACCATATTCTGAGATAGGCCGGACCAGAGAAACATACAGAAGTTTTGTAGTATACGGGTCTGTGAATTCCTTAGACCATCTTTTGACAAATCCAAGGACTCCTTTGGCTTTGTTAGAGATAGTAGAGATATGAGAGTTGAAACATCGATTAGGTACAAAGGTAATGCCCAAGTCGATAACTTTGAAGAGGCGTTGTAGGATAATGTTATTGATAGAGTAATCGAAAAGGTATGGCTTATTGCGGTGAAAAGTCATAATATTGCATTTAGAAATGTTAAGAGGTAGAATGTTGATTAAGCACCAGTTGTTAAGAGCATCAAGATCTGATTGCAAAGATAGTGGGGACAAGGGGGTCACTGTAGGAAAAACATAGCTTAACGTCATCAGCATACATTAGGACACGGGAATGAGATAACATTTGAGGGAGATCGTTAATAAATAGGTTAAATAGCAAGGGACCCATTTGGCTACCTTGAGGAACCCCCGATGAGACAATAACAGTAACGTTGAGAACGGTTACAAAGGTAAGAATTAGTCCAGTATAGAAGCTTAGTCGGAAGCCCTAGAAGAGACAGTTTATGAATAAGTAGATTATGATTGACGGAGTCGAAGGCTTTACTAAAGTCAGTATAAACGACATCATTTTGACACTGTTTAGCAATTCCCGAAGTTACAAAAGTGGAAAATTTAAGGAGATTAGTAGAAACTGAGCGACGTTTAATGAATCCATGCTGTGATTCAGAGAATACAAAGCTACAAAAATGTTGCAGCTGAGAAGTGATGATTTTTTCGAAGAGTTTAGGAATGGCAGATAAGTTGGAAATACAGCGGTAGTTGGAGACATCAGATTTAGATCCCTTTTTATGAAGGGGAACTATATAGGATTCTTTCCAGACGGTGGGCAAGTCACCAGTCTTGAGAGACAAGTTGAAAAGTTTTAGGAGAGGCACACAAAGAGATTCTGCACAAAGCTTAAGAACAGCACTCGGAACCGAGTCTGGCCCAGTGGAGAACGAAAACTTGCACGATTTTAAATTTGTTAAGAGACCATCATAGTCGATGAAGGGGGGAAGGATACAGTTAGAACTATTTAAAGGGATAGGATATGAGTAACTATGAGTAAAGTCGTTCGATGAGGCTAGGATAGAGGGAAAGTTAATAGAAGGGACAGAGTAGCAACGTTGGAAAAAGGAAGCGAACAGATCTGCAATATCACAATCCCTATCAGCATAACTACCATTTAAGTGTAGAGAAGAAGGAAATTGGGAAGATTTACGTTTAGAATTAACAAATCTGAAGAATTGTTTAGGGTCGCGTTTAAAGTTAAGCTTGCATTTGGCCAAGTATCTATTGTAGCACAATGTATTAAATAAGGAAAATTTCAATTTTGATTCTCTGATTCGCTATCAACGAGAGTTGAAAAGGCGTATGCATTGTCAGCGCTAGCGAAGGGACCGCTAATTATCAAACCGAAGATAGTGTATTGTGCTAGAAGGCTGCCAGTGATGGTACGAGTGATGTATGGATACTGGTTGCGATTTGGGCGGAAAATTTAAGAGTGTGTAATGTGGCCTGTTGCACGTACTACACAACTTTTTGCTCTTACATTCCTTTGCTGTGTGTGAATATGCTAAGCAATTTATGCATATTTTTGCCGTTTTAGTGTATAGGACAAGGTCTTGGGGAGTTAACTTTTGAAAGGTCGTGCACTGTCTTAGGTGATGAGAAGCCTTGCAGTATTTGCACGACGTTGCGGAAGTTGTCGTATGGGACATTGTGCTATGCTGCTTGGAAGTAATTTCGAACAGCGTGCGGCAGATCTATGATCCTGTTTATTTGTTGTGAATCGTTCTAAGACTTCTTTTCCCGCCGTAAGGAAATCGTTGAGCTGATTCCATGTTGGGCGCTCTTTACGGGACTTTGGCTCAGTGTCGCAAGCTGGGACTTTGAAAGAGGTGGCGTTCATAAAATTGTTCAAAATGGAAGTAGATTCGGATCTTGAAAGGGGGTATATCTGCGAGAAATCCTCTTAGAAGCGTTTTGATTTGAAAGAATTCGTCTTCGAATTTACTTAAAGTGTCAGTGGTACTGTTGTAAATGTCTCCGGAGAGATATTTGTCACCAGAGGTCATGGCAGTACGGAAAACACAATCTGCTTCTGAAAAGTCTTAATTCTTCAAGGGACAAGTGGAATTCCTTGGTTTTGTTTTATCAACTGAGGGCACAAGAAAAAGCCCCGATAAAATCAAGGCCATTCAGGAGTTCAGAAAACCCTCCACCCTGACCCAAGATCATTCTTGGGTCTTGCCAGCTACTACAGGAGCTTCATAAAGGACTTCGCTCAGATAACAAGGCCTATTTCCAGCATTTTAAAATGGGAAAACGGAAAAATCAGCAAGCAAAGCTCGAAGTCTATTCCCATACAGTTTGACTTGGTACAAAAGCAAGCCTTTGATAAACTTGGGAATATTTTGGCGTCGGAAGACGTTATTCTCTACTACCCAGATTTTAAACAACCATTCGACCTAACCACTGATGCCCTAGCCAGTGGTATCGAGGCGGTGCTGTCGCAAGGCAATAGACCCATAACCATGATTTCTAGGACTCTGTAGGACAGGGAGCTAAACTGTGCGGCCAATTAAAGGGAACTGCTGGTCATACGGAAAAAACGACATTTACATCTACACAGACCATCAGCCATTGATATTCGCAGTCTCGGATAGAAATCCCAATTCCAAAATAAAACGTTGGAAAGCGATAATTGATGAGTGTGGCGCGAGAGTCTTATACAAACCAGGCAGGGACAACCATGTAGCGGATGCGCTGTTGAGGCAAGATATTAATGGCATAGAGAGCCAGAGTCGATCCGACGCAGCTACAATTCACAGTGAAGCATTGCTTACTCATGTAATTGAGGCCACAGACAAACCAGTGAACTGCTTCAGGAATCAAATAATCCTGGAAGAGGCAGACACCCCCTCAAAGCAGCTTCACATTGTCTTCGCTGAAGAAACCCGTAACAAAATTGACTTCGTCAGTCGGAACACACTTCTATTGCACTCTACCAATTTTGGCGTTCGTGCAGAATGACCTTGTAAAGGCCTTTCCGGACACAAAATTTTGGTATTGTTAGACTCTATTGACACACATTACAAACGATGATTAACGAAGGGAAATAGTAACCACCGAACACAATCGGGCGTACAGGGCTGCCCAAGAGAATGTAAAGCAGGTGCTGCGCGATTACTATTTTCCAAAAATGGAAAAAATCGCATCAGAAGTAGTATCTAACTGCAGGATATGCCAAAAAGCTTAGTATGAGAGGCACCCTAGGCAAGAATTAGGGGTGACGCCAATACCGGCAAGAGTAGGCGAGTTGATTCACATCGACATACTCTCCACCGCAGGAAAACACTTCCTAACCGCGATTGACAAATTTTCAAAATTTGCAATAACGCAACAAGTCGCTTCGTGCACAATAACAGACGTTAAAATACCAATTTTGCAACTGGTAAACATCTTCCCAGCCATAAAGACCATCTACTGTGATAATGAGCCAGCCTTCAATTCTGAGACCATTCGGTCCTTATTGAAGACCCAATTCAACGTCGATGTAGCAATTGCCCCACCGTTGCACAGCACATCAAACGGACAAGAAGAGCGCGTCCACAGCACCTTGTTAGAAATCGCCAGGTGAAATCGCCTTCTAACAGGAGGTTAGGAAACAAGCTAACTCCCCTCTGCGCGGACCAAAGGGTAGAAGCAGATCTAGGGACCACCTTTATTAAAGGGAGGGTGGTCCACAAAGACAAGAAAAAGGGTTTTGTAGCGTTAAGTTCAGGTCCTCAAGGACAATTAATAGTAAAAGTAAGAACAACCGTATGACATAATTAAAAGGTGCTGTGCCTCTCGTTTCTTATAGGTCTCCCGTTCGATATCTCTACATCCTAGCAACTTTGACCGACCGACTCAAAACTGACGGACTATTCTCACGCAGACTATATCCCTATAATTGATGGACGGACATCAATATGGAATGAAACCTTTTATATAAAACATGTCACAAACTTAACGGAATATGAACAGTACATTCAGGAGACAATAAAATTAACGGACATTTCCCACAGACACATATGAGAAAGATATAAGAGACAGATAACTATCAACTCAAGAACTTAAATACAAATCAATGCCCTCACCGAGACCGTGAACAAATCGTTAAAAGTAAACAGAAATGAAGAAATTAAATTCCCACCTGTATGAGAACATTCTAACCAGAAATAGAATTTTGAGGCTTGAATTACAAAACATAATGATAACCACCACCTTGGCAAAAATAAATATTGTAAATCCAGCCATCATCGACAGTGATGACCTGGAGGCAATTTTGAGAAAAGGTTCCACAGATATCAGCGTAACCCAACTATTGTGCGCTGCAAATGTGAGGGCACTAGCTAATAAGGAATTAATCATTTTTGTAATAGAAGTTCCTAGACCTCAGTTCCTTTGCAAGAAAAATACCATCTTCCCATTCGCGCAGAAAGGCATAGCGATCCGGTTACCCGAGGACATCATAGCAGAATGCGGCAACAAAGTCATCGCCGTCTCATCATGTATGGGGCCCCCATCATTAGCCTTCTGCAAGGAGGCACCAGCGAATAGTTGCGCACAAGAGCTGCAATTTGGCGCCGTGGCCCACAGCGGTACGCAACCGAACAATCTGCACCCGATCTTGGAGGTGGACGAGGGTATTGTAATAATCAACAACGCCATCGCCACGGTAGCCGCCGTGGCAACTTCCGCGAAGATCAACGTCACCAGCCACCAAGCTCTGCTGAGCCTGCCGTAACTTCACAAGTTGAATGAGGAAAATCTGCAGCAACTGGCCGATGTTCATACAAACCTTACAATCGGTCCCATATTGGCTACCGTCGTAGGTGTGGCCGTGTGCGCCGTTCTAATCGGCGTTTTCTGGTGGTTGCGACGCAGGCAGCAGAAGGGAAACACCATCGCAATTCAACAGATGCTGAAGAACCTGAGCTTGACCGAGGACGGTCAAGTCTTGAAGGAGGGAGTAGTTAACGAGAGTTAACTGAAACAGCCACTGGATGGAGCGAACTCTGCATTATTGTCGAATAAGCGGTATGGATGTATGGATGAAAGCATGTGGAGCACTGGACTTGTATAATTAAAAATTATTGCCTTGTGTCCGTTTATATGTTGCAGAGGGTTGATATTAAATGATCCTGGCGTATCCAGATCGCGTCGCTGCGTCTCACTATCACTATTGCACACTTATCCGGCTCGAAGGACCATGAATAGCCGTACGGCTAATTGGACGCCAAGTCGGGTCTGATAGGTGGTTGGGAAAATGAACTTATTGCCAAAAAGGTTTGGCAATGGTGATTAAGCCAAGTAGGGTCTGGCGGGCTACCAATGTATATAGAAAAAACGATTATATTCAATTTAACGAGAACGCATCTGACCTTTTTGTTTTTTTTTGTGCTTTAAACAATCCAATAGATGAATTGAATTGTAACGAACCGTTTTGCGTCCGTCTGGTTCAGCAGAGCTGGCTCAGCGGTTGGTGGATCGATGCAACGAATTTATTTGTTGCCTCGGCGACAAGCAAGTTATGCGTTTGGGTGGATTTTGGTCTGAATAGCGGTTCTTTATTGAGTATCTTAAGGCTTTCTTACGGCTATGGTATCTCTTACTAAATTGGTCGTGAATCCTCTCACCGTAGCGCGGCTGTCTCCGTGTGCTATGGGGCGCAATACCCGACTCGACCAGGTGTAACTCCGTTGGGCTACGGCTGCGGGGGTTCTGACTTGGCTACCGCCTCGTCCGCCGCTCGTACAGCTCCGCACACAGTGGGTTCACCTGGTCAATGGTCTCACCTTTACGCGGTGAGTTTCTTGGTTTTGATTGCCGTGCACTTCTTTGTTGTCGACACTGTTAGTCGTTGCTCCTCCTGGCTGCACTAATTCCGTTTTACACTTGTACCGCGTTAGCTTGGTGACGCTCTTGGTTCCCGCACTTGACTCCTTGTTGACTGCCGCCGACCTCCTCTTATAGGCTCCCCGCGGTACAGCCTCCGCGTCGCTGCCTATCCGCAACGGTTCCTTTCCCTCGGTACTTTTCCATCGCTCGCTTCGTCTTTCCACGCCTTCCGCACCGGGATCGGCCTACATGGCCTACATGGGATTACATGGCCTACATGGAATCCCCATGGGCTACATGGGATCTACATGGCCTACATGGGTGGATCGCCTCGCGCTCTCCGCTGGCCATTTCGCCGCATCCCCTACTAGGGTCTTGTGAGGAATATCGATTCCTCACACTTCCCCCTTTCTTCATTCTCAAACCCCCGGATACCACCGGTCAGAGAATTCCCCCTCCGGGAGCCTGTCGGCCCTGTCACTCCACCTTCGGCGCGCTTTTCCCCTTAACGGCCCCTCTCGTGGCGCCCTCTATCGGTGTTTGGAGCTGGTTCCATCGCTCGCGACTTACCGCGGATGGCGATGATGGCCTATCGATCTACCTATATCGATAGGGCTCTGGAACCAGTTCCGATCGTGCGGAGCACGATAGGTGCGCGCTTGCCTTGGAGCTGACGGCCCGACTCACGACTCACGACCAGTTTCCGCCGGTATCTCGCGTAAATTTCCGCCGCCCGCGTGTGATTTCTTACCACCCGCCCTTGCACCTCCGATCCAGACGTGGACCACGCTTTCCACCCTCTTGGTGGTCTGTCCCTATACCCCCAATGAGGCCAACACCTACACAGGTAAGTTCTCTTTGTTTTCTTCATTTTTATTTTCTATTCATCATGCTTTCATTCATGCTTCCATGAACACCTCGGCGCTGCCCTCTGTCACCGACACCCGGTAACGCACACCGCGCACCCTAACGAGCCGCTTCACTCGGCGCCCTATTGGGCGGGTCTCCTCCACGGCCCGCACCACCACCTTGGGCCAATCCGCGGTTGCCACGCGTCGCCAGCGCTGGGACTCTACCGGCTGACCCTCTGGCATGGAGTGCTGCCGCTGAAGCCGCGGCCGCCCGACCTCACTCCTCGGCTCCGGACAGAAGGCCTGCCTCGCCAGCACCGGCCGTTCCGGCGCCTTAACAGGTGAGGGCCACTCCCATGGACCGCGCTCCAGCACCTCCTCTTCCGTGACCGCCTCCGTGGCCGGTGTCGCGGCTGGTTCTCGGCCCTTGTCTCCTCGGGCTGACTCACTTGTTCCGGTGTCGGTCCCGTCGCCGGTTCTGTGCCTTCCGCCGGCGTGTCCTGCCGGGGTACGGGCCCCTCCGGTATTGTTGCTGGTCCTCCTCCAGATTGCCGGTTTCTCCTCGGGTCGCGCGTGTTGCTGCTCCGTGGCGGCTCCTGCTCCCATAACTGGGGCTCCTCGGCCTCGCGCGGCGCTGGTCCGGACGCCCACGTGATGTGGATGGTCTGGTGGTGCCACACCATCCCATCCCGGACCGCCGTGTGCACGCTCTGTGACACAAACGGTCCCACCACCGCATTCTCGGGCCCCTGCCACTGGGGCTGCGGCTCCGGATCCCCTGCCTGCTCCTGCTGCGACTGCAGCGGCGGTGTAGCCTCTGGCTGCTGCGGCTGCGTCGGCAGTTGGGGTTGCGGCTGGGGCTCTGGCCACTGTGCCTGCGGTTGCGCCTGCGTTGGCGGCTGGGGGTGCGATTGCGGCTGGGCCTGCAAATGTTTGTCTCTGAACATATCCGCCGGTGCCCTTACCCGCAATCCTCTCGGTGGCGGCGGAGCCTCGTCATCGCCCCTCTGCTTCTCCAGCTGTGACGGCGGTGACGGCTGCGCCCTCGGCTGGTCTTCTGGCCACTGCGACTGTGGCGGTGCCTGTGACTGCGATGGTGGCTGCGACCGCGGCTGCGGCTGGGATTGCGGCTGGGCCTCCAGCTGCTGTGGCTGCGGCTGCGTCGGCCTCGGCGGCTTGGGCTGTGGCTGCGGCTGGGCCTACGGCTGCTGTGGCTGCGCCTGCGTCGGCATTGGCGGCTTGGGCTGCGGCTGCGACTGTGGCCGTGGCTGCGTCGGCCTCGGCGGCTTGGGCTGCGGCTGCGGCTGGGCCTCCGGCTGCTGTGGCTGCGGCTGTGTCGGCATCGTCGGCTTGAGCTGCGGCTGCGGCTGGGCCTCCGGCTGCCGTGGCTGCGGCTGCGTCGGCCTCGGCGGCTTGGACTGCGACTGCGGCTGCGGCCGTGGTTGCGTCGGCGGCTGAGGCTGCGGCTGCGACTGCGGCTGCGGCCGTGGCTGCGTCGGCGGCTGGGGCTGCGGCTGCGACTGCGGCCGTGGCTGCGTCGGCGGCTGGGGCTGCGGCTGGGACTTCGGCTGGGGCTGCGGTTGCGACTGCAATCGCTCGCCGTCGACCATCTCCGCCGTTGCTGTCCTTATCCGCGCCACCTTTGGTGGCGGCGGCGCCTCGCCCTCGCTCCCTGCGCGCGACTTCGCCTTGCCCTCCGATCGGCATCGTCGTTGCTCGGGAGCCTCCCGCTGGGACTTCTCATGGCGCTTGGTTCTACGGGCCTCCCTGCGCTCGCGGTCCTCCTCGCGCCGCCGTTCGTCCTCCTTCTGCCGCTGCCGTCTCCTCTCTTCCTTTTGCCGACGGGCCTCCTCCTTTCGTCGCCGACCCGTCTCTTCTGCCACCCGTGCCTCATCCTCGCGACGTCTCCGCGCTTCCGCTTCCCGCCGTGCCTCCTCCAGTCGGTGCTGCTCCTCCCGACGCCGCGCTTCCCTCCGCCGCTGTTCCCTCCGCTCTCGGACTAGGACCTCCAGCGTGCTCCGGATGTATCTCCTATCCTCCTCCTCCTCCGCTTGTGTCAAAACTTCCTCCGCCAACCTCGACGACGACTTGGCCGACGCGTCCGCTGTCTTTGGTGACGCCTCTGCCGGCGTTGCTGCCCTCACCGGCTTCGCCGTCAACTCGGCTCCACTGGCTCCGACTCCGCCTCCGCCAGCTTCGACGCCTTCGCCGGCTTCGCCGCCGACTTGGTCGGCATGTCCGCTGCCTTCGCTGCCTTCGGTGGCTTTGACGCCCGAGGCGCGGCCTCCGTTACCGGCACCGGGACCGGTGGCCTTGGGCTTGATGCCGGCCGCGTGGACTCTACCGGCTGCTCCGCTCTCGCCGCCGTCCGTCTCCGCTGCGTCTCCAACAGCGCCTTTTTTCGGCGCGCGTGAGCGCCGGGGCCGTGGCCACTCACACGACGTCGTCGCTGGCCTCTTCCTCCGTTCCTCCTTGCGACACCTCCGGCGTCGGCGTTGCCCGTGGGGACCAGGGTGACCCATCGAGCGACGACGCCATTAGCTCTAGCTCCGGCGTCTTGCCCCGAGTCCACCGCTCTCCACGCGAGAGCTCCGCCCGTCGCTGGCGGTGGGCTCGGGCTACCAACCGCTCATTCTGCTCCTCCACATATTTGTATGTACTCCTTTTTGATTTCCTTCTCGTCCTGCTCGTCCATCACCTTTTTCACTGCTTCCACTTTCATTTTGACTCTTGAAATTTTTTTTTTTTACAATAAATTTTTTTACTTCCACGTGGTTGCGGCTACAGCGACGAAGTGATCGATGGTTCCAACCGTCTTCCACCGACAGCCCTATTTCGCTGTACTTCCCTCTATTCCTCTCGCGTGATCGCGTTGCTTCCCTCTCTGTTCGCCGCGATACCCTTTTTCTATCTGGGACCAACGTTTTCCTGGCCGATTGTGGCGGTTCGTGTCGAATATCATATTCCCTACCTCCTTTTTTTTTCCTTTTCCATTATCTGTTTATTTATTTATTCAATATTTTTTTTTTTTTTTTTTTTTTTTTTTTTTTTACGCGGCGCCGGTCCCGGGTCGGTCCAACCCCCGGCAACCCAGGTGAGTATCGATATCCGAGTCCTTCTTCCACTAATTTCCACCTCCTACAGCCCGTCCTGCGTCCCTGTTCCCGGATGTCGACCGCCGACATTCCCCGGTGCTATGAGATCAACCAACCTTCCGCCCGGATGCATCCGGCGGTACGACCCTGGCTCGCCTTCTCCTCCCGGCCTTCAGTTCGGCTTCTGGCGTAACTTCTGCCCCATGCAGCCGCCCGAGACCCGAGGATCATCCGACTCCTCGGCCGACAAGCAGCGCATGGGCGAGCCTTCTGCCCGGCCGAACCCGGCGGTTATAGATGGCCAACGTATCCTGGACCATGAACCAAGACTTCTCTGCGCGTTCCCCCGACTCATCTTCCGAACCCCACCCGTTCGCTCGGACATCTTCCCGCCCGGAGACCGGCCGATGCCTGTTCTGGCCGCCAGGTAAGTCTTCCCCTCCTGTCGGACCTTGACTAATTTGTATCTTTACCCTTTTCAGGACACTCACTGCCACCGGCCGTTCGCGATTCCAATTGGCGTTTTCCTTCCGTAGTTTTTAACTCAGCGCGCCTCCTGAAGTCGGTCCTCCCCGTTGGTAGCCGTACTCAGCCTACTGCTCCTCTGGGTCCTTCGCCGCGTCTCTACTCTCCTCTGTCGCCCCTTCCTCCGCTTGCGGCTTCAAGTCAGCGATGTGGACTGTCCGCGCCTGTTTGTCGCCCTCCTTCTTCACCCTGCATATCACAGGCGAGGTGAAGTCCACCACCCGATATGGCCCGTCGTACCTCGGTGCCAGTTTCGCCGCGAAACCCTCCACTGCGTTAGACAAATGGTGCTTTTTGGCCCACACTACTTCTCCTATTTTAGGTTTCCAGGATCTCCTTCGCGGATTGTAATGCCTTGCTTGATCCTGGGCCGCCCGTTCCAAGTTGCGTCGCACCAACTGGAACAACTCCCGCAACTTGGTCGCGTTTTCGTCCGGTGTGTGGGTTTCTTGCCCCGTGCCGAGTGTCTCCTCGTCGTACAACGCGCTCGGCAGCCTCGGCTCTCTTCCTTGCACGATGAACGCTGGCGAGTACCCCGTCGATTCTGACACCGCCGAGTTCACCGCCAACATTAACTCCGGCCACTTCTCATCCCAGCACCTCTGGTCCCCTTCGGTGAATTGGGCTATCATGGTCTTCACCGTCCGGTTGATTCTCTCCGTTGGGTTCTCCTGTGGGGTGTACGGTGCCGTGAACTGGTGCCGCACCCCGCTGTGTTCCAGGAATCTTTTAAACGCCCTGCTGGTAAACTGGACCCCATTGTCGGTGACTACCACCTTTGGCACCCCGAACCGGGCTACAATCCTCTCCCGGAAGGCCTTCGTTAACGCTTCTGCAGTGGCCTTTCTCAACGGTACTAGCTCGGTCCATTTTGAAAACCGATCCACCAGTACCAACAGCATGGCGTTTCCATGCTTTGACCTTGGTAATGGTCCTACGAAATCTGCACAAACCGTCGCCCACGGCTCTTCGGGGACCTGCGTCAGCATTTTGCCGGCCGCCTGACGCTGACATGGCTTGAAGCGCATGCACGCTTCGCACTTCCTCACGAATCTTCTTACGTCGCGGTGCATTCCGGGCCAGTAATATCTAGCCGCTATCCTCGTTGCCGTTTTCCGGCTTCCCGCGTGACCAGCCTCTGGGATGCTGTGGTTCTCCTTCATGGGCTTCGGGCTGGCTTTTTCCTCGTTCATTCTTCGACACCGCTCCGTCACTGGCTGCCGGGATAGCGCGTCCGCCACGATGTTCAGCTGCCTTTTCCTGTAGGCAATCTCGAAGTCGTATTGCTGGAGCTCCAGTGCCCATCTCGCAATCCGTCCTGTGGGGCTCTCTATACTGTTCAGCCACTTTAATTCCATATGGTCGGTGATCACCTTAAAGTGATAACCTTCCAAATATGGCTTCAGTTTTCGGACAGCCCATACAATTGCCAGGCACTCTTTCTCCGTCGCCGAATAGTTCTTTTCGGCTGCATTCAGAGATCGGCTGGCATATGAGATGACCCTCTCTCCCTCTTTGGTCTCCTGAGTCAGGATGGCCCCCAGTCCATAATCGCTGGCGTCCGTCTGGAGTACGAATCTTTTGGAGAAATCGGGACAGGCCAAAACCGGGTCCACCACCAACCGGCTTTTCACGGCCTCAAATGCCTGCTGCCTTTCGGGCGTCCACTCCCACTTCGCCTTCTTCTTAAGTAACGCGCTGAGGGGCTGCACCAACGTGGCAAATCTGTCCACGAATCTCCGATACCAGGAGGCTACGCCAAAATACTGCCGCAACTCCTTGACATTTGTCGGCGGCTGAAGCTCCGCAATGGCCGCCACCTTCTCGGGGTCAGTGCATATTCCCTCTCCTGTCACCAGATGTCCCAGATACCGTAGCTCTGTCCGGAAGAATTGGCACTTGTCCACATTCAAGCGCAAATTGGCCTTTTTGAGTCTCCGGAACACCTCTTCCAGATTCCGCCGATGTTCCTCCCTCGTCCGCTCGATGACTATAATATCGTCTTGATAGGCGAACGCGTGAGGCATCATCTCTGGCCCGATCACTTGGTCCAACGCCCTCTGAAACGTCGCCGACGCCGAGTGCAACCCGAACGGCATCACTTTCCACTGGAACAGTCCTTTTCCCGGCACCGTGAAGGCGGTATACTGCCGGCTACTTTCTTCCAGTGGAATCTGCCAATATCCGTCCTTTAGGTCCAGACTGCTGATGAACCGCGCCTCTCTGAGCTGGTCTAGAATGTAGTCTATTCTCGGCATCGGGTACGCGTCCTTAATCGATTTTGCTTTTATTTGGCGGAAATCCACGCACAACCTCCATTTTCCCGTCTTCTTCTTACCCATCACGATCGGCGAGCTGTACGGGCTCCTCGATGGTTCAATGCGTCCCGTTTGCAACAGCTCGTCCACCTGTTGGTTGATCTCGGCTTGCATCTTGGGGTTCTTGGGATAGTACCGCTGTTTGACCGGCTCAGCATCCTTCATGGTGATGGAATGAACTGCCACCTGGGACACTCCCTTCATCTTCCGGAATTCCTCTAGTTCCTTGTCCAAAAACTCCTCATCCGTTGACTCCTTCTCGCTGTGCCTGCCGCCCTCCATGCCTCTCATTTCGCAGGCTGCCGGGGTTGACTCGCTTGCCGGCTCTGGGGCTTCCTCCTTGGCCAGTACCGCCACTGACAACTTCTCCTCCAACCGCCTGTTCCATCGACCTCTCGCAGGGATCACCACCCTGTGCCCCGCACAGGTCACCTCTGCTCCGACTGCGGCTATAAAGTCCCACCCCAGAACCAGCTCGTCAATCACTCCGGGCAATATGAGGAGCGTCATTGCGATCGCCTTGTTTCCGAACGCCACCTCTACCTCAAGCTGAGAGTTGACGTCCTGACTATGACCGTCCGCCAGTCGCACCCTCTTGCGAGTCCTCGTCTCCACTCCAACTCCCCGCAGCTTGTCCGCCAATTCGCAGCTAACGAAGCTACTCGTCGCTCCTGTGTCCACCGTGGCCTTCCACTCTCGCCCGGCGATACTCACCACGGCGGACAGCTGCACTTCCTCATCGGTCAGTCCACCGACTAGGCCGACGTGGGCCTCTCTCGAGTGTCTTCGGACCTCGGGGCCTCCAATTGCGACCCTGGCACGGCCCTGCGTTTCCCGCGGGCTTCCAGCATTGCCAGGTCGGCACCCCCACCTTGCCGCATCTCCAGCAGAACGTCAACGGCCTGCCCGTGCATGCCTGGGCCCAGTGTCTGTTGCTTCCACACCGGCGGCACGAATTCTCGGGATTCAGCACATATCCCCCCACCACATTGGTTTCCATTTGGTGGTCGCTAAGCGTCATCGATGGCTTCTGGTTGAAGCCGGTTGTCGGGTCGTCTTTACACCGACGGCACACCTCCGTCGAAGTCGTTCGCGTGAAGGGATTGCCTGCCTTGGCCCGGCCTGACGGGCTTTCCTTTTGGAATTCCGCCCGATCTCTTTCCAGGGCTTCGAACTCGTCCGCTAGCTTCATCATCTCGTCCAGATCCTGACATCGGTGCGGCCGCATGAAAATCTGTAAATCCGGCACGCTATTCTCCCGGATAGCCTCTGCTTGTTGCTCCGGAGTGCGCTTGAGGGGACGCATGAGGGTCTGCATGTCCACCATGTAGTCCTTGAAGGACTCTCTCCATTTCTGCTTGCGATTCCTCACCTCTTGGAGCAACTTTTCAAAGTAGTCCCTTGGCAAGAAGTAGTCCTGGAAGCTTTGCACGAACGACCTCCACGTCTGCCACTGCCTATTGTTAGCGAGGAACCAAATCAGCGCTCGCCCTTTGAGCAGTTCTGGCATCGCCCTCGGTATCTGGTCCACATCCAACTCGTACATGTCAGCCGACCATTCCACCTGCTCCAGGAACTCGAGTGGCTTTTCCGTCCCGTCGAAACGAAATGACCACTCTCTCACCTGTTTGGCCACGAAGGCCGAATTGGCTCGTGGCTGCCTCGCGGCCTCTTCCTGGGGCCTTCGTCGATCCTCCTCCGTCCTCTCATACTCCGACCGACGCGCGTTTTGTTCCCGGGCTTCCGACCCGGCCGGTCTCTCCCCACTACTGGCCCGCTGCCGACTGGGTGTCTGGACCTTTAGTGGGACCGCCAGGCTCGCTATCAGTTCCTCTTGAAACTTTGACGGCGTCTTCCATAGCGTCGATCGCTCTGCACCTCCCCGCGGCATCGGGCGTTCATATGCACCTTCCTTGTCCTCAGTCTGCGCCGCCGGCGAAATCCAGCCCGTTTTTATCTCCCACGTCTCAATCACGTCGGCAAACTCCGGTTCCGTCCCATGCATCTTGACCCAGATCTTAAACGCCTTTCGCATCTCGTCCACTGATCCTTCCAACTGAAGCCCGCATGCCTTGGCGCACTGCATCAGTTCCTCCTTCCTCAGCGAATGAATCTACTGCCGGCTCTTCATCTTGATACTCCTCTTGATACCCCGCTCAGCACCGTCCTTCCCAATGCACTCTCCTTTTCTTGCTTGTCTTGAGGCCCCACGTTGGGCGCCAGTTGTAACGAACCGTTTTGCGTCCGTCTGATTCAGCAGAGCTGGCTCAGCGGTCGGTGGATTGATGCAACGAATTTATTTGTTGCCTCGGCGACAAGCAAGTAATGCGTTTGGGTGGATTTTGGTCTGAATAGCGGTTCTTTATTGAGTATCTTAAGGCTTTCTTACGGCTATGGTATCTCTTACTAAATTGGTCGTGAATCCTCTCACCGTAGCGCGGCTGTCTCCGTGTGCTATGGGGCGCAATACCCGACTCGACCAGGTGTAGCTCCGTTGGGCTACGGCTGCGGGGGTTCTGACTTGGCTACCGCCTCGTCCGCCGCTCGTACAGCTCCGCACACAGTGGGTTCACCTGGTCAATGGTCTCACCTTTACGCGGTGAGTTTCTTGGTTTTGATTGCCGTGCACTTCTTTGTTGTCGACACTGTTAGTCGTTGCTCCTCCTGGCTGCACTAATTCCGTTTTACACTTGTACCGCGTTAGCTTGGTGACGCTCTTGGTTCCCGCACTTGACTCCTTGTTGACTGCCGCCGACCTCCTCTTATAGGCTCCCCGCGGTACAGCCTCCGCGTCGCTGCCTATCCGCAACGGTTCCTTTCCCTCGGTACTTTTCCATCGCCCGCTTCGTCTTTCCACGCCTTCCGCACCGGGATCGGCCTACATGGCCTACATGGGATTACATGGCCTACATGGAATCCCCATGGGCTACATGGGATCTACATGGCCTACATGGGATCCACATGGCGCCTCCCGGTCCTCGGCTCTTGGACCCGCCGCTGGCCCAATTCCGCCGTTTCCCTGTTCTGGGAGCGAGGCCCGCTCCATCCTCTCGCTTAACGGGATCGCCCCGCGCTCTCCGCTTGCCATTTCGCCGCATCCCCTACTAGGGTCTTGTGAGGAATATCGATTCCTCACAGTATTTTGGTCGCAACTGGGAGGTTGCATAGCAGATACTGTACAGTACGAGGTTTCCAACTTGATCAAGGTGTTCACTCTAAGACTTTACAAGCTTTTCTCCTTTCGAAAATTTCTTTAAGCCCAGATCCACTGCTGCTTGCTGCTTCTTCAAAAGAACCGCCGGTCCAATTTGGGAAAAGATAATATGTAACTTTGATTATAGATCAAAATCCAGATTGTTTTTTATTTTGTTTCTTTTTCCAGCTTCTGTGATTCTTTTCTTTTCGTTTTGCTGTTTATGTTTTTTTTTTTGAACAAATATTGATTTTACATGCTCTATCTTCCTTTTGATTTTGTTGCTTTTTTTCAAATTTATTTGTTTATTATACATCTATATTTTTATTGTTATAATATTTTTTTTTCTATTAGTTATTTATTATTATAATTATTATTATTTTTATTTAGTTTTTTTATTTTTTATTTATTTATTTATTATTTTTTTTGTTTTAAGAGTAAAGATTAGAAAAAGAAAAGGAGAAAAGATTAGAGAATAACATAGAGTAGTAGAAGACTTCCCTTAGTAGAGTTTTTACGTGGGTTTGTGGCAGTCAAAAAAAAAAAAAACTAAAATTTGATTTATATAGAGTATTTAAAAAGGTGCAAGTGAGTGTTTTATGTTTCAGCTGCACTTATAAATCTGGAGAGCTCCCTCAAATGTAGAGGTTCCTTTTTTTTAATTTAGATCAAATTCTGGTAGTATTTAAAGATTTTGGAATTTTTTTCTAATAGCAGATTCAGATTTCAGCAGTTTCTACTACATTGCATGTTTCACAGATATTTGTATCGCATACTTTGATGCGATGTAGGAAAACCTTGTCAGACGAGTGGTCTGCCATTAGTCTATTTATGACTTTGATGCTTTTTGCTTTCCATTTTTAATTGTGATGCCATGGTTTTTTTTTGGTAAATTATGAAATATTTTCAAAGTGTCGAGCCTCTAGCATTGCATTTGCTTATATAGTCATCGTGCCAGCTTTCCTTAATTTTATTATTTATTTCTCTTAATGCCTCGTTTACGCTAAAATTTACACCTACATATCATCCTCTATTTACAGCTTCTTTCGCTAATCTGTCAGCTTTTTCATTTAAATCGATTCCTTTGTGTCCTGGAAAATATACCATGTCCATACAATTTCTTTTACTATAAATGACTCTGTGTTTATTAACTAACTTTATTGCACCTAACCCATCACACATAATTACATTTTTTTGTATTTTTCCTTTTTTACGATATCACATGCTTGAATTAAGCTAGCTCTGCCCCCACCGATGATATGGTATTTCCGTTTTGTACATGTGTGTTTTCCCACTTGGCATTTCGAAAATTCCTACACCACTGCCATTTGAGGTGACAGATGCATCTGTGGAGATTATATTCCACTCTTCTGTTTTATATTTTATTAAAATTTCATAAAACCTGTCTCTAATTTCTTCGTCAGCATACTCATTTTTATTTTGTTCTAAAAGTTTTCGTTTACATTAATTTTTCCACTAGCTTTGAAATTGTAACATATATTCGTGTTACTGAAAACATATCTAATTCTCTTAACGTAACGGTATAGCTTGTATCAGCTTCCTTCTTTAACAATTCTTCAAAAAACTCAGGGTTGAAAGATTTTATTTTAAAAAGTTCTTTGGCAGTAAGCCATTTTGCCCTATATGACGGTGGCATTACTCCTGCTAAAGCAAAGATTTCGTGCTTACTCGTGTCAGGAGGTACCTCCACACATCTTCTTAACACCCCAGCCTGCCCTATGTCCATATCCTTTGTTGCACCTATTTCCATGTCTGCAAAAGTGGTCATAGCATATTCTTGTTTAGTTCTTACAAAGGATTTCAAAATATTTGTGCTTACTCTAGGTTTTAGTCCAGATTTTATTGTCGTTGCTAGCTGCACAATTCTTCCACTTGGTCTTGAGAATTTTTGTACCCGGTACTCGAAGAGTATAGGGTACAATTGACAATCGATATCGATATATCGTTGCGGACGGTCGTGTTCTATTTCGCTCGTGCTTGAATAATTGTTAAAAATTACCAATCTTCTGTTAAAGGAAAGTAATTTGTGTTTTTACCTTGTTCTGGTGCTCCTAACCGATCGTGCAACGTGTTCGAATTTAGTGCATACGCATTACGCTTACTTTTGTGTATTTATTTTCAATTTTCAATTCCTATTGTTCATTCTTAACTTCTCTGCACTTTCTTAATCGCAGCCGTTTTGTTGTTGCCTATTCTAGTGCGGTGCGCTTGCTGTCTCTGAACCGCTCTCTGTTTTTATCTACCCTCAGTTTATCTGTTTTCATTCTAACACACACGCACTGCGTTGGCCGCCGCTCTGTGCTTGACTCTCTGCGTTTCTATCGTCTCTCTGTGTCTCTCCGTTCACTTGCCTTTATTGTGATTGTTTTGTTCGTTCTTGCGCGCACAATTGTGTAACACAAGCTAAAGTCACTACCTCTGCTCTCTCTGAACCGCTCTCTGTTTTTATCTACCCTCAGTTTATCTGTTTTCATTCTAACACACACGCACTGCGTTGCCCGCCGCTCTGTGCTTGACTCTCTGCATATTTTACCTTTCTTTTTTCTTTTATTTTCATAAATATTGTTTTTAATATCAAACAATGAGCACCTGTTGTGCTAAACGCTGTGACGCTCACCGTTCGGTAGCTACACGTCAAACGTCAAACATTTATTTTCTGCTGGTTGTGTGACAACACGGCTCACTCTAGCTGCGCGGGTTTTGGTCATATCGGTGCTCGCGTTGTCGATCTGACTAAGACCCGCTGCGGTCTCAATTGGACTTGTTGGGATTGCAAGGCAGTTGAAGCCGATATGCGAACATTTATGAGACAGACTCATAACGAATTCGCTGCTGTTCACTGTGAATTCCGGAAATTGCAGGATAAGTTTTCCTCATTGGAAACTCATTTTAAAAATCTCAAAATTATAAATAAGTCTCCAAAGAGAAGAAAGGTTACACCTAGTCTGCCCAGTGTTCACAGTTCCAATTTTCTTGCAGCTAAAGACTCTGACGCTCCTCCAATCAGTTCGCCAGCCTTGATCGAGTTTGGCGCCAAGGAAATCGATGTACATGCATCTACATCGAGAAAGACGGCAGGCTCTTCACCTGCTGGCTGTTCACCAGTGCCCGTGTCTGCCAAGGATGTCCAACTGGACAGTAATGATCATCCCGTGCCTGTGTTTGCCCAGATTATCCAACCGGACATTAATGATCATCCAGTTGTCGGCATCACTGTGCCCCCAAAGGAAGCCGTCGATACTGCTGTCAGCATGGAAGTTGAAGTAGTTCCTTCCACACCGGCTCGCATTGGCTCCTCAGCCAGCGCTATCCCATCCGGACCTGCTCTTCGGGTAGAACCCACCTCTGCCTCACCCATAAACCACCCTAAAATCTATATTTGTCTCACGTCTTATGGAATCGGCTACGGATGTAATGGTTCGAGAGTATATCTTCTCTAAACTAAACATCAATAGCTCCTCTGGCATAGTAGTAACTAAATTTACTTTCAAGGAAAAACGTAGTATTTCCTCCTTCAAAATTATTGTCCCGGAGAAGTTTGTCAAGACTGTGTTGGAACCCCCTTTCTGGCCCGAACACACTATCTGTCATATCTTCAATAGTCGATCTTGATCATCGCAATCCGCTCCTCGGGTAGGAATCCTACCTACACCTTCTACTGATTTGCCATCTACTTCAAAAAAACTAAATTCTTCCCTACCTCTAAAGATCACTTATCAGAATGTACGTGGCCTGTGCAGTAAGCTCACCAAATTACATGCTGATAGTGCTACTTTTGATTCCGATATTATCGCCTTCTCTGAAACATGGCTCAATTCCTCAATCTCGGATTCCGAGATTTTTGTAGACAATTTTAACATATATAGATCTGATCGACCATCTCGAGGTGGTGGCGTCCTAATTGCTGTTCGTTCCGACTTAACTTCCCAACTACTTTCCATCGATGAGCTCAACACTATTGAAATTATCGTAGTTGAAAAATCTAATATTTTTTAGATTTCAAACTATTTGAACAACTATGAAATTAAATGAGGACGCGGTTTTGTTTTCAATTATAGGGTTTTATTCTCAAACGATGCAGTGGCTTTGGGCGTACTTCGACAAGTGAAGTGTCGTCCCATTCCACTCTTTGCGCGACCCACCGTCGGCCGCCCGCAACCCAATTCGCCGTCGGCAATCGTGCAGATCGGCTTGCGGGTCACCCGAAGATGGAGCGACTCTTTGCGCGTCCGATCCTCTCTTAAACTACTCCAACATTCCGGCCCCGCTGAAGAGCTCCGGTCTTCAGCACGTTGGAAGTGGTACCAGCTTGTGGACTGGCCGTTTAATGACGCCGGCTGGCGTTCTTATTTCGGCCACCCGCACCTTGCCGTCCTCTCCAGTTATTGCGCGCGTTACGCGCCCTATTGTCCATCGTTGCGGGGGGTGTTGTCGTCGTGCACCAGCACGACCGTCCCTTCGGCCAGATTGGCCTCGCCTCTGCTCCACTGGGCTCGCTACTGGAATTGAGCAACGCTTCTACCTCCACGAGGTGCGTGCTCAACTCGTCCGGCGTGAGGTTGGCGTCGCCTGCCCCTCGCACCAGCCTGTGTTTGGCCGCCTTGACTGCTGCTTCCCACAGCCCGCCGAAGTGCGGTGCTCTCGGAGGGATGAAGCACCAGGTCACGGCTCTTTCCGCTGCGTAGTCCTGCAGGCTCTCCTTGCTCCGGGTGAATGCCGCTTGGAGCTCCCTTAGCACGTTTCTCGCTCCCAAGAAATTCGTCGCGTTGTCGCTGACCATCTTCTCCGGCAGTCCCCGTCTCCCAACGAACCTTTTAAATACATTTAGAAACGCGTCAGTTGAAAGGTCTGAGACAAGTTCTAGATGGACTGCCTTTGAGGCGAAACAAACAAAAACGGCAACGTACATTTTAACGGGTGGTCTACCTCTGACTCTATAGCTTACGTAGAATGGCCCACAGAAATCTACGCCAGATACTCTGAACGGCCGACCCTCACGAAGGCGGTCAGCTGGCAAATTTCCCATTATTTGCCCCAACAACTTTGGCTTGTAGCGAAAACAGTGTACGCATCTTCTAACATGCGCTGTACACACGCTTCGGGCATTGATCACCCAAACTTGCTGCCTCAGCAATCCCACAAGAACCTTTGCACCAGCATGGTAGTGCCTAAGGTGCAAATGCCTGACCAAAAGGCTGACCAATTCAGATCCCTTTGGTAGCAACAGAGGGAATTTGGCGTCGTATGCGATAGGGCCGTGTAGCAAGCGCCCTCCTACTCGAATTAACTTAAATTTGATGCCATTTTCATCAAACTCGTGGACAAATGGATTCAACGACTGCAGCATCGGAGCTAATGCTGCCGATTTTTCCAACAACCTATACTCAGCGCTGTATGTTGTGCTTTGTACGACTGCGATCAGCTTTAAAAACGCAATGTTCCTTTCTGCCGCAGATACAAGATGCGAATCACCTCTAAGCTGCTTGAAACAGAATCGAAGCACGTAGGCCATTATGCGGACCAACTTAGAAAACCTCGATTGCCGGTTGATTAATTGCACAATGCAATTAGATTCAGCATCAGCTACCCCAAGCGCACATACCACTGCACTTTTCTTATCTTCAGAAGTTTTCACTTCTGACGCTATCTCGAACTGATGAAGTTGAGGCCATCGATCTTTTTCTGCCATTAAAAAGCTTGGCCCATTGAACCACAAGGAGCTCACAATGTCGTCAACATCTGTTCCCCTTGAAACCAAGTCTGCTGGATTAGCATCCGTTGGAACGTGACGCCATACGACTCCAGTTGACAATTCTTGGCATTCTGCGACCCGATTCGCGACGAATGTACCCAACGTACCCAAATCACGCTGCAACCAATATAGCGTGACCTGCGAATCTGACCAGAAATTTACGCTTTCTATCGTGAATTTGGTCATTGTGGTCGACACTTGTTGCCAGAGTTTGGCCAGTAATAGTGCTGCACAAAGCTCTAACCGGGGTATTGTTTTTACGCTCAGCGGAGCTACCCTCGACTTTGCCGTGAGCAATGACACGCGAACGTCTTCGTCGTTGCACGTTCGTACGTATATACAGAAACCGTAGGCGTGACTGGATGCGTCAGCAAAGCCGTGAATTTGAACCCCTTTGTACAGCGTCAAACATACGTAGCGAGGGATTGAAATTTTGTGCAAATCCCGCAAGGTAGTGGTGAACTTATTCCACGCAGTGTGTAGACTCATAGGAATAGCCTCATCCCAATCTACCTTTAGCCTCCATAAGTCCTGCAACAGCATCTTTGCCTTAGTGACAATTGGACACAACAAACCAAGAGGGTCAAACAAACGAGAGGCTATCGACAATATATTGCGTTTTGTTGGTTTCAGGGAGGCAAAACTATCCACGTCCAGATGGTACTTAAATACATCATCTTGAGGTGCCCAGCGCATTCCAAGCGTTTTGACTGAGCTTTGCTCATCAATCTTAATACTGATTTCCTCATTCTTTCCAGATTGAGTCGGGCAATTGGAAGCCCACTTGGCCAATGGAAATCCTCCTGAATTCAAAATATCCCGAACCTGGCTGCAAATTGTGTCCAGTTCTTTTAAACTGTCTGCACCTGCCAGCATATCGTCGACATAAAAACAATTGCGAATCACTTCCGCACCAATGGGATGTGATTGTGCGAAACTATTTGCCAATTCGAACAAACAACGTACAGCCAAAAAGGGTGCTGACGCTGTACCGTATGTAACAGTATTCAACCTGTATGCCTGTATGTTTTGTGAAGGGTTTTCTCTCCACAAGACAAGTTGGAAGTCTTTGTCTTCCCCAGAAACATTTATCTGCCTGTACATTTTCGAAATGTCAGCAGTTACGGCGTATTTGTTCAACCGAAAGTTGACCAATGTTGAATACAACTCCCTCTGAATAGTTGACCCCACCATTAGTGTTTCGTTCAGAGAAACTGCTGTTGATGTTTTGCTGGAAGCATCGAACACAACACGAAGTTTGGTTGAGGTACTCTCAGGTCTGAGAACGCATTGATGAGGAATATAATAATGCAGTTCTAGAGGAGCAGACTTCAGAATGGACATATGTCCCAAATCCAAATACTCTTTCATGAAGTCATGGTACATAGTTTTGAGAGTTTCATCCTTTGACAGTTTGCGCTCAAGTTGCAAAAAACGCCTTTCAGCAGTTTGAAAGGACAGGCCAAGAACTTTAGGGTCGGTCTTAAAGGGAAGTTTAACTTGAAAGCGACCGGAAGACAATCGTTGTACCGTTTTTGCGAAGTACAACTCACAGGCCTGTTGTTCAGCTGTTTGGCGGACAGCCTTCGACTCAATTGGACATTGATCTAATTCCCAAAAATGGTTTACTAATGAGTCGAGAGAACAACTATACACTTGAGCTACCGAACTCTCATTACACTGTTGCCGAGGCGCCTGTCCAGTACATTTGCCTGCAACAATCCAACCGAGCAATGTTTTTTGCATAATGGGCAGCTCGGAATGTAATTTAATTTGCCCAACGCACAATAGCCCATAAAACATTTCAGCTCCCAAGAGAACATCCACCTTAGCCGGCCTATGGAATTCGGGATCTGCCAATTGAATATTTTTTGGGATTTTCCAGCTCGATGTGGAAAGTGATTGCCCAGGCTGAGATGTGGAAATTGACTTTAGTACCCAACACTCAGCGGAAAACGTGTGGGAATTCAAACGAGAATGTATCGATGCACAAACCTTAGTTTTACTATCGGTGGTTGCACCACCCGCCATAGCGATAGCAAGGGAAGTTGGCTCACGTTTAAGCCGAAGCCTCTGTGCTAGGCTCTCAGACATCAAATTTATTTGAGAGCCACTATCGAGCAAAGCTCTTGCTGGATGCAACTGTCCGAATCTATCTTTGATATTTACAATCGCGGTAGCCAGAACGACTTGATCCGCATTGAGCACGTGACCTACGTAGGCCTCCGACGTTGAGGCTTGAAGTGCCGCTGCTTCACCTTGCACTGATGCAGTGTACCGATGAAGGAGCGAATGGTGAGGCTTTGAGCACACTCGACACTTCGCCGCCTTGCAACTCGATACTGTATGTCTTGTGGTCAAACAATTGAGACACAGTTTTTGAGTTTTAGCATACTCAAAACGTTGCATGACGGAAATAGCACTAAACGATGGACAAGAATATATATTGTGGTCTGCAGACCTGCAATAGGTGCATGCACACGACGACTTTTGACCTGCATTAGCACAGGCAAAGGACGATTTCCGTTGAGGCTTCCTCACCTCGTTACGCACCCTTGACTTGTCACGAGTTGACTCTTCTGCTGCCAGGTACTGATACCTTCTATTCAGCTGTTTGGCACAGTCTTCCCAAGAAGGCAGCTTATCATAATCAAGCTGCTCCTCAAAACGAGATTTGGTCACATGGTCGACCTTTGCCATGACCATGTGAATGATCATTGCATTCGCAATATCTTTGTCGTCACCTACAGACGACAGCGATGAATATATCGCAGACACCGTGTCTATCATCGATCTTAAACTCGATGCAGATGGCTTGGTCATGGTTGGCAAATCGAATAATTGAGCAATGGTATCGAAAAATATCAAACATTTATTGTCGTACACTGACTTCAGACTGGCAAGGGCCTTAGGATAATTACAGTCTGTCATTTGAAATGGTTTTACTACACCCAATGCTTCATCTGACAAACACGATACGAGATGATTAAACTTCTCTACGTTTGTCAAAGAAGCATCGTCGTCAATGAGGCTTTGGAACAGGCACATGAAGTTTTTATATTTCGAATGTTTGCCACTAAACTTTGGCAGACGCATTTTCGGCAGCTGCGATCGCTGGCTCGAATTCAGTGAGCAGTCATGCTGCATGTGTGTGTCGAACCGTGGATTTACTGAGCAGTCATGCTGCATATGTGTGTCGGATCTTGGTTTGATTGCATTCATAAACAATGCTTTAGTGACGACACAAAGATCCTCCAAAGGTCCTCTACTTTCATTGGTTGGACTCAAAATGTCCAACTCTGCCTGTAGGTTCATAGCCTTATCGATATAACCCTCTAAAAGTTCTAGGCGACAAGCTAATTCGGTTTTGTCCGATGAAATTTGCTTCAATCTAAAGGCTATTTACACTCGCGCAATATCAGCACTGACTTTGTCAAACCTTTGTTGACACAATGCCAACTTGGTATTTGTTTTAGATACTGTTGGCCGTTCAGCTGTTGGCCGTTCCACAGTTGGCCTATCGGACTCTGACATAATTGAAATGAGAAAAAGGAACTACCTTCAATACCGTACCCAAAGTTCGCCAAACTTTTCAAGCTACCCTCGCACACGCACTGCAGCTATGTACCGAGAAACGCTAAGCTTGCAAGCTTACCAAGCTTAAGCATGCTTACCCAAACACACACACGCCCTGGCG
Source organism: Drosophila athabasca (assembly GCA_008121215.1). Taxonomy (NCBI): domain Eukaryota; kingdom Metazoa; phylum Arthropoda; class Insecta; order Diptera; family Drosophilidae; genus Drosophila; species Drosophila athabasca. Next base: position 23,866,293 of record CM017796.1, on the reverse strand, counting down.
CAATATGTGAACAAACAAACGAAAGTGGTCCAAGCGACCGAAAGTAAGCAAGCCCTATGCTCGCTGCTGCCACTTTGTGGGCAACAGAGATAGAATGCGGGGTGCGGGGGATCAAAGAGTAGGTGAGAGAATTTGGCGCGAGCGAACGTACAAGACGAAAGTAATACAGGCGCTCGACCCAAGCCTGACCTGTATGGTATGCCAAAACGGGGGAGAAGAGAGCAAGCGGTAAATTTGGCGCGAGCGCACGCACACACAAACTAATATATAACCGATGCAAGCACAGAGCGAGCAAGGTTAACGAACGCACGAAATATGTATCAGCCGCTGGTGCCCAAGAACCTTTTACCAAGCGTTGCGTGTATGTGCAACTGCAAGCCGATGTCTGTACGTATGTACGTATGTATATATGTACGCGTATTGTACGTAGCGGTTAAGTCGAAAGCGGACAACCGAAAGACACTGCGACGCTTTGCGATTGCACAAATACACGACCAGAATTATTAGAATGCAATAAATAGACCACCGTTTATGTGTACATATATTATATATGGTTGATATGTTTATATAAAGTTTTAAATGTTAAATATGTACATTTGTTGCCGTTTTGGTTATGCACATTAAGTGGTGGTCAGCATGAGTATACGTATGTACATATGTATGGCGTAGGTATGTTCGAACAATTCTACCGAACTTATGTATTTTGCACACACGTATAACTGCGACACTTTCACTTTATGTACATTGATTTGGCCAAGTAAGGTATAAAATAAGGAAGGTGCCAGAAATTGAGCTGTGTTCTCTGTGTATGACTGTGTTAGCACATACACACGCACATATGCGTATCACTGCAGTTGATCGTTTTGGTCGGACGAGCGAGCAATTTACAGCGACACAACGAAACTCAACCGGTGATGCTCAATTTTTGGCACAGAATACCTGTAGACTTTCTAGCGAATCGATAGAAAGTAATCGTCCTGTTTTGGCGTCCATCAGCACGTCGAGTTCGGCAGCGTCCAAGATGGCGAGGGTCCAAAAGGGCACGTCTGTGGCAAGGTCCGAATCAGCAATTTCTTTCGAGTTTTTCCACACGCGAAGCCTAAGCCACTACTGAGCGAAACGAGTTTGAATCACAAAAAACCGAAGTCCCTGCTCGGGCGCCAATGAAAAATCTAATATTTTTTAGATTTTAAACTATTTGAACAACTATGAAATTAAATGAGGACGCGGTTTTGTTTTCAATTATAGGGTTTTGTTCTCAAACGATGCAGTGGCTTTGGGCGTACTTCGACAAGTGAAGTGTCGTCCCATTCCACTCTTTGCGCGACCCACCGTCGGCCGCCCGCAACCCAATTCGCCGTCGGCAATCGTGCAGATCGGCTTGCGGGTCACCCGAAGATGGAGCGACTCTTTGGGCGTCCGATCCTCTCTTAAACTACTCCAACAGTAGTTAAAATTCGTCTGTGTTCTTTTAATTTATTCATATCATGTTCTTACATCCCACCGTCCTCTGAATTTAAAACTTATATGCTTCACGCTGTCCATCTTCAGTCCGTTTCGTCTCAGCTTAGTGATTCTGATCGTCTTATTGTCCTCGGTGACTTTAATCTCCCAAATATCACTTGGTCTCCATCCAATGTTCCCATCTATGCAGCATGACTTCGTTGATTCTCTGTCCGATACATCGTTAGGCGAGGTAAATGGCATACGTAATATCATGTGTAGGATCCTCGTCTTCACTACCGATGCTTCGAGCACTTTGGTATGTCGAGGACCACCTCTATCATTCCCTGAAGACCCATACCATCCCACACTTTCAATTGATTTCCTGTTGCCCTCTTCATGCCCTATAAAGTCGTTTATTAAGCCTTCGAATATCTATTGCTTTAAGAAGGCTGATTTCCTCTCGTTGAATACTGCCCTATCTCAGATGGATTGGTCATTCCTTGACGATCTCCAGGAAATTGAGTCTGCCACGAATGCATTCTATAGCACTATTTTTTCCATCTTTCCCATGCATGTTCCTTTAGTCACTCCCTCCAGAAATCTTTCTGGTCCTATCTGGTTCACCCCGAGATTAATAAATCTGAAGAATTTAAAATCCCGTATGTACAAGAAGTTTAAAAAATCCGGTTTGCATTCAGACTTTTCGAAGTACTCAATTGCAAAATCGAAATTTTCCTTATTTAATACATTGTGCTACAATAGATACTTGACCAAATGCAAGCTTAACTTTAAACGCAACCCTAAACAATTCTTCAGATTTGTTAATTCTAAACGTAAATCTTCCCAATTTCCTTCTTCTCTACACTTAAATGGTAGTTATGCTGATAGGGATTGTGATATTGCAGATCTGTTCGCTTCCTTTTTCCAACGTTGCTACTCGGTCCCTTCTATTAACTTTCCCTCTATCCTAGCCTCATCGAACGACTTTACTCATAGTTACTCATATCCTATCCCTTTAAATAGTTCTAACTGTATCCTTCCCCCCTTCATCGACTATGATGGTCTCTTAACAAATTTAAAATCGTGCAAGTTTTCGTTCTCCACTGGGCCAGACTCGGTTCCGAGTGCTGTTCTTAAACATTGTGCAGAATCTCTTTGTGTGCCTCTCCTAAAACTTTTCAACTTGTCTCTCAAGACTGGTGACTTGCCCACCGTCTGGAAAGAATCCTATATAGTTCCCCTTCATAAAAAGGGATCTAAAACTGATGTCTCTAACTACCGCTGTATTTCCAACTTATCTGCCATTCCTAAACTCTTCGAAAAAATCATCAGTTCTCAGCTGCAACATTTTTGTAGCTTTGTATTCTCTGAATCACAGCATGGATTCATTAAACGTCGCTCAGTTTCTACTAATCTCCTTAAATTTTCCACCTTTGTAACTTCGGGAATTGCTAAACAGTGTCAAAATGATGTCGTTTATACTGACTTTAGTAAAGCCTTCGACTCCGTCAATCATAATCTACTTATTCATAAACTGTCTCTTCTAGGGCTTTCGACTAAGCTTCTATACTGGACTAATTCTTACCTTTGTAACCGTTCTCAACGTGTCTGCTTTAACTCCTCTCTCTCTAAACCTGTTATTGTCTCATCGGGGGTTCCTCAAGGTAGCCATCTGGGTCCCTTGCTATTTAACCTATTTATTAACGATCTCCCTCAAATGTTATCTCATTCCCGCGTCCTAATGTATGCTGATGACGTTAAGCTATGTTTTTCCTACAGTGACCCCCTTGTCCCCACTATCTTTGCAATCAGATCTTGATGCTCTTAACAACTGGTGCTTAATCAACATTCTACCTCTTAACATTTCTAAATGCAATATTATGACTTTTCACCGCAATAAGCCATACCTTTTCGATTACTCTATCAATAACATTATCCTACAATGCCTCTTCAAAGTTATCGACTTGGGCATTACCTTTGTACCTAATCGATGTTTCAACTCTCATATCTCTACTATCTCTAACAAAGCCAAAGGAGTCCTTGGATTTGTCAAAAGATGGTCTAAGGAATTCACAGACCCGTATACTACAAAACTTCTGTATGTTTCTCTGGTCCGGCCTATCTCAGAATATGGTTCTAGTATCTGGTTTCCTCACTACCAACAATTTCAGAATATGCTCGAATCAGTACAAAAACAGTTCCTCATCTTTGCTCTCCGCGGACTCAATTGGGACCCTTCCATCCATCTCCCTCCTTATGAAAGTAGGTTGCGCTTGATTAACCTCCACTCTCTTAAGTCCCGTAGAATCTGCCAAGGAGTTCTCTTCCTCCACAAGCTTCTATCTGGTGAGGTCGAATCGACTGCCCTCACCTGCCTTATTAGTATTACTGTCCCTTTCCGCCCGTCTAGGCATTACTTTCCTCTTCATCTCCAACTCTGTCTTTCTAACTACTCGGATTATGAATCTTTCCTTTGCCTTTGCCGTAACTATAACCAAATTTTCCATCTGTTTTCCTTTGATACTAGTTCTAATATGGTCAAAATTATCTTAATCAATAACTTAATTTAATTTAAATATCTCTAACCTAAATTTGGCTGTTGGTGGGACCTTATCGGTTACTGAGCCGATAATCAGCCCCACCGGGTCTGAGTATTTGCATTAGCCCTTTCGTTTAATTAGTGGATATGTAATTTTACCCTTACAGTTTAACTGTACATTGTTAAACTTTAAACTAAAATAAACAATATTAGATTTGGGGTGTTAACGGTTGTGTGTAACGCCCAGAAGGAAGCGTTTCCGACCCCATAAACTATATATATTCTTGATCAGCATCAATAGCCGAGTCGATATAGCCATGTCTGTCTGTCCGTCCGTCCGTCCGTCCTCATTTGCGCCTAGATCTCATAGACTATAAAAGCTAGAGCAACCAAATTTTGTATCCAGTCTCCTGTGTGATCACACTACTCCAAATGTGTTGCAAAATTTCGCCCCGCCCCTTTCCGCCCGCACAAAGGACGAAAGGCTGTGGCGTACACAGTTTTAAAGATAGAAACTTTAGAAAACTAAAGACTTAAACGCAGAATCATAGAGAATGACCATTTCTATCAGAGTGTTGAATCTAGATCAGATCGGATCATTATTATAGCTACAATGAATAAAACCATTTCGAAAGTCATCGTTCCCTCTCGCTCTCTCTCACACACGACCCTGTCTGCTTGGGCTATTCGTTTAAATGAGCGGCTAGATCTCAGAGACTATAAGAGCTAGAGCAACCAAACTTTCTATCCAAGCTCCTGTAATATCACTTCAATACAAGTGTATTTCAAAATTTTCACACGCCCCCTTCCGCCCCCACAAAGGACGAAATTCTGTAGAATCCACAATTTTTAAGATAAAAGAAAACCGAAAAATAACCGGATCTACCAGATTGCCGAATTTTGATCAGGTTGAGCTACTATTATAGCCAGAAGGAACAAATTAAATTTCAGTGGCTACTACCTCTCTCTCTCGCAAGCATTTCCACGTCACGAATATGTAGTTATACATATACATGTAGAAATGTAGAAGCATATGTAAACAAAAATGGTTTGATTTAATTTTTTTAAATATTCTTTTTTGCCCAAAATTTAATTCGTCCCTTTTGCGAACATATAATAAATTGCATAAATCGCAAGCTCGTATACATATGTACATATGTATGTATGTACATATGGGCATTTCTCTGACGAGGTCGACCGAGGCCAAAAAATTAAAATTCAATAAAAACGCATTTGAATATAGTTTTCTCGGGATTTTATTTTTAAAAGATATTGAAAACCCGCCAATTGAATTAATTGACATATAATTTCATTAACTTTGATCTGAAAACCTATTAAAAAAATAGCAAAAGTTCACTTTTTTGGTATTTTTTTGTCATGTTTTCCTTTATTTTTTTCGCCTACAAGAAAGATGATTCCTGATAAAAGTTTTTCTTCAAAGTCTCCCTTACATATTGAACTATCTAAAAAAAATCCCAGAAAATTTTTTCAATATCGGTTAACGGAATTTTTGTAACATTTATTTAGCCAAGAAATTTTTGTCCCGTGCGACATGTCCCGTGCGACAGAGGTTTAAATTGAATTAAAAAAAAACTACTAGCCATATTATGCTTCAATTTATAACCATTTTAAAGAGTCATCAATGCAGAACATTAATCGAAAATTCGCATAAATATATCGCCTCAACTTACGCTGAAATCTGAGTTTGAATTGGTCGCCGCGAAAACCACTTCTATATTTGTCCCGTGCGAATACCATGGTTTTTTGCAAATATCTTGAAAACGAACAGTAGCCCAAAATAGCCCTTAGCACCAGCTATAGAGCTAGTCAAGTGGCGAATCATAACGGTAAAACAATTTTGAAAATCGGCCTTTTTTTTACATTTTTACAACTTGAAATGCGTACGAACGTCCCGTGCAACATCAGAGAAATGCCCATATATACTGACTGAGTACCGGGTATAAAGTAGAGCCGCGGCCTTTGCCGCGGCTCACAACGTTTCCCCTCGTTTTTGTTATGTCTGTTTCTTCTTCCCCATACAGGACATCTTTTCCTAATTCTAGCTGTATGATCCCTTTCATTTCACAGGATACATTTTAAAATTTTTGCACGAACCATCGTTCTCCTGCTCACCGCACATATTGCACCTGCCAGGCAAGCGATAATGGTCAGATCTGTGTCCTAATCTTCCACAATTGAAGCATTGTCTAACCTTAGGGAAGTAGTGGGTAACCTTAATCGAGCATACTCCGAAAATGGATAGTTTTTCACCGTCTCAGTTGGCACATATTTTATTTCCATTTTATTTTCACCGTCAAAACATCTTTCTCGTCTACATAATCTTTCAACTGACCTTACCTTTAAATCAGTGTTCGGGGCAGAATCCCACCGAATAGCGGCTGGCCAAATAGCAGCTATTTATTGGCCTTCAGCCGCATATTTACATTGTTACATATTTATACATATGTATATACATATTCTGTTAATTCTTGCACTTGCTTGTCCTGCTTAACGTTCTCTCAAACCTCGCTCTTCTCTTCGTTATCTATGCTCGGCGTTATCTATGTTTGCCGAGAGAAGCGAAGCTGCGCTCAGCGATCGGAGCGGCAATGCTGGAAATGAGAAGGGCAAGCAAGGGCCACTCGCCGTTCAGACATCATTAAAGAAACATTCGCAATTTTATTTCTGCGCCGCGTTTTATTTAATCGAAATAATTATTCGGCCGATCGGGGAAAAAAAGCATTATCCCCACAGTCAGTAAAAATATTTTCTTTCATCCTCAGAAAAACCAACAGGGACACCCCTAATTACACCAAAAGTTTCCAAAAAATTCCTTGGTATGAAGGCTTTCTTTTTTTTTAGTTCCTCATTTTAAACTAATTTATTGGCACCACTTGCCTTTGTAAAGTATATTTTATATAAGGTCGCCGCTAGAGCCACAATTTCTTTAAAACCTGTGATTTCCAAGTGCCTTATTTTTTCAAAAAGTCAATTTTTAGCCCTTTTATTTTGAAAAGCCTCACACTCTTTGGTAGACACTAAAACTGCAGCTTCACCAAAATGATTTTCACTGTATAAGATGATCTCCCGTTCAGGCCTTTCCTTAAAAAAATTTTGTTAAGGACACAATATTTGAAGTATCTGGGCTTTCGTTTTCTTCATTGTTCGCATCCCTAATTACTTCATTTATGATTGCATTTTGCACTGGCTTCTGCGGTGGGCTCCGGCCGTAGGTGGTCGCGTCATCAGCATGCAGGGTCGTGTGGTGCAGGTCTGCACACTTGTGGCACACGTCCTTAGATTCGCACTCGTGGAGACGATGCGTCGAGACCAAGCAGTTCACGCAGTAGCCCAGTCTGCGTACTGTCCATCGTCGATCGACTGTCCCCGGGTTGAGGAATTTTTGGCAGTATCGCAGAGGGTGTGGCTTCTTGCACATTTTGCACTTGAATCCCATCAGTGAAAAAAGAGACGGAATTAGTCAAGTATTTGGAACTTGTTGGCTGGAAGAGAGAGATGAAGGCCGAGGTAGTAATTGGGAACTAAATTGCTTGTGGGGTGTCTTCCTTGGTCGGCAAGACAATGAGCTTGACGATGGGTCGTGACAAGGTTCCTGATTTGGTCTGGAGGTCGTCCCTTCCCGGATTGAACTTGGTTACTCTGCGGAGACGCCAGTACATGAGAGCACAGGAGTTATTCTTTATGACGACTAAGTCGTTTATGGCGACGTTTTGGGTTGGCCGTTTCCACTTGTATCTTAGTTGGAGTTCGTGTAAATACTCGTGGCACCATCGTCTGCTGAACTCTTGATAGATGATCTAGAGTCTTTGCCGATTTTTGAGAAGGACTTTCTCCTTTGGATCCTCAGGGAACGCCGTCAAAGGCACACCTTGTAAGAAATGACCAGGCGTTAGAGGAAGTTATTTTTCTACGTCTGATTTCGAAATACAAAGTTAAGAACTGGTTCAATTTTCGTCAAGATCGTAGAAACTCGTCAATATTGAAGGTTGAAGGCAAAAGCCTGCTACTCGAGTGAAATGTTTTTTGAAGCTTTTTACTGCTGCTTCCCAGAGGCCTCCCATGTGCGGAGCACGGGTAGGTATGAAATTCCATTTCTCGGCTGCTATAATGTTCGGAAACGTGTGCGCTCGCGGTTTGGATGAATTTGCGCCAACGTTCGGCTAATTCTCGACAGGCATCAATGAAATTGTCTGAGACCATTTTTTTTTTAATTCCGCGGGGACTAACAAATCGGTCAAAAGCTTGTATGAAAGCTTTTGAGCTAAGTTCCGTGACTGCTTTTAAATGTAAGGCTTTGGTTGAGAAACATACAAAAATGCATACATAGCCTTTGAGTGTACATCTGGATCGCTTTAAAGAGGCCCTTAGATTGAATGGACCAGTAAAGTCTACACCTGTGATTGCGAATGGAAGAGATGATTGCTGCCATAATCTGGTGCCATGCGGTTTTTTTATGGCGCGTGCACACAACACACTGCCGTATGCAATGTTTCATGAGATTGGTGAGCCTGGGAGTGTCCATTTCTTGCCTTACCGCTCGTAGCATCAACTGATTTTCAGGTTTAGCAACGTTGAGTGTATGAATGCTACGAATAGGAAGGCAAGCTTGGACTTTTGGGAAGAAGGATTGGATGTTTTTCGTTGAAGGAAAGACTTGCGTTTGTTAATCGGGTGTTAACTCGCATCCGCTTCTCCGGATTTAACGTGTTGAGGGAACTCGTAGAGGAGATTGTCTTTTTATTGAGAAACTGAGAGTACTCTTTTGGGTAAAAATGTCGTTGTGCGGCTATGAATAACCGTATTTTTGACAGATTTATCAGTTCGGGTGAGTTCACTGGTTTGTTTACGTGTGCTGGAAGACAACGTAGTATACGCGCAGTAGCTCTAAGGGCTTTCGTGTATGATGTAAACTCATCGCATATGTCCGATGATTCGGTATGCGTGAAAAACAGATTTACCGTTCTGGTTTCTGGTGGGTTCATCTCCGTTTTGATTGAACTTGGCCAGTAATTCGACAGGGCCTTCTAGCCATGTAGGGCCTTTCTACCAGAGGGAAGATTGCCGAAAATCGGCGGGATTACATACCCGAGGGCCCAAATCCGCGTGCCAAACGCCAAATGGCATTAGGGACATTGGATTGGATGGTGGCGGTACGATAAGCGACAAAAGTTTTCCACTCGTTTGGGGGTTTTCCTGGCTAGGCTAGTACTATGGTGGAATCGCACCATAAGAACAGCTCGGTTTCTGGGAGAAGCGTAGTCTGTATTGTATGCCGAATCAGACGAGCTAGTAAGTGAGCTCCGCATTATTCAAGTCGAGGTAAACTTATCGATTTTAATGGGGCGACTTTGCTCTTGGCTACAATTGTAGCACAGTATGCTTTTTCGCAAGCGTTGGGTTTGAACCCTGTCCAACTCGGAATTTCGATGGATGCTTCCTGGAGAAATGTATTCCATTTTGCCGAAATGTTCGGCTTCACATTGTCGTCCCATTCCTGACTTTCTTTCCATTCGGATGTTAACTGATGAACAGTTCGAATGGTGAGAAAGGGGGCGCAATTCACTCCAAAAGTCAGGATGTTGAGTTCGTAATCCTTCATGATCGCAAACTGTTTGGGTTGGAAGAGTATCCGTTGGTATGCACGATCGTCGGGGTGAACAAGAATTTACCGACACATTTTTGCACCATTTCACCATTGTCACCATTGAAAACGTATCGGTACATTCTTCAGTTGAGGAGGATTCCGAGCAAATCTCCCTGAAGGATGGGTCCTTTGTGCAGGACGTCGTTCAACGATAAAGTGGACGAAGTGCGTCGAGAGGCGTTGAATACAACTATGAGTTTAGTGGACGTTCTCTCGGGCTTGAATACAGCATGATGAGTCAGATAAAATGAGAAATATTTACCCTGTCGACAAATTTCATTAGGTCTAGATTCAGACATGTGATCTAGAGAAATATATTCGGCTAAAACGTTATTATAAAGAGATTTGATATTGGAATCATTCTCTAACGTTTTTTGCATCCGAGCGTATTGGCAAATTGCCGTTACCCTTGACAAGCCAAGAGAAATACATTCGGGAAAGCTAGATTTGAACGGTAGGCGAACAATGCAACGTCCATCTGGTTGTCTTTGGGTGGTATCGGTGTAGAACTTTTCATAAAACTCGTCATCCCCACATACGCTATAGGCCGGTCGGACTTCTTCTACTTCCCAAAATTTCTGCAGCTTTGCACTTATACACTCTGAGTCGCTATCAACGAGAGTTGAAAAGGCGTATGCATTGTCAGCGCTAGCGAAGGGACCGCTAACTACACTACTCGACAAAATTCTAATTTTTTTTTCCGCTTTGGCCAAAAAAGACTTTTTCTGAAAGATTTGGAGATTTAAAATTTTTAAAGAACTATGGTTTTTTTTTTATGGAGTAGTTTTTTTTTAAAGAATTTTTAAAAAATTTGGTATTTTTTGTCATAGGTAGTGCTTCTATTTTTCACATAAAAATAAACGGCTAAGTTATAACCGTTTGACCAAAATTTCTTATGCCGTTTGGCACTATTCCAAATGCCATTTTACCGTAAAAAACTGTTACAAACACAGATTTTTGGTATTTTTGTAGGAAAAACGAGGGGGAACGTTGTGAGCCGCGGCAAAGGCCGCGGCTCTACCTTATACCCGTTACTCAGTCAGAATATACATACATATGTACATTTATAAGCCTACGATTTATGAAATTTATTATATGTTCTCAAAAGGGACGAATTAATTTTTGGGAAAAAAATAATATTTAAAATAAAAAATGAAGTAAAACCATTTTTGGAATTTTTATACATGTTTCCATTTTTGTTTACCTATGATTTTTACATCTGCTTCTAAATTTCTACATGACATGTATAACTAAATATTCAAGACGTACACTGTGTACGAAAGAGAGAGGGAATGAGTAAGCGCTTGGCAGGCGTTGCGTAGCCACTGAAATTTAATTTGTTCCTTCTGTCTATAATAATGATTCGACCTGATCCAGATTCGGCAATCTTAAAAAATCTTAAAAATTGTGGACTCCACAGATTTTTGTCCTTTGTGGGGGCGGAAGGAGGCGTGGCAAAATTTTGAAACAAACTCGTGCTGGTTTGATATCACAGGAGCTTGGATAGAAAGTTTGGTTGCTCTAGCTCTTATAGACTCTGAGAACTAGGCGTCAAAAAATTCGAATGGGCAAAGCAGATGGGGTCGCGTGTGAGAGAGAGCGAGAGGGAACGATGACTTTCGAAATGGTTTTACACATTGGGGCTATGTTAATGATCCGATCTGATCCAGATTCAACACTCTGATAGAAATGGTCATTTTCTATGATTCTGCGTTTTTAGTTTTCTCGTATCTTCAAAGTTGTGTACGCCACAGACTTTCGTCCTTTGTGAGGGTGGAAAGGGGCGGGGCGAAATTTTGCAACACATTTGGAGTAGTGTGATCACACAGGAGACTGGATACAAAATTTGGTTGCTCTAGCTTTTATAGTCTCTGAGATCTAGGCGCAAATGAAGACGGACAGACGGACAGACAGACAGACGGACGGACGGACGGACAGACAGACATGGCTATATCGACTCGTCTATTGATGCTGATCAAGAATATATATACTTTATGGGGTCGGAAACGTTTCCTTCTGGGCGTTACACACAAACGTTATCACCACAAATCTAATATACCCCTATACTCTTCGAGTACCGGGTATAACGAGGGAGAACGTTGTGAGCCGCGGCAAAGGCCGTTGCTCTACTTTATACCCGGTACTCAGTCAGTATATTTGCACATACATATATGAGCTTAAGATTTATGCAATTTATTAAATTCGCAAAAGGGGCGAATTAAATTTTGCTCAAAAAATAATATTTCAAACGAGAGGGAACGTTGTGAGCCGCGGCAAAGGCCGCGGCTCTACCTTATACCCGGTACTCAGTCAGTATATACATACATACATTTATGAGCCTACGATTTATGAAATTTATTATATGTTCTCAAAAGGGACGAAAATAATATTTAAATTAAAAAAAAATGAATTTTTTGGAATTTTTATACATGTTTCCATTTTTGTTTACATATGCTTTGTATGTATATCTGCGCCTACATTTCTACATGACATGTATAACTACATATTTGAGACGTACAAGTGTTTGCGACAGAGAGAGAGGGAATGAGTCAGCGCTTGGCAGGCGTTGCGTAGCCACTGAAATTTAATTTGTTTCTTCTGTCAATCTGGTAGATATGGTAATTTTCCATGATTCTGCGTTTTTGGTTTTCATTTATCTTAAAAATTGTGGATTCCACAGATTTTCGTCCTTTGTGGGGGCGGAAAGGGGCGAGGCAAAATTTTGAAACAAACTCGTGCTGGTTTGATATCACAGGAGTTTGGATAGAAAGTTTGATTGCTCTAGCTCTTATAGTCTCTGAGAACTAGGCGTCAAGAAATACGAATGGGCAAAGCAGATGGGGTCGCGTGTGAGAGAGAGCGAGAGGGAACGATGACTTTCGAAATGGTTTTCTTCATTGTAGCTATAATAATGATCCGATCTGATCCAGATTCAACACTCTGATAGAAATGGGCATTCTCTATGACTCTGCGTTTTTAGTTTTCTCGTATCTTCAAAGTTGTGTACGCCACAGACTTTCGTCCTTTGTGAGGGCGGAAAGGGGCGGGGCGAAATTTTGCAACACATTTGGAGTAGTGTGATCACACAGGAGACTGGATACAAAACTTGGTTGCTCTAGCTTTAATAGTCTCTGAGATATAGGCGCAAATGAAGACGGACGGACAGACGGACGGACGGACGGACGGACGGACGGACGGACGGACGGACAGACAGACATGGCTATATCGACTCGGCTATTGATGCTGATCAAGAATATATATACTTTATGGGGTCGGAAACGCTTCCTTCTGTGCGTTACACACAACCGTTATCCCCACAAATCTAATATACCCCTATACTCTTCGAGTACCGGGTATAAAAACGAAGTCAAACCATTTTTTGAATTTTTGTACATGTTTCCATTTTGGTTAAGATATGATTTTTATATCTGCTTCTAAATTTCTACATGACATGTATAAATACATATTGGAGACGTACAAGTGTTTGCGAGAGAGAGAGAGGGAATGAGTAAGCGCTTGGCAGGCGTTGCGTAGCCACTGAAATTTAATTTGATCCTTCTGTCTATAATAATAATTCGACCTGATCCAGATTCGGCAATCTGTTAGACACAGTCATTTCCCATGATTCTGCGTTTTTCGTTTTCTCGTACCTTAAAAATTGTGGATTCCACAGATTTTCGTCCTTTGTGGGGGCGGAAGGAGGCGTGGCAAAATTTTGAAACAAACTCGTGCTGGTTTGATATCACAGGAGTTTGGATAGAAAGTTTGGTTGCTCTAGCTTTTATAGTCTGCGAGAACTAGGCGTCAAAAAATTCGAATGGGCAAAGCAGATGGGGTCGCGTGTGAGAGAGAGCGAGAGGGAACGATGACTTTCGAAATGGTTTTCCACATTGGGGCTATGTTAATGATCAGATCTGATCCAGATTCAACACTCTGATAGAAATGGTCATTCTCTATGATTCTGCGTTTTTAGTTTTCTCGTATCTTCAAAGTTGTGTACGCCACAGACTTTCGTCCTTTGTGAGGGCGGAAAGGGGCGGGGCGAAATTTTGCAACACATTTGGAGTAGTGTGATCACAGAGGAGACTGGATACAAAACTTGGTTGCTCTAGCTTAAATGGTCTCTGAGATATAGGCGCAAATGAAGACGGACAGACGGACAGACGGACGGACGGACAGACAGACATGGCTATATCGACTCGGCTATTGATGCTGATCAAGAATATATATACTTTATGGGGTCGGAAACGCTTCCTTCTGTGCGTTACACACAACCGTTATCACCACAAATCTAATATACCCCTATACTCTTCGAGTACCGGGTATAATAACAACATTAATTATGAAACAAGAAAAAATCAGCGAGGTCAGCAGGTCAGGGCTGTCGATGTTACCCGATGTTAATAAATCGTAGACAAACATCTGAGCCGCAAAGGTATTTCGATCCTCGAGAGAGGAGAGATGCACGAGGCGATATCTGCACTCATAGGACGGCAACGGAATGAATAAATACCACTGAAGCATAGAATACGCACTTGGGTAGGAAACAAAGTAACATTTCCCAATGTTGAGAGGGAGCGAGTTAAGTCTGCACCAACGAGAAATAAGAATAAGAATACTATCGCCTAATGATTTGATAGAGCGGAAGATTTTAAGATCATCAGCGTAAAGCAAATTGTCAGAGGCTTGAATTCTGAGACATATAACATTTATGAATATAACAGCAGCATATATGCAGCATAAATGAAGTTTTGGTCAAAGGTTATAACTTAGCCGTTTATTTTTATATTTTTATAAGCGATACCTTAAACGACGCGTAATTAATGTGTCTATCTAAAACCAAAAATCAAGGCATTCAAATATTTTTTTTTCGACTTTTCCTGAGCTTTCAAAGTCAAAATTTCGGGGAAAAATACCGAAAAAAATTATGAAATTTCAATTTGGAAGCTTAATATCTTCCAGACGTTAAGTTGCAGCTACAAAGTGTCTGAGTCGGATTTATAGCTGCATTTGTCAGCTTTTTTTAACTGCAAACTTCAATACAACCAGTTGTAGGAAACTTAAGTTATGTGAAAAATAGAAGCACTACCTATGACAAAAAACACCAAATTTTTTAAAAATTCTTTAAAAAAAAACTACTCTATGAAAAAAAAACCATAATTCTTTAAAAAAATTTAAATCTCCAAATCTATAAGAAAAAATCATTTTTGGCCACAGCGGGAAAAAAAAGTTGAATTTTGTCGAGTAGTGTAATCATAGTTGTTATAATGTGTGCAAATTGTTTTTATAAAATATATAAACTGCATAACAAATGCCTAAAGAAAAGATTCATGAGCCAAGCAAATGACTTGGACAAAATTTAAATTTGCACAGTACAGTACACAGAAAAACAAGTAGCTTGTCAATATTATGGAATGGCCAGAACTTTCTGAGCGAATCCAAAATATTAAAACGACATTTGAGAAAGCGTATAAATGTCTAACACAAAACAGACAAACGCATATAGATACAGTTAATAGGCACTCCATAACATTGATCGACAGCTTTAACGAAGCTCGATTATTGATATATCAACATAAAGATGTATTAACCAATGAACATTGGTCAGAAACGTCAAGGTTGTTAATAAGACTAAGAAATAATATACAAACAGTTAAAGACAAGCATAACTTAAATTTAATACTACCTTCTATTTTGAATACACCCGCAAAGTTGGAACTCGGTGAAAACCTTGAAGTTCGGACTGAGGATATCCAATTAGAAGAAGAAGATTTAACAAATCTAACAATCCCTGCTGTTATCACACTGGATTCCCAAGATATTTTATCCGAAAGTGAAGAAAGTGCTGATAATAGCCGTATAATGGTTGACACAGCCACTGCCCAGAGGGCATATATTAGGGAAATTGCACAAGCAATCCCAGAATTTGACGGAAAGAAAATCCGTCTTGAAAAATTCTTAACGGCATTAAGACTTGTCAATTTAACAAAGGGAACTTATGAGGAAATTGCCATAGAGGTGATTAAATCAAAAATAACGGGCACAACCCTCAATAAGATAAAACATGAAACCACAATAGATGGAATAATTGCAAAATTAAAAGCCGCAGTTGTCGGTGAAACACCCGCCAACATAAAAGCAAAAATGGCCACTTTAACGCAGAAAGGCAAAACAGCCACTCAGTTCACAACTGAACTAGAAAATCTGCGACAGCTTCTTGAAGCTGCTTATATTGACCAAGGCATATCATCTGAGAATGCTGACACGCTCAGCATTACAGAAGCCGTTGACACAATGATTAGTAAAACTAGTCACGAAAGCATTAAATCCGTTATGGAGTCTGGTGTTTTCACTACCATGGATGCTGCCGTTAGTGCATACATCCGTACTAGTACAAGACTTACTGGTAGTGTTACTACCGCGGTAGTAACAATCGTGGTAACTATCGTGGTAGAGGCAATGGTAACTACCAAAATAGAGGATATAATAATTACGGTAATCAAAACAACAATTACCGTAGAGGCCGAGGAAATGGAAACAACAATTTCAACCGAGGTCGAAACAACCAAAACAATGATAATACAAACAATGTTAGAGTAACCCAGAACAATCAGGGAAACTCTCAACAACCCTCAGATATTCAGCAGTAGGAAATTATGCGGTTCATACCATCAATCTTAGTTTAAATATACATATTTGTAAACTTTTTCAATGTAAAAACAAATAAAAAACTTGTATTTTTAATAGATACTGGTGCAGACATATCTCTGTTAAAGGAAAATTCTGATATCTTTCATGATATCCAAACACATAAGAAGATCAATATTCAAGGCATAGGCCAAGACTTAATACAGTCCAAAGGACTGATTTCAATAGAGATACAGACAAGTAAATACATAATTCCACACGATTTTCACTTAGTAGATTTGCATTTCGCAATACCTTGTGATGGAATATTAGGCATTGACTTCATTAAGAAATTCAATTGCCAGTTAGACTTCAAACCAAATGAAGATTGGCTCATAATGAGACCAAATAATCTAAATTTCCCAATTTATGTTCCAATAACATACAGTTCTGGTAATAATTCCATTATACTACCAGCAAGATCCCAAGTAGTCAGAAAAATTCACCTATCATCAGATGAAGATAGTGTACTAATTCCAAACCAGGAAATTCAAGAAGGCATTTATGTTGCAAACACAGTTGCAACATACAAAAATGCATTTGTCCGATTACTGAATACGACCAGTACCGATCAAGTAGTAAATATTAAAAATTTGTCATATGAACCACTTTCGAACTACGACATAGTTCAAAACAACCCAGAAAATAGATAAAAAACTGTCTTATCTCAATTAGCTAAAAATTTTCCACCACAATTCAAAAACGAATTGACTAAATTATGCACCCAGTTTAGTGACGTATTCGGACTCGAAACCGAATCGATCACTACCAATAATTTCTACAAACAAAAGCTAAGATTGAAGGATGATGAACCGGTCTACATAAAAAATTATAGAAACCCTCAAAGTCAAAAAGATGAGATAAAAGTACAAGTACAAAAATTAATCGACAATAAAATAGTCGAACCGTCTGTATCCCCTTATAACAGCCCACTTTTGTTAGTTCCGAAGAAATCTCTTCCAGGTTCTGACAAGAAAAAATGGCGATTAGTAATTGACTATCGTCAAATTAATAAAAAAACTGTTGTCGGATAAATTCCCGCTACCTAGAATTGATGACATTTTGGATCAACTAGGAAGAGCAAAATACTTTTCATGCCTTGATTTAATGTCGGGATTTCATCAAATTGAACTCGAAAAAAGTTCAAGAGATATAACGTCTTTCTCAACAAGTAATGGCTCGTATCGCTTCACGCGATTGCCATTCGGTTTAAAAATAGCGCCAAATTCTTTCCAGAGAATGATGACTATAGCATTTTCCGGATTAGAACCTTCTCAAGCTTTCCTTTATATGGATGATTTAATAGTCATTGGTTGTTCCGAAACACATATGCTCAAAAACTTAACTGATGTTTTTGAGAAATGTAGGAAATACAATCTTAAATTACATCCTGAAAAATGTTCATTTTTCATGCATGAAGTCACATTTTTGGGAAACAAATGCACGGATAAAGGAATCTTGCCTGACGACAAAAAATACGACGTCATTAAAAATTACCCAGTTCCACATGATGCGGACAGCGCCAGACGATCCGTTGCATTCTGCAACTACTATAGACGTTTCATCAAAAATTTCGCCGACTATGCTCGTCACATAACAAGATTATGTAAAAAAGATGTAAAATTCGAATGGACAGCTGATTGTCAGCATGCTTTCGAACATCTCAAATCGGCACTAATAAATCCGAATTTATTACAATACCCAGATTTCAGCAAAGAATTTTGCATAATAACAGATGCAAGTAAACATGCATGTGGAGCAGTTTTAACTCAAAACAAAAATGGACTCCAACTTCCAGTTGCTTATACATCAAGCTAGTTTACTAAGGGTGAAAGTAATAAAAGTACAACAGAACAAGAATTGGCAGCAATTCATTGGGCAATAACTTATTTCAGACCATATATTTATGGTAGACACTTCAATGTCAAAACAGATCACAGACCATTAACATACTTGTTCTCAATGGTAAATCCAAGCTCAAAGCTAACGCGTATGAGACTTGAACTAGAGGAGTATAATTTTACAGTCGAATATCTGAAGGGTAAAGACAATTTTGTAGCGGATGCGTTATCAAGAATAACCATTCAACAGCTACAACAAATAAACGGATCAATAAAGAAAAACACTACAAGAAATCAAAGTAGACAAAAGAAAAAATAGAATTGCCAAGGCAATCTATAGAAAAAGGTTCTAAGCCCAACGTATATAAAGTCATTAACAATGACGAAGTACGTAAAGTAGTGACCTTGCATGTAAAAAATATGCTATGTTTTTTTAAACATGGTAAGAAAATTACTGCAAGATATGATGTTAGCGATTTATATACCAATGGAACTCTTGACTTAGGTCAATTTTTCCAAAGGCTTGAAACGCAAGCCGGTATAAATAAAATCAGCCAACTCAAAGTGGCACCGTGGGAAAATATCTTTGAACACGTTTCAATCGATAATTTCAAAAATATGGGCAATAAAATATTAATTTCATTGAGAGTAGCGCTACTCAACCCGGTGACCCAAATAGAAACAATAAAAGAAAGAGAAGCTCTATTGTCTACGTTCCATGATGATCCAATACAAGGAGGTCACACAGGCATCTCAAAAACCTTGGCCAAGGTCAAAAGACATTATTATTAGAAAGGTATGACTCGAGATATTACTGAGTACATACGAAAATGTCCAAAATGCCAAAAATCAAAAGTGACAAGAAAAATAAAAACTCCTTTAACAATAACTTATACGCCAATACACGCTTTCGACAGGGTTATAGTAGACACCATTGGTCCACTACCCAAGTCTGAAAATGGAAATGAATACGCAGTCACACTAATTTGTGATCTAACTAAATATCTAGTAGCGATTCCAATTCCAAACAAAAGTGCTAACACAGTAGCAAAAGCGATTTTTGAGAATTTTATTAATTCATTACGGACATGGGAACAGAATACAAAAATTCTATAATAAATGATTTGTGCAAGTATTTACAAATAAATAACATAACATCAACTGCACACCACCACCAGACAGTTGGAACAGTCGAAAGAAGTCACAGAACTTTTAATGAATACATACGTTCATATATATCGGTTGATAAAACTGATTGGGATGTATGGATCCAATATTTCGTTTACTGTTTCAACACAACCCCATCTATGGCACATGACTATTGTCCATATGAACTTGTTTTCGGTAAAACCAACAATTTATTAAAACATTTTAATAGCACAAACACCATAGAACCTCTATATAATATAGATGATTATGCTAAGGAAAGTAAATATAGATTGGAAATAGCATATAAAAGAGCTAGAATTATGTTAGAAGAAAATAAGAGAAATAATAAGGAATTATATGATAAAAAAGTAATAAACATAGATATATCGGTAGGAGATAAAGTCCTACTTAAGAATGAAACAGGACATAAGTTAGATCCAACTTATTTAGGACCCTATACAGTAGAAAAGTTAGAAGATAACGATAATATAATAATTAGGGATAATAAAAAGAAAAAACAAAAAGTACATAAGGATAGATTAAAATTGTATAATAATTGAATTGAAAACTCTAATATAAACAAAGAAAATTGTTCGAACAAAATAATACAAAACAATAAAAAGGAAAATGGAATTTAAGACAGGGAAACTCAAAAAGAAAGAAAAATTCTTTTCATTTATAAAAAGAAAAATATTTAAAATAAATACTAACACATACATAAATTTTTTATACCATAGTTTTAAACATATTTACATACTTATTACATATTTACATATTTACACATTTACACATACATATTAACAAAAATTTGTATATTAAAATAATATAAACAAAAATAATTAACATTAATACTTAAAATAACTACATAAATTACGTTATTTTTTAAAAGGAGGGAGATGTAGCATGCGTACATATGTATATACATACATATAAATAAGGCTGCAACACTTTGTTGTTATGCCAACAGAATGCAAACATAAGCAGCGACTTTGTCGCAGCGCGCCCAACGCAAAGTGCCCTCTGCGCATATTCAAGTGCAGACGAAATATGATCCGCACTTGATAGCAACGACCGCCCAAATAGCTAAGTCAGCGTCCTCACGCTTGACCGTCGCTTTGTATACATATGTGCGCGCATGACTCTCTCTCTGACTCTCTTGCGTTATATAATAAGCCTTAAAACCATGTATGTAAAACGGCTGCTCACTGCTTCACAGTGGACAGCTCTAACTTTAAGAATTATTCAATAAAGAACCATCGTAGAAGACTGACGTCTTCTCGTCTAAAACATACTGGAACTGTATTTAAATGGACAACACTATACTGCAAATCCTATGCAGATCACTTATATTTCCAGCTTACCATGGATTTTTAAGGCGGAGATCAACTACTACTAATTTATTGGAGTTTACCTCCTTTATAATTAAAGGCTTTCAAGGTAATTTACAGACGGATGTTGTTTACACCGATTGTTCGGAGCAGACCCCCACCGAATAGTGGCTTGCCAAATAGCTGCAAATTTCCATTTCTGCATTAAATTGTTTTTGTAAATTCTTGCACTTGCTTGCCCTACTAAATGCTCTCTCACATCTCGCTCTTCTCTTCGTTATCTATGCCCCGGCGTTATCTATGTTTGCCGATCGAAGCGAAGCTGCGCTCAGCGATCGGAGCGGCAATGCTGGAAATGAAAACGGCAAACAAGCGCCACTCCCCGTTTAGACAATCAACAAAGCAGTACTCGCAATTTCTGCGCCGCGTTTTTATTTAATCGAAATAATTATTCGGACGATCGGGGATAAAAATCATTATTCCCACATAAAGTTTGATGACACCTACGTGATATAAACCTATCACCCTTATCACCTCCATTAACGACCATACTAACGCCACATGCAATTATTGCAAATCCTCCGATCATTACATATCCCGATGTCAGGCTTTTTTAAATCTCCCTGTTTTTTGCGATACAAGGAGGCAAAGAAGAGCCACTTATGTCTAAACTGCCTCAAAAATTGGTCATCCATTGCAGCGCTGCAGGTCAAGGATATGTAAGCAGTGTCAGCCCAAGCATCACACACTGCTCCACATGCAATCGGGCGCTGATGCTGAGTTGCCGTCACCGATCGTGGTATCGAACGAGAATGATCCTGCAGATGCCCTAGTAGCAAGCAAGTCTTCCAGCCCTCCCCCCTCAAGCTCGAACTCTCTGCCTAGCCAACATGTGTTGCTAGCTACCGCAATCGTATACATCAAAGGCCGTTGTGGATCGTTTATCCCATGTCGTGCCATTTTGGATTCCGCTTCTCAGGTTAACTTTGTAACATCGAGGCTCGTAAATCAGCTCCATTCGGATCCTCATCCGTCGCATGTTCAAATTGTCGGCATTGGAGAATCAATTCTACCTTGGAGCAAGGCTGTAAACATCGTTCTGCAATCTCAAGACGAAAAGTATCGCGGTTCTCTCTCTGCAATTATAACTTCCTCAATCACAGGAATGCAGCCAAACTTTGGACTAGACGCAAAGGATTGTCCAATGCCGAATAATGTAAAGCTAGCTGACCCTAACTTCTCTAAGCCCCAGCGGATCAATCTGTTGATAGGTGCTGGTTTATTTTTCGAGTTAATGTGCGTCGGGCAGATTCGACGGTCGGAAAAATTACCAACAAGACGAAACTTGGCTGGATAGTGTCAGGAAGCATTAATAGCAACGGGAATAGTCGTGCGGCGCTAGCAGTTATTGAAAATTCCCCTAACATCTTCGCTGATCAGGCCAATTTGTGCGAAATCGTAAGACGGTTTTGGGAAGTAGACGGAGATTATTCGCCCTCATCAATTTCGGAGGAGGATGTTCAAAGTGAGCAGCATTTTGTTGCGTAATACGTTCGCCTAGATTCCGGAGCTTATTCCGTACGGTTGCCAGCTAAAATCAGTTTGGAGGAGTTAGGAGAATCATATCAGCAAGTGCTTCGTAGATTTTTAAATTTGAGAGAAGGCTAGCAAAAAATCCGGAACTTAACACAAAATATTCGAAATTTCTTCAGGAGTATCTGGATTGAGGACACATGTCGCCAACTGTACGTCAGTCAGACCTTACTCAGTAGTTCTTGCCTCACCATGATGGGTAGTGTTCGATGGTTCTGCCAAAACAGCGTCTGGAATATCATTAAATGATGCGCTAATGGCTGGACCCACTATCTAACCCAAAATTCTGATAGCACTGCTTCGTTTCCGTTTTTTTAAAGTTGCCTTGTGTGGCGACATCTGCAAAATGTACCGCTGCGTACGCGTTTCCCCTCCCGCTCAGCATGTGCAATGCATCCTATGGCGCAACGACCCAAAGGAAGAAGTTCAGGTGTTCAAGTTGGAGACTGTTACTCACGGGACCAAGCCTGCCGCCTTTTTGGCAATTCGTGCTATGCATCAATTGGCAAATGATGAAGAGTCATTGTTCCCGCTTGGTGCCGATACTGTTCGAAGAGATTTTTATGTCGATGATCTCATATCAGGAGGCGACAGCATTGATTCGGTCATCGAGATTCGTCATCAGGTGAAAAAGCTACTCTCGAAAGGATGTTTTCCCATACGTAAATGGTGTTCGAATGAAGTCGCTGCTTTAGAAGACGAATCTGAGGCGGATCGCCAGAAGTGCTTTACCTTTCACGACGGTACAGAGGTAAATAAGGCTCTTGGCCTAGTTTGGGATCCCACCACGGACAATCTTCTGTTCAGTTTCGTTCACGTCGCGGCCGCTGCAGGCCTAATATCGAAGCGTTCAGTCCTGTCTACACTAGCTAGGTTCTACGATCCTTTAGGACTCATCTCTCCCATTATCACAAAGGCTTCCATAGCCCTTGCTTGGATTCGGGAATCGCCCTTGAATTTCAATATATATTTGTCTCTAATCGAGTTGAGCGGATTCAGGAGCTCACTGCTGGAATGACTTGGCGTCACGTGCCCACGAAGTTGAACCCGGCCGACATCATATCGCGTGGTTCCACGCCTACTGAACTAATGGATAACAGCCTTTGGATTTCTGGTCCACCATTTTTGCTTCGTGAGAGCTCCGAGTGGCGTGCAGGCTTGCCATTACCGACTGAAGTACCAGAACGTCGTCATGTAGTATTGATTTTTTCAAAGGATAGGGCTATATCGTACGATTGCAAATTTCAAAACTCATTCGGATCAATGCAGCGTGTCTTTTCTTATATCTATCGTTTTTACAGCCTCAAGGATAAAGGCTTACTGCGGTCGAAAGTCAACTTACCGTAAATGATGTCAAAAATGGCACGCACTTACTCATAAGGGCAATACAGCTGCAGCAATTTTTGGAAGAGATAAGAGCCCTCACCAGAAAGCAAGCTTTATCACCAAAAACCGCGATGGCCGCACTGGATCCATTTCTGGACGGTTTTGGATTGATTCGGGTTGGAGGCCGACTCCAAAATTCCGAATTGGGCTACGACGCAAGGCACCCAATCTTGCTTCCGAAAGGACATCCTGTCACCGTCTCTATTATCGTCTTTTTCCACGAAAAGTTTCTCCACGCAGGAGCGCAAGGATTGCTTGGATTACTTCGTCAAATATGTGGCAGGCATCATTCGCAGGTATCATTCGGTTGAAGCCAGTGCTAAGGGAGCATATCTTTAGGACGTTGATATGCAATGAGTGCACCATCAAGTGGCCCAAACGACACCAGCCGATGGCTGTTACGCGCGGATCCCAGGCAAAAACGCAGTCCACCTCCCGCCCAACCGACCGAGGGGCGCTGCCGCATAACGCGCGACTCGTTACCCGAACCGATCGCGGACTTGCAGGAAAGATAGGTGTTAGACTGGTGTTCGAGGAAAAGTAGAACTAATCTAACTAAAAAACTAAGCAATTTCTAATTACGGGAAAGCTATAAGAGTATCAGTAATTTAAGACTAGGAAGGGAGTTAGTAGTAGATATAATTAGATATAATTATATAGAATTATAATCTGAGCATAGGACCCGAAACGGTTCATGCAAGGAATAATTCGATCTACAAAGCGGAAGAAACAACGGTGTATAATGTCTAGTGCTTCTAATGGGAATCGTGAAGTTTATGCGACTCAACAGGTCAGGGCTATCTACGTCACCCTTGATCAAGTTGTGCACAAAAATCACACCAAGCATTTACCTACGATTAGCTAAGGTTGGAAGGTTTATTAACAGCAATCTATTAGGGTAAGACGGCAGTCTCACACCTGCATCCCAGCTGAGGCCGCGTAGAGCAAAAAGTAAAAAGTTTTTCTGAACTGATTCTATTCAGTCCTGATGTACGTTGTACTGAAGGCACCATGCACTAGGACGAACCAGAGAGGTATAGAGAGTCTTTGTTACATAGGGGTCGTCAAATTCCTTTGACCACCTCTTTATAAACCCAAGCACGCCTATGGCCTTATTCACCATGGTAGAAATGTGTTCTAAAAACCTTAAC
Source organism: Drosophila athabasca (assembly GCA_008121215.1). Lineage (NCBI taxonomy): Eukaryota > Metazoa > Arthropoda > Insecta > Diptera > Drosophilidae > Drosophila > Drosophila athabasca. The sequence goes on along the minus strand of CM017796.1, from coordinate 23,841,508 downwards.
CCAAGCACGCCCATGGCCTTATTCACCATGGTAGAAATGTGTTCTGAAAACCTTAACTTGGGATCTAATTGAACACCAAGATCATCAACCCGGGTAATTCTCTCAAGAGAACCACCACAAAGGGTGTAAGGAACCAGAAAGGCGCTGGAGCGATGAAAAGTCATTACTTTACATTTTGAAGCATTAAGGTTGAATAAATTTGCACAACACCAAGAATGAAATCTATCGAGATCGGTTTGCAACCTGGATTGAAAAGAAATGTTCTTATACTGGACACAGAGCTTAACATCATCCGCATACATAAGTACTCGAGAGTATGTTAATACAGAAGGCAGGTCATTTATAAAGAGTGTAAAGAGTAAGGGGCCTAGATGGCTGCCCTGTGGTACACCCGAAGTCACCATAACTGGCGAGGACAGGGAGTTTTTGAAAAGGACTCTTTGAGACATAGAACAAAGGTAGCTAGAGATCCATCTCAGGAGATTGGGCGGGAACCCTAGAAGGTCGAGCTTTTGTGCTAGGAGGAAATGGTTTACAGAGTCGAACGCTTTACGAAGATCGGTGTAAACAACATCCGTCTGTAAATTACCTTGAAAGCCTTTAATTATAAAGGAGGTAAACTCCAATAAATTAGTAGTGGTTGATCTCCGCCTTATAAATCCATGTTGAGCTGGAGATATAAGTGATCTGCATAGGTGCTGCAGGTGCGGAGTTCAAATTTTCTCAAACACTTTAGGAATAGCGGATAACTTAGATATACCTCTATAGTTCATTGCGTCAGACTTGCTACCTTTCTTATGGAGAGGAATTATAAAGGACTCCTTCCATATCGGGGGAAAGCATGAAGAACTTATGGACAGGTTGAATAGTTTAAGCAATGACCCACACAGAGGCTCGGCACAGTACATGAGTACACTCCGTCCGGACCCGGTGAAAACACCGGCTTTACTGTTCATAGATCATAAAGCAACGAGCTTTCATTTAACAAAGGACTGAAAATGCCGTTCGACCTCGGTAAACCGTATGGATACGGCTGACCAGAGTAAACGTCCTGCGAATAGGTAGTTAGGTAGGTAGGAAAAAACGGGCAAAAAGATCGGCAATTGCCTGATCATTATCTGCCGACGTATTAAGGAAGGATAGCGAGGATGGGTGTGCGGACGTTCTACGCTTACTGTTTACGAAGCTGTAGAACTGTTTGGGGTTAACGCATTGAGCGTTAAGAACTGAAAAGTTTGACCGAGCTATTACATAGTGGGAGAGAGAAGAAGGAGAGCCAACTTCTTGACATTTTTTATAAAGTTTTGATTTTAAGTATTTTAGACTGGATAGCTTCTTGGTAAACCAAGGAGGTTTGATCTAATGGGACAGGAAAGTGGGACACAAGAGTCAAAAAGTGAGTCCAGTGCATCATAGAAAATGTTTGTGCCTAACGTAACATCACTGCACAAATATAAAGCGGACCAATCAAAATCCCTAATGAGGTTATTAACCTTCGTAAACTCGGCTTTACGGAAGCAGCGGATACATTGGGGAAGTCTACCCAACCGATCCAATACAGTTCGTCCTAGGTCGAGCGACACTTTGAAAGTAGAATGGTAGGCATCTTCAGGTATAGTGAGCGGGGGGACTCGAGTTAACAACTCTAAGGTCGCATCCGTTACAAAGCACAGATCAAGAAATCGACCCAAGGAATTTTTGACATGGTTAACTTGAGACAGAGACAGGTCAATCAAGCCGTCAACAAAGTCATGTCGTGACATGGGTATCAGGCTATTAGACTCATTTACCGAAGACCAAACAATTCCTGGCAAGTTGAAGTCACCAAGAACTATCATATGATCTTTGTCTGATAGCGGGGAAGAAATAGCGGTTAAGGCGGAAAAATGCTGCTCGTAAATTGCGATATCCGAAGAAGGTGGAATATACGAGCAAGTTATGAAAACTAAGAAGAATCAGTCTTACACACAGAAATTCCAGTTCCTGCTGGATCTGGACTGTGAAAAGTTCCGACGTGAAGTTTGAGTCCACAGCAATGAGAGCCCCTCCTGCACGTCGAGACGAACAATCCTTTCTATAAGTTGTGTCCGACCTGCCAAAACTTCGGAACTAAGAATATCCGGCTTTAACCAGATCTCGGTAAACACAATAACGTGGGATGCAAATGCGACACTATCCTGGAAAAGAATGCTGAGCTTACTACGTAGGCCTCGAACATTCTGATAGGTCACTAAGATAGAATTTACTAGTTTTTTGGACGGGTAGAGGTAGAGCGGGAAGACAAAGGTAGCGCACTGGTTTGAATTGTTGGCAGAGTTATTGGGGGCCTAGTCTTCTTCTTTGCCTTAAACTCCTTCACCACCAAATGCTCCGGCCAAAATTTGGCCGAACAAATGGTGTTAAAGTAAATTTGGGAGATACTTATTTCAAAAGAAGCTATCTCCCTGGCATAAGAGCAGTTAAACTTTTCCACCTTAAAATCAACGGCTTTTATTTTGCTTTGAATATAAGCCGTCACATCTTTAGCTGTGGAGTCAGGGGCTAGCCGTGAGACAAAAACTTGTCTCTTTGGTGGGATCCCCACCAATCTTGGCACCACAGGCCTATCACCTGTGATGGTAATACCCGGTGGTCCGGGACGTATATTCACTGGTGGGGTCGGAATTGCGGGGACAGCTAATGAGTTTGCGGACATTACGGACACGGACGCTACAGACGATTTTGGCTGCATGCTCTCCGACGCGATAAATTCGGCTACCGAATTTTCATCGCCAGCAGCTGTCGTTGCCTTCGGAGTAGCGAACGAAATCAACTGCTGCACTATTGGTTGCACTTTTATCACAGGTCGGAAGTCAGAAGCAGGCCTTCAATCAAATGCTATATAGCTGTCTTCGTATGTTTTAGCACCAAGGCGACTCATTTGGAAGTTGTTCGGGATTTGTCCACAACATCTTTTTTGGCAGCACTAAGGCGATTCATAAGTCTGCGTCCCAAACCTCGAATCATCTGGTCAGACAATGCGACAAATTTTGTAGGAACAAAAAATGAGCTTTTGGAACTTCGGCATCTGTTCCTCAGCGATCCTCATACGTCGGCTGTATCAAATCTATGCGTTTACAGTGGGATCGATTCATCCCCCCTCGATCGCCTTATTTTGGGGGCTTGTGGGAGGCGGCTGTTAAAGCAGCCAAATATCATTTTCATCGCATCGTTGGCACCTACATTTTCACCCTTGATAAAATTCAGACCTTGACCTGTGAAATCTCTGCTTTACCGACTGCTGCATTCGACGAGCCATACGTGACACATCTCCGGTTCAGCCTCCTGAGTCGATGGCGGCGTTTGTGCCAAATGAAGCAGGCATTCTGGACAAAATGGAGTACTGCGTATCTCTCGCTTCTTCAGGAGCGGAGCAAGTGTCGCTCCTCGTCTCCAAACATCAAGTCAGACGCGCTCGTCAAGATCAAGGAAGAAATGCTGCCACCGTTAAAGTGACCACTCGGCCGCATTGAGAGCATCATCCCAGGAAAAAATGGAACCATCAGAGTAGTCGTCATCCACACCCAAAGAAGCCTTTTCAAGCGGGCCTTTGGAAAGATAGCGGTCCTGCCCCTCCAGGATGGATCTGTTGAAAGCCTTTGCCTTCCAACGGGGGGTGAATGTTCGGAGCAGACGGCTTGCCAAATAGCCGCAAATTTCCATTGCTGCATAAAATTGTTTTTGTAAATTCTTGCACTTGCTTGCCCTACTTATCGCTCTCTCAAAGCTCGCTCTTCTCTTCGTTATCTATGCTCGGCGTTATCTTTGTTTGCCGAGCGAAGCGAAGCTTAGCGATCGGAGCGGCAATGCTGGAAATGAGAACGGCAAATAAGCGCCACTCCCCGTTTAGACAATCAATAAAGCAGTACTCGCAATTTTATTTCTGCGCCGCGTTTTTATATAATCGACTCTGTAAACCATTCTCTCCTAGCACAAAAACTTGACCTTCTAAGGTTCCCGCCATTGCTGAGATGAATCTCTAGCTACCTTTGTTCTAGGTCTCAAAGAGTCCTTTTAAAAACTCCCTGTCCTCACCAATTATGGTGAATTCGGGTGTACCACAGGGCAGCCATCTAGGCCCCTTACTCGACGCGTGTGGTGTCCGCGTACACGTTCGCTAACTGGTGTCCCCCAAGGATGAGGAATATACTACGGGGACGCGTTAATACGGGAAGGGGGAATCTCAGTTCGTACAGCTCCTCGGCATGCAGAGGAAATATGAGGGTGGGGTGTTAAAATCGAGGGCTTTGCGGGTGGCTGGTGATGTGGTAATTATATCGAAAACTCAAATGGTTTCTGCCGTATATTCACTTTATTTGTCTGCCTTGTCTATCTATGTATATGTTTCTACTCTGAATCCCTGTCGCACCTTTCTAGATTTCTAGCTCGCTCACGCGAGACTAGCTTCTCTCTTCTTGTCATCGTTGGGCATTGAATAGCGGATCCTTGTGTTGTGATACTTCTTTCACGCTCGAAGGTTATCTTATTCTGCATTTGTTCATTTCTTTTTGGGTTTTCAATCTAGACTCCCAATCCAGCTTTTTGGCGGGAGACTCTAGACCTCGAAGCTCGAGCCTCTGCCCGTAGCTTCTGCTGGCGCTTGTCCGTTTTTTCGCTTGTCGCTTGGTTTGCAGTTGCTTGTCGTGGCGATTTCTCTGCCAGAATCTGCCCTCTCTGGTGTCGGCCGCTGTGCGTGGGAGGGGGCGATGTTCTCTCTCAATTATCTTTGCGTTGGTGCCGGTCTCTGCTGCTCTCTGCTGCTGATTTCTGCTCTCTCTGGTGTTTTTCTGTTATTCGCTGGAGGGGTGATGTGCCTTCTCGCTTATACTCGTGCTGATGCCGGTCTCTGCTGCCGTTATGCCTGATAGAGATGCCTGACAGTGATGCTCGAGCTAGTTCCCGCGAACCGCCCCAGCGATCACGGTTCCCTTCGGAATAATTCCCTTAACATAACAAAAATAATGACAATTAAAAAAATAGCTCGTAGGGAAGTCTTAAGCACATATTTAGTGCAACAAAACTACAACATTTTGACAAATTATGAAAACAATTATCCAGAACTTAACAAAAGCTTTCCTGAAAGCCAAAACAAGGACAATAAAGTTAACGAAGTTTTAAAAAGTTTTAAACAGTTATGATAGTAGGTTAATTGAAAAACCAAGGATACCAAAACAAATACCATATTTTCAGCTTGAGCCTTATACAAACAACTCAAGTGACCATGTTCCTATTTTTGCACCAAAAAATGTTGTTGAAAATGAAACAATAGAACGAGTAATTAAAATACTTACGCAGATGATTATATTAGCAATGAACAATGAAACCGAACAAGTACAAAAAAAAGAAACACAAAGACAAAAGGAAAATCTAGGGTATAAGGTGTTTTCAATTCAAGACATAAGTAAAGAGATGAATATTTCGTAATGGGTATGAAAATACTTCAGCTAAATATTCAACCATTGAAAGCCAATAAAAATGACCTCGAATTTTTCGTAAGTTCAAATAGTTTTGACGTAGAAATACTTTCAAAAGTGTTTTCTTATGACCATAGTTTTCGAAAAAAAAAACAAATTTTGACCCTTTCGAAAAACATAGGGATAATGGCTATAGTGGAATAGCTATAGCCTGTAGGAAAAATATTAGACTTTAAAAATTTCAATATAACTCACTATCTGACATTGTTCTGGCGAAATCCACGATAATGGATCAAAATGTGACTTTTGTGTCGATATATATTTTGAGTCTCAAATGGCAATAGTTGATTTTAAAAGGGAAATAGATTCTTTGATAGAATATTTAGACTACTCGGAGCAGGTCCTTTTTGCTGTCGATTTTAACGCCAAAAGCGAGGCCTCTGGTGATAGAACGACAAATGGAAAAGGAACTTATTTGAAAGAAAAAATGGAGAATGCTGGTTTTAGACTAGCAAATAACGGCAGTGAAACCTTCAAAAGGAACATAGATTCGACAACTGAACCGGTGCTAGATCTAACCTTTGAAAAGGATGTGAGATAAAGAAATGGAAGTGTAGGTCTGAAAAACATTAAGAATTGTGAGCAAGAGAGACAGGCATTTTTTTGGCATTAAGTAAGCAAATAAATATTTAGAATACCTTGACGAGCAGATACCAAGTGAAGCTCAAGAATTTGAAGAACAGATGTGGGAAAAAAAGACAATATAAATCTAAATATTAGTCTGCATGACGTTGATATAGTATTAGGTAAGGGTAAAAAAACTGCTGGTGGGATAGACCGAATCACGTATGATATGTTAAATGCTTTAAACCCTGGTGTTAAGAGTTTGTAATTTTCTATGGCGCCAAAGTAAGAAACTGGGATATCCCTGCTGAATGCCGAGAAAAAAAAGTGACCCCGATAACAAAGAAAAATAAAGACTTGACTAATATTACAAATTTCAGACCAATTTCTCTTATGTCTGTGATAGCAAAAACAATAAATAGTATGATTAAGGTTAGGCTAGAGCAATATATAAATGACAACAAAAACTCCCCTGCCTACCAGAAAAACAAGTCTGCGGTCATGTGCATAAATGACATGATAGACACGGTGGCAATGGAGACGAAGAAAATAAAATCAGTGGTAGTGATGATACTAGATTTAAATAATGCATATAACTATGTTAAGAGAAGTGTTTGTAAGGTAGAGGACTGGAAAGGAAGGGAGAGCTGTTTTCTTTCTACTTTTTCTTTTCGAGCAACAAGGATATCTTTTTGTTTTTTTTTTTTTTTTGTCGTTGATAGAGGTAAGTTTTTGACAAGCTGGTCAAACCAGCGACAAATATGGCGGACGCCGGTCACTCGGCGTCAGCCAAGATGAGAAATACAGTTGCGGACAATGGACACGGAATGGACAAAAAATTGACTAGACTAAATCCAAACACAAAAAAATTATTGTTTGAAGACATAACACAAAATAATAACGTGAACAAATCCATGCACAAACAAAGTGACGCTACACACACACATACACACACACTGACTATGACGAAATGGACGTACAAGATGCAAGAGAGGAAATAAATAATGCTACACATACTGACACATACGACGTAAAAGAGGGAGAGAAGGGATAATAAATATGGACAACACAGATGATTTTTTATGTATAGAAAAAAGCGCGGGAACAGTGGCGGTAAATTTTACAGTGCAAAGTGCAAACATAAATGAAGTAATTAGGGATGTCAACAATAAAGAAAACGAAAACCCAGGTACTTCAAATATATTAAGGAAAGGCCTGACAGGGAGATCATCTTATACAGTGAAAATCATTTCGGTGAAGCTGCAGTTTCAGTGTCTACCAAAGAGTGTGAGGCTTTTCAAAATAAAAGAGCTAAAAATGGACATTTTCTTTTTGAAAAAATAAGGCACTTGGAAATCAGAGGTTTTAAAGAAATTGTGGCTCTAGCGGCGACCTTATATGTATAAAATCTACTTTACAAAGGCAAGTGGTGGCAATAAATTAGTTTTAAATGAGGAACTAAAAAAAATGAAAGCCAATCATACCATCATACCAAGGAATTTTGTGGAAACTTTTGGTGTAATTAGGGGTGTCCCTCTTGGTTTTATTGAAAATGAAATCAAAAAAAATATTTTTACTGACTTAAAGGTAAGGTCAGTTGAAAGATTATGCAGACGAGAAAGATGTTTTGACGGTGAAAATAAAATGGAAATAAAATATGTGCCAACTGAGACGGTGAAAAGCTATCCATTTTTGGAGTATGCTCGATGAGGGTCATGCCCACTACTTCCCCAAGGTTAGACAATGCTTCAATTGTGGAAGGTTAGGACACAGATCTGCACGTTATCGCTTGCCTGGAAGGTGCAATAAGTGCGGTGTGCACGAGAGAGATGGTTCGTGCAAAATTTTCAAATGTATCCTGTGTAATAGAAGGGATCATACAGGTAAAGATAGGGAAAGATGTCCTGTATGGGAAAAAACATACATTGCTCGTAGAGAAGTCTTAAGAACATGTTCAGTGCAACAAAACTACAACAACTTGAAAAATTATGAAAAAAATAATCCAGAACTTAACAAAAGCTTTCCTGAAAGCCAAAAGAAGGACAATAAAGTAAACGAAGTTTAAAAAAAGCACAGTTATGCTAGTAGGTTAATTGAAAAACCAAGGATACCAAAACAAATACCATATTTTTAACTTGAGCCCTATACAAATGACTCAAGTGACCATGTTCCTATTTTGCCACCAAAAAATGTTGTTGGAATTAAAACAATAGCAAAAACAATAAAAAGTATGATTAAGGTTAGGCTAGAACAATATATAAACGACAACAAAATCTCCCCTACAGGTCATATGCCTTCCAGAAAAACAAGTCTGCGGTCATGTGCATAAATGACATGATAAACACAGGGGCAATGGAGACGAAGAAAAAAAAATCATTGGTAGTGATGATACTAGATTTAAATAATGCATATAACTGTGTTAATTTCAACTTTTTAAAAACCATTTTGGAAACCGAAAACTTTCCAATGGTTTTTACGGACTGGCTCTTAAATTTTATGTCGAAAAAGGTGCTTAAGTTAGCAGATGTGACTCAAACTGCACATGGTGGTATTCCTTAGGGGCATAGCTCGCAAATAACTATTGACCGATTCATTCGGTCGCCAAATAAGAGTTCTTCACTGAGACTTTGAGCAAAAAGTCTGAGAGCAACCGTTTGCATTGTTCGTACAAAAATTGTGCTCGCGCTCAACCGACGAGCAGTTTTTTCCGGTCTCTTTTGCTCTGCTCATTCCAGGACCGTTTGCCCTCGAATGACGATCCAAAAAGTCTTTTGCGAATGTATGTGTGTATGTGATGTCTTGAAGGTTCTACGCGTCACTTTGCTTTGTGAATTCCAATGGTACAGTTATCGTAGGTCGAGAATTTTGACAAAATGTATAGTAGCTTACCACTAAACGAAGACATATTCAAATTTTTTTAAATTTAATGCTGAAATCGCCACACTTGAGTACGCTGGCACTGGTAGTATTGCCTAAACAAAATCTAAGCTCGTTATTAGTTGATCAGCTTAATTCAAAATAAATTAATTATAAAGAAACTATTCATTTATTAATAAAAAAATTAGTTTGAAATATAAAAGGTTCATATTTAAAATTTCAAGAAAATTTAAAATGAGAATCGAATTTCACAATGTTACACAACGTACCACTGTGTATCGTAAATTAGACAAATTACACTAGTCGACACGACTTTTCCGATGTCGCCAAAAAATGACTTTTTCTGATACATTTGGATGTTTAAAATTTTTTAAAGAATGTTTTTTTTTTTTCATGGAGTAGTTTTTTTTAAAGAATTTTTAAAAAATTTGTTGTTTTTTGTCATAGGTAGTGCTTCTATTTTTTACATAACTTAAGTTTCCTACAACTGGTTGTATTGAACTTTGCAGTTAAAAAAAGCTGACAAATGCAGCTATAAATCCGACTCAGACACTTTGTAGCTGCAACTTAACGTCTGGAAGATATTAAGCTTCCAAATTCAAATTTCATTATTTTTTTCGGTATTTTTCCCCGAAATTTTGACTTTGAAAGCTCAGGAAAAGTCGAAAAAAAATATTTGAATGCCTTGATTTTTGGTTTTAGATAGACACATTAATTAGGCGTCGTTTAAGGTATCGGTTATAAATATAAGCGAAATATAAATTATAATATCGCTTATAATATATAATATAAAACGGTTATAACTTAGCCGTTTATTTTTATATTTTTATAAGCGATACCTTAAACGACGCCTAATTAATGTGTCTATCTAAAACCAAAAATCAAGGCATTCAAATATTTTTTTTTCGACTTTTCCTGAGCTTTCAAAGTCAAAATTTCGGGGAAAAATACCGAAAAAAATTATGAAATTTCAATTTGGAAGCTTAATATCTTCCAGACGTTAAGTTGCAGCTACAAAGTGTCTGAGTCGGATTTATAGCTGCATTTGTCAGCTTTTTTTTAATTGCAAAGTTCAATACAACCAGTTGTAGGTGTTGAGGCAATTACGGTGCCTTTAATGTTAATCTTAGCAATAGAAAGAGAATTGTCTCTTATACTCTTAATTGTCTCTTATACCAACGGAGCTCATGCTGGCAGCGGCCGCTCATGAAGAGGGCGACGCTGCTAGAATAAAACACTCTTTTTCTAAAATCGAAAGCGAGCACAAGTGTTTCTGTCGGTCTGTCCGGTTCCCGTGTCCCGAATATTAAATTCATCGGTGCTTAACGGCACAAAAAGTGTTTGATTGCAACATTTGCATTTTCACCAGACATTTTGGCGCCCCCGGGTGGACACTGGATCTTGGACTGGACCGCTGGATCGTCGCACCGTCGCATCGTCGCAAATTCTCCTTTTGCTAGTTGGTATGGACATGCACCGTTGTGCAAATAACCCGCAACAAATGCCACAGGTAAATTAAAGTGCCCAATAAATTACCAACAATAAAACGGCCTGTTAATAAAGTATTTAACAAAGAGAAAGGCCCGTTGTATGTATGTATGTATACCTTCATATATATTCAATTTACATATATTGTTTAATTTGAGTGATCACTGTACTTGTGGTCAACGACACCTCAAAGAGGAGCCGACAAGCAAAGGAGAAACAGCAATAGTTTCGCGCGCAAGCTCTGACCGCTGCGCATCATTCCCCCCCCTCGCCCGTCGTCGTCACAGATTTTCGTTTCTGCTTTGCACGAACGGTTTATGCTAGCACTTTCGTTTTATGCATAGTTCTGTGCTCTCTCGTTCTCTCGCTCTCGTAACGGCCAGTATAGCCGATCATAGCAACGTATTGCATCGCATAGCAGAGCATAGCCAGCAGAGCCGAGCCCCCAAGTTTTATGCTTGCTGCGGCTATTTCGTTTCGCTCTCTCTATCTCTCGGCAATAAACCACAGCATAGCAGCCAGAGAGCTAAGTCTCCAATTTGAGATCGGTAAATCTTGTTCGTGGAGCCTTTCTCACTCAGTTTAGAAACTGTTCCCTTCACATCATCTGTCCTCATCTTTGGAGTGCACATTTGCATTAGCTCCTCTCACTCAACTAGAAACTGTTCCCATCACAGCGTCCGTACTCATATTTGGAGCGAACATAGACTTGAGTGATTTTTCACATTCGCTCGTCTCACTCAACCAGAACTGTTCCCTTCACATCATCTGTCCTCATCTTTGGAGTGCACATTTGCATTAGCTCCTCTCACTCAACTAGAAACTGTTCCCATCACAGCGTCCGTTCTCATATTTGGAGCGAACATAGACTTGAGTGATTTTTCACATTCGCTCGTCTCACTCAACCAGAACTGTTCCCATCACAGCGTCCGTTCTCATATTTGGAGCGAACATAGACTTGAGTGATTTTTTGCATTCGCGCATCTCACTCAATCCAGCAGCTTGTCCCATCGCATCAGCTGTTCTAATCGTTTAACAGAGCCTAATAAAGGTTGAGTGATTCTTGAGTGGAATCTACTGTTTAATAAAAACAATTATAAAGCAGCTTCACAATGACTGGAAAACGTCGTGGTGGTTCCGGTAGCAATACTTCTATCGTCGAAGAAGACGATTCAGGTGTTCTTCTGAGGAAGTTAAACGCAGTCAAACGGGATATTGACAGAACTGCGAAAGCAGTACAAAACAACAATATCTCGGCCAATCAATTCGAGCTGGAATGTCGCTTAAATATATTAGATGGCTACATAGATCGCGCATTCTCTTTGCAGTTGCAAATCGATGATATCGATCCAGATTTAGCATCGCGTTCCGAGCTCGAAGAATTGTGCGTGTCAACTAAAGCGTTGTTAATGGCTATTAAAAGACCAAATCCGCCTACTTGTTTGAACGAATCAGTTCTAAATACCACCATGTCACATACAAGGAACCTGCCCAAGATGAAATTGCCCAAGTTTGGTGGGAATTATTCTGAATTCAAAAATTTCATTGGTTTGTTTTCAAGCATCATTGATAGTGACATGTCTTTAAGTAACGTCGAAAAGTTCAACCATCTCTTGAATTGTTTAGAGAACGAAGCATTAGGCACTGTTAAGGCTTTCCCGGTGACAGATCAGAACTATTGCAAGGCTCTTGAGGCTCTAAAGCAGGTTTATGACAACGAGTGTCTCATGTTCCTTGATGGCGTAGCTAAACTGTTTGAGTTACAGGCGATGCAGGCGCCGTCGGCAAGTGCATTACGGTCACTTATTGACACGGCATCTGCCATATACGAATCATTACTGTCAGTTGGGGATGACAAGGTTATTGCTCACGCCCTGCTAATACATCTCGTTCTGTCGAAAGTTGACACAAAAACCCATTCAAGATGGAAGGAAAATTTGGATTACCAAAAGGTTCCGTCGTGGTCCGAATTTGTAGCCGCATTAAACAAGCGGTATCAGCATTTGTCGGCTGAAGAATCCACGTCCGGGCGGTTAAGGGGTCGTAAAGGCTCGCAAGAGACAAAAAATAGGCATTCTGGGAAAACAGCGTTGGCTGTAGCCCAAGCAAGCAGAGGCCAGGACACAAATTGTGCGTTCTGCAAATCAGCTGATCATGGCATCTCGAATTGTTCGTCTTTCTCAGCAGCGTCTGTCATGACTCGATTCAGATTTGCCAAGGGATTTCCCCTGTGCATTAATTGCTTGCGAAGAGGGCATAGTGTCTCAGCCTGCAAGTCGATACACTGCAGAGTATGCTCAAAGCCCCACCACACATTGTTGCATCGCTACAATGTTGACTCGGCGACAACGCCAACCGCCCGTGATGCGCTTGGGTCTCAGGGAGCCGTGGCAGCTGAAAGGTCGAATCAGTTGTCGTCAAATCATGCCATGGCAGCTTACTCTGATCAGGTAGTTCTGGCCACAGCAATTGTGGACATCAAAGGTGGCTCTAGTCAGCGACAGCCAGCCAGGGTACTGCTGGATTCTGGCTCACAAGTAAATTTCATTACCGAGGAGCTCGCTCGGAATTTACAACTTAAACGAATTCGCAAAGACATAAGCTTATTGGGAATTGGAAAGGCGAGCATGTCTGCACACCAAGTGGTGCAAACAACAGTGTGCTCTCGAGTTCAACAATTCGAAATAGCCACTGACTTCGTTGTTTTAAAGTCGATTACGTCGTACCATCCTGAAAAAGCGGTTCCGTCAGACTTGCTGACAATTCCTAACGATTTCCCACTGGCCGATCCAGGTTTCAATAAACCCCAAAAAGTGGATCTGCTGCTAGGAGCTGACGCATTCTTAGAGATATTGAAAGACGGCCAATTCAAACAACAAAACACGCTGACGTTGCAAAATACGGTCTTTGGGTGGGTGGTGTCTGGTCGTTGCAGATCCAACGGACCCCGAAGCAACGAAGCATGCTCTATGGTGAGCACGTTGCAGGAGTTTTGCCCTCTACAAAACCTCGTCAAACGTTTCTGGGAGTTGGAAAATGTTCCAAATGCGTCTATAGAGAGACTGTATACCCCCGAAGAAACTATGTGTGAAAAATCGTTCGCTGACTCCATCACACGATTACCCTCCGGTCGCTTGCAAGTTTCTTTGCCATTCAAGTCAAGCCCGACATCTCTCGGTTCGTCATTTGAGACAGCCAGAAGACGATTTTTGTCTTTAGAAAGGCGATTATGCCAAAAACCTGCCATGAAATCCATGTTTATGGAATTCATGGAGGAATATGTGTCGTTAGGCCATATGACGGCAGTAGAAAACTCAATTCCGGTAGAGCCGCATTGTTTCATACCGTATCAGTGCGTGGAACGACCTCAAAGTACAACCACTAAGCTCAGAGTGGTCTTTGATGCGTCGTGCAAAACTACGAGCCAAGTGGCGCTCAATGATTTGCTCATGGTTGGAGCAACCATCCAGCCGTGCCTATATGCCACGTTGCTGAGATTTCGCTGTCGCAAATACGCTCTTACAGCAGACATAACAAAGATGTACCGTCAAGTCCAAGTTGACGAGGCGCAGCGCCAATTCCAATTAATTATTTGGAGACGGACAAGTTCGGACCCGTTGCAAGTGTTCCGACTCAATACAGTGACGTATGGTACTGCCAGCGCACCATTTCTTGCTGTACGGTGTTTGAAGTATCTGAGCGACACTCATGCAAATTCGCATCCAATTGGCGCGAAGTCTCTTGCGTCGGATTTTTATGTGGATGATCTCCTTACAGGAGCAGACACAAAATCCGAGCTAAGTATATTGCGTCAACAATTGGTTGAAATCCTAGAGCCATCAGGATTTGTGCTGACTAAATGGGCTGCCAACTGTCAACTAGTCAATAGTCAGCAAGAAAATATGGTCATTTCGAATGGAGATCAGCAAGATTGTAAAACTCTTGGTCTGATATGGAACCCTCAGACAGACATTTTCAAATATAGTCTGAAGCAAATTGTCTCGTCCGAAACCACAACCAAGAGAGCAATATTATCTGTCATAGCCAGTCTTTTTGATCCCTTAGGCCTGCTATGTCCAGTAATTACAAATGCAAAGATATTCTTGCAGGAAATTTGGCTATTAAGCCTTGGTTGGGACGATCCCATTCCCTCGAACGTACATAAAAAGTGGGAATCGATGGCCTTAGATATGCAAAAATTGCATGACGTCACCGTTCCACGATTTATAGGAGCCAGCGCAAACACTCGATGTCAAATACATGGGTTTGCAAATGCGTCCACGCGAGCATATGGCTGTTGTGTGTACGTTCGGGTTTCCCATGCTAATGGAGTGTCCGTTAAACTACTAACGGCAAAATCTAGGGTGGCACCCTTAAAGACCAAAACAATTCCAAGATTAGAGCTATGTGCAGCTCATCTTTTAGCAAAGTTGTGGGAGGAGGTTCGGTCCATAATAGACTGTCCCATAGAGAAGGTCGTGTTGTGGTCAGATTCGGAAGTAGTTCTACATTGGCTACAAACTCATCCCTCCCAACTAACAACATTTGTGTCGAATCGAGTTGCTGAGATACAGGACATTACTTCGGCAGCCCTATGGAGACATGTGCCCACCAAAGAAAATCCTGCAGATCTCGTATCTCGAGGATCATCGGTGGCCGACTTAAATTCGCTGTTGTGGTTCAATGGCCCGTCGTTCTTGCAACAAGAATCCAGACATTGGCCTCAAAATCCTCATTTACAGTTGACGGAAGCGAATGCGTTATTGGAGAAAAAGAAGTTAGCCACGGCGCTTATCGCGGCCGATGTTGAGAAAAATCCCATTCTTACAATCATACAGAATTCGTCGTCATACATGAAAGTGGTTAGCACAATTGCGTATATCCGCCGGTTCGTCAATAGAAGAAAGGGAGTCACTTGGAGTAGTACCTGCCCGTCATCTGACGAGCTCGGCGCAGCGTTTTTAACAGCAGTTGAAGTAGTTCAAAGAGACGCATTTTCGCAGGAAATCGACAAATTAAAGAAGTCATCCAAGTTGCAGGCATCACTGCAAAAGCTAAATCCCTTCATGTCGGAAGAAAAAGTGGGCTCATGCTCATTTTCGCTGATGCGAGTAGGCGGTCGACTACTAAATGCACCCCTAGCCCATAATGCTAAATTCCCAATTTTAATGCCAAAAAATTGTAGATTTGTTACTCTCTACCTTAGCTATCTACATCGAGCCAATTGTCACGCTGGACCCCGTGCACTAGTGGGATTCCTAAGGCAATCCATTTGGCTAATAAATGCACGGAGAGAGTGCAGTGCCATTGTCCGGAAATGCGTACACTGTTTCCATTACATGCCAAAGCTTCTCTCACAAATCATGGGGAACCTTCCTGCTGATCGATTGCGTGGGAATCAACCTTTTGAGATTAGCGGAGTTGATTTGTTCGGACCGGTTCGTGTATCGCTTGGCATTCGAGGCAAGCAGCCTCTCAAAATGTACATAGCAGTGTTCGTCTGCTTCGCATCTAAGGCTGTACACCTAGAAATTGTGAAAGACTTGACAGCTAATACTTTCATTTTATGTTTATCCAGGTTTATTGGACGTCGTGGCCCGCTTGTCCGGCTATATTGCGACAACGCGACCAATTTTGTTGGTGCAGCTCGCATACTCAAGGAGCGTATGGAGAGCTGGGATGCCAAGGACGAGGCCCTCAAGGCGTATGCTGCGGCTCACCGTTTTTCAGTGGAGTTTATCCCACCCCGAGCCCCGCACATTGGAGGCCTGTGGGAGTCGGCGGTGAAGTCCGCCAAGCATTTGTTGCTCAGGGCCATGGGCAGCGCAGTGCTCAAGGAGGACGAGCTGCACACGGTGCTCGTGGACGTCGAGGCCGTGCTGAACTCCAGGCCACTGGTGGTCGACAGCGGCAGTCCCAACGAAGGGGAGGTGCTGACTCCCGCGCACTTACTCGTCGGCAGAATGCTAATTTCGCTGCCGCCCGAATCAGAGCTGCCCAGACCAGACAACCTGTCGTCTCTGCAACGATGGCAGCTCGTGTCTGCCATCAAGCAAAGATTTTGGAGAGACTGGTCCAGAGACTATCTGCTCAGCCTTCAGCAGCGAGGGAAGTGGTGCCAAGAGGTCGCCAATCTCGAGCCAGGCAAAGTGGTGGCAATCCACGAGGACAACGTGCCACCACAAATGTGGCTAATAGGAGTAGTGGAGGAGGCAATCCCAGGAGCAGACGGGAAGGTTCGCGTGGCCGTAGTGAGGACTAAGGCCGGCCTATATAAGCGATCCATCCATCGGTTGGCGCCCATCCCAATGGAGTGAAGCCTTTGCATAGGCTGTCAACGCGGCCGATGTTGAGGCAATTACGGTGCCTTTAATGTTAATCTTAGCAATAGAAAGAGAATTGTCTCTTATACTCTTAATTGTCTCTTATACCAACGGAGCTCATGCTGGCAGCGGCCGCTCATGAAGAGGGCGACGCTGCTAGAATAAAACACTCTTTTTCTAAAATCGAAAGCGAGCACAAGTGTTTCTGTCGGTCTGTCCGGTTCCCGTGTCCCGAATATTAAATTCATCGGTGCTTAACGGCACAAAAAGTGTTTGATTGCAACATTTGCATTTTCACCAGACAGTAGGAAACTTAAGTTATGTAAAAAATAGAAGCACTACCTATGACAAAAAACACCAAATTTTTTAAAAATTCTTTAAAAAAAAACTACTCCATGAAAAAAAAACCATAATTCTTTAAAAAAATTTAAATCTCCAAATCTATCAGAAAAAGTCATTTTTGACCACAGCAGAAAAAAAAATTGAATTTTGTCGAGTAGTGTAATCAAAGTTACATATTATCTTTTCCCAAATTGGACCGGCGGTTCTTTTGAAGAAGCAGCAAGCAGCAGTGGATCTGGGCTTAAAGAAATTTTCGAAAGGAGAAAAAGCTTGTAAAGTCTTAGAGTGAATACCTTGATCAAGTTGGAAACCTCGTACTGTACAGTATCTGGTATGCAACCTCCCAGTTGCGACCAAAATACAATTCATCTATTGGATTGTTTAAGGCACACAAAAAAAACAAAAAGGTCAGATGCGTTCTCGCTAAATTGAATAAAATCGTTTTTTATACCCGGTACTCGAAGAGTTTAAGGGTATATTAGATTTGTGGGGATAACGGTTGTGTGTAACGCCCAGAAGGAAGCGTTTCCGACCCCATAAAGTATATATATTCTTGATCAGCATCAATAGCCGAGTCGATATAGCCATGTCTGTCTGTCCGTCCGTCCGTCCGTCTGTCCGTCTTCATTTGCGTCTATATCTCACAGACTATTAAAGCTAGAGCAACCAAGTTTTGTATCCAGTCTCCTCTGTGATCACACTACTCCAAATGTATTTCAAAATTTCGCCCCGCCCCCTTCCGCCTCCACAAAGGACGAAAGTCTGTGGCATGCACAATTTTGAAGATACAAGAAAACTAAATACGCAGAATCATAGAGAAGGACCATTTCTATCAGAGTGTTGAATCTGGATCAGATCGGATCATTATTATAGCTACAATGAAGAAAACCATTTCGAAAGTCATCATTCCCTCTCGCTCTCTCTCACACGCGACCCTGTCTGTTTTGCCCATTCGTCTAAATGAGCGCCTAGATCTCAGAGACTATAAGAGCTAGAGCAAGCAAACTTTCTATCCAAGCTCCTGTGATATCGAACCAGCACAAGTGTATTTCAAAATTTTGCCACGCCCCTTTCCGCCCCCACAAAGAACGAAAATCTGTGGAATCCACAATTTTTAAGATAAATGAAAACCAAAAACGCAGACAAACGTTTACGTTTGTTTTGACTACGTTTGTTTTGATTACGTTACGTATTTCCTTCTTGTACTTCCTTAGTAGCGTCTCGTATCCTTGTATTGATGTTCTCATCGTTCGCTAGTTTACCGAGCTTGAAAAATTCCATGAGGTTATTTCTTTGTAGAGAGAGGTCCCGATTCCACCAGAGGGGTTTCAAAATTTCGCCCCGCCCCCTTCCGCCCCCACAAAGGACGAAAGTCAGTGGCATACACAGTTTTAAAGATACGGGAAAACCAAAAACGCAGAATCATGGAAAATTGCCATATCTACCAGATTGTCGAATATGGATCAGGTCGGATCAATATTATGGCCAGAAGAAACAAATTAAATTTCAGTGGCTACGCAACGCCTGCCAAGCGCTGACTCATTCCCTCTCTCTCTGTCGCAAACACTTTTACGTCTCAAATATGTAGTTATACATGTCATGTAGAAATTTAGAAGCAGATGTAAAAAGCATATGCAAACAAAATTGAAAACATGTATAATATTCCCAAAATGATTTGACTTCATTTTTTGAAATATTATTTTTTGCCCAAAATTTAATTTGTCCCTTTTGCGAACATATAATAAATTGCATAAATCGCAAGCTCATATATGTATGTACATATGTGTATACTGACTGAGTACCGGGTATAAGGTAGAGCCGCGGCCTTTGCCGCGGCTCACAACGTTCCCCTTCGTTCTATATACATTGGTAGCACGCCAGACCCTACTTGGCTTAATCACCATTGCCAAACCTTTTTGGCAATAAGTTTACCCAACCACCTATCAGACCCGACTTGGCGTCCACTTAGCCGTACGGCTATTCATGGTCCTTCAAGCAGGATTAGTGTGCAATAGTGATAGTGAGACGCAGCGACGCGATCTGGATACGCCAGGATCATTTAATATCAACCCTCTGCAACATATAAACGGACACAAGGCAATAATTTTTAACTATACAAGTCCAGTGCTCCACATGCTTTCATCCATACATCCATACCGCTTATTCGACAATAATGCAGAGTTCGCTCCATCCAGTGGCTGTTTCAGCATCTGTTGAATTGCGATGGTGTTTCCCTTCTGCTGCCTGCGTCGCAACCACCAGAAAACGCCGATTAGAACGGCGCACACGGCCACACCTACGACGGTAGCCAATATGGGACCGATCGTAAGGTTTTTATGAACCTCGGCCAGTTGCTGCAGATTTTCCTCATTCAACTTGTGAAGGTACGGCAGGCTCAGCAGAGCTTGGTGGCTGGTGACGTTGATCTTCGCGGAAGTTGCCACGCCTGGGATCCTCTTCGGCGCATTATTGAAATTGGTGTACTCTGTACCGTTGATGAGGGCAACCCGGTCAAAAGTCAATAGGTATGTTACCGCAATGTTACGCTCGGGACCATTATCGGCGGCTACCGTGGCGATGGCGTCGTTGATTATTACAATACCCTCGTCCACCTCCAAGATCGGGGGCAGATTGTTCGGTTGCGTACCGCTGTGGGCCACTCTTGTGCAGCAACTATTCGCTGGCAGAAGGCTAATGATGGGAGCCCCATGCATGATGAGACGGCGATGACTTAGTTGCCGTATTCTGCTATGATGTCCTCGGGTAACCGGATCGCTATGCCTTTGTGCGCGACTGGGAAGATGGTTTTTTTTTCTGGCAAAGGAACTGAGGTCTAGGAACTTCTATTACAAAAATGATGAATTCCTTATTAGCTAGTGCCCTCACATTTGCAGCGCACAATAGTTGGGTTACGCTGATATCTGTGGAACCTTTTCTCAAAATCGCCTCCAGGTCATCACTGTCGATGATGGCTGGATTTACAATATTTATTTTTGCCAAGGTGGTGGTTATCATTATGTTTTGTAATTCAAGCGTCAAAATTCCTTTTCTGGTTAGAAGGTTCTCATACAGGTGGGAATTTAATTTCTTCATTTCTGTTTACTTTTAACGATTTGTTCACGGTCTCGGTGAGGGCATTGATTTGTATTTGAGTTCTCGAGTTGATAGTTATCTGTCTCTAATATCTTAAATGTCCGTTAAATCTATTGTCTCCTGAATGTACTGTTCATATTCCGTTAAGTTCGTGACATGTTTTATATAAAAGGTTTCGTTCCATATTGATGTCCATCCGTCAATTCTGCGTGTGAATAGTCCGTCAGTTTTGAGTCGATCAAAGTTGTAAGCGGTAAGATTTCTAGGATGTAAGGATATCGAACTGGAGACCTTAACGCTACAAAACCCTATTTCTTATCTACCTCAAATTGTCTTTGTGGACCATCCTCCCTTTAATAATCCCTTTGCTCCGCGCAGAGGGGAGTTAGCTTGTTTCCTTACCTCCTGTTACCATTTACTAGGACTTGTTCTCCCACATCGAAGGTCCTATTTCGTCTGTTTGGGTTGTTTCTATCAAGTTGCTCCTGTTGGGCTTTTACCAGTTTCAACATTATCTCTTTCCCAAGGTCGCAATTCGAGTGGACCACATCCATAGGCGTCTTGTTTGTGACGGATTGGATGGTTCGGTTGTATTCGATGGTCGCTAGAATGAATAGCTCGATCGTATCGTCAACCTGGCGCTGCAACTTCAAACACCTGGCAATTTCTAACAAGGTGCTGTGGAAACGCTCTACTTGTCCGTTCGATGTGCTGTGCAACGGTGGGGCATTTGCTACATCGACGTTGAATTGGTTCTTTTCAATAAGGACCGAATGGTCTCAGAATCGAATGTTTACCAGTTGCAAAATTGGAATTTTAACGTCTGTTATTGTGCGCGAAGCGACTTAATGCGTTATTGCAAATTTTGAAAATTTGTCAATCGCGGTTAGGAAGTGTTTTCCTGCGGTGGAAAAAATGTCGATGTGAATCAACTCGCCTACTCTTGCTAGTATCGGCGTCACCCCTAATTCTTGCCTTCTAGGGTGTCTGTCATACTTAGCTTTTTGGCATATCCTGCAGTTAGATACTACTTCTGATGCGATTTTTTCCATTTTTGGAAAATAGTAATCGCGCAGCACCTGCTTTACATTCTCCTGGGCAGCCCTGTGCGCCCGATTGTGTTCGGTGGTTACTATCTCCCTTTGTTCCCCATCGCTTGTAATGTCTGTCACTAGGGTCTTGCAATACCAATATTTTGTGTCCGGAAAGGCCTTTAAAAGGTCATTCTGCACGAACGCCAAAATTGTTAGAGTGCAATAGATGGCGTTAACGACCCCAGGATTTACTACCTCTTTGATGGATGCAAGAAGTGTGTGCCGACTGACGAAGTCAATTTTGTTACGGGTTTTTTCAGCGAAGAGAATGTGAAGCTGCTTTGAGGGAGTGGTCACTGGTTTGTCTGTGGCCTCAATTACATGAGTAAGCAATGCTTCACTGTGAATTGTAGCTGCGTCGGATCGACTCTGGCTCTCTAAGCCATTAATATCTTGCCTCGACAGCGCATCCGCTACATGGTTGTCCCTGCCTGGTTTGTATAAGACTCTCGCGCCACACTCATCAATTATCGCTTTCCATCGTTTTATTTTGGAATTGGGATTTCTACCCGAGACTGCGAATATCAATGGCTGATGGTCTGTGTAGATGTAAATGTCGTTCTTTCCGTATGACCAGCAGTTACCTTTCATTGGTCGCATAGTTTAGATCCCTGTCCTTCAGAGTCTTAGAAATCATGGTTATGGGTCTATTGCCTTGCGACTGCACCGCCCCGATGCCACTGGCTGAAGCATCAGTGGTTAGGTCGAATGGTTGGTTAAATTCTGGTAGTGGAGAATAACGTCTTCCGACGCCAAAATATTCCTAACCCTAAGAGGGTTGTCTGAACTCCTGAATGGCCTTGACTTTATCGGATCTTGTTATGGTGCCCTCAGTTGATGCCACAAAACCAAGGAATTCCACTTGTTCCTTAAAAAATTGGGACTTCTCCTTTGACACCCTCATGTTTGCGTCATGGAGGCTGCTGAGCACGGTGATAACGGTACATGTAACATATCTTGCCGATATGCTTCCGCAATACGTCGTCAATGGCCCGTTTAAAAATCCTGGATGCATTCCTGAGGCCGAATGGCAACCGGCAGAATTCATATGTACCTCCGATTATCGAAAATTATGTCTAGTCGCGATCGCGTTCAGCTAACGTGATTTGATGGTACCCTGACTTTAGGTCAAGGGTAGTGAAGTATCTTGTCTTCTCCAGATTAGAAAGTATCATGGAGATACAAGCCATCGGGTACTTGTCTGGTATGGTCTTTGAGTTATGCTCGCGGAAGTGTATGACTAGCCGTTTCTTGCTTGAACCCGAACTGTCTGTGCCTTTTTTTCCGAAAACCAATATGGGATTGTTGTACGGGACCTGGGTGGGCGAGTGATGACGAAGTCAGTGTTGACGAAGTCAGTGGCCCCTACAGGAAAAGATCTTTGAGTAGATCGGCTCCTCAACCTCGGTCCAAATTGTGGCTACTATTGCCGTATTAAAGGGCAGCATTTCAGTTGGATCTGCGAATTCCTTTATACGGTTGGACATCATTTTGTGTGAAATTCGTCCCTTACTACTGGTGGAACTTCGGTATCGTCTACTTTCGTGAAGTTGACGCTGGGGCGCTTGTAGAATACGATTTTTTCAGATTCATGCCCAAAGTGAAGTTTCTTGCTGTTTCCAAGTTTATATTGACGCCAGCCTTGGTCAGCGTGTCAAGCCCTACGATGCCATCAAAAGTTGATAGCTCTGGCAAGATGAAAAACGGACTTTTATTCCCGAACATTGTTAGGAAACATTTTTGATTTACTTACTGAAGCCGTGTAGGGACTTTACAATGAATGGGGCTTCTACCGAGACAATTCCCTGAATTGTTCTTTTAGTGGCTTTATGTAATTTTTCGCGGCCCCAATATCTATTAAGATGTTTATTGTTCTCCCCGCTACTGTTCGTTTGACGAACGGGAGCAGGGATTCTCCCCTAAAAAATTGACAATATCACTTTCGCATCCCGCATTGCTCTCCTCATCGATCTCCGCCACCGCCTCAGACGCCAACTGATCGTACTGAGCTGGGTCCTCCTGAGTGATGTGATTAACCCGCCGTCCGAGAGTCTCTGGGATCCAGCCGGCCTCTTGAACGCATCCTGTTGGTGCCCGATAATACGGTTTGTCCCAACAGGTGGGCCTGAATTTGATCCCAGTTACTTTTGAAAGTTAGTCGGTTGACGGAATTTAGAGGAAGATGGGTCGACATCCATCATTTCCACCTTATCTTGGCTACGGTGACCATTTGTTTGGTGAGTGCCCAGATTATTCGTATAGTCAGGTTTTTTGACTGTCTTTTATAGTGATCGGGCTCATTTTGCCCACCCTGTTTGTATCTGTTTCTGTTCTGGCCTTTGTATTCTAGCAGTCTTGCGTAATTCGCCGCAAAGTCGTGCCTATCGTGATTGGCCTCAATTTTTTGCGCCATGGCTAGAGCTGATGGCAAATCTTTAGGCTGCGCCGCAAACAGTGTGTCAGTGACGCCTCTTCGTAGGCCTGAAATGAAGACACGGAGAGCGTCGGCTCTATTCTTTTCAATAATGTATTGCTTCTGTGCGGCGTCTTGTGACATGATTGTTTTGTTTGGGAGGAGGGTGAGTTTCTTCTCAGCCTCTTCATAGAATTGAGTGATGGGCATGCCACCCTGCCAGATTATGAGGACCGCTTGGTAATGTTTTGAACTACCTCGAATAGTTTATAGGCAGCCTTTGCTGCCTGGCGCTAGGAGACCTACTGTTCCTGGGCCCCATGGAACTCTGGCAGCGGTTTTACCGCATCCAGAGCCTCTTCGCAAGATATGTCTCGATTTAGGGTAATCGGCTCGTAGGCCTGGGCCTCGGGGACCTGAAGTCTAACAGCCTGCAGTTGGTTAGTTAACGCTTGCAAGCGTTCCTCAAAGTTGGTTCTCTGCAAAGTCAACGCAGCGACAAGAAGAGCAGTCTTTCCAAATGTAAAAAATTCCATTATTTGAAATCTAGATGGTGAAGCTTTGTCTCTGATCAAACATATTCCCATTACTGATGATAATTACGAGGACGCATGGGAGAGACTCAAAAACCGTTATATCAAAAAATCACTGATTTCTCGGTCATTCATTCAAAACTTTCTTTCGTTGCCAAATGCAAAAGGTTCAAGCATAATCGAGTTGCGTAAAATAATCGACACCGCAGACGAGAGTATACACGGTCTACACGCTCTGAAGTGCGACAACCGCGTGTGTGGCTGATCCATATCTTGTTATCAAAACTAAACGCTGAATGCAAGGAAGCTTGGGGTACATCCAGTGAATCGCGCAAGGAAAATTTGACCTTAAATTACCTGTTCGTCTTTCTCTTCGCCCGGTTTGATGCGCTTGAGTATTGTCAAGATCCAAAAGACGTTCAAGATACCCCCCTTTGCTGAATAGACGTCGTGCAATTTCTCATCATGAGAGCGTATATTGTCATGGGCCACATAGTCTTTATGCGTGCATTCAATTCAAAGCTCTGAACGATGTGGATCGTCGCACGTTTGCAATGGAGGGTCATTTGTGCTTCAATTGCCTGAGTCGGTCTCATCAAGTAAAGGATTATAGTACCACAAACACGTGTAGTCTGTGCAAATCGAGACCCCACACACCACTTGTCCATCCAGAGGAGATACGCACATACAGTGGCTCAAAGCCAAAACAATGCAGTGTCAAATAAACTGTTTAACTGTGGTACAGATTTTAAACTAAAGGAAAAACAAAAAATGTTTAAACGCCAAACCGGAAATCAAGTCGGATTCCTAGTTTCTAGAAGCTTTGGTGCATTTAAACATTTTGTTTTTCCTCTAGTTTAAAATCTGTACCGCAGTTAAACAGTTTATTTGACACTGCATTGTTTTGGCTTTGGGCCACTGTACATCTGCTGACCCAAATCTACGCTCGCCCACACATTCTGCTGATGCGTATCCTACCGTGGTCAGCCATCATACATTGGAGAGGGGATTCTTGGCCAATAGTGTAACCATACTGCCAACGATTCTAGCCACTATAGTCGACGCCTGGGGCAACGAGACAAGCTGCAGGATGCTACTGGATACTGGTTCAACTATAAATATGGTCGCCGAGTCGTTTATTCAACGAACCGGATTGCCACGCACGCATGCTCGTATACCGGTGGTTGGCCTAGGTGCAAACCCTGCTGGGGTTACTCGAGATCGCGCCACGTTCACGCTGCTCTCCCGCACGAGCGCTGCATCAGTGGCGGTAACAGGTCTGATTATGCATACTTTAACCTCCTCGATTCCAGCCCAGAGGATCGAGTCGAACACTCCTATGTGGGAAAAGATTTGTGACTTACCCTTAGCGGACCCTACATTTGGGCAACCAGGCGAAATTGACGTGATTTTAGGAGCTGATCAACTCTGGAGCAATTACACTGGACAACGCAAAGAGTTTGGTTTAGAATATCCTGTTGCACTTCATACTAATTTTGGTTGCGCCATTACAGGCTGCTACCATCCCTATAATGATGCTCGCACCCACGCATTAGCACATCACGCTCACGAGGATCTGGATACATTAGTTCGATCGTTCATGGACATGGAACGAGTTCAACCAAGTAACGCAACATTGACGCTAGTGATCCCGCTGGGCAGCACATTCGCACAGAGGACAGTTCCGCCGACTGTGCATCACGCGGACTTCTGCCAAGGGATCTTGTAGATCATCAACTGTGGTCGAATGGACCCCTGTGGCTTTCTCAATCACGTCGCACTTGGCCTGCTAAGGCAAAGTTCGCACTGTCGACTGATGAGGCTGCGCGCATGGAAGTAAAGGTCAAGCCTCAAGTTAATCTACACATTTCCGATCAAGGAGATGATCTTCAATGTATGATCAACAAGGCTTCCTCCTGGTCACATCTCTTGCGAACAATTAGCTACTGCTTTCGCTTCGTAAAACGCCTTCGTTGTAAGGACCGCCTATCATCGTTTTTATCGTCATGAGAGCATCAATATGCACGCCCTAGGGTAATCAAACATGTTCAGATGGAGTCCTTCCGAGTGGAGCACAACCAGCTGAGCACGGGACAACCACTTTCTCCAAAATCCAAGTTGATTCGATACTCTCCATTTTTGGACAACCAAGGAATAATGCGCGTAGGAGGACGCATTGATAATTCGATGGCGACTTACGATGCAAAGCATCCCATACCTATTCCAAAGGAATCACCAGTCACTGTTCTACTATCTAGACACCAGCACGTCAAATCGCTACACGCTGGAGTTGATTTTATGTTTCACACTTTAAGACAGAAGTATTGGATTCTCGGGGCCCGCAACATAATCCGGAAGATTGTATTCAACTGCAAGATTTCTTTCCTCCAGCGCAAAGGTACGAGTTCACAACTCATGGCTGATTTTCCCGCTTTTCGAGTTCAGCCCACCCGCTGTTTTCTACATTCTGGATTGGATTACGCTGTTACCAGTTACCATCAACCCAGATTGAAGGTCTACTCATTTCTCGCCCACTGTGCGCGCCCAGCGATCACAGTTTGGATCCCCTTACCCCCGCTCATTTTCTTGCAGGTCAACCTCACATGTCGGTGCCAGAGCCATCTTTCTTGGACGTCAACATTAACAGACTGCAGCGTTGGAGACAACTTCAAACCAAGGTTCAAGGGTTCTGGAAACGTTGGAGTCTTGAATACCTGGCTTCATTGCAATCACGCACGAAAAGGCAGCAGGAGAGCAACAATCTAACCGTGGATACTCTTGTGGTACTGAAGGAGCCTAATCAACCGCCTGTCAAGTGGCTGCTTGGCCGAATCACCGAAGTTCATCCTGGTAAAGACGAGAGAGTTCGAGTGGCCACCGTAAAAACTGCCCGAGGACTGTACAAGAGACCTATCACCAAAATTGCTGTGCTTCCCTTGAACTGCTTCGATATTCATTCATATTATAACTTTCCCTATTCATATGCATATTATTGTATTGCCTCGCTTAAGCACCTATTTGCACGCGCATAGGTGTGTTGTTATTGCTTGTAGCCTAAACATAACTGTTATGCTCTCACACGTATAGCCTGCACCCGCAGCTGCGCACGCATACATCGATGTGCACCGTTATTGCATTGAACCGTCGCATCGCATGATCTCCTCTATTCCCTTTTGTTCGACTTCTTTTCTTGGAGTTGATTTAGAAAATTTTGAAAATTCTAGTCGCAAAGAACCGCACGCATATCGTTACCGCCGCAGATCGATCCCCCCGCTATTCATATAAAACACGTTATAAGCCGCCAATATTACATAATCACCTATATTAAATATATCAAATAAAACCTATATAAAATTATACAGTCCACTCATTTATAACCACACCTTATTTCGTACAAAATCTTAAAATTGGTCACATAGCTCTGCACTAGCTAGCACCATTCCCTACACTCATATCATAACTTTTTTAACTTCCAAAAGAAACAAATTCCATACTTATTAGTAATTATTTTAATTGGACACAAGTATAGATTTTTTTTATATTCTTTAATGATATTAAACTGGATAATATTGAATCAAGTACAAAGATATGAATTATGAGTAAATAGGGCCAGCAAGGCGAGAACGAATATGTTGCTGCCACTCGGCTGACCGCTAAAGACTAAACTTAAGTATCCTAAACTCCTAAAGGCAAGCCCTTCGCTGCCGCCCACGACGCCGGTTGCTATCCAGCCAAAGTCCTGACCCAGCGCCTCTTGAGTGGTGTTTGTTGACGGCCGGCATCCGGGCGATCGGTCGCGCCGATCGCGATCCCACAGATGACGAAAGCTGCTTATTCGACAATAATGCAGAGTCCGCTCCATCCAGTGGCAGATTCAGTTAACTCTCGTTAAATTATACACTCCTTTGAAAACATAATCAGTACTACGCATGCTTTCATCCATACACACATACACAGTGGCGTAACAAGAGAGCTCGGGGCCCCGGGGCAAGCCAATCTTCGGGGCCCCTCTAAGGAAATTAAATTAAATCATAATTGAAAAATAGTTCCTAGCATCAAAATAAATTACTCCTGCTTTCTTTCAAAACATTTATTTGGTTTTCTAGTCGTAAACAATATTTATATAAATATTTTGATCTAGAGAAGGTTTAAAGCCTTCTTTACAAAGTAAGTTTCCCTAAGTTATTAATACAAAAGTTTAAGAGTATAAATATAAAGATAAGATAATAATTCTTCAATAAAATTCTTCTTTCAGCTTTAAAAGTTTCGCTTTCTTGCTTTCTTATTTGCGAACTCGTTTACTACTGCAGTTAAATCCATTTTTGAAGCAGCTTTTGATTCAATCGAAAGTAGACCTAGACTACTTAGTCTACTTTGACCCATTTGTGATCTTAAGTAGTTTTTGATTAACTTTAACTTACTAAAAGACCTTTCAACACTTGCTACAGTTACTGGCAATGTGAACAACAATAAAAAAGCTAAATAAATCTGGCTAAAATCTGATTCAAGCACTGCATATTTTTCAATTATCATTTCGAAGAATTCTCTTGTTGACATATTGCTCAGATTGTCGTTTTTTATAAGAGTTAGAAGATGTTGATATTCAGTTAAAATAGAGGGCTCTATTGTTTCTGAATATTTATTGTAAAATCTTTTACATTTTTCTACAAGATCTTCAGTCCTAGTGTTAATAATCATTTTAGGATTTAGAAAATCAAAATAATTGCAAATAGTATTCATCCCTACAAATCTATTTTCAATCTGTCCTGTTACTTGATCTATAGCGTATAAAAATACATTAATTCGAAACAGTTCCTCTGTATTATCAAACCTGTGGTCTCTACTTATCTCATCATAATGCTTTTTGATTATCCGTTGGCGTTTTTTTGTAAATTTGTGATCAATTTTCCATTCTTTTGCCAAATTTTCTGCTTCAACTTTTATCTCTTCATAACAGTCCCTCAAGTGTGTAACGTTATTTTTTACTCTACCTAAAACTGTTGCGGCTTCGTTAAGATCTATATCTTTCTTTTGCAAAACTTTTGATGCAAAGTTAGTTTCAGATAAAATTTTGAACATTAAAACAGTTATAAAAATAAATTCAAAATTCATCATCTTATTTTTTAAAGCTAGAGCTTCATTTCTCTCATTAACTTTATCAGATTCAAACTGAATTTTGGCCAGTGCTTTCAGAATATCAAAAAAACGGAATCTAATTGCTGAAATCGATGAAATCCTTCCAGCCCATCGAGTGGGATTTAATTTTTTTAGTGTAATTTCTGAGTCTGTCGTAAATGATGCTAGTAAATCCCATCGTTTAATACTCAATCCAAAAAATGTGTAAATATTTTGAATAATATCAAAGAAATTAGAGATTTGAGGACATCCGCTCACACAATCATTTATAACCAAGTTTAGATTGTGACTAGCGCAATGATTATATTCTGCGTTAGGCTGAATGTTTTGAATTTTTGCTCTAACCCCATTATATGCACCGCTCATGACACTGGCACCATCGTATCCTTGCCCATAACATTTTTTTAGCGAAATATTTAAAGAATCTAATACCGCTAACGTTTGGTCAACCATAGCTTGAGCTGTTTGACTTTGTAACTGATAAAAACCCAAAAATGTCTCTTTTATTTCAAAACTTATCGGACTTTGATTATCATCACGTGTGACATTTGCTGTTCTAATTACGACACTTAACTGATCCTTTTTAGCAATGTCTTGTGTTGTATCTAACAAAATAGAGAAAAATGGAGATGAATTTATATTTTTTGTTACATCTGATAGCAATTTTTGAGAAAGACATTCTATTATCTCATTTTGAATTTTCGGACTTAAATACCGAATAGAACCTGAAGGCATTTCTAGAACTTGCTTCATAATATCGTCATAATTCGCTAAAAATTTAACTTGGGAAAGAAAATTTCCATTATATTCATTTTCAAGACCTACTTGATGACCTCGAAATGGCAAAGAATTTTTTGCTAATAATAAAGTTATCCCACATAATCTTTCCAAAACCATCTTCCAAAAAGACGCCTCAAATCTTATCTTCTCCTCACAGGCACTATCTATGACCTCATTTTTTTTCCAAAGTTCTAAAATTGCACAAGCTTGAATATGATGTGTAGTTTTACCATGTTCATCAATTCTCGTAGAAAGATGCTTCCAATCTCTCATTCCACTTGACCAAATATTTTTTAAATTAGAAAAAAGCCAACATGGTTCGCAATAAGCGGCATCAATAACTTTTGAATAACACAACCATAAGCGAGGAACAGGTCCATATTTTGTCACCATATTGTAATAACTTGCGTTAAAGCTCCTATTATTTTGGGCTGGATCTTTAGGAAACGGACCATCTGGTCTGTTTGATCGTAAGCTTAAAATAAGCTTTTTATCATTATCTGATAGATTTTTTCCCACGTAGTATCCAAGATCAGATGAATTTCCAAGACACTAAAATTAAAGACGTAGTTAAAATTTTGTTATAAATTATCTTAAAATAAAAAACCTACTTCTATGTTTAAATATCAACTGTTTTAAGTTTTATAAGATTAGAATTTTTTAGATTATAATTACATTGCTTTCTACCTGCTCTGCGTTTATTGTGTGATCAGAGGGATCTTGGAAATCCAGCAAATTTTTAGAAGTTGCATCTTGCGATATTTTTGTATTTATATCTGCTTGTTCCTGAATATTTGTTGTAGATTCAGCACTTGTCAAATCTGAATCCTGGTCTTCAACTTGAGAAATTGAAACATCTTGCAAATCTGATTTTACTACTTTTTTAAAAAAGCAATCGATTTTTGGATGTTTGAGTTTTTCATCTTCATGTTGTTGTTGTAGTTTTCTTTTCTGAGAACCACTTTTATATTGACGTTCACTCATTATGTGCTGCAGCCCCACGAAATAATTTATCAGAATCAGGTTATGTCATAATAATATTTAATATTGACATATTGTAGGTGTGTACTATAAAAATGGCAACCCACAAGGTTGAACAACACGACAAAAACAGTGATGGGTAGTTACGCGTCATTCGTAGTTTCCTACAAATGTAAAGGTATTTTCACATGAGACAAATTATCGAATTAAGCAGAATAGATTTCAGTAAAGACAATAATGTCTTTGATTTCAGTCAATAAAAGTTTGGTCGAGTCTAGGACAAACGAACTGGTATACATTTATGGGACCCAATGATTGTGAGATAACCTTAAATATTCAACGATATATCGAAAAAAGGCGTATGATCAAATCCACTGCGTAATATATGCTCCTTGTGCAGTGATCGGTAGCACTAACCATACAATATATAGACATGACAATTCATACATGGAAAGTGTCCGCAACGCAATCAGAGACCAGCTACAAACGGGCACCAGCTACGGTGGTCGTGAGAGTGTATGTGTGCACATGTATTCTCGCTTATTTTGCGTGTTGTG
This sequence comes from Drosophila athabasca, assembly GCA_008121215.1. Taxonomy (NCBI): domain Eukaryota; kingdom Metazoa; phylum Arthropoda; class Insecta; order Diptera; family Drosophilidae; genus Drosophila; species Drosophila athabasca. Next base: position 23,809,814 of record CM017796.1, on the reverse strand, counting down.
CATGTGTGGATCAGCAACTCGGCGAGTCGTGAGAGTGTATTTGTGCTCATGAGCATGCATGTACATTGCGTGTTTGCAAGTGTGTATGAGCGCACAACTGAAATTTTCGCTCTCCCAACTTTGTTTTGATTTTTGTGCTCGCGCCACCCTTCACTTTAGCATTATTGGAGTCGGCCCTTTTTGAAGACGCTTGCCTTATAATACCAGAATAACTGTTATTTTGTACATGCTTTAGATGCTAACTTTGTTTAATATAGAATATACTAATATATTGAGCAGATATATGTATATATATTCACAAATATATATTTCATTGTATGGTGTATTGTATTATACAATGATATATTTGATCATATATAAAAAAGTAGTATGCGCTAAAAAAAAATATATATATCATCCTTGAATATGGATATTAATGACATATAAATGGGTAACAAATGAGTCCATACGGATTTTAGTGCCACACTTGCGAGTCAAATTTGAAATCATCCCTATATTTCTTATGCGAATGTCCATCCACAGAGAGAACTTGCAAGTACATTCATATGTGTGTGTACGTGTGCAGAGCTGCCGAAATTGCCAGCCAAATATTTTTGAGAAGATTTCTTGAGACACAAATTTATTTGCTGAGTGTCGCTTATTGACGCGACGCACTAATACCCTATAGACAATTAATATAATTTGATGTCATGTCTGATATACATTTTGCATTTGTACATATTTACATTCGTTCATTATATTCGTTAATAGTACATTAAACAAAATTAGCATATAAAGGATATTCAATATATACAATTATTTTAATATTGGGCAAGCGTCATCATAAAATCATAACTTACAATCAATTCTAAAGTAATGGGTGTTTTCTTAGGCAGCGGCGTTGTAAAAAACCAAAACAAACAAGCAGACCTACAATATGTGCACACATACAGCTAAAGCTCAGCCTCACATACAGAGCGTTTGTTCTTTGCTCACGACTCGCCGAGTTGCTGATCCACACATGCACAACACGCAAAATAAGCGAGAATACATGTGCACACATACACTCTCACGACCACCGTAGCTGGTGCCCGTTTGTAGCTGGTCTCTGATTGCGTTGCGGACACTTTCCATGTATGAATTGTCATGTCTATATATTGTATGGTTAGTGTCGGTAGGTAGCATATTTCACGTAAGTTACATGATTTGTTACTGTATGTTACGTACATATATTAACTCAAAAATTTGCTACACAGTGCATTTTTTGGTGGTGGGGGTACTCTCTAAATATGAATTACTAAACATTTTAACTAATTTGAATTAGTGACTCACTTTTTGTTTCGAATTAATTAAATTTCATTAATGAATTAGTAGAAAAAATTATTTGACTAATTTATTAGTCAAACTTTCAGAATAGCATTAGGGGACCATAAATTGTATCATGAATGTTTTTTTGATTAATAATTTTGCATTTTTAGTGTGTTTTTCCTTCTTTCAATAAAGTCGATAAACTACCCATCACTGTCCAAGTGATGGCAAACGAAATAAATTTCTCTTAGATTTTTTGATGATCGCGAAGCTGCAAAAATCGCGGGGCCCCTAAAATCGCGGGGCCCCGGGGCATTGCCCCGGATTGCCCTATGGTAGTTACGCCACTGCACATACACCTTATTTCGTACAAAACCTTAAAATTGGTCACATGGCTCTTCAGTAGCTAGTACCACTAACCATACAATATATAGACATGACAATTCATACATGGAAAATGTCCGCAACGCAATCAGACATCAGCGCCCGAGCCAGTCGTGAGTGTGAGTGAGTGAGTGTATGCGTGCTCATGCATTCTCACGTATGTTGTGGGCTTTGCATGTGTGGATCAGCTCCGGACAGAGTCGTGAGAGCGTATGTGTGCTCATGCATTCTCACGTATGGTGTGGGCTTTGCATGTGTTATATCAGCTCCCGCGAGTCATGAGAGTGTATGTGTGCTCATCTACTTTGCGTGTTTGCAAGTGTGTATGAGCGCACAACTGAAATTTTCGCTCTCCCAACTTTGTTTTGATTTTTGTGCTCGCGCCACCCTTCACTTTAGCATTATTGGAGTCGGCCCTTTTTGAAGACGCTTGCCTTATAATACCAAAATAACTGTTATTTTGTACATGCTTTAGATTCTAACTTTGTTTAATATAGAATATACTAATATATTCAGCAGATTGTTGAGAGGAGAGCAGCCGCAAACTTCAGCAGCGCACTGTGGCTCGCTCGCTCTTGCACACGGCACGCGGGAGAGCCGGCGCTCGGCTACCACCAGCTTGAGCGGGAGTTGGACAGTTACGCTCGATCGCCCGTTTTGGATCGTTCGCCGCATTTTCTGTGTCTCTTACGCTTCCGCACTTACGCGCGCTGTACATACCTCATAAGCCAAATATATATACGAACAATAGCATAGAATACATGAAGTACATGAAAATAAAACCGACAATACCTGGATGAATAAGTGCACCTGAACAGTCGAATAATTGCCTGGACAGTGATCAACAAGGCGACCCGCCCCCCTACAAACATTGGTCCTTCTAGCCGGATCTTCACCATCAAGGAGAAGCGCACCCCAGCAAGCTTAGGCGGATCGCTCTATTGAGATAAGTACGATCTTGTTGTTGTGTCCAGTGCCAAGCGGCTATTCTGTCCGTTCTCCGTCCTTCCGCTCCTCCTAGCGACGGATGTACATCAGTACACTCACACACCAGATATACCGGCATATTCTTGTCCGTATCTGTCCAACTCCGCATATCTATATACATATATATGGGCTGCATACCCTTGCGTCTATGTATGTATGTATATATGCACTAATCCGCAATTACACGCACCTACATCCGTCTATAGATTGAACTGCATATTCGTGTCCGCCTTCGTCCATATCCGCATACATATATACATATATATTGGCTGCATATTCTTGCATTGGAGTATATATATGTATATGTACTAATCCGCACTTAAGCGCGCCTATATCTGTCTATATTGAACGGCATATTCGTGTCCGCATTCGTCCATATCCGCATACATATATACACAGATTGGCTGCGTATTCTTGCATCGGCATATATATACATATGTACATATATTTACTAATCCGCACTTAAGCGCGACTACATCCATTTACATATATTTAACTGCATATTCTTGCTCGCATATCCGTTTACATATCTACCTCTATTTAACTGCATATTCCTGCCCGCCTTTATCCATCCCCGCACACATAAATACATATACATTAGCCGCATACTCTTGCGTCCGCATAAGTACATTCCTCCCGCACCGACATCCATACATACAAGCAGCAATAGCGGTGCTTTCTTTCGTTTCGTTTTGTCGCGTTCGCCTCTCCACCGTTGCGCGCGTTGCTATTTTTGTTGGGAGAGCGGGTTATTGGCGCCGCTCTTGCGCATAACGGAGCGCCAAAGTGACGCGCTACCCTGTATTCTGAGGGTGTATCGATTTCGGTGGTGACGTGTCCAGTGACGCGCTACCCTATTTTCGGCGGGTATATTGTTTTTGGTCGTCACTTGCCACCGACTCCCAATATAAGTGCCTGTTCGCCATAGTATACCCAAGCGCCTCCGACTTGCCAACAAATTAATGCCAAAGGGTTGTTGGGTCCTTTTTTCCGTGTCCATCCGCCCAGCGCTTCCGCTTCCGTTTCTTGGTCCACAGCGGGTGAGGTCAGAACATGCCCACTGGCGACGAAGACAGCCAGAAACTTTTGCCATTGCCCGCTCCCGGTAGTAGGACACCACGCAGTGGTTCCGCCCCAGGAACACCTACCTCGGTGACTAAACCGATAAGGTTACCCGGTACGCCTAAACCGAGTACGAGTTCCGCGGCAAAGAGCAAATCGGTCCTGTTCCCTTCGCCAGTCACGTTAAAGGTGCCAGCTCTTCCACCTACCAGTCCCATCAGCTCTCGACGCACTTCTCCAATGGCCCAAACAGCCTTCCTCTCCGCACGTGCGAAATTGGTAGCAGCCATCGGCAGGCTGACCAGTTTGAAGGACCGTTTTACCGCTTCCGGTACCAGCACGCCATCCCCGCCATCGCTCAGGTCCGTAGAGACCGCTTACAGAGCATGTGGGCAAAGGTGGATGCGGAGTTCGAGGCCTGTTCCATAGCGTCGGTTGACGAGGATCCTGACACCCAACTCGAGATCCAAACCATGTACGAAACGTGTTACGACGACTATGAACGGTGCCTAGACGACCTTACGGTCCAATCGGCCAGCCCAGTAGTCCGTCCTTCTTCCCAGCCGGACTCCAACGGCGGCTGTCGACTGCCACCCTGTGACATCGAAGTGTTCACGGGGGATTACGTTCGCTAGCCCACTTTTCGGGACCTCTTCACAGCCATTTACATCCATAATCCGAGGCTCTCACCCGTAGAAAAGCTGTACCACTTGACCACGAAGACCAGTGGCGATCCAAAAGCCATCGTGGAAAAATCCCCGTTGACCAACGACGGCTTCGAGGCAGCATGGAATTCCCTACGTGACCGTTATGAGAACAACCGGCTCCTGGTGACCAACCAGATCAATATTCTCCTCTCGCTGTCCCCAGTTGTTTCCGAGTCGAGTCGGGCTCTGAAGGAGCTCCAAGGGACGATCCACGGGGTGCTAACCGCACTGGCGCATTCCAAGGTCTCTACCGAGAACTGGGACAGTTTGTTGGTGACGATTTGCGCCTCCAAATATCCCAAGTTGAGCCGGGCCTCGTGGGAAGACTCCGTCACCACAAAGAAGGAGATGCCCCCATGGAAGGAGATGGACTCCTTCCTGAGTCAGAGGTATCTGACCTTGGAGGCCATCGAAGGCAACCCTTCCCATGCACCCAGTTCGAAAAGCGACCCGAACCCGCCATCCTCTAGAACTAATCCGTTCCGGTCCCAAGGGAGTCCTGTTCCTAGGAGGGTTCACTCCTTCGAGAAAACAGTGAACCCGAAGAGGATGACGTGTGATCTCTGTTCGAAGGAGAATCATCCTATCCGTATGTGTCTTCACTTCCTCCATATGACTGTTGATGCTCTGTCCAATTATATTCGCCACAAACAGAGCTGTCTGAACTGCTTCGCAGGAGGACATCGAATTCGCGAGTGTCAAAGCGCGCACAACTGCATTACGTGTGGAGAACGACACCACACGTTGCTGCACCGGGGCCCTTCAGTGCCCAGCGAACCACCATCCACTTCCGCACCCAATCCTAGTTCGTCCGAAACGCACCCCAGCGTGCAAAACTTCTTTGCCTCCGGCAACCGGGCCGTCCTTCTTGGCACGGCCATCATAAACGTTTGTCACCTCGGCACAAATGTTCGCGCCCGCGCTTTAATTGACCCGGGCTCCGAGGCGACGTTCATCACAGAACGACTGTCCACGATAATGAAATTGCCTTTCCGCAGAATCCAGGCACAAATATCGGGCCTTAACCAGACCGTGTCCTCTCAGTCCAAGAGGCTCTGTCACTTTCTTATACGCTCCCCGACGAAGCCGATCCTGCAGCTCGACGTCTCCGCCTCCGTTCTTCCGGAACTGGCAGGCAACCTTCCATCCTATCCGATCCCGCAGGATGCGTTGCGAGACTTGCCGGATCTGCCTTGGGCTGATCCGAAGTTTTACGAAAGCTCGCAGGTAGACGTCCTGATTGGAGCCGACCTCCTTTCGTCCATCCTCCAAAGTGGCACCCAGACCAACATCTGTGGATCCCTTCTCGGACAAGAGACCATTTTCGGATGGGTCCTTACCGGCCCAGTATCCAATACGGCACAAGGCCATATCTCCTCCTTCTCCACGCAAGTGAGCGCCACACTTGACGCCCCCTTAGAGGAACTCCTCACAAAGTGGTGAGCGCATCCGATTCTTATTGCGAGCTCAATTTCCTGCGATCCACCACGAGAACCGCCTCCGGGAAGTACGTGGTCACTTTACCGTTCCGCGACCCGGACCAGCCCGGGTCCAGTCTGGGGTACTCCCGATCAATTGCGCTGGCTCAGTTTCTAAGAAACGAAACCCGGTTGTTGCGAGACTTGCGATTAAAAGAGCAGTACGACGCCGTGATCCGGGACTACTTAGCGCTCGATCACATGTCCGAGGTTCCTCCGGATCATAGTTCCCCCGTTTATTACCTCCCGCACCACGCCGTAGTTAAGCCTGAGAGCACGACCACGAAAGTCCGCGTGGTGTTTAACGCCTCCAGCCCCTCAACTAACGGTGTGAGCCTTAATGATCTGCTGCATGCTGGTCCGGTCCTCCAATCGGACCTAACCCTGCAGATCCTGAGGTGGCGGTATTTCCGTTTCGTATTCAATGCCGACATCACCAAAATGTATCGGCAAATTTGGGTTGATCCCAACCACACTCCGTTCCAGCGTATCCTTTTCCGAGACACGGATGGAGAAATCCGTGATTACGAGCTCAAGACCGTCACTTTTGGGGTCAACTGTGCTCCCTTCCTCGCCATCCGCGTCTTGCAACAGCTGGCGGACGACGTCCAGTCCCGGTTCCCGAGAGCAAGTCAAATCATCCGGTCTTCCATGTATGTCGTACTAGCCGGGGCCGATTCCATAAGGGAGGCTCAGGCGGCTATCCGCGAGCTGCAATCCGCGAGCTGCAATCCGCGCTGAGTTCGGCCGGTTTTCCGCTGAGAAAGTGGACCGCCAATCACCGGGCCCTTTTAACTGGGTTGCCGAGTGGCCATCTCCTCCATAGCGAGTTCCTTGAGATTGAGGCCGAGAGCACGGCCAAGACCCTCGGGATTCGCTGGACGGCGACCTCCGACGAATTCTTCTTCGTCCCTCCTGAGTTAGCGCGAGAGCCACCCTTTACCAAGCGGACAGTGCTCTCCCAAATCGCGAAGTTGTTCGATCCGGTGGGGTGGCTCGCCCCGTTCATCGTCCGGGCCAAAATCTTCATGCAGGAGATCTGGTTGCAAGAGTTGGGATGGGACCAAGATCTCCCCGACGAGATGTGTCTGCGCTGGCAAAGTTTCTTGGACAGCTACTCCGTGCTCAATCAGATCCGACTTCCAAGATGGATCGGTGCGCAACCATCGGTAGAAATTGAGCATCATGGATTCTGCGATGCGTCCGAAAAGGCGTATGGTGCCGCAATCTACGTGCGCGTCGAGGTGGGACATCGCGTCGAAGTGCAACTTCTCACCGCTAAGACGCGAGTCGCCCCGGTAAAGACCGTATCGCTCCCCGGTTAGAGCTGTGTGGGGCCGTGCTCCTGTCTGAAATGGTGACGGCTATCCTGCCGAATATGCCTGTCGTTATTGGACCGACTCCACCATAGTCCTCGCCTGGCTGAGGAAGCCCGCATGCCACTGGGCTACCTTCGTAGCAAATCGGGTAACAAAGATAGCGCAAGCTACAGAGATCAAGGAGTGGTCTCACGTTCCGTCCGAACAAAACCCCGCGGACCTAGCCAGCAGAGGCGTAGCTTTGGAAGATCTGGTGGCTAACCAACTCTGGTGGCACGGACCAGCGTGGTTGCGGCAGCCCCGAACTCAGTGGCCGACGCAATCTGAAGAATCTCCAGGTATGCCGCTGGAGGTCCGTGCGGTAAGGGACCCGTTCCTAGACCGACACGGGCTCATCAGAGCGTGCGGCCGTGTCGCACTTTCCGAGTCTCTGCAATATGACGAACGGCATCCGATTATCCTTCCGTACAGCTGTCGATTGTCTCGCCTTCTCGCTCAATTTACTCACAGGATAACGCTCCACGGCGGCAACCGATTGCTGGTGCGCCTTATTCGATCCAAGTATTGGATCCCAAGGCTGCAAAATTTGGTGAAAGGGGTCGTGAACTCCTGCAAGGTATGCACCATTTATAAAAAGAGGTTGCAAACTCAAATGATGGGAGATCTTCCAACGGAGCGGACTTCCTTTTCCCGACCGTCCACACATACAGGGATAGACTACGCGGGGAGAGCGTGTCTCATCACCAAAGGGTATGTGTGCGTGTTCGTGTGCTTTTCCACTAAAGCAATCCATTTGGAGGCCACGTCCGATCTTACAACCGAAAAGTTTCTCGCGGCCTTCGCACGGTTTGTCGCAAGACGCGGGTGTCCACAGCGCATCCATTCCGACAACGGGAAAACTTTCGTGGGTGCGGCGACCACCCTTTCCCGTAACTTCCTCAATGCATTCAAGGACTCGGTGACGGATGCGTATAGCCATCACCGGGTTTCATGGCAGTTCATCCCTCCAGGAGCTCCCCATATGGGAGGTCTGTGGGAGGCCGGAGTGAAGAGTTTCAAAACCCTCTTCTATAAGGCCACGTCCATTCGGAAGTACACGTTTGAAGAGTTGTCCACACTGCTCGCAAAGATAGAGGCATGCCTCAATTCCAGGCCGCTCTCGCCTATGTCCGAAGATCCGACCGATCTGTTAGCCCTCACCCCCGGACATTTTCTTATTATGGGACCCTTGTTGGCTACAGCCGAGCCCGAAATGAAAGGGGGCATTAAATCGATAATTAATCGGTGGCAGCATTTGAAGGCCCTCAACCAGCAGTTTTGCCAGAGGTGGAAGGAGGAATACCTCAAAGAGCTCCATAAACGCACCAAGTGGCAAACGCCTACGCCCAACCTCCAGGTTGGCGATATGGTCGTCGTTAAGGAGGACAACGTGCCGTCGAATGAATGGCGGCTCGGGAGAATCCAGTCCGTATATCCCGGCGCCGACGATAGGGTCCGTGTGGTGGACATCCTTACTGCTCGCGGAGTCCTCAAAAGACCTGTTGTTAAGGTCGTTCTTCTTCCAATAGAACCCCGTAGCCCCGTCCAGCTATAACGTGACGACGTGTTGTGTTGTTTTCTGTTTTTTTTTTATCCATTTCCGACTCAATGCTAATAATCTTCAGTTTTTATATTCTCGCCTAGTTTTCATCCATCCAGACATGGCTCTACGTTCCCGCGCCGAGCGCATCCTGGAGAGCCGGCGCGCTCACAGCCTAAACTCCTACCGGTGCCGAGTCTGCCCGGGAGTGCATCCTTTTCGAACCTGCCATCACTTCCTCCGCTTGAGCCCAGAGAAGAGACTTCGAGCAGTTCTGATAAACAAGTACTGCGCCTCGGGCTCCGAGGCGACGTTCATCACAGAACGACTGTCCACGATAATGAAATTGCCTTTCCGCAGAATCCAGGCACAAATATCGGGCCTTAACCAGACCGTGTCCTCTCAGTCCAAGAGGCTCTGTCACTTTCTTATACGCTCCCCGACGAAGCCGATCCTGCAGCTCGACGTCTCCGCCTACGTTCTTCCGGAACTGGCAGGCAACCTTCCATCCTATCCGATCCCGCAGGATGCGTTGCGAGACTTGCCGGATCTGCCTTGGGCTGATCCGAAGTTTTACGAAAGCTCGCAGGTAGACGTCCTGATTGGAGCCGACCTCCTTCCGTCCATCCTCCAAAGTGGCACCCAGACCAACATCTGTGGATCCCTTCTCGGACAAGAGACCATTTTCGGATGGGTCCTTACCGGCCCAGTATCCAATACGGCACAAGGCCATATCTCCTCCTTCTCCACGCAAGTGAGCGCCACACTTGACGCCCCCTTAGAGGAACTCCTCACAAAGTGGTGAGCGCATCGATTCTTATTGCGAGCTCAATTTCCTGCGATCCACCACGAGAACCGCCTCCGGGAAGTACGTGGTCACTTTACCGTTCCGCGACCCGGACCAGCCCGGGTCCAGTCTGGGTACTCCCGATCAATTGCGCTGGCTCAGTTTCTAAGAAACGAAACCCGGTTGTTGCGAGACTTGCGATTAAAAGAGCAGTACGACGCCGTGATCCGAGACTACTTAGCGCTCGATCACATGTCCGAGGTTCCTCCGGATCATAGTTCCCCCGTTTATTACCTCCCGCACCACGCCGTAGTTAAGCCTGAGAGCACGACCACGAAAGTCCGCGTGGTGTTTAACGCCTCCAGCCCTCAACTAACGGTGTGAGCCTTAATGATCTGCTGCATGCTGGTCCGGTCCTCCAATCGGACCTAACCCTGCAGATCCTGAGGTGGCGGTATTTCCGTTTCGTATTCAATGCCGACATCACCAAAATGTATCGGCAAATTTGGGTTGATCCCAACCACACTCTGTTCCAGCGTATCCTTTTCCGAGACACGGATGGAGAAATCCGTGATTACGAGCTCAAGACCGTCACTTTTGGGGTCAACTGTGCTCCCTTCCTCGCCATCCGCGTCTTGCAACAGCTGGCGGACGACGTCCAGTCCCGGTTCCCGAGAGCAAGTCAAATCATCCGGTCTTCCATGTATGTCGTACCAGCCGGGGCCGATTCCATAAGGGAGGCTCAGGCGGCTATCCGCGAGCTGCAATCCGCGAGCTGCAATCCGCGAGCTGCAATCCGCGCTGAGTTCGGCCGGTTTTCCGCTGAGAAAGTGGACCGCCAATCACCGGGCCCTTTTAACTGGGTTGCCGAGTGGCCATCTCCTCCATAGCGAGTTCCTTGAGATTGAGGCCGAGAGCACGGCCAAGACCCTCGGGATTCGCTGGACGGCGACCTCCGACGAATTCTTCTTCGTCCCTCCTGAGTTAGCGCGAGAGCCACCCTTTACCAAGCGGACAGTGCTCTCCCAAATCGCGAAGTTGTTCGATCCGGTGGGGTGGCTCGCCCCGTTCATCGTCCGGGCCAAAATCTTCATGCAGGAGATCTGGTTGCAAGAGTTGGGATGGGACCAAGATCTCCCCGACGAGATGTGTCTGCGCTGGCAAAGTTTCTTGGACAGCTACTCCGTGCTCAATCAGATCCGACTTCCAAGATGGATCGGTGCGCAACCATCGGTAGAAATTGAGCATCATGGATTCTGCGATGCGTCCGAAAAGGCGTATGGTGCCGCAATCTACGTGCGCGTCGAGGTGGGACATCGCGTCGAAGTGCAACTTCTCACCGCTAAGACGCGAGTCGCCCCGGTAAAGACCGTATCGCTCCCCCGGTTAGAGCTGTGTGGGGCCGTGCTCCTGTCTGAAATGGTGACGGCTATCCTGCCGAATATGCCTGTCGTTATTGGACCGACTCCACCATAGTCATCGCCTGGCTGAGGAAGCCGCATGCCACTGGGCTACCTTCGTAGCAAATCGGGTAACAAAGATAGCGCAAGCTACAGAGATCAAGGAGTGGTCTCACGTTCCGTCCGAACAAAACCCCGCGGACCTAGCCAGCAGAGGCGTAGCTTTGGAAGATCTGGTGGCTAACCAACTCTGGTGGCACGGACCAGCGTGGTTGCGGCAGCCCCGAACTCAGTGGCCGACGCAATCTGAAGAATCTCCAGGTATGCCGCTGGAGGTCCGTGCGGTAAGGGACCCGTTCCTAGACCGACACGGGCTCATCAGAGCGTGCGGCCGTGTCGCACTTTCCGAGTCTCTGCAATATGACGAACGGCATCCGATTATCCTTCCGTACAGCTGTCGATTGTCTCGCCTTCTCGCTCAATTTACTCACAGGATAACGCTCCACGGCGGCAACCGATTGATGGTGCGCCTTATTCGATCCAAGTATTGGATCCCAAGGCTGCAAAATTTGGTGAAAGGGGTCGTGAACTCCTGCAAGGTATGCACCATTTATAAAAGAGGTTGCAAACTCAAATGATGGGAGATCTTCCAACGGAGCGGACTTCCTTTTCCCGACCGTTCACACATACAGGGATAGACTACGCGGGCCCGTTCGAAATACGGAATTTTACAGGGAGAGCGTGTCTCATCACCAAAGGGTATGTGTGCGTGTTCGTGTGCTTTTCCACTAAAGCAATCCATTTGGAGGCCACGTCCGATCTTACAACCGAAAAGTTTCTCGCGGCCTTCGCACGGTTTGTCGCAAGACGCGGGTGTCCACAGCGCATCCATTCCGACAACGGGAAAACTTTCGTGGGTGCGGCGACCACCCTTTCCCGTAACTTCCTCAATGCATTCAAGGACTCGGTGACGGATGCGTATAGCCATCACCGGGTTTCATGGCAGTTCATCCCTCCAGGAGCTCCCATATGGGAGGTCTGTGGGAGGCCGGAGTGAAGAGTTTCAAAACCCTCTTCTATAAGGCCACGTCCATTCGGAAGTACACGTTTGAAGAGTTGTCCACACTGCTCGCAAAGATAGAGGCATGCCTCAATTCCAGGCTGCTCTCGCCTATGTCCGAAGATCCGACCGATCTGTTAGCCCTCACCCCCGGACATTTTCTTATTATGGGACCCTTGTTGGCTACAGCCGAGCCCGAAATGAAAGGGGGCATTAAATCGATAATTAATCGGTGGCAGCATTTGAAGGCCCTCAACCAGCAGTTTTGCCAGAGGTGGAAGGAGGAATACCTCAAAGAGCTCCATAAACGCACCAAGTGGCAAACGCCTACGCCCAACCTCCAGGTTGGCGATATGGTCGTCGTTAAGGAGGACAACGTGCCGTCGAATGAATGGCGGCTCGGGAGAATCCAGTCCGTATATCCCGGCGCCGACGATAGGGTCCGTGTGGTGGACATCCTTACTGCTCGCGGAGTCCTCAAAAGACCTGTTGTTAAGGTCGTTCTTCTTCCAATAGAACCCCGTAGCCCCGTCCAGCTATAACGTGACGACGTGTTGTGTTGTTTTCTGTTTTTTTTATCCATTTCCGACTCAATGCTAATAATCTTCAGTTTTTATATTCTCGCCTAGTTTTCATCCATCCAGACATGGCTCTACGTTCCCGCGCCGAGCGCATCCTGGAGAGCCGGCGCGCTCACAGCCTAAACTCCTACCGGTGCCGAGTCTGCCCGGGAGTGCATCCTTTTCGAACCTGCCATCACTTCCTCCGCTTGAGCCCAGAGAAGAGACTTCGAGCAGTTCTGATAAACAAGTACTGCGCCAACTGCCTGGCGCATCAGCACTCCGGGAAGGATTGTCGCAGTGGCGCGTTGTGCAGGGTGTGTGAAAAAAACCATCACACGCTACTTCACATCCCTCCGTCTCGGCGTTCAGCCCGCTCGGCCTCTCCAGTTTCGTTACCTTCAAGGTCAGCATCCCGCACGGAGCGCCGCCCACGGCGCCCAGCCAATCGCCCCGTGGAAGGGACCCCAGCTCCGTCGCCTTCCGGTGCAGCGTCGCGAGCTAAGCGCCGCCCTCGGCGCCCCGCCAGCCGCCCTGCTGCACGGTCCCCAGCTCCGTCGCCTTCCGGTGCAGCGTCGCGAGCTAAGCGCCGCCCTCGGCGCCCCGCCAGCCGCCCTGCTGCACGGTCTCCAGCTTCGTCGCCTTCCAGGTCAACATCCCGAGCTGAGCGTCGCTCTCGACTTCCCATGAGCCTACCCGTGGCAGGAGCCCCAGCGCCATCCGTCGACTCGCTGCTACAGCATCGGAGCCTCAACCTCCTTCCAACGGCGCTGGTGGTTCTGGATACGGGTTCCAAAACCTTCGAGACGGCGGCGCTCATCGACCCGTGCACCCCCGTGAGCTGTGTCGACGAATCGTTAGCCAAAGCCTTCAAGTTGCCGACTACCCACGTCGGTGCCGAGAAGGTGTGCAACGCTGTCATCCGGAGCAAGACGAGTGAGTTCCGATTGGAACTGGTGCTTAAGGTCGAGCCGTGTTTGCGCATCCGTACGCCGATCCGAGAATTGAGCGCTGCCGTGCGGTCCCGATTCGGCGATCTCCAGCTCGCTGACGAGCAATTTCATACGCCTGCCACCAAATCGCTCATCCTGGGAGCCGATGTATACCCGAAGGTGATCCAACCCGGGCTCCTGGCACGAGAAGACGGCCTTCCGGTGGCCCAGAGTACCGTATTCGGGTGGATAGTCTCCGGGGCGTGCACGCAGCCATAACCCGATCGATGTGTTGCAATCCTGCAAGGGGGGGGAGGATGTTGAGAGGAGAGCAGCCGCAAACTTCAGCAGCGCACTGTGGCTCGCTCGCTCTTGCACACGGCACGCGGGAGAGCCGCCCAGCGCTCGGCCACCACCAGCTTGAGCGGGAGTTGGACAGTTACGCTCGATCGCCCGTTTTGGATCGTTCGTCGCATTTTCTGTGTCTCTTACGCTTCCGCACTTACGCGCGCTGTACATACCTCATAAGCCAAATATATATACGAACAATAATAGCATAGAATACATGAAGTACATGAAAATAAAACCGACAATACCTGGATGAATAAGTGCACCTGAACAGTCGAATAATTGCCTGGACAGTGATCAACAAGGCGACCCGCCCCCCTACAAACACAGATATATATATATATATTCACAAATATATATTTCATTGTATGGTGTATTGTATTATACAATGATATATTTGATCATATATAAAAAAGTAGTATGCGCTAAAAAAATATATATATATCATCCTTGAATATGGATAATAATGACATATAAATGGGTAATAAATGGGTCCATACGGATTTTAGTGCCACACTTGCGAGTCAAATTTGAAATCATCCTCATCATCATTTCTTATGCGAATGTCCATCCACAGACAGAACCTGCAAGTACGTTCATATGTGTGTGTACGTGTGCAGAGCTGCCGAAATTGCCGGCAAAATATTTTTGAGAAGATTTCTTGAGACACAAATTTATTTGCTGAGTGTTGCTTATTGACGCGACGCACTAATACCCTATAGACAATTAATATAATTTGATGTCATGTCTGATTTACATTTTGCATTTGTACATATTTACATTCGTTCATTATATTCGTTTATAGTACATTAAACTAAATTAGAATATAGAGAATATTCAATATATACAATTATTTTAATTTTGGGCAAGCGTCATCATAAAATCATAACTTACTACAATCAATTAGACAGCGGCGTTGTAAAAAACCAAAACAAACAAGCAGACCTACAATATGTGCACACATACAGCTAAGGCTCAGCCTCACATACAGAGCGTTTGTTCTTTGCTGAGCTGAAATTTTGTTATGTGTGTTCTTCTTCAGCTTGTTGACGAACTGACCTACCGCCACAAAATAAATTAAGAATTGGCAGGATGGGTGGGGGTGGGTGTGGGTTGGTGGGACACTTGGCCGTGGGAAAAAAGAAATCTGTTATTTATTTTTATTTTTATTATATAAATTATTATATTATTATTGCCTATGAAAAAGCCGTTAACATACATATGTATGTATGTACATTCATATGTACATATGGACATAAAGTCGCCGCTCAAATTGGCTTCCGATTGAAGATCGGTACCCAGGGAACACCACGAGGAGGCCATTACACCTGTAATGGGGTCAAAAATTAATCTGACCTTTGAGTCGACTTGACATGACTTAATTTAAACACTTTTTAATAATTAAGTCACATCCATATTCCCCGCCTAGAATTAAATCTATTAAATATTTGTACATACATACATGTGAAAAATAGAACATAAAAAATAAACAAAAAATAATAAACTTATAAATATTAAAAAATATCCTACTGCCGCAATATTTTGAGCTTTTTCTCGTATGATTTTGCATTTCGATCGCTTATAATTTTTTCTGTTATCCATTTACAATTTTTCCTAATCAAAATCAATACAAACTGGTTGAGCAGGTGAAGACGGTGAGCAGAACACGGATCGGACGAATTAATCCAGTCTACATATTTATCTAAATTTGACGTTAAAAATATACATTTTTGCACTATGTTTCTTTTTAAATGGAATTTGTGAGAGCTTTTCTCGAAATGCTGGTTAAAAATATCAAAACAAATTTTAATTAAAGTGAAAAAATATTCAGAAGGGGCTTTAAGTTTTAAGTTACTGTTGACATAGCCAAAATTTTTATTGAGTATTAAATACTCAGAAGATGATCGGACCTCATCGGACGATTTTAAAAGTTGAGAGCATTTTTTGCAGTCCTCCTTTTTGAGCAACTTATGCAATAAATACCCTGCATAGTATCGTAATGCATTATCATTAGCTGCGGCTTGATTACTTAAATCTGTTGCTTCTATTGAAAGCTTTAACTCTGAATCTTCGTCAGTGCAAGTCAAGACATCGTCATCAAGAGTTTTAAACTCTGATGCCGACTCACTCAACCCATTATCTTTAATAATGTTGATCAACATCGTATCTTCATCGGGAGAACAGTTCCCAGATACTGTTGTTGACGTTAGAACTTTCATTGATAGCATTTACTTATTATTACATTAAACTCATACATAGTTGGATTATTGTTTGTAACACCCCGAGATCGGATTAAATAAAATACATTTTCTAAAGGGTCTTGGTTTAATTTGGACGTTGCAATAAAAAAAACTTCAGCACTTTCACTCCATACTTTTTTGGCCAAGGAAAGTATGGAGTTGATTGTTAGAATCATACCCTTTATGCAGTGGACTTCCTGTGGATATTTGAATTCTTCAAAATATGTGCTCATTTCCAACAGGGTCTCATTGACAACATTATGTTTCTGCAGTGAACTTCTATATGGGTTTTTATCATAAAGAACATGACTATTGAGGCAGTCAAATAATCTGTTCATTTTTGTAATAAATGTGGCTGTCGCATCTGCACTTTCTTTGCAGTTTTCAAAGCTTCCAGTGCTCATCATTGTTCGAATTGCAGCGGCTACACTGTGGCTAAACATTTGAGTGGCATATTTGACCTTCATTTTCTCAAAACTATTTGGATTTATATGCTTTTGTGTTAATTTTGGACAGAGTCGCGTTGAATTTCTGGAATCGATTTTATATAATTCATCGACTATTTTCCATGAAACAACGCCATCAGGGGTATCAAGATTTCTATTTTTAACTATGTTCCTAATCGATTTAATTAAATGTGGAACATCATAGATCGCAAAAATTTCTTTGTTTTGAACTTTAAAGCTGGGGTTCTTAATGTCAACTCCCAGTCTTCTGAAAACAGCTCTATTATTTGAGCCCTGGTCGCAAATAGCTGCTCTTATAGTAAGCCCTAAGGCTTGTGCTTGTTCTATATTAGCCGTCACTTTATTCAAAAGGGCTTCGTGCTTTATACCGTTTGCAGATACAGTATAGCTTAAAACATATTTCCAGTTTTCAAATAGGCCTCTAATCATGAAAACACAGACTTGCTGCCCCAAAAGCCTTTTTGTATTTTGGCCATCATTTTCGTAGCCTTGAATTTCATCTAATGAAATATTATAATGAAGACCTCGTCTGATCTTCATTTCGTCAAATAAAATTACTGCCTCTTTTCCTTAGCACTCATTCCTTCAACAATTGTCTTTAAATTGCTGAGTAAATCAGGATTAAATCCTGGCCTCATGTTTTTCTGCACAGCCCATCGCGCTAACGTGCGTGTTGTTGGCAGTTTTAAATGTAGAACATCTCGAAGATATTCATAGGTCCTTGACGAGTAAAAGTTTATATTTTGCGCAATAACTTTTTCTGCTGGGCTATAGTTCAATGTCTTTTTTAAAAGCATGATACATATCGTTTTTGCCTCCGCAGAAACATGAGACAAATTGGCTATTGTGGAAATAATATTTGGTTTTGAGTTAGCTCTTCTAGCTCTGTAACGCCTATTCCTGCGAGATGAGGTCAGAAATTGCTTCTTCAATTTTTTAAAATCATTATATCTTTTTCGTTGGTCAGCCATTAATTCATAATATTTTTTTCTATAAAATGCTTCGTTTTGCTCTCTTTTTAAGCAGTTGTTGCAAAACTCAATATCAACGGATTCATTATTTTTTAATGGAACTTTATCAGGCGTTTCTGTTTCACACTGTTGCTCTAGTTCCTTTGTAATTATTTCATCCGTATCTGCCAGTTTAACTCTCTTAGCATTCACAAATTGTCCAATTTGTTCATTGTCTTGTTTATTTTCTGAAAATTCATACTCATCACAAAGATCTGCATTGAATGAAGTTAATAAAGTATTTTCAGACAAGTTTAATGTTGGAATTGCATTCGCATTTAATTTTCGTGATCCAAAATGCTGAGTCTCAAAGTCTCAAAAATTAATTTAATTCTAGGCGGGGAATATGGATGTGACTTAATTATTAAAAAGTGTTTAAATTAAGTCATGTCAAGTCGACTCAAAGGTCAGATTAATTTTTGACCCCATTACAGGTGTAATGGCCTCCTCGTGGTGTTCCCTGGGTACCGATTTTCAATCGGAAGCCAATTTGAGCGGCGACTTTATGTCCATATGTACATATGAATGTACATACATACATATGTGTTGATGAAGATATAAGTAAATTTAAATTAATATTATAATTTGAAATCGATGAATGAAACATGTTAATGTATTTTGGTTTACTCGATACTTGAAGTATCGATATTTTAATTTTATAACACTACCATCGATAGAAAAAGAACGCTTTCCTTTCTTCTTCTTGCGTTTGAATCTTGTGGCGCCGACCGGAAAATAAAAGTAATTAAAAAAAATAAAGAATATAAGGGAAATAAACCGATTTGCTGTTTTATTGAATGCTGAGAAAACCCGCACAAAGTCCATCGAGCAGACCGTTTGGAATAGAAACAAATTGGTCGTTCGAGCCGAATGAGATGTATATATTTGTGTCCCAACTATCAGGTATGGAAACAACATGGTCGTTCGAGCCGAATGAGATGTATATATTTGTGTCCCAACTATCAGGTATGGAAACAACATGGTCCTTCGAGCTATTTGACCGGCATGTGGACAACGTGGTTCATCAATTACTAAACTAGCATTTCGGAAATTCGACGCAATTTCATCAGACCGTTGCTGTGAGTGTGTGTGTATGCGAAACCGACTAGGCATACATATGTACGTTTGTGAGTGTGGGTATACGAAACTGACTAGGTATACACACATGCACACACAAACTACGACGTTTGATCAGACAAGTATTAAGAAAGAAAAAAGATCGTAGACAGCGATCATGGCGCCAGGGAAAAAATCAAAAACACAACTACAGAAGACATCTGTGGACGAAAAAACATTGGTGGATGGATTTGATTCGCCTTGCGACAACACGGTGATTCAAGCATCAACACCAATGGTACAAACCAGGAAGATGGTGAAAGCAAAACAACTGGCGCACCGACTTGCCGAACAGTGTGACTACAGCGAAAAAGGGATATCGAATTCTTTACTGCAAGACGACGACGCACAATCAAGGATTTCTCAGCGTTCTGGTAAAAGAGTGCAACAGCTTCAATGTGAAATGCAATTTTTAAAGGAGCAACAACAACTTCAAGAACAACGTGCAGCGCTGGAATTTAAGGAGCAACAGTTAAATTTACAAAAGCAACTGGCACAAGCACAACTGGAAGATGAATTTAACATGGATGACGACTATGGACAACACGAGCCCGAAAAAAAGTTGAGTTATACACGTGAGTGGGTAAGCGGACAACCGACAAATTTAGAAGTGATAAATAATAAGACTAACAATCAGGATTATATTGAAACATTTATGACACGACAAGCCATATCGCAAGAGCTCCCAGTATTTGCAGGCGATCCAATGGACTGGCCAATTTTTTATGCCGAATTCACAAACAGTACAAACATGTGTAAATTTACTAATTATGAAAATATAAACCGTTTAAGAAAATCATTGACAGGTCGAGCCAAAGAATCAGTTCAATCGCTATTACTATTACCGCAGAATGTTGATATAATAATTAATATATTAAAAGATCGATTTGGTGACCCAGCTCATATTATACGCCATATACTAGAACAAGTAAGAAACTTCCCAGCTATAAAAGACGACAAAATGGATAGATTAATTAGGTTAAATGATCTTCTTACAAATTTAATTCATACTTTATCATCGCTAGAGGAAAATGATCATTTAAGAAATCCTACTTTAGTAACAGAACTGATTGAAAAATTGCCTTTGTCCCAAAGAATTGCCTTTATACAGTATTATCAAGAAACTAACAGTAATGAACCAAAAATATTCCTTTTAAATAAATGGATTGGAAAAAAGGCTAAAGCCGCTCAATATTTAGGATTTGGGCAAAACAAATCCAAAGAATCGACATTGACAATTTCGAATACATCGCCTCAGTTAAAGACGAATAAAATTTGTAATTTCTGTAAAGTAAATGACCATTACGTAAATTCTTGTGAGAAATTCAGAAACTTAGACATTGACAAACGATGGGAGCATATTACAAAAAATCGCTTATGTATTGCATGTTTAGCCAAGAATCATTCAATGAGAGATTGTAAACGAAAAAAAATATGTAACGTTGACAATTGTACGTATACACATAATGCACTATTACATAAACATAAAAGACAAGTTCAGGCAGAGCAAGGTCCAATTACAACCGAAATGTCAACGCAGCAGACTGAAATCGAGAAAAATTGTAACATTAATTACAACCGTAATGATGTATTGCTCAAAATAGTCCCAGTCACTCTTATGGGAACAAAGACGACAATTGATACGTATGCACTTTTAGATGAGGCTTCAACAGTTACATTAATTGATCACCAGTTAGCTAATGAATTGGAATTGGATGGGCCAACGATTCCTCTTAGAATGCAATGGACGAACAATGAGATTTATGAACAGGAAGATTCAAAGATAGTTAGTCTACGAATTAAAGGTAGACAGAACAATGCTAAAACTTATTTAATGCGTAAAGTTAAAACATTGTCTACTCTTAACTTACCCTCACAGACTGTAGCGATAAAGGATATAGCCGAACAATGGAAGTTTCTGAAAGACTTTGATTCTTGTTCGTATCAAAATGCACAGCCCAAAATACTAATAGGTCAAGACAATTGGTCTTTAATAGTAACGCGTAAGTTAAAACATGAGTCCTATAAGGGTCCAGTTAGCAGCAAAACATTATTGGGGTGGGTTGTGCACGGAAACATCAATTTAGACAGACGATTCAATCAGACACATCATATGTTTCATGTAAATGTTCACAATAACGACAGAAAAAATGACAAAGACGACTTAAACATTATACATGACCTTGTAAAATCCTTTTGGGCTGTTGAAAGCGAACTAACTTCCTCACGAGATAAGCCAATATCATTAGACGACAAAAGATGTTTGCAAATAATTGAGACAACACTTAAAAGGACTGAAAATAGATTTGAGTCAGGGTTATTTTGGAAGGAAGAGAATATAAAACTCCCAGAAAGTTATAACAATGCTCTTAGTAGACTTTTGCTACTGGAAAGGAAAATTGACAAAAATCTGACATATGGAAGAAAATATGAAGAAATGATTGAATCATATATATCAAAAGGATATATAAAAAAGTTAAGTGAAGATCAAGCGGGCGTATCGACACCATTAACATACTATTTACCTCATTTCGGTGTAGTCAATAGCAACAAGCCAGAAAAGTTACGAATTGTGTTTGATGCGGCAGCCAAATCTCACAACAGGTGCCTGAATGACTATCTTTTAACTGGAGTGGATCTTTATAATGAGTTGTCAGCAATATTGATGAATTTTCGAACTAATAAAATAGCATTTGTTGGAGATATAAAGGAAATGTTTTTGCAGATAAAGGTAATAGAAAAGGATAGACATGCCCAACGAATATTATGGCGAGGATATGATCGTCAGAGAATTCCCGACATTTATGAGATACAGGTAGTCTTTTTTGGTGCCAAATGCAGCCCAAGCATCGCACAACATGTTAAAAATCGAAATGCACTTGATTTTAAGGATCAATTTCCAAAGGCTTGTAATGAAATTATTTCGAATCATTATATGGATGATTATCTCGGTGGAGCTGAAGATATTGATAGTGCAATTCAGTTGATAAAAGATGTGTCATATGTGCATAGTCAGGCAGGATTTCAAATGTGCAACTGGTTTGCCAATTCAAAAGAGGTAGTTGACCAAAAATGTGACAAAAAAGTTGATAGAACAATTAAAAATTTATCAGAAGAGCGAGTTTTGGGGTTAATGTGGGACTTTGAAAAGGATTTTTTTGCTTTTAATTTGAAATTTATCAATACCCACACTAGCATTCTATCTATGGGAAAAAAGCCATCCAAACGTGAAGTACTCAAAATCACAATGTCAGTTTTCGATCCATTAGGTTTTCTCTCTAACTTATTAATAGCAAACAAGATTTTACTACAGATGATTTGGGATAGTGGCATAAACTGGGATGACGAGATAACTGATGAACAACATGATATATGGATAAAATCTTGTAAAAATATACAAAGGCTCAATGATTTTAAAATTCCACGACGAATGACTGATATGTCAATCGGCAACTGTAATATACAGCTCCATATGTTTTCTGATGCATCCAGGTTAGCCTATGCTTCTTGTGCTTACCTGAGATTTGATAATGGGAACGAAGTAAATTGTGCATTAGTATTAGCGAAGTCGAGAGTTGCACCTCTCAAGCCAATGTCGATACCGAGACTAGAATTACAGGGCGCCTTATTATCCGCACGTCTGAGTAAAGCAATAAAGGAATCGCTCAAAGTAAATATTGACAAGACGTATTTCTGGACTGACGCTGAAACTGTTTTGTATTGGCTCAAATCGAGTAGCAAACGTTTTAAAGTATTTGTGGCACAGCGATTGGGTGAGATTCAGGAGTTGACAAATGTCTCTGATTGGCGATATGTGCCAACGAATTTAAATCCTGCAGACGACGCAACCAAAATTAAAGACATTGACTTTTCATCGAAAAGTATTTGGTTAACAGGTCCACAATTTCTTAGTAAAGACAGTACTGAATGGCCTAAACGCAAATTATTTGAGCAAACAACTAATGAAAGTGTGACTGTAGAATTTGTAAACACTTTCACGGACGTTGAAAATGAGATAGTATTACCTGATCCCAAGAGATTTTCTAAATGGATGAGATTTCTTAGAACAACTGCTTGGGTCCTGAGGTATTTCGAACGACTAAAGAGACCACAAAACCCTGAACAGAACCCAGAATTGTTACCTCATAACCTTGCTAACGCTGAAAAACTAATTTTCAAAGCAATTCAAAGAGATTGCTATAATCAGGAAATAAAGTGTTTGACGAAACACATTCCGATTGACAAAAAAAAGTAATTTAAAATCACTTCCTATCTTTGTAACAGAAGATGGATTGTTGCGATTAAAGGGACGACTGGACAATATTAACGAGGACCAATTTAATTTCGATTCAAAAAATCCAATTGTTCTACCTAAAGAACACTTAATTACAGGCTTGATTGTTCAGTATTTTCATGAGAAAAATTATCACTTGGGCACTGAAACAGTAATAGCAAATCTTAGAAAAAAATTTTGGATAATTAACTGTCGCAACACCGTTAAGAAATGTATTCATAACTGTCAATTTTGTAGGAATATAAAAGCAAAACCTAAAGTGCCAATTATTGGACAATTACCAAAGTGTCGACTGGAACCAACTAGCAGACCTTTCCTAAAGGTAGGAATTGATTATTTTGGCCCTATAGAGGTTTTAGTCAATCGTAGTCATGTTAAGAAATACGGAGTTATTTTTACTTGTATGTCTAGTCGAGCCGTACATCTTGAAATAGCTGAAGATTTATCAGCTAATGCCTTTATCCATGTACTGCGACAGTTCTCTGGTCGCAGAGGGTTTCCTGAAGAAATATATTCTGATAATGGAACGAATTTTCAAAAAGCAAGCAAGGACATCATCGATGTGATAAAACAATGGTCATCAAAAGAGCTGACCCAATACCTGACCACAAAGAAATGTAAATGGATTTTCAATCCACCATTGAGTCCTCATATGGGTGGAGCGTGGGAAAGACTCATTCAAACCATTAAGAATTTTTTGTCCCATATGTTAAGGGAGCGATATCCAAAGGAGTACGTATTGAGAACTTTATTTTGTGAAATTGAGTTTATGATGAATAGCAGACCGCTTTTATATGTTCCCTCGAATACATTAGATTTCGAGCCATTGACACCAAATGACATTTTAATCGGTCCAAACTTTAGAGATTCATTTTATGCAGATAGCTCGGATAAAGATTTAATTTACCTAAATATGTGGAGAGCTTCCCAAAGATTAGCGGATATTTTTTGGAATAAGTGGAAGGTCGAATATAGGCAGTACTTATTATGTAGTCGTAAGTGGTCAAAGGATGAGGATGCTGTTGAAGAAGGTGATATTGTTTTGTTATTGGACTTTAATCTACCCAGAAGTTACTGGCCCAAGGGCATAATTACAAAAATCTATCCAGCAAAAGATGGAAAAATAAGAATAGTAGACGTTAAGACAAAAACTGGTATATATAAGAGATCAGTTGCTAATTTAACAAAACTTCAAATAAAATAATGTGAAGTATTGCTAAAAACAATACTTGGGTGGAGAATGTTGATGAAGATATAAGTAAATTTAAATTTATATTATAATTTGAAATCGATGAATGAAACATGTTAATGTATTTTGGTTTACTCGATACTTGAAGTATCGATATTTTAATTTTATAACACTACCATCGATAGAAAAAGAACGCTTTCCTTTCTTCTTCTTGCGTTTGAATCTTGTGGCGACGACCGGAAAATAAAAGTAATTAAAAAAAATAAAGAATATAAGGGAAATAAACCGATTTGCTGTTTTATTGAATGCTGAGAAAACCCGCACAAAGTCCATCGAGCAGACCGTTTGGAATAGAAACAAATTGGTCGTTCGAGCCGAATGAGATGTATATATTTGTGTCCCAACTATCAGGTATGGAAACAACAATATGTATGTTAACGGCTTTTTCATAGGCAATAATAATATAATAATTTATATAATAAAAATAAAAATAAATAACAGATTTCTTTTTTCCCACGGCCAAGTGTCCCACCAACCCACACCCACCCCCACCCATCCTGCCAATTCTTAATTTATTTTGTGGCGGTAGGTCAGTTCGTCAACAAGCTGAAGAAGAACACACATAACAAAATTTCAGCTCAGCAAAGAACAAACGCTCTGTATGTGAGGCTGAGCCTTAGCTGTATGTGTGCACATATTGTAGGTCTGCTTGTTTGTTTTGGTTTTTTACAACGCCGCTGTCTAAGAAAACACCCATTACTTTAGAATTGATTGTAGTAAGTTATGATTTTATGATGACGCTTGCCCAAAATTAAAATAATTGTATATATTGAATATTCTCTATATTCTAATTTAGTTTAATGTACTATAAACGAATATAATGAACGAATGTAAATATGTACAAATGCAAAATGTAAATCAGACATGACATCAAATTATATTAATTGTCTATAGGGTATTAGTGCGTCGCGTCAATAAGCAACACTCAGCAAATAAATTTGTGTCTCAAGAAATCTTCTCAAAAATATTTTGCCGGCAATTTCGGCAGCTCTGCACACGTACACACACATATGAACGTACTTGCAGGTTCTGTCTGTGGATGGACATTCGCATAAGAAATGATGATGAGGATGATTTCAAATTTGACTCGCAAGTGTGGCACAAAAATCCGTATGGACCCATTTATTACCCATTTATATGTCATTATTATCCATATTCAAGGATGATATATATATATTTTTTTAGCTACTACTTTTTTATATATGATCAAATATATCATTGTATAATACAATACACCATACAATGAAATATATATTTGTGAATATATATACATATATCTGCTCAATATATTAGTATATTCTATATTAAACAAAGTTAGAATCTAAAGCATGTACAAAATAACAGTTATTTTGGTATTATAAGGCAAGCGTCTTCAAAAAGGGCCGACTCCAATAATGCTAAAGTGAAGGGTGGCGCGAACACAAAAATCGAAACAAAGTTGGGAGAGCGAAAATTTCAGTTGTGCGCTCATACACACTTGCAAACACGCAAAGTAGATGAGCACACATACACTCTCATGACTCGCGGGAGCTGATATAACACATGCAAAGCCCACACCATACGTGAGAATGCATGAGCACGCATACCAGAGAACGGCAAAGAACCACCGCAACTAAAAGTACACCCGGTGTCTGTGAGTATTTTTGACACCCGGGTGTCTTCTGGCACTGCAAATAGGGTGCAAGCGATTGAGTCTGAGTATTGTGTCGGGTGTTTTTACGCACAAGCGTAGATCGTGTCCGAGTGATTTTTTGTATGTATACATGCTTTGATGCCGATCTCAAGTACCGTTGCAAAATGAATGGGTGAAAAACAAAACACACTACTCGAGACAAAAAACGTATTGCGTGGCATGTGTGTTTTTGTTATTTCTTGTGCGTTCTTTCTGCACCCTTGTTTTTTGCTGTACCCATAATTTGCCTTGTACATGCATATGTACATTAGTATACACACATGTACATACATATGTATGTATATTGAAAATAAAAAACTATTCATTTACAAGTTCATTGCGTGTTGATAAACTTTAATAACAAACTTAGAAATATAAAAAACATGATAATAGTATATTTAGAGAAACAGTTTTACTTTTTATGCAAGCCGACGTTTCAGACATTTTTGTGCCGCCTACTCCCTTTAACGACTGAACTTGACCGCTAATATGTGTAAATCAGTGGAAAAAAACAGTAGATCAGTGCAACAGCACTCGGGTATCTTCGAGACACCCGAGTGTCTTAAAGGCACCCGGGTAAAAAATGTGTATTTTGCGTAGAACGCATTTTTGCGTATTCCTTTTTGTGCTCAATCCTTGCTTCTCCTACATTCGTTATGAGTGTAAAAACGATCGGCACGCATCTACGAAAAATATCTGGGTGTCTGGTGAAATACAAGCAATGCACAATGTGTGAGCGTGTGCCCGAAGTACACACTCCCAAACACCGGCATGGTTTAGGGTGGGTGCGAGTGTTTTACTTTTCTTGAGGGTAATGAGCAGAGCTCGCAAATAACTGTTAACCGAATCGTGCGGTCACAAAATAAGAGTTCTTCACTGAGACTTTGAGCAAAGGGTCCGAGAGCAACCGATTGCATTGTTCGTACAAAAATTCTGCTCGCGCTCAGTCGACGAGCAGTTTTTTTCGGTCTCTTTTGCTCTGCTCATTCCAGGACCGTTTGCCCTCGAACGACGATCCAAAAAGTCTTTTGCGAATGTATGTGTGTACGTGTGTATGTGAACTCTCGAAGGTTCTACGCGTCACTTTGCTTTGTGAATTTCGATGGTACAGTGATCGTAGGTCGAGAATTTTGACAAAATGTCAAACATTAAACGAAGACATATTACATTTTTTTTAGAAATGTATTGCTGAAATCGCCACACTTGAGTACTTGAGTACACAAAAACTAAACTCAATACTTATTATTATTTATTTATAAGTTGTTAGCTTAATTCAAAATAAACTAATTATAAAGAAACTATTCATTTTTTAATACAAAAATTAGTTTGAAATATAAAAATTCATGTTTAAAATTTCAAGAAAATTTAACGTGAAAATCGAATCTCACAATGTTACACAACGTACCACTGTGCAATGAAAAGGAGACAAATTATTGAAAAGACCGTTTGGGTTGACTTTTTCAGTCAATCGGTCTTTTAGTGAGTCTCTCTGTGCGAGCATAACTCGTATCTCTCATTGTGCGATGCTCGGTAAAAGACCGTTTCACGAACCGCTCATCGTCAATCGGTCAACCAAAAACCGAAACGAAAAGAAACGAAGTCTGCTGCTCAGAGCGAGATCGAGGGTGGTTTTTTTTTTCGGTTGCTCTCGCGAGCAGAGCGTTAGCAAACCAAACGGTCAACAGTTATTTGCGAGCTATGGTAATGAGTGGCACCGGCACACAAAGTTCAATGGGTGTGAGTAGAGTGTCAAAAAGTGACACCCTTGCCGTTCTCTGACGCATACACTCACTCACTCACACTCACGACTGGCTCGGGCGCTGATGTCTGATTGCGTTGCGGACATTTTCCATGTATGAATTGTCATATCTATATATTGTATGGTTAGTGCTAGTACCCTTTAAAAAATGCACTACCTACTGAGGGACTACCACACGCACACACACATTCGACAATCCAATTAATTGCATAGTTTCAAATCATCTCATACGATCACACGTATAGACATTCCTACATGCCTGTGTATGAATATTAACAGAACGCATCTCCATTGCTTGTTTATGCACCCTAACCATTATCATCACCTTCCATCAAATACCTAACACTAGATTACTCATGAACCACACATATTTACATAAGAAATCTTTAATGAATATTTAGTTACCTCATTTATCGATAGGTAACTCAATAACTCAGAACTTGCATTTATAGCCTTTTTACACTACAGTGAGTTACCTCATTTATCGATAGGTAACTCAATAACTCAGAACTTGCAATTACACTATGCCAAAGTTGAGTTATTGAGTTTCGGCTGCTGGCACGTGCTTGTCTCCGAAAATTTGTTTTATTTAATTTTATTAATATGAATACCCAAGAATTAATGATGCTCTATGTGGCAGAGCAAAAGACGATAACACGCTGCAATGTATGGAGTTGGCGACGATGTCTGCAGCAACTGTGGAGTATTTGGATCAAATTTCCAAGAAACGCATTTGGACATTGCGAATAACCTTGAAATCCATTTTATAAGGAAAATTTCCGCAGGGAAATTGCACGGCTGCAATTGAAAATATGTTGAATTTTGGCTATATGTATATGTACATTACATACATACATATGTACAAAAATTAAAATTTTTTTAATTGGCAATTGCTTATAATAATTTAATTTATATAAATTTATAATAATTCAATTTAGCGTTTGGCTAAGTTTTCCGACCGAATTTTAGAAATCGACCACATTGTTTATATGGTTTTTAATAATAAAATTGGTTTAAAGTATTGGTTTTAACAATTGTATGTATCTTTTTCCCCAGCCATATTGTTTACGCACCAAAATTCAAATTTTGAGCTGCCAATTTTTGTTGTAACTAGTGGTGATAATTCCACGACAGGCAGATCAGGGTTGAAATATTCGGAAAATCGGACAAACTCAACTAAACGCAACCAAAACTTAACTTTTTGCCACCTCTAGGTCCCCTATGCTTCCCCATGTAAACGAAACTCGAGTTTTGCCCGAAACTCAATAACGCAACTGTAGTGTAAATAGGCTATTATACAACGCCCTGAACAATAAACATTTATCGACAATTTAAACTATAATATATATAATATGTATAATAAATATAATAAATACACATAATACCAGCGCGCATTTACGTATATAAACAGATACTTAATACAATTTTGTCTTACTGCATTCTTTATTGGTTTTATACTGCATCCTTCTGATATCACATTTGTTTCCACTAATATTTTGTATGGTTCTATATACAACATTTTCTTGTTTCACGAACTTATTCGCTAGAATTGCTTTGCCTTTTACTCTCTGCTTGTATATAAATTTAATTTTCTTATTGGCACCTACGTGACCTCGCGTTCTCGTATTCCTTCATATACGTGGACGGATTCGTTTAATCAGTCTCAGAACCCCTTTACTCCAACTGCTGCATTATGAGCTCTATTCGTGTGTTCCAGATCTTCTAGAAGAGGCTTTCGGACTTCTGCGCGAAAGCAGACACTTTTATTTTGGAAAAGCGAGAACCAGTGCTTAAGGAACGTATCCAGAGGTTAGTCCAGCTGTTTTCAGAAGCAGATCGTGACTTCCATACTGCCATGACCTCTGGTGACGAAGATCTCTCCGAAGACATTTACAACACTCACTTACTAGCTCGTCTGATTCGGCATACAATACAGACTACGCTTCTCCCAGAAACCGAGCTGTTCTTATGTTGCGATTCCACCATAGTACTAGCCTAGCTAGGAAAACCCCCAAACGAGTGGAAAACTTTTGTCGCTAATCGCACCGCCACCATCCAATCCAAGGTCCCTAACGCCTTTCGGCGTTTGGTAGGAGGATTTGGGCACTCGGGGATGAAACAGAAGGGGCTAGAAGGCTAGAAGGGGCTAGAGGGCTAGAAGGCTGGCTAGAAGGGCCTGTCGAATTACTGGCCAAGTTCAATCAAAACGGAGATGAACCCACCAGAAACTAGAACGGTAAATCTGTTTTTCACGCATACCGAATCATCGGACATATGCGATGAGTTAACATCATACACGAAAGCCCTTAGAGCTACTGCACGTATACTACGTTGTCTTCCAGCACACGTAAACAAACCAGTGAAAACTGGTTATAAATCTGATAAATCTGTCGAAAATACGGTGAATCATAGCCGCACAACGACATTTGTACCCAAAAGAGTACTCTTAGTTACTCAATAAAAAGAAAATTTCCTCTACTAGTCCCCTTAACACGTTAAATCCATTCATGGACTCGGAGAAGCGGATGCGAGTTAATACCCGATTAACAAACGCAAGACTTTCCTTCAACGAAAAACATACAATCCTTTTTCCCAAGAAGTCCAAGCTTGCCACTCTATTCGTAGCATTCATACACTCAACGTTGCTACACCTGAAAATCAGTTGATGCTACGAGCGGTAAGGCAAGAGATGTACATTCCCATGCTCACCAATCTCGTGAAACATTGCATACGGCAGTGTGTTGTGTGCACGCGCCATAAAGAAACCGCATGGCACCAGATTATGGCAGCACTACCTGTCGACAGAGTGCGATTCTCTCCTCCATTCGGAATCAAAGGTGTAGACTTTACTGGTCCATTCAATCTAAGGGCCTCCTTAAAGCGATCCAAATGTACACTCAAAGGCTATGTATCCATTCCTACTCGCATTTGACCGATTTGTCAGTCATCGTGGAAATAAAAAAAAAATGGTATCAGATAATTTCATTGTCGGCAGTCGAGAATTAGCCGAACGTTGGCGCAAATTCATCCAAACCGCGAGCGAACACGTTTCACAACATATTAGCAGCCGAGAAATGGAATTTCATACCTCCCCGTGCTACGCAAATGGAAGGCCTCTGGGAAGCAGCAGTGAAAAGCTTCAAAAGACATTTCACTCGAGTAGCAGGCCAAACAACTTTCAATATTAAAGAATTTTCTACGATCTTGACGAAAATTGAAGCGGTTCTTATCTCTAGACCGCTTTATATTACGAAATCAGAAGTAGAAAAATAACTCCCTCTAACGCCTGGTCATTTCTTACAAGGAGAATGTCCTACTCAAAAATCGCTGGCAAAGACTTGAGATCATGTATCAAGAGTTCAGCAGACGATGGCGCCACGAGTATTTACAAGAACTCCAACGATATACAAGTGGAAAGGGCCAACCCAAAACGTCGCCATAAACGACGTAGTCGTCATCAAGGATGACTGCTGTGCTCCCACGTACTGGCGTCTCGGCAGAGTAATCAAGTTGTATTCGGGAAGGGACGGCGATAGCTGGGTTGTCAACCTCCAAACCAAATCAGGAACCTTGTCACGACCCATCGTCAAGCTCATTGTCTTGCCGACCAAGGAAGACAACCCATGAGCAATTTAGTTCCCAATTACTACCGCGGCCTTCATCTCTCTCTTCCAGCCAACAAGTTCTCAATACTAGACTAATTACGTTCCTTTTTTCACAGATGGGATTCAAGTGCATTTATTTCGATCGACGACGGACAGTACGCAGACTGGGCTACTGCGTGGACTCCTTGGCCTCGACGCCTCGTCTCCACGAGTGCAAATCCAAGGACGTGTGCCACAAGAGTTCAGCAGTTCCTGGAGACCTGCACCACACGACCCTGCATGTCGATGACGCGACCACCCACGGCCGAAACCCACCGCAGAAGCCAGTTCCGAAGCCGAAGAAGATTTCTTCAAAGCCGCGTCCAACCCCATACGAGTGGTAGTCAAGAAAAAGGGAGGGTCGCAGCGAGGACGACAAGGCCAAGGGCCACCAGAGTCGATCGAGGACGAGGGACAGCGCACGGCGTTCACGGAGCCCATCGTCAGCCCGGCCGCTGCCATAACTGAGGGAGGGCAGCTTGGCACGCCTACAAGCCGTTCTTCAATAATCGCCACCTGGCAAGAGGAGCCGGCATACTTGGCTTAAAGTTCACCAAACCTAGTTATAAGTCCATTGTTCCTATACACACATATCGAATATATCAAAAATATGGATTTTAATAATTAGACACCAGAAAGCTCTTGAAATATATACTTGCCACGAGACAGACTCGTTCTCGCTAAATTGAATAAAATCGTTTTTTCTAAATACATTGGGAGCATGTCATAGTAATCTGCTAATCACTTTGCGCACTGGTTGCATGGTTTTCTCATTCGTCCAAATGAGCGCCTAGATCTCAGAGACTATAAGAGCTAGAGTAACCAAACTTTCTATCCAAGCTCCTGTGTTATTACTTCAATACAAGTGTATTTCAGAATATTGACACGCCACCTTCCATCCCCTCAAAGGACGAAAATCTGTGCAATCGACAATTTTTAAGATACAAGAAAACTAAAAACGCTGTATCATGGCAAATGGCTGTATCTACCAGATTGCCTGATCTGGATCAGGTCGGATTACACTAGTCGACACGACTTTTCCGCTGTCGCCAAATTACTTTTTCTGATAGATATGGATGTTTAAAATTTTTTAAAGAATGTTTTTTTTTTTTTCATGGAGTAGTTTTTTAAAATAATTTTTAAAAAATTTGGTGTTTTTTGCCATAGGTAGTGCTTCTATTTTTCACATGACTTAAGTTTCCTACAACTGGTTGTATTGAACTTTGCAGTTAAAAAAAGCTGACGAATGCAGTTATAAATCCGACTCAGACACTCTGTAGCTGCAACTTAACGTCTGGAAGATATTAAGCTTCCAAATTGAAATTTCATAATTTTTTTCGGTATTTTTCCCCGAAATTTTGACTTTGAAAGCTCAGGAAAAGTCGAAAAAAAATATTTGAATGCCTTGATTTTTGGTTTTAGATAGACACATTAATTAGGCGTCGTTTAAGGTATCGCTTATAAAAATATAAAAATAAACGGCTAAGTTTCAACCGTTTGACCAAATTTTCATATGCCGAATTTCGCCGATAAATTCCGTTAGCCGACGTATAACCGTTTTTTTTTCCTATAAAAATACCAAAAATCTGTGTTTGTAACAGTTTTTAACGGTAAAATGGCATTTGGGATGGTGCCAAACGGCATATGTAGTTTTGGTCAAACGGTTATAACTAAGCCGTTTATTTTTATATTTTTATAAGCGATACCTTAAACGACGCCTAACTAATGTGTCTAGCTAAAACCAAAAATTAAGGCATTCAAATATTTTTTTTTCGACTTTTCCTGAGCTTTCAAAGTCAAAATTTCGGGGAAAAATACCGAAAAAAATTATGAAATTTCAATTTGGAAGCTTAATATCTTCCAGACGTTAAGTTGCAGCTACAAAATGTCTGAGTCGGATTTATAGCTGCATTTGTCAGCTTTTTTAACTGCAAAGTTCAATACAACCAGTTGTAGAAAACTTAAGTTATGTGAAAAATAGAAGCACTACCTATGACAAAAAACACCAAATTTTTTAAAAATTCTTTAAAAAAAGCTACTCCATGAAAAAAAAACCATAATTCTTTAAAAAAATTTAAATCTCCAAATCTATCAGAAAAAGTCATTTTTGGCCACAGCGGAAAAAAAAAGTTGAATTTTGTCGAGTAGTGTTATTATTATAGCCAAAAAGAACCAATGAAATTTCAGTCGCTAGCAACGCCTTCCAAGCGCTTACTCATTCCCTCTCTCTCTCTCGCACACACTTCCACGTCTCTTGTATGTAGTTATACATGTGTATGTAGAAATGTAGCAGCCGATGTAAAAATTATATGTAAACAAAAAAAATAGTTTTTTGAATTTTTCTTATTTGGCCAAAATTTAATTCGTCCCTTTTGCGAACATTTAAAAAATTACATATATCGAAATCTCATACATATATGTACATACATATGTATGTACATATGTATATACTGACTGAGTGCCGGGTTTAAAGTAGAGTAGAGTAGAGTAGAGTAGAGTTTAAAGTAAAGTAAAGTAAATGTAACAACGTTCCCCCTCGTTATTAATAAAATTTTAATAGTAAAGTGTAAGAAATAATATTATCCATTACTGATTTTAGTGGGCTAATTAAAGTAAAAGATCTCAACTGGACTAAGGCTGATGTCAGAGAGCGCGCAAGAAGTGTGCAATCGCTCGAAAGATGTCAGAGTGAGAGCGAAGCGGGCCGCGAGTTTAAGCGATAAAGCGAGAGCAAAGAAAGAGAGAGCAGTTTGCAACCTGCTTTATCGCTTCAACTCTTTGAGAGAGTACGATTGTTGTGTTGCATTCTGTGCTCTAATTACCGTTTTTTTTCAAAACACGCGTGTTTGAAAGCTTATATGGTAATTTTGTTTCTTTTATTTTTCCATTTGGTGTCATTTGTGAGAGAACGCCTGAACGAAGTGGACATAAACATTGAAAATGTAATTATGGAAGTTTTTTTGCGCCCAGCGCTATGGGACCAAAAGAGCAAAAACAATCACAATAAATTTTGGTGGAAAAAAATTGGACAGAAATTGAGAGCTTATTAGAAACACAAAGTAAGTAGAGATTTATTAATACCTGCATATTATTTGTATTTACATATTTTTATTCGGTGTGTCTGTGTGTACAAACAAAGTCGGGAAAAGTGTTTCAAATTATTTGGCCTGTTTTTAAATTAAGATGATTGAAAGTTGCCAATTTAAAAACGTTTTTATCCTATATTGACATCAAACGGCCCTTCAAGGTCAATGATTATATTATGCATATACTCTTTACAATAACATTAAAAAAACCGGGATCTGTCTCAATAGGCTTCCAGAGAAGACGCCATTTGGATGTTAAGATACCAAAGGCACATTCAATGCATCTTCGAGCTCTGGAAAGTCTACTGTTAAAGTATTCGTTGTTTGCATTTATATCTCTTATTGAATATGGCTTTTCGAAAAGTGGATAAACCTCATCACCCACAAAAACATATGGCATCTTAGTGTTTGTTCCAGGCAAGCAAGAATCTGACGGAAAGAATTGTCGTGATGTCGGCACTTGTTGTAATGCATTAAATGTTCCACCATCACTTTGTTTTCCATAGCCTACAACTTCTATGGCAATAAATTGACAATTGGCATCTAATACCCCTTCAAGTACCATCGAAACGTACTTTTAAAAATTATAAAGGATAGACCCGGAATGCGCTGGACACTTATTACGAATGTGTTTTTCATCAATTGCTCCAGCACAATTGGGAAAGTTCCACAGCTTCCAAAATTTCTCTGCCGTCTGGCTGATTATTTCCTTTGTGGGCTGAAGCATATGTATTGGTTGTAGCTCCTCCCAAAGAGCTATTACAGTCTCTTTCACAACAAGTGAAATGAATATGCCAATGACGAGAAAGGTGCTCCAGTAGCTAAAAATCTGTAGTTACGAATAATTTTCGACATAAGTGTATTTAAATAATTAAATTTTTATTTAAGACGGCTTAAAAAAAAAAATTAAAAAAATGGAAGAACATCCGTGACCATTTCCGCAACGAATGGAAAAAATTCCAGTTCCGAAATCTGGAGACTCTGGAGTTTCAGAAGAGGCTTACAGAAATTATACTTCTTGGCCTTATCTTAATAGTCTTCTTTTTTGAAAAGCCCAAATGAAACCCCGTAAATCGGTTGAAAATTTTGCTGCATTGAACACTGCATTGGACGCATCTTCTCCAGGATTTGCTTCAGAAGTGACTCTAGATGAGACCATCTCTGAAGAGATTCACGAACTTGTAGATGAAGATGAACCAATTCATCAACCGACAAAGAAGCAAAATAAGATCAAAGCATCTGAAGAATTTGTTGCTATTGAGCAACAAATATTAATGTTGCTTGAGACGAAAATAAATTACAGCAAAAAAAAAAGACGATGACGAGGCATTTTTTGACAGCCTAATTTCATATATACACACATTCCTTTAACAATAATGATAATAAAACTACTAAATGAGAAAATAATTAAATACATAATAAATAAAATTAAAATATATAAAAAAACGAACCTCAATGTTATTATTAATTTTTAGCAAGGCAGTATTGGATGTTTCCGTTTAAGATGCCAAGCTTTTTTGGCACCTATTTTTATCCAAAATAATAATGCGAATTGTTCAAATGTAATAGCTGTTTATTTATACCAGCGGCTGCTAGCGGAAGCCGATTGCTTGCTCTTAGCACAACCAGATAAATGTACATATAATCGAGATCCAAATGCAACCAATGCGCAGAGAGGTTAGCAGATTACTGAAATAAGCACCGTCGGCTAATCAAAGCTAGAGCCGAGGCGGCGGCTGAAGAGCGCCCTTTACAGAGGGAGAGCGCAGCAGCGCTGCCGAACGTGGGCGTTTACAGTGCATTGAGTATTGTATTGTATTGTAGTGTATGTATAGTTTTAAGTTAGGCCTGTTGTTTAGCGGCTGGCCCGAACATACTCCCCCCGTTGAAAGCCAGTCTTTCAACAGACTCCTTGAGGGGCAGTACACATAGCCGGGTAACGGCCCTTCTGATGGTTCCTGTGGCAGTCTTCAAATCAGCTACGCGGCACACTTCATCCTTGCCCTTGACGACCTCGACCACTCTAGCTAGTGGCCAACGCATTGGAGGAAGATTTTCGTCCTTTATCAGAACGAGATCGTTTATGCAAAGATTTTGCGTGGGAGTCCGCCATTTCGACCGCTCTTGCAAAAGAGTTAGATACTCTTCGCGCCAGCGGCTCCAGAAGATCTTCTGCAGCTGAGTGACCCGTTGCCAGCCATCCAGACGATTGTAGTTCAGCTTCGTCAGATCGGGCTCGAGGATTGCCTCATGAGCAGGAGTCAGGACATCTAAGTCAGCAGGATTTTCTGAAAGCGAAAGCAAAGGGCGAGAATTAACAATTGCCGTGATCTGGCAGATCAGAGTGCGCAGCTCGTCGAAGTCAAGCACAGAGGGCCTAACTGAGCGGTACAGGTGATGCTTTGCTGTCTTCACGGCCACTTCCCACAATCCGCCAAAGTGCGGAGAGCGTGGTGGGATGAAGCGCCAGTCGATCGAGTCCGCCAAGCAGGATTCATGGACCTCCTTCATATGCGAGTCGCTCATAACAAGTTTCTTGAGCTCCAAAAGCTCGTTCTTGGCCCCAACGAAGTTTGTCGCATGGTCGGAACAAATTTGACTTGGCCTTCCTCGCGTGGAAGTGAAACGCTTCAGGGCGCCTAGAAATGAAGCGGTGGTCAGGTCCTTTACGAGCGTGTATAGCCATGTGTATAGCCTTAGAAGTAAAGCAAATGAATACACTGATGTAACACTTGATGGGTGGCCTCGTGCGGATTTCTGATCTGTAGAAAAAGGGCCCACAGTAATCCACTCCAGTGACTTCAAAGGGTCGAGATCCCTCCAAACGCTCCTTAGGCAGATCTCCCATGATGTGCTGAACCATGCGCGGCCTAGTCCTGAAGCATCTCACACACTTGCTGACTACCTTTGATACTGCCTTGATTCCGCCAATGGGCCAATATTCCAGTCGAATTTTGGCAAGTAGTGCGCGAGGTCTAGCATGAAGGTTCCTTTCGTGATAATACCTTATCAGCACACAAGTTATGGGATGCCCCTTTGGCAGAATAAGCGGGTGCTGAGCATCAAATCCCAGAGATGAGTTGCCAAGACGACCTCCAACTTTTAGTAATCCATACCGATCGATGAACGGAGAGAGTGAGCTGATGGAACTGGATTTCCTGACTTGACCATTGCGTTGAATCTCCCTTATATCCATATACAAACAGCCAGTTGAATATGCCGGATCAGAAGATGCGTTCCTTGCCGAATGTCCGAAACGGTGAGTCCAGAATGCCGAAGCCGATGTACAAATTTATGCATGTAGGCGAATGTGCGCTGCATGCCGAAGAATGAATTTGCAAATTTGCATTCTGACGTGAGATCGGCATGTGGAGACGCGATCAACAATACCCGCTTGCGAAGCTGTGCCGTTGCTGCTTCAGGAACAGGAGGTACAGGCCACTCTTCCTTTGGAGCCTTCCAAAAATGATGGACCATGAAACCACAGCTCTGAGTGGATAAATTGGTGGGAAGCGAGCCTCTTGAGAGAACGTCAGCAGGATTTAATGATGTGGGGACATAGCGCCATTCCATGCCTGCCGTCAACTCCTGAATTGCTGCCACCCGATTTGCCACGAAGAAGCTGCATTTGTCAGCTTTTTTTAACTGCAAAGTTCAATACAACCAGTTGTAGGAAACTTAAGTTATGTGAAAAATAGAAGCACTACTTATGACAAAAAACACCAAATTTTTTAAAAATTCTTTAAAAAAAAACTACTCCATGAAAAAAAAACCATAATTCTTTAAAAAAATTTAAATCTCCAAATCTATCAGAAAAAGTCATTTTTGGCCACAGCGAAAAAAAAAAGTTGAATTTTGTCGAGTAGTGTTATTATTATAGCCAAAAAGAACCAATGAAATTTCAGTCGCTAGCAACGCCTTCCAAGCGCTTACTCATTCCATCTGTCTCTCTCGCACACACTTCCACGTCTCTTGTATGTAGTTATACATGTGTATGTAGAAATGTAGCAGCCGATGTAAAAATTATATGTAAACAAAAAAAATAGTTTTTTGAATTTTTCTTATTTGGCCAAAATTTAATTCGTCCCTTTTGCGAACATTTAAAAAATTACATATATCGAAATCTCATACATATATGTGCATACATATGTATGTACATATATACTGACTGAGTTCCGGGTTTAAAGTAGAGCCGCGGCCTTTGCCGCGGCTCACAACGTTCCCCCTCGTTATTAATAAAATTTTAATAGTAAAGTGTAAGAAATAATATTATCCATTACTGATTTTAGTGGGCTAATTAAAGTAAAAGATCTCAACTGGACTAAGGCTGATGTCAGAGAGCGCGCAAGAAGTGTGCAATCGCTCGAAAGATGTCAGAGTGAGAGCGAAGCGGGCCGCGAGTTTAAGCGATAAAGCGAGAGCAAATAGAGAGAGAGCAGTTTGCAACCTGCTTTATCGCTTCAACTCTTTGAGAGAGTACGATTGTTGTGTTGCATTCTGTGCTCTAATTACCGTTTTTTTTTCAAAACACGTGTGTTTGAAAGCTTATATGGTAATTTTGTTTCTTTTATTTTTCCATTTGGTGTCATTTGTGAGAGAACGCCTGAACGAAGTGGACATAAACATTGAAAATGTAATTATGGAAGTTTTTTTGCGCCCAGCGCTATGGGACCAAAAGAGCAAAAACAATCACAATAAAATTTTGGTGGAAAAAAATTGGACAGAAATTGAGAGCTTATTAGAAACACAAAGTAAGTAGAGATTTATTAATA
Source organism: Drosophila athabasca (assembly GCA_008121215.1). Lineage (NCBI taxonomy): Eukaryota > Metazoa > Arthropoda > Insecta > Diptera > Drosophilidae > Drosophila > Drosophila athabasca. The sequence goes on along the minus strand of CM017796.1, from coordinate 23,770,615 downwards.
CCTGCATATTATTTGTATTTACATATTTTTATTCGGTGTGTCTGTGTGTACAAACAAAGTCGGGAAAAGTGTTTCAAATTATTTGGCCTGTTTTTAAATTAAGATGATTGAAAGTTGCCAATTTAAAAACGTTTTGATCCTATATTGACATCAAACGGCCCTTCAAGGTCAATGATTATATTATGCATATACTCTTTACAATAACATTAAAAAAACCGGGATCTGTCTCAATAGGCTTCCAGAGAAGACGCCATTTGGATGTTAAGATACCAAAGGCACATTCAATGCATCTTCGAGCTCTGGAAAGTCTACTGTTAAAGTATTCGTTGTTTGCATTTATATCTCTTATTGAATATGGCTTTTCGAAAAGTGAATAAACCTCATCACCCACAAAAACATATGGCATCTTAGTGTTTGTTCCAGGCAAGCAAGAATCTGACGGAAAGAATTGTCGTGATGTCGGCACTTGTTGTAATGCATTAAATGTTCCACCATCACTTTTTTTTCCATAGCCTACAACTTCTATGGCAATAAATTGACAATTGGCATCTAATACCCCTTCAAGTACCATCGAAACGTACTTTTTAAAATTATAAAGGATAGACCCGGAATGCGCTGGACACTTATTACGAATGTGTTTTTCATCAATTGCTCCAGCACAATTGGGAAAGTTCCACAGCTTCCAAAATTTCTCTGCCGTCTGGCTGATTATTTCCTTTGTGGGCTGAGGCATATGTATTGGTTGTAGCTCCTCCCAAAGAGCTGTTACAGTCTCAACAGCCCAAATGAAACCCCGTAAATCGGTTGAATATTTTGCTGCATTGAACACTGCATTGGACGCATCTTCTCCAGGATTTGCTTCAGAAGTGACTCTAGATGAGACCATCTCTGAAGAGATTCGCGAACTTGTAGATGAAGATGAACCAATTCATCAACCGACAAAGAAGCAAAATAAGTTCAAAGCATCAGAAGAATTTGTTGCTATTGAGCAACAAATATTAATGTTGCTTGAGACGAAAATAAATAACAGCAAAAAAAAAGACGATGACGAGGCATTTTTTGACAGCCTAATTCCATACATACACACATTCCTTTAACAATAATGATAATAAAACTACTAAATGAGAAAATAATTAAATACATAATAAATAAAATTAAAATATATAAAAAAACGAACCTCAATGTTATTATTAATTTTTAGCAAGGCAGTATTGGATGTGTCCGTTTAAGATGCCAAGCTTTTTTGGCACCTATTTTTATCCAAAATAATAATGCGAATTGTTCAAATGTAATAGCTGTTTATTTATACCAGCGGCTGCTAGCGGAAGCCGATTGCTTGCTCTTAGCACAACCAGATAAATGTACATATAATCGAGATCCAAATGCAACCAATGCGCAGAGAGGTTAGCAGATTACTGAAATAAGCACCGTCGGCTAATCAAAGCTAGAGCCGAGGCGGCGGCTGAAGAGCGCCCTTTACAGAGGGAGAGCGCAGCAGCGCTGCCGAACGTGGGCGTTTACAGTGCATCGAGTATTGTATTGTAGTGTATGTATAGTTTTAAGTTAGGCCTGTTGTTTAGCGGCTGGCCCGAACATACTCCCCCCGTTGAAAGCCAGTCTTTCAACAGACTCCTTGAGGGGCAGTACACATAGCCGGGTAACGGCCCTTCTGATGGTTCCTGTGGCAGTCTTCAAATCAGCTACGCGGCACACTTCATCCTTGCCCTTGACGACCTCGACCACTCTAGCTAGTGGCCAACGCATTGGAGGAAGATTTTCGTCCTTTATCAGAACGAGATCGTTTATGCAAAGATTTTGCGTGGGAGTCCGCCATTTCGACCGCTCTTGCAAAAGAGTTAGATACTCTTCGCGCCAGCGGCTCCAGAAGATCTGCTGCAGCTGAGTGACCCGTTGCCAGCCATCCAGACGATTGTAGTTCAGCTTCGTCAGATCGGGCTCGAGGATTGCCTCATGAGCAGGAGTCAGGACATCTAAGTCAGCAGGATTTTCTGAAAGCGAAAGCAAAGGGCGAGAATTAACAATTGCCGTGATCTGGCAGATCAGAGTGCGCAGCTCGTCGAAGTCAAGCACAGAGGGCCCAACTGAGCGGTACAGGTGATGCTTTGCTGTCTTCACGGCCACTTCCCACAATCCGCCAAAGTGCGGAGAGCGTGGTGGGATGAAGCGCCAGTCGATCGAGTCCGCCAAGCAGGATTCATGGACCTCCTTCATATGCGAGTCGCTCATAACAAGTTTCTTGAGCTCCAAAAGCTCGTTCTTGGCGCCAACGAAGTTTGTCGCATTGTCGGAACAAATTTGACTTGGCCTTCCTCGCGTGGAAGTGAAACGCTTCAGGGCGCCTAGAAATGAAGCGGTGGTCAGGTCCTTTACGAGCGTGTATAGTCATGTGTATAGCCTTAGAAGTAAAGCAAATGAATACACTGATGTAACACTTGATGGGTGGCCTCGTGCGGATTTCTGATCTGTAGAAAAAGGGCCCACAGTAATCCACTCCAGTGACTTCAAAGGGTCGAGATCCCTCCAAACGCTCCTTAGGCAGATCTCCCATGATGTGCTGAACCATGCGCGGCCTAGTCCTGAAGCATCTCACACACTTGCTGACTACCTTTGATATTGGTAATCACAATAAAATTTTGGTGGAAAAAAATTGGACAGAAATTGAGAGCTTATTAGAAACACAAAGTAAGTAGAGATTTATTAATACCTGCATATTATTTGTATTTACATATTTTTATTCGGTGTGTCTGTGTGTACAAACAAAGTCGGGAAAAGTGTTTCAAATTATTAGGCCTGTTTTTAAATTAAGATGATTGAAAGTTGCCAATTTAAAAACGTTTTGATCCTATATTGACATCAAACGGCCCTTCAAGGTCAATGATTATATTATGCATATACTCTTTACAATAACATTAAAAAAACCGGGATCTGTCTCAATAGGCTTCCAGAGAAGACGCCATTTGGATGTTAAGATACCAAAGGCACATTCAATGCATCTTCGAGCTCTGGAAAGTCTACTGTTAAAGTATTCGTTGTTTGCATTTATATCTCTTATTGAATATGGCTTTTCGAAAAGTGAATAAACCTCATCACCCACAAAAACATATGGCATCTTAGTGTTTGTTCCAGGCAAGCAAGAATCTGACGGAAAGAATTGTCGTGATGTCGGCACTTGTTGTAATGCATTAAATGTTCCACCATCACTTTGTTTTCCATAGCCTACAACTTCTATGGCAATAAATTGACAATTGGCATCTAATACCCCTTCAAGTACCATCGAAACGTACTTTTAAAAATTATAAAGGATAGACCCGGAATGCGCTGGACACTTATTACGAATGTGTTTTTCATCAATTGCTCCAGCACAATTGGGAAAGTTCCACAGCTTCCAAAATTTCTCTGCCGTCTGGCTGATTATTTCCTTTGTGGGCTGAGGCATATGTATTGGTTGTAGCTCCTCCCAAAGAGCTATTACAGTCTCAACAGCCCAAATGAAACCCCGTAAATCGGTTGAAAATTTTGCTGCATTGAACACTGCATTGGACGCATCTTCTCCAGGATTTGCTTCAGAAGTGACTCTAGATGAGACCATCTCTGAAGAGATTCGCGAACTTGTAGATGAAGATGAACCAATTCATCAACCGACAAAGAAGCAAAATAAGTTCAAAGCATCAGAAGAATTTGTTGCTATTGAGCAACAAATATTAATGTTGCTTGAGACGAAAATAAATAACAGCAAAAAAAAAGACGATGACGAGGCATTTTTTGACAGCCTAATGCCATACATACACACATTCCTTTAACAATAATGATAATAAAACTACTAAATGAGAAAATAATTAAATACATAATAAATAAAATTAAAATATATAAAAAAACGAACCTCAATGTTATTATTAATTTTTAGCAAGGCAGTATTGGATGTGTCCGTTTAAGATGCCAAGCTTTTTTGGCACCTATTTTTATCCAAAATAATAATGCGAATTGTTCAAATGTAATAGCTGCTTATTTATACCAGCGGCTGCTAGCGGAAGCCGATTGCTTGCTCTTAGCACAACCAGATAAATGTACATATAATCGAGATCCAAATGCAACCAATGCGCAGAGAGGTTAGCAGATTACTGAAATAAGCACCGTCGGCTAATCAAAGCTAGAGCCGAGGCGGCGGCTGAAGAGCGCCCTTTACAGAGGGAGAGCGCAGCAGCGCTGCCGAACGTGGGCGTTTACAGTGCATTGAGTATTGTATTGTATTGTAGTGTATGTATAGTTTTAAGTTAGGCCTGTTGTTTAGCGGCTGGCCCGAACATACTCCCCCCGTTGAAAGCCAGTCTTTCAACAGACTCCTTGAGGGGCAGTACACATAGCCGGGTAACGGCCCTTCTGATGGTTCCTGTGGCAGTCTTCAAATCAGCTACGCGGCACACTTCATCCTTGCCCTTGACGACCTCGACCACTCTAGCTAGTGGCCAACGCATTGGAGGAAGATTTTCGTCCTTTATCAGAACGAGATCGTTTATGCAAAGATTTTGCGTGGGAGTCCGCCATTTCGACCGCTCTTGCAAAAGAGTTAGATACTCTTCGCGCCAGCGGCTCCAGAAGATCTGCTGCAGCTGAGTGACCCGTTGCCAGCCATCCAGACGATTGTAGTTCAGCTTCGTCAGATCGGGCTCGAGGATTGCCTCATGAGCAGGAGTCAGGACATCTAAGTCAGCAGGATTTTCTGAAAGCGAAAGCAAAGGGCGAGAATTAACAATTGCCGTGATCTGGCAGATCAGAGTGCGCAGCTCGTCGAAGTCAAGCACAGAGGGCCCAACTGAGCGGTACAGGTGATGCTTTGCTGTCTTCACGGCCACTTCCCACAATCCGCCAAAGTGCCGAGAGCGTGGTGGGATGAAGCGCCAGTCGATCGAGTCCGCCAAGCAGGATTCATGGACCTCCTTCATATGCGAGTCGCTCATAACAAGTTTCTTGAGCTCCAAAAGCTCGTTCTTGGCGCCAACGAAGTTTGTCGCATTGTCGGAACAAATTTGACTTGGCCTTCCTCGCGTGGAAGTGAAACGTTTCAGGGCGCCTAGAAATGAAGCGGTGGTCAGGTCCTTTACGAGCGTGTATAGCCATGTGTATAGCCTTAGAAGTAAAGCAAATGAATACACTGATGTAACACTTGATGGGTGGCCTCGTGCGGATTTCTGATCTGTAGAAAAAGGGCCCACAGTAATCCACTCCAGTGACTTCAAAGGGTCGAGATCCCTCCAAACGCTCCTTAGGCAGATCTCCCATGATGTGCTGAACCATGCGCGGCCTAGTCCTGAAGCATCTCACACACTTGCTGACTACCTTTGATACTGCCTTGATTCCGCCAATGGGCCAATATTCCAGTCGAATTTTGGCAAGTAGTGCGCGAGGTCTAGCATGAAGGTTCCTTTCGTGATAATACCTTATCAGCACACAAGTTATGGGATGCCCCTTTGGCAGTATAAGCGGGTGCTGAGCATCAAATCCCAGAGATGAGTTGCCAAGACGACCTCCAACTTTTAGTAATCCATACCGATCGATGAACGGAGAGAGTGAGCTGATGGAACTGGATTTCCTGACTTGACCATTGCGTTGAATCTCCCTTATATCCATATACAAACAGCCAGTTGAATATGCCGGATCAGAAGATGCGTTCCTTGCCGAATGTCCGAAACGGTGAGTCCAGAATGCCGAAGCCGATGTACAAATTTATGCATGTAGGCGAATGTGCGCTGCATGCCGAAGAATGAATTTGCAAATTTGCATTCTGACGTGAGATCGGCATGTGGAGACGCGATCAACAATACCCGCTTGCGAAGCTGTGCCGTTGCTGCTTCAGGAACAGGAGGTACAGGCCACTCTTCCTTTGGAGCCTTCCAAAAATGATGGACCATGAAACCACAGCTCTGAGTGGATAAATTGGTGGGGAAGCGAGCCTCTTGAGAGAACGTCAGCAGGATTTAATGATGTGGGGACATAGCGCCATTCCATGCCTGCCGTCAACTCCTGAATTGCTGCCACCCGATTTGCCACGAAGAAGCTGCATTTGTCAGCTTTTTTTAACTGCAAAGTTCAATACAACCAGTTGTAGGAAACTTAAGTTATGTGAAAAATAGAAGCACTACTTATGACAAAAAACACCAAATTTTTTAAAAATTCTTTAAAAAAAAACTACTCCATGAAAAAAAAACCATAATTCTTTAAAAAAATTTAAATCTCCAAATCTATCAGAAAAAGTCATTTTTGGCCACAGCGAAAAAAAAAAGTTGAATTTTGTCGAGTAGTGTTATTATTATAGCCAAAAAGAACCAATGAAATTTCAGTCGCTAGCAACGCCTTCCAAGCGCTTACTCATTCCCTCTCTCTCTCTCGCACACACTTCCACGTCTCTTGTATGTAGTTATACATGTGTATGTAGAAATGTAGCAGCCGATGTAAAAATTATATGTAAACAAAAAAAAAAGTTTTTTGAATTTTTCTTATTTGGCCCAAATTTAATTCGTCCCTTTTGCGAACATTTAAAAAATTACATATATCGAAATCTCATACATATATGTACATACATATGTATGTACGGCCTTTGCCGCGGCTCACAACGTTCCCCCTCGTTATTAATAAAATTTTAATAGTAAAGTGTAAGAAATAATATTATCCATTACTGATTTTAGTGGGCTAATTAAAGTAAAAGATCTCAACTGGACTAAGGCTGATGTCAGAGAGCGCGCAAGAAGTGTGCAATCGCTCGAAAGATGTCAGAGTGAGAGCGAAGCGGGCCGCGAGTTTAAGCGATAAAGCGAGAGCAAAGAGAGAGAGAGCAGTTTGCAACCTGCTTTATCGCTTCAACTCTTTGAGAGAGTACGATTGTTGTGTTGCATTCTGTGCTCTAATTACCGTTTTTTTTTCAAAACACGTGTGTTTGAAAGCTTATATGGTAATTTTGTTTCTTTTATTTTTCCATTTGGTGTCATTTGTGAGAGAACGCCTGAACGAAGTGGACATAAACATTGAAAATGTAATTATGGAAGTTTTTTTGAGCCCAGCGCTATGGGACCAAAAGAGCAAAAACAATCACAATAAAATTTTGGTGGAAAAAAATTGGACAGAAATTGAGAGCTTATTAGAAACACAAAGTAAGTAGAGATTTATTAATACCTGCATATTATTTGTATTTACATATTTTTATTCGGTGTGTCTGTGTGTACAAACAAAGTCGGGAAAAGTGTTTCAAATTATTTGGCCTGTTTTTAAATTAAGATGATTGAAAGTTGCCAATTTAAAAACGTTTTGATCCTATATTGACATCAAACGGCCCTTCAAGGTCAATGATTATATTATGCATATACTCTTTACAATAACATTAAAAAAACCGGGATCTGTCTCAATAGGCTTCCAGAGAAGACGCCATTTGAATGTTAAGATACCAAAGGCACATTCAATGCATCTTCGAGCTCTGGAAAGTCTACTGTTAAAGTATTCGTTGTTTGCATTTATATCTCTTATTGAATATGGCTTTTCGAAAAGTGGATAAACCTCATCACCCACAAAAACATATGGCATCTTAGTGTTTTTCCAGGCAAGCAAGAATCTGACGTGATGTCGGCACTTGTTGTAATGCATTAAATGTTCCACCATCACTTTGTTTTCTATAGCCTACAACTTCTATGGCAATAAATTGACAATTGGCATCTAATACCCCTTCAAGTACCATCGAAACGTACTTTTAAAAATTATAAAGGATAGACCCGGAATGCGCTGGACACTTATTACGAATGTGTTTTTCATCAATTGCTCCAGCACAATTGGGAAAGTTCCACAGCTTCCAAAATTTCTCTGCCGTCTGGCTGATTATTTCCTTTGTGGGCTGAGGCATATGTATTGGTTGTAGCTCCTCCCAAAGAGCTATTACAGTCTCTTTCACAACAAGTGAAATGAATATGCCAATGACGAGAAAGGTGCTCCAGTAGCTAAAAATCTGTAGTTACGAATAATTTTCGACATAAGTGTATTTAAATAATTAAATTTTTATTTAAGACGGCTTAAAAAAAAAAATTAAAAAAATGGAAGAACATCCGTGACCATTTCCGCAACGAATGGAAAAAATTCCAGTTCCGAAATCTGGAGACTCTCGAGTTTCAGAAGAGGCTTACAGAAATTATACTTCTTGGCCTCATCTTAATAGTCTTCTTTTTTGAAAAGCCCAAATGAAACCCCGTAGATCGGTTGAAAATTTTGCTGCATTGAACACTGCATTGGACGCATCTTCTCCAGGATTTGCTTCAGAAGTGACTCTAGATGAGACCATCTCTGAAGAGATTCACGAACTTGTAGATGAAGATGAACCAATTCATCAACCGACAAAGAAGCAAAATAAGTTCAAAGCATCTGAAGAATTTGTTGCTATTGAGCAACAAATATTAATGTTGCTTGAGACGAAAATAAATTACAGCAAAAAAAAAAGACGATGACGAGGCATTTTTTGACAGCCTAATTCCATATATACACACATTCCTTTAACAATAATGATAATAAAACTACTAAATGAGAAAATAATTAAATACATAATAAATAAAATTAAAATATATAAAAAAACGAACCTCAATGTTATTATTAATTTTTAGCAAGGCAGTATTGGATGTGTCCGTTTAAGATGCCAAGCTTTTTTGGCACCTATTTTTATCCAAAATAATAATGCGAATTGTTCAAATGTAATAGCTGTTTATTTATACCAGCGGCTGCTAGCGGAAGCCGATTGCTTGCTCTTAGCACAACCAGATAAATGTACATATAATCGAGATCCAAATGCAACCAATGCGCAAGAGAGGTTAGCAGATTACTGAAATAAGCACCGTCGGCTAATCAAAGCTAGAGCCGAGGCGGCGGCTGAAGAGCGCCCTTTACAGAGGGAGAGCGCAGCAGCGCTGCCGAACGTGGGCGTTTACAGTGCATTGAGTATTGTATTGTAGTGTATGTATAGTTTTAAGTTAGGCCTGTTGTTTAGCGGCTGGCCCGAACAGTGTCACAAAATTTTGTCAACGCTTCTCCAGTCGACTACTAATTTTATTGTATATATAATCAAAAGTCGAAATAGACATCCGTGAATAGTTAATTGTTGCACTTGAAGCAAAAAAGTCTTCGGCCGAATCCATCACGTTTACGTTAATAACTAATAGAGAGCAATGTGGCTTGCTTCTCGCAAAGCTCTCACTCTGCCATCTTCTCGCTGCGCTCATCGCATCTCCCATCGCTTCGCTTCGCTTCTCGCGCGCACTCTGACATCAACCTAATGGCTAGAGAAGTTTGTTGTTCTTCTTGTCCGTCAGCCCAGCGGAGATCGTATTTTAAATTTACTTGTAATCTTATTTGATAAGTGCTCATCATATGACATGGATTCCTCTTAATCTGACTTGCTTCTGGGGGTGTTTGCGTTGTTTGATTTATTTTCCTTGTTGGCCGCCTTAAGTTGCCGGAATGTACGTATTAAAGTCGATTTTGGAGCGATTTTAGTTTTTTTTTCCTGTTATATTTTTTATATTGAGGTTTTTCCTGTTGGTTTTAAATAAATCATTGATGTCTTCAAGGTCATCGTATCGGGTGCTAGGGCGTTGAGGAAGTCCTGTAGAAATTGATAGGGTATTACTATTATTGCATATTGTTGGTTTCGGTTGAATTTTGACTAATAGTTGTTGCGAATCTTGTATCTCCAATGTGTCTTTATTTGTAAATATCGTGTGCAGTTTTATGTCAACTTTTTCGGGTGGTTTTAATAACAATAAACTCTTGCTCTTTTAAGAATATTGGGAATTTTATATCAAATGAGGAAAGATTATTGTCTATGTTTTTTCCACCGCAATTTAGGCAGTGAAGTCCATTTTAACATTTGCCCATATCTTTCGAGTCAAAATGTTTCCAAATGTAGTGCACGTAGTGCATGTTGAGTCAGCTGATTGACATACTTTAAATATGTGCCCAAACCGAGGGCATTTTATGCATCGCATTGGCATGAGAATGTACATATGTATGCGTACATATTCTGGAAGATCGTGTAATGCAAATATGAGAATAATTAGGCCAGTTTCAACTCGTTCATTTCTTTTCATTTTACTTATTTTCCTAGCTTAGCGCAATTCTTTTTGTATATCTTCTTTTGGGATCATTCAAAGGTCATTTCATTGCAATATATTAATCCTTTTCGGAAATTGAGTGATGCATGGTCTGTTTTCATTGCTTTTATCTCCGGGGATAGGGCTGTAAGCTGTAACAGTTTATCACCATTCCACGTCTAGTCTATCATTTTTATACCCGGTACTCCAAGAGTATAGGGGTATATTAGATTTGTGTTGATATTGACTGTGTGTAACGCCCAGAAGGAAGCGTTTCCGACCCCATAAAGTATATATATTCTTGATCAGCATCAATAGCCGAGTCGATATAGCTATACAGTGGCTCACAGCCAAAATGATGCAGTGGCAAATAAAAAGTTTAAGGGGCTACGGATTTTAAACTAGAGGAAAAACAAAAAATGTTTAAACGCCAATTTGTTGTATGTTTTATCAAATTTAAAAAAGAAACTTTATTTGCTGATTTAATATTGCTCAGTCTTAAAGATAAAATAAAAACTTAAAATATATCTTAAATAAAAGTCCTAGCTTGAAAGATGCAGCCACAAACCAGTTTAATATTAGTCGAATTAAAGGTTAAACAGGTATTTTAATACTTAGTATGTAATCCCTTAACCTTTATTACGGGTTTTAACCTACTATTCATGGAAGAGACCAGCTTCCGAGTGCTTTCCGGGCTTATTTTGCTCCATTCCTCCAGCAGAGCTTTTTTAAGGTGTTTTTTGCTAGAAATCCTGTTATTCAGGGTGTTTTTCTCCAGCGCAGCCCACAAATTTTGAATAAAATTGAAGTCTGGAGACTGGGCTGGCGGAATCAACAAGTGGGGGCAGTTCCAGATAAGCCAGGACTGTACTATTCCGGACGAATGTTTCGGGTCATTATCCTGGTAGAACCGGAAATCAAGTCGGATTCCTAGTTTCTCGGAGCTGTTTTTACTATTCGTCCAAATGAGCGCTTAGATCTCAGAGACTATAAAAGCTAGAGCAACCAAACTTTCTATCCAAGATCCTGTGATATCACTTCAATATAAGTGTATTTCAACATTTTTCTGCGCCACCTTCCGCCCCACAAAAAACGAAAATATGTGGAATCCACAATTTTTAAGATTCATGAAAACTAAAAACGCAGAATCATGGGAAATGACCGTGTCTAGCAGATTGCCGAATCTGGATCAGGTCGGATCAATAATATAGCTAGAAGGAAGCAATGAAGTTTCAGTCGCTACGCAACGCCTGCCAAGCGCTTACTCATGCTAGCATAGGGTTGGAACTAATATTTTGAAATTTTCCATTTTGGCCAAAATTTAATTTGTCCCTTTTGCGAACATATAATAAATTACATAAATCGTAAGCTCATATATGTACATATATCAGTAGACTCAGTCAGTACTGAGTACCGGGATTAAAGTAGAGCCGCGTTTTTTCCGCGGCTCACAACGTTCCCCCTCGTTTTAATTAAGAAATTAGAGACATTTTCCAGAATTTCAGGTTTTGAATCATTGCTGTATTAAGTATTATTTGCTTATATTTTCATTATTAAATATTTGGGTCCAAAAGAGGAATCTATTGCAGTTGTGTTGTTGTTAAACTCATAAACGTCTGGTGGACCGGGGGGCTGTCCCATTGTAGGTCGCTTTGTGTGTCCTTTGAGAACTTCTTCACTTGGTGTTGTTGTACAGTTGTTGAGAAGTTAAAGGTTTAGAAAGTGCGCGAAAATGACGTTAAAGAGTAATTAATATTGTAACGAAAATTCGAAGTTGGCGCCCTTAGAGCCCTGGACCAGTCTTATCGATAGTTAGGTGCCATCGTCGATCGGCTGGACTTTGAGCAGTATGAAGAAAGAGAATAAAAAGGGATCATGTAGTCAGTAAAACTGGTCATGTCCATGCCATGCCATTGAACTGTAACCGTCTCTTTGAGGCGACATGTTCCACGATGCGATCAGGCGCTGTGCTGCCTTACCTGCAGTCAGCCTAATGTAGATGTCCAGGAGGTCGATTTCGAGTATGGCTTCAAGTGCTTAAGTTGGGGTTAATCTCAGCGCCCCTGTGATACAGAGCAAAGCCTGTCGCTGGGTTCGTTCCATGAGCTTGTTTTACGTCTTCTTTTCAGTAGCTTGCCACCACACTAGGACTCCATACAGCAGAGTTGGTCGCACCACCGAGATGTAGATCCAATGCATCAGAGCGGGTGACAGGCCACATGTGCTACTAAGCATCTTCTTGGACGCATAAAGTGCAGTTGTGGCCCTTTTCACCCGCTCCACTACGTTGGGTCTCCATGCCAGTTTGCTGTCCAGTACTGTTTCGAGGTATTTGACCTGTGCTTTAGGAGTTGGCATTGTTTGGATAATTTTCGGGGGTATCCATGCAGGTACCTTGTACCTCTTGGTGAAGAGGATGAGGTCGGTCTTATCCGCATTGCTACTGAGTCGCAATTTACCTGCCTACTAACATATCTGCCTGAGTATTCCTTTTATTATAGAACTGGGGGTCGATGGATATACATCCGAAGTAAGTACGCTTATGTCGGCCACCTAAGCTGTTAATTTTGGGGCCTTTCGTTCTAATCTCTCGATGAAGTCGTCGACCACCAGATTCTACAGAAGGGGCGACAGGACTCCCCCTCGTGGTGTGTCTCTGTGTGCTCCTTTGACCATGGACGGGGTGCCTCACTCTAATTCTACTTGTCTGCAACTTAGAAGGTTTTTTTTCCAGAGGTTTAGGGCAGGGTAAGTGTTGGTTGCTCCTAGGCGATCCATTATAGCGTTTGTAGCCATTATAACGTTTGCTCCGAATACATCTACGAATACTCCTAATGCATAATTTTTGTTGTTGACGGCTTTCTCGACGGTAACTACTAATGAATGTAGTGCTGTCTCCACCGATTTTCCCTTGGCGCAGGCATGCTGGTTGGTTGACATTAGTCCTCCCACTTTATTCCTGATCCAGTAGCTTTTCTATTGTTATACCCGGTACTCGAAGAGTTTAAGGGTATATTAGATTTGTGGGGATAACGGTTGTGTGTAACGCCCAGAAGGAAGCGTTTCCGACCCCATAAAGTATATATATTCTTGATCAGCATCAATAGCCGAGTCGATATAGCCATGTCTGTCTGTCCGTCCGTCCGTCCGTCCGTCTGTCCGTCTGTCTTCATTTGCGCCTATATCTCAGAGACTATTAAAGCAAGAGCAACCAAGTTGTGTATCCAGTCTCCTGTGTGATCACACTACTCCAAATGTATTTCAAAATTTCGCCCCGCCCCTTTCCGCCCGCTCAAAGGACGAAAGTCTGTGGCGTACACAATTTTGAAGATACGAGAAAACTAAAAACGCAGAATTATAGAGAATGACCATTTCTATCAAAGTGTTGAATCTGTATCAGATCGGATAATTATTATAGCTACAATGAAGAAAACCATTTCGAAAGTCATCGTTCCCTCTCGCTCTCTCTCACACGCGGCCCCATCTGCTTTGCCCATTCATATTTTTTGACGCCTAGTTCTCAGAGACTATAAGAGCTAGAGCAACCAAACTTTCTATCCAAGCTCCTGTGATATCAAACCAGTACGAGTTTGTTTCAAAATTTTGCCACGCCTCCTTCCGCCCCCACAAAAGACGAAAATCTGTGGAATCCACAATTTTTAAGGTACAAGAAAACCAAAAACGCAGAATCATGGAAAATTACCATATCTACCAGATTGCCGAATATGGATCAGGTCGAATCAATATTATGGCCAGAAGAAACAAATTAAATTTCAGTGGCTACGCAACGCCTGCCAAGCGCTGACTCATTCCCTCTCTCTCTGTCGCAAGCACTTGTACGTCTCAAATATGTAGTTATACATGTCATGTAGAAATTTAGAAGCAGATGTAAAAAGCATATGCAAACAAAATTTAAAACATGTATAATATTCCAAAAATGATTTGACTTCATTTTTTGAAATATTATTTTTTGCCCAAAATTTAATTTGTCCCTCTTGCGAACATGTAATAAATTGCATAAATCGCAAGCTCATATTTGTATGCACATATTTGTATACTGACTGAGTACCGGGTATAAGGTAGAGCCGCGGCCTTTGCCGCGGCTCACAACGTTCCCCCTCGTTTTCAATATAGTGGAGGTAAGGCTTATCGGTTTGTAATCTTTGAGGCTCACACTTTCCTGACCTTGAGAAGAGGACAATTCTAGAGGTACTCCATTGGATAGGGAAATTGTATATTGTATTGTATTGTATACTGTATATTGTGAAAAGCCGTGGGATGATCACCTCTTTGGTCACCTGCAACATGGCTGGGAATATTTCGTCCAGTTCAGGTGCTTTTATGCCGTTAAAGGAATCTTTAGCCCATCGGATTTATTAGATCTTTTGGGGGGGTTTGTTCCTCAGTTTCTAGGTCTTGATAAGTTTCGGCATTAGTGACCTCTGTGCATCCTGGGTAGTGAGCTTCAATAACACTACTCGACAAAATTCAACTTTTTTTTTTCGCTGTGGCCAAAAATGACTTTTTCTGATAGATTTGGAGATTTAAATTTTTTTAAAGAATTATGGTTTTTTTTTCATGAAGTAGTTTTTTTTAAAAAAAATTTAAAAAAATTTTGTGTTTTTTGTCATAGGTAGTGCTCCTATTTTTTACATAACTTAAGTTTCCTACAACTGGTTGTATTGAAGTTTGCAGTTAAAAAAAGCTGACAAATGCAGCTATAAATCCGACTCAGACACTTTGTAGCTGCAACTTAACGTCTGGAAGATATTAAGCTTCCAAATTGAAATTTCATAATTTTTTTCGGTATTTTCCCCGAAATTTTGACTTTGAAAGCTCAGGAAAAGTAGGGAAAAAAATATTTGAATGCCTTGATTTTTGGTTTTAGATAGACACATTAATTAGGCGTCGTTTAAGGTATCGCTTATAAAAATATAAAAATAAACGGCTTAGTTATAACCGTTTGACCAAAACTACATATGCCGTTTGGCACCATCCCAAATGCCATTTTACCGTTAAAAACTGTTACAAACACAGATTTTTGGTATTTTTATAGGAAAAAAAAACGGTTATACGTCGGCTAACGGAATTTATCGGCGAAATTCGGCATATGAAAATTTGGTCAAACGGTTGAAACTTAGCCGTTTATTTTTATATTTTTATAAGCGATACCTTAAACGACGCCTAATTAATGTGTCTATCTAAAACCAAAAATCAAGGCATTCAAATATTTTTTTTCGACTTTTCCTGAGCTTTCAAAGTCAAAATTTCGGGGAAAAATATCGAAAAAAATTATGAAATTTGAATTTGAAAGCTTAATATCTTCCAGGCGTTAAGTTGCAGCTAGAAAGTGTCTGAGTCGGATTTATAGCTGCATTTGTCAGCTTTTTTTAACTGCAAAGTTCAATACAACCAGTTGTAGGAAACTTAAGTTATGTGAAAAATAGAAGCACTACCTATGACAAAAAACACCAAATTTTTTAAAAATTCTTTAAAAAAAAACTACTCCATGAAAAAAAAACCATAATTCTTTAAAAAAATTTAAATCTCCAAATCTAACAGAAAAAGTCATTTTTGGCCACAGCGGAAAAAAAAGTTGAATTTTGTCGAGTAGTGTAATATAAGGTTTAAGAGTGACTCACCTTGGTTTTTGATGTAGGGGCTTCCCCACACGCTGTGGTGGGCACTAGCGTCCGTACCAATGATCAGTTGGTAGTCTTTGGAGTCGGCTTCTTTCACCAGGCACCTTAGTTCTTCAGGTGGTGCAGACCTGTCATGTGCCATGTAGTAGGAGGCTACCAAAAGTCACTTCTCCTCTCACTCTAGCATCACTTCTTCTCTGGTCGTTTTTGCTGTAATGAAGTTTTTTTTTTTATAGTGATATATTTATATGTATTCAATTTAAAGCTATCACAAAAAATACATTAAACTTTTTCCTACTTTGAGTGGTATTTAATATATATTTTTGTTTTTTAACTGTACAAATTTTCATTAAATTTCGTGTAATTTTTGATCGTTTAACCGGTCATTTTGTGACAAAAATTAGTCTTTCAAGAGTCCTAAAAAATGAGTGAAATCTATTCCAACCATATAATTTAATACAGATTGTAGAAAATTAAATTTTTTTCAAATGCATACCATATTAATGTGTACTTTTCCGCACATTCTCTGAACTTTGATATTTTAAGACATAACCTAAAATTCCGAAATTCAGAGTTTCTTGCCTTGTATCCGATCTGATCCAGATTTGAAGCTCTGATATATATAATATTTTTCTATTATTTTGCGTGTTTAATTATTTCGTATCTTTAAAATTGGGCATGCCACAGATTTTTTTTTTTTGGGGGCGGAAAGGAGCTTTGCCAAATTTTGAAATGCACTTATATTGAAGTGATATCACAGGAACTTGGATGGAAAGTTTGGTTGCTCTAGCTTTGATAGTCTCTGATATCTAGATGCTTTTCTGGAGGAACGGGCAAAGCAGACGGACTTTTCTTCATTGTGGCTGTTCGGAGCAGACCCCCGCCGAATAGTGGCTTGCCAAATAGCCGCAAATAAACAAAATTGTTATTGTAAATTCTTGCGCTTGCTTGCCCTACTAAACGCTCTCTCAAAGCTCGCTCTGCTCTTTTATCTATGTTATCTATGTTTGCCGAGCGAAGCGAAGCTGCGCCCAGCGATCGGAGCAGCAATGCTCGAAATGAGAAGGGCAAGCAAGGGCCACTCGCCGTTCAGACATCATTAAAGAACATTCGTAATTTTATTTCTGCGCCGCGTTTTATTTATTGGAAATAATTATTCGGCCGATCGGGGATAGAAGGCATTATCCCCACATAAAATTTTGGTGACCCCGACGTGATCGTCTGGATAGCGGAGTCAGATATAGCATTCTAAAGCCTCAGAAAAATTTTCGGTGTTTTGCGCACAATTCGGTGCCAAAGCATATACATATATATGCCGTTCTCGGCTGCCTGAGTTGCAGCTCCCGCGATTTGGTGGGGACTATATGGATTGGCCAGAATTCCACTCGATGTTTACGACAATGGTGCACAATGATTCACGTATACCAGTAATCGAGAAATTCCAATATTTGCGTGGATGCCTAGATGGAGCTGCGCTGGATACGATTCGTTCTTTGGGTCTTTCTCAGGAAAATTATGAAGAGGCGTTAAATTTATTAAAGTTGCGATTCGATAATAAGCTTATGCATTTTCAGGCACACATAAAGGCTATTTTCGGGCTGCAAGGGGTGGAGAAGGGCTCGGCCATCGGTCTGCGTGCGCTCAGCGACAAAATCAACGCGCATTTACGTGCCCTTCGGACTTTGGCAACACCTCAGGAAATCTCGGATGGATTGCTCGTTTGCATCGTAAGCAGGAAATTGGATCACAAGACGCAGGTGAAATGGGAGGAGAGCCTTCCGACCTCAAGATTGCCTCTCTGGTCGGACATGTCCTCATTCTTGGAGTAGAAGTGTCGGATGTTGGAAAATCTGGAATCGGCTATGGTAACAAATCAGAGCCAGTAGGTGGGAGAAAGCAAACCTATCACCCTTATCACCTCCATTAACGACCATACAAACGCCGCATGCAATTATTGCAAATCCTCCGATCATTCCATATCCCGATGTCAAGCTTTTCTAAATCTCCCTATTTTTTTGCGATACAAGGAGGCAAAGAAGAGCCACTTATGTCTAAGCTGCCTCAAAAATTGGTCATCCATTGCAGCACTGCAGGTCAAGGATATGTAAGCAGTGTCAGGCCAAGCATCACACACTGCTCCACATGCAATCAGGCGCTGATGCTGAGTTGCCGTCACCGACCGTGGTATCGAACGAGAATGATCCTGCAAGTGCCCTAGTAGCAAGCAAATCTTCCAGCCCTCCCCCCTCAAGCTCGAACTCTCTGCCTAGCCAACATGTGTTGCTAGCTACCGCAATCGTATACATCAAAGGCCGTTGTGGATCGTTTATCCCATGTCGTGCCATTTTGGATTCCGCTTCTCAGGTTAACTTTGTAACATCGAGGCTCGTAAATCAGCTCCAGTTGGATCCTCATCCGTCGCATGTTCAAATTGTCGGCATTGGAAAATAAATTCTACCTTCGAGCAAGGCTGTAAACATCGTTCTGCAATCTCAAGACGCAAAGTATCGCGGTTCTCTCTCTGCGATTATAACCTCTTCAATCACAGGAATGCAGCCCAACTTCGGACTAGACGCAAAGGATTGGCCAATGCCGAATAATGTCAAGCTGGCGGACCCCAACTTCTCTAAGCCCCAGCGGGTCGATCTGTTGATAGGTGCTGGTTTGTTTTTCGAGTTAATGTGCGTCGGGCAGATTCGACTGTCGGCCCAATTACCAACATTGCAGAAGACGAAACTTGGCTGGATAGTGTCAAGAAGCATTAATAGCAACGGGAATAGTCGTGCGGCGCTAGCAGTTGTTGAAAATTCCCCTAGCATCTTCGCTGATGAGGCCAATTTGTGCGAAATCGTAAGACGGTTTTGGGAAGTGGACGGAGATTATTCGCCCTCATCAATTTCGCCTAATTTCCGGAGCTGATGAGGCCAATTTGTGCGAAATCGTAAGACGGTTTTGGGAAGTGGACGGAGATTATTCGCCCTCATCAATTTCGCCTAATTTCCGGAGCTTATTCCGTACGGTTGCCAACTAGAATCAGTTTGGAGGAGTTAGGAGAATCATATCAGCAAGCGTTACGTAGATTTCTAAATTTGGAGAGAAGGCTAGCAAAAAATCCGGAACTTAAGACAAAATATTCGAAATTTCTTCAGGAGTATCTGGATTTGGGACACATGTCGCCAACTACACGTCAGTCAGACCTCCCTCAGTACTTCTTGCCTCACCATTGCGTCCATAAGCTGGACAGTACAACCACCAAACTACGTGTAGTGTTCGATGGTTCTGCCAAAACAGCGTCTGGGATATCATTAAATGATGCGCTAATGGCTGGATCCAATATCCAACCCAAAATTCTGATAGCACTGCTTCGTTTCCGTCTTTTCAAAGTCGCCTTGTGTGGCGACATCTGCAAAATGTACCGCTGCGTACGCGTTTCCCCTCCCGATCAGCATGTGCAATGCATCCTATGGCGCAACGACCCAAAGGAAGAAGTTCAGGTGTTCAAGTTGGAGACAGGTACTTACGGGACCAAGCCTGCCGCCTTTTTGGCAATTCGTGCTATGCATCAATTGGCAAATGATGAAGAGTCATTGTTCCCGCTTGGTGACGATACCGTTCAAAGATGTCGATGTCGATTATGTCGATGATCTCATATCAGGAGGCGACAGCATCGATTCGGTCATCGAGATTCGTCATCAGGTGAAAAAGCTACTCTCGAAAGGAGGTTTTCCATACGTAAATGGTGTTCGAATGAAGTCGCTGCTTTAGAAGGCGAAGCGTTCGTTATCGAAGCGTTTGGTTCTGTCCACAATAGCCAGGTTCTACGATCCTTTAGGACTCATTTCTCCCATTATCACAAAGGCAAAAATATTTATGCAGTCGTTATCGAACGAAAACCTCAAGTTGGACTGGGACGAAAGTCTGCCCCAGGATCTTCATACGTCGTGGAGCGAGCTGACCTCGCAGCTGTCGATGGTTAGGAATTTCAAATTTCCACGTTACGTGCTTTGTCAGAAATCCAGAGTGGAAATGCATGCGTTTTGTGATGCGAGCCAGTCAGCATATGGTGCGTGTGTTTACATGCGGTCTGAAGCTGGTGGTAGTGTGCAGAGCCATCTCTTATGCTCCAAGTCCAGAGTCGCACCCTTGAAAAAGATGACTATCCCAAAGCTTGAGCTATCGGCTGCCCTCGTATTAGCTGAGCTGGTTTCCACCATAGCTAAAGGATTATCAGTTCCATACCAAGTGCATTGCTGGTCGGATTCTTCCATAGCCCTTGCTTGGATTCGGGAATCGCCCTTGAATTTTAATATATTTGTCTCTAATCGAGTTGAGCGGATTCAGGAGCTCACTGCTGGAATGACTTCGCGTCACGTGCCCACGAAGTTGAACCCGGCCGACATCATATCGCGTGGTTCCACGCCTACTGAACTAATGGATAACAACCTTTGGATTTCTGGTCCACCATTTTTGCTTCATGGGAGCTCTGATTGGCCTACAGGCTCGCCATTGCCGGCTGAAGTGCCAGAACGTCGTCATGTATCATTGATTGTTTCAAAGGATAGGGATATATCGTACGATTGCAAATTTCAAAACTCATTCGGATCAATGCAGCGTGTCTTTGCTTATATCTATCGTTTTTACAGCCTCAAGGATAAAGGCTTGCTGCGGGCGAAAGGTCAACTTACCGTAAATGACGTCAAAAATGGCACGCACCTACTCATAAGAGCAATACAGCAGCAGCAATTTTCGGAAGAGATAAGAGCCCTCACCAGAAAGCAGGTTTTATCACCAAAAAGCGCGATGGCCGCACTGGATCTATTTCTGGACGGTTTTGGATTGATTCGGGTTGGAGGCCGACTCCAAAATTCCGAGTTGGACTACGACGCAAGGCACCCAATTTTGCTTCCCAAGGGACATCCTGTCACCGTCTCCATTATCGTTTTTTTCCATGAAAAATTTCTACACGCAGGAGCGCAAGGATTGCTCGGATTGCTTCGTCAAAAATTCTGGCCTATTGGCGGACGTAAAGATGTGGCAGGCATCATCCGCAAATGTGTTCGTTGTTTTCGATTGAAGCCAGTGCTAAGGGAGCATATCATGGGAAGCTTGCCTGAGGATCGCGTAAGGGCTAATCCAGCATTTCAAACAACGGGCGTGGATTTTTGCGGACCCTTTTATCACAAGTTGGAAGTCAGAAGCAGGCCTCCCATCAAATGCTATATAGCTGTCTTCGTATGTTTCAGCACCAAGGCGACTCATTTGGAAGTTGTTCGGGATTTGTCCACATCATCTTTTTTGGCGGCATTAAGGCGATTCATAAGTCTGCGTCCAAAACCTCGGATCATCTGGTCAGATAATGCGACAAATTTTGTAGGAGCAAAGAATGAGCTTTTGGAACTTCGGCAGCTGTTCTTCAGCGATCCTCATACGTCGGCTGTATCAAATTTATGCGTTTCCAGTGGGATCGATTGGAAGTTCATCCCCCCTCGATCGCCTCACTTTGGGGGCTTGTGGGAGGCGGCTGTTAAAGCAGCTAAACATCATTTTTATCGCATCGTTGGCACTTACATTTTCACCCTTGATGAAATTTAGACCTTGACCTGTGAAATCTCTGCTTTACTAAATTCCCGGCCACTTTATGCAATTACAGAAAGTCCGGGCGATCTGGATGTGCTCACGCCAAACCACTTTCTTAATGGGGCACCGACTGCTGCATTCGACGAGCCAGACGTGACGCATCTCCAGTTCAGCCTCCTGAGTCGATGGCACCGTTTGTGCCAAATGAAGCAGGCATTTTGGAGAAAATGGAGTACTGCATATCTCTCGCTTCTTCAGGAACTGAGCAAGTGGCGCTCTTCGTCTCCAAATATCAAGTCAGGAGCGCTCGTCATGATCAAGGAAGAAACGCTTCCACCGTTAAAGTGGCCACTCGGCCATCGAGAGCGTCATCCCAGGGAAAGATGGAACCATCAGAGTAGCCGTCATCCGCACCCAAAAGGGCCTCTTCAAACGGGCCGTTGGAAAGATAGCGGTCCTGCCCCTCCAGGATGGTTCTGTTGAAAGCCGTTGCCTTCCAACGGGGGGTGAATGTTCGGAGCAGACCCCCGCCGAATAGTGGCCTGCCAAATAGCCGCAAATAAACAAAATTGTTATTGTAAATTCTTGCGCTTGCTTGCCCTACTAAACGCTCTCTCAAAGCTCGCTCTGCTCTTTTATCTATGTTTGCCGAGCGAAGCGAAGCTGCGCCCAGCGATCGGAGCAGCAATGCTCGAAATGAGAAGGGCAAGCAAGGGCCACTCGCCGTTCAGACATCATTAAAGAACATTCGTAATTTTATTTCTGCGCCGCGTTTTATTTATTGGAAATAATTATTCGGCCGATCGGGGATAAAAAGCATTATCCCCACAGTGGCTATATTAATGATCCGATCTGATACAGATTCAACACTCTGATAGATATGGTAATTTTCTATGACTGCGTTTTTATACCCGGTACTCGAAGAGTATAAGGGTATATTAGATTTGTGGGGATAACGGTTGTGTGTAACGCCCAGAAGGAAGCGTTTCCGACCCCATAAAATATATATATTCTTGATCAGCATCAATAGCCGAGTCGATATAGCCATGTCTGTCTGTGCGTCCGTCTGTCCGTCCGTCCATCTGTCCGTCTGTCCGTCTTCATTTGCGCCTATATCTCAGAGACTATTAAAGCAAGAGTAACCAAGTTTTGTATTCAGTCTCCTGTGTTATCACACTACTCAAAGTATATTTCAAAATTTCGCCCCGCCCCCTTCCGCCCCCACAAAGGACGAAAGTCTGTGGCATACACAATTTTGAAGATACAATAAAACTAAATACTTGCCGCGGCTCACAACGTTCCCCCTCGTTTTTTTTGGCTTACTACCATACTGGTAGTACTAAAGCAGGTTTCTAGCTTGCTCAAGGTGTTCACTCTAAAACTTTAAAAGCTTTTTCTCCTTTCGAAAATTTCTTTAAGCCTAGATCCACTGCTGCTTGCTGCTTCTTCAAAAGAACCGCCCGTCCAATTTGGAAAAGATAATCCGTAGCTTTGATTATAAATCAAAATCCAGATTGTTTTGAATTTTGTTTCTTTTTCCAGCTTCTGTGATTCTTTTCGTTTTGCTGTTTATTTATTTTTTTTTATTAACAAATATTGATTTTATATGCTCTATCTTCCTTTTGATTTTGTTGCTTTTTTATACCCGGTACTCCAAGAGTATAGGGGTATATTAGATTTGTGGGGATAGCGGTTGTGTGTAACGCCCAGAAGGAAGCGTTTCCGACCCCATAAAGTATATATATTCTTGATCAGCATCAATAGCCGAGTCGATATAGCCATGTCTGTCTGTCCGTCTGTCCGTCTTCATTAGCGCCTATATCCCAGAGACTATTAAAGCTAGAGCAACCAAGTTTTGTATCCAGTCTCCTGTGTTATCACACTTTTCCAAGTGTATTTCAAAATTTCGCCCCGCCCCCTTCCGCCCCCACAAAGGACGAAAGTCTGTGGCATACACAATTTTGAAGATACAAGAAAACTAAATACGCAGAATCATAGAGAATGGCCATTTCTATCAGAGTGTTGAATCTGGATCAGATCGGATCACTATTATAGCTACAATGAAGAAAACCATTTCGAAAGTCATCATTCCCTCTCGCTCTCTCTCACACGCGACCCCATCTGCTTTGCCCATTCGTATTTTTTGACGCCTAGTTCTCAGAGACTATAAAAGCCAGAGCAACCAAACTTTCAATCCAAGCTCCTGTGACATCAAACCAGCACGAGTTTATTTAAAAATTTTGCCACGCCCCTTTCCGCCCCCACAAAGAACGAAAATCTGTGGAATCCACAATTTTTAAGATAAAAGACAACCAAAAACTTAGAATCATGGAAAATTACCATATCTACCAGATTGCCGAATATGGATCAGGTCGAATCAATATTATGGCCAGAAGAAACAAATTAAATTTCAGTGGCTACGCAACGCCTGCCAAGCGCTGACTCTCTGTCGCAAACACTTGTACGTCTCAAATATGTAGTTATAAATGTAGAAGCATATGTAAAAAGCATATGCAAACAAAAATGGAAACATGTATAAATATTCCAAAAATGGTTTGACTTGAATTTTTGAAATATTATTTTTTGCCCAATATTTAATTCGTTCCTTTTGCGACCATATAATAAATTGTATAAATCGTAGGCTCATATATGTATGTATGTATGTATATACTAACTGAGTACCGGGTATAAAGCCTTTGCGGCCTTTACCGCGGCTCACAACGTTCCCCCTCGTTATACCCGGTACTCGAAGAGTATAAGGGTATATTAGATTTGTGGGGATAACGGTTGTGTGTAACGCCCAGAAGGAAGCGTTTCCGACCCCATAAAGTATATATATTCTTGATCAGCATCAATAGCCGAGTCGATATAGCCATGTCTGTCTGTCCGTCCGTCCGTCCGTCCGTCTGTCCGTCCGTCCGTCCGTCCGTCTTCATTTGCGCCTATATCTCAGAGACCATTTAAGCTAGAGCAACCAAGTTTTGTATCCAGTCTCCTATGTGATCACACTACTCCAAATGTATTTCAAAATTTCGCTCCGCCCCTTTCCGCCCGCACAAAGGACGAAAGTCTGTGGCGTACACAATGTTGAAGATACAAGAAAACTAAAAACGCAGAGTCATAGAGAATGCCCATTTCTATCAGAGTGTTGAATCTGGATCAGATCGGATCATTATTATAGCTACAATGAAGAAAACCATTTCGAAAGTCATCATTCCCTCTCGCTCTCTCTCACACGCGACCCCATCTGCTTTGCTTATTCGTATAAATGAGCGCCTAGTTCTCAGAGACTATAAGAGCTAGAGCAACCAAACTTTCTATCCAAGCTCCTGTGGTACCGAACCAGCACAAGTTTGTTTTAAAATTTTGCCACGCCCCCTTCCGCCCCCACAAAAGACGAAAATCTGTGGAATCCACAATTTTTAAGATAAATGAAAACCAAAAACGCAGAATCATGAAAAACTACCATATCTACCAGATTACCGAATCTGGATCAGATCGGATCAATATTATGGCCAGAAGAAACAAATTAAATTTCAGTGGCTACGCAACGCCTGCCAAGCGCTGACTCATTCCCTCTCTCTCTGTCGCAAACACTTGTACGTCTCAAATATGTAGTTATACATGTCATGTAGAAATGTAGGCGCAGATATACAAAGTATATGTAAACAAAAATGGAAACATGTAAAAAAATTCCAAAAAATTCATTTTTTTAATTTAAATATTATTTTCGTTCCTTTTGAGAACATATAATAAATTTCATAAATCGTAGGCTCATATATGTATGTATGTATATACTGACTGAGTACCGGGTATACGGTAGAGCCGCGGCCTTTGCCGCGGCTCACAACGTTCCCCCTCGTTTTATTTCTTGTATCTTCAAAATTGTGTATGCCACAGATTTTCGTCCTTTGGCGGAATAGGTCGGGGCGAAATTTTTAACTACTCTTGTTACAGTGTAATATAACAGGAGCTTGGATACAAAATTTGGTTCATCTAGCTTCTACAGTCTTTAAAATCTAGGCGCTCATTAAGACGGTACTCTCGAGTACCGGGTATAGAAAAGAGCTACGACGCCCATTTTTACAAAATATCTTCCTCTTACTATTATTAACTCGTATCATAAAACTAAACCAAAAAATATTGTTTCGTTTGGTAGTTATTAATTAATGCCACAAAAAGTGGCAAAATTCCCAATGGTGCAATGTCGGTTGAGGCGCTATCCGATATTTCATAGATGTGCAAAACCAGGTGGGCCGAATCACCCGTGCCCTACTGCGAGCGCGTCGATATACTGTTTAGGGGCAGGCGGGACGAATGCCCCGTGCTCTATTGCTAGCGAGAGTGCGACTGATCGAGAGAGCGATGACAAAAGAAAAAATGACGGAGAAAACGGCTGCATAGGCTGCTGCCGTTCGGGAATATATACATATTTACTGTTGCCACTCCATGTGGCAAATAAAATCACAACACCAAAATATAACCACTCGTTCTTTACACTTGTAATATATTTTATTTTTAATCTAATCAACTTAAATAAGTAGAGTCGAAGTCGGAAACGGGTCGGGCTTATTAATTTGTGTTGTTCTGCCGTTTTCTCACACACTCCGCCACTCTTCTTCCTCCTTTTTTCTTTTGAGATGGCAGACGCCACTTCGTGGCAATAGTTATTTAAATATCGATAGCAGGCTGATAAGTCTAAGGGCGGGAACATGGTGACAGCTCTATAAAATTTAAATCAGAATGAACCAGCAACATCCCGCCCACCGTAAAACTAGTCCGAAGTTTTACCTAAGACATCCAAAACTGCTAATTTTGATACCGGACGCTTAAGAATGCCTGTGGATGTTTTAACTTCTGCTAATCGTATATGGCCATCTTTGGCTGGAATCGTGCTGAGTATGATTCCTGTTTTCCGACTCCCCCTAGGTTGATTATCCTCGCAAACAATTACCACATCTCCAATGGTGATCGGTTTTGTCCTTGAATGCCATTTGGTTCGTCTAGTCAGAGTCGGCAAGTATTCTTTAATCCATCGACTCCAAAAGTGATCCTTTAATTGCTGGGAAATTCGGTTTTGTTTACGATGACAAAAATTGTTAACTTCCCCAGGTGTTTGAGTAGAATTGGTCGTTCCAAGCAGAAAATGATTAGGCGTCAAAGGCTCCGGGTCATCTATGTTAACAGGCAGGTGAGTGAGAGGTCGACTATTTACTATATTTTCGGCCTCAATGAGCAAGCTTCTTAACGTTTCAACGTGAGGTGCTTTCTCCTTAAGTGTTACGCTCAGAACTCGTTTTGTTGATCTTACCAAGCGCTCCCAGCATCCTCCTGAACTGGGATTTGAAGGGCAATTAAACTGCCAGTTGATTCCTTTATTTGACATCTCTGACTTTATGTACTCCCAGTCAAATAAATCCTTAACCTGTTTTAGTTCGTTATCTGCACCGACAAAATTTGTTCCCATATCTGATCGTATTGTTACGGGAACACCTCTTCTGTTCACGAAGTTCCTTATGCATAAAATACAGGAGTCTGTGGACAGATCAGCAGCTAGTTCCAAGTGCATGGCTCTGATCGTTATACACGTAAAGAGTGCAACCCATTTTTTTTCTTGTCGTCTTCCGATGGTAACCATAACCGGACCAAAGTAGTCTAGTCCCACAAAGGTGAAAGGTCGCTGATATGGAGTCACTCTCTCCTTGGGTAGTTGACCCATTAAAGGAGCGACTGGTTTGGCACCATGGTTCTTGCAATACTGGCAAAAAGCCTTTGCCCGAACAACCGCTTTTCGTAGGTTTATGATCCAGAACTTGCGTCTTATTTCGTTTATAATGGTTTCGTCATTTTGATGGTGGTAGGTTTCATGATTCCATTTTACAATAAGTTCTGTTAAGCTATGTCGTGACGGCAATATTATTGGTTGACGTTGTGATTCTGGAATAGCGATGGCATAATCCAATCTTCCTGCGACAACCAAAACGTCATACGCACTTAGTTTTGGAGAGAGCGTATAAATTGAACTGCTCTTAGAAACTGATTCCGAGTTTTGTAATTCAGCCACCTCGTCTGCGTATACTTGATTTTGTACCATTTTACACAATTTAGATTCAGCAAGGACTAATTCAAGTACGGATAGTTCTCCCTTTTCTCTTTGTTGACTCTCCTTCCGACAATTATGTACAAATCTCAAGCACCATCCCATCATACGTTTCAAACGTAGATAGTTTGAAAATCTATTGATATCTACGAACTGGTTAGTTTTTACTATCATTGTGATTTTACGCCTCTCAGTACAGTCATCTGTGGAAGAACTGTACTCCATCGTCGGCCAGGTAACCTTTTCATCAAGCAAAAATTCGGGACCGCTTATCCATTTGCTTTCAACAGTGTACTTTGGGCAATGGCTAGACTTTGTTGCCTTGTCCGCTGTATTCAATTGCGTAGGCACCCATTGCCAATCATTTTCAGATGTCGATTCCAGTATTTCGCTAACCCGATGGGCAGCGAACGGCTTAAACTGTCGGTGATCTGATTTAATCCAAGAAATGACAGTTCGCGAGTCTGACCACATTGTCGTTTTATCCACAGCCACGTCATGACTTTCTAAAATGGTTTTTCTAATACGTGTACCCAAAACTGCTGCTTGTAACTCCAGTCTGGGAATTGATAACATTTTCAACGGTGCGCACCTGGTCTTTCCTGTAATAAAGACTAATTTCGTTATTCCACCACAAGTTATGCGCCAATATGCTACGGTTGCGAAGGCTTGCTCGCTTGCATCAACAAAAATATGCAACTCTAAATTATCCTTTGTTGACAGGAATTCTGGCATATAGCATCTATCCAATTGAAAATGTTTTACTTGTTCTAACTGAAGTACCCAAATCTTGAATTTTGAAAATAAATTTTCCGGCAATAAATCATTCCAATGTATTCCAGTCCTCCAAATATCTTGTA
Source organism: Drosophila athabasca (assembly GCA_008121215.1). Lineage (NCBI taxonomy): Eukaryota > Metazoa > Arthropoda > Insecta > Diptera > Drosophilidae > Drosophila > Drosophila athabasca. The sequence goes on along the minus strand of CM017796.1, from coordinate 23,742,303 downwards.
TCAAGATTTTTCCGTGTATCATTAAGTCCGCTAACATTCCGAAGGGATCAAATACAGACATAACTAGACTTAGTAGTTGGCGCTTAGTAGGACACTTCTTTCCCTTTACAATTTCTTTGTCGACACGGTTCAGCTTGAGATCGAATACAAACTTGTCGGACCTACTATCCCAATACATGCCTAAAATCTTGTCTGTTGATTCGTTACTCATTTAGACAGTTGGTGCTACAGAATCGTTATTCTTCGTATCATTAAGCAATTCCTGAATTCGATTCGAATTAGATATAAAGCCCCTGAGTTCAAATTTTCCCATCTTGTGTACTCTCTTGACTTCCTGACTTATTTGAAGGGCTTCTTGTTCGGATTTAAAACTAGCAACAAAGTCATCTACGTAATGCTTCGTTCGAATGGCATCGATTACTTCCTCCCTGTAACATTCAGCGTTTTGTGCGTTTATATTCTGTATATATTGGGCAAAACAAGGAGAGCATGCTGCTCCAAAGATAAGGACAGTCATCTTGTATGTTTCAACCTGAGCATTGCGATTGCCATGTCTCCAAAGGAATCTTAAAGAATCCTGATCCTCTTTTCGAACTTGCACTTGTAAAAACATCTCCTTTATATCAGCACATACTGCAAACTTTCCTTGTCGAAATTTGAAAAGAATCGTCGTCAATGGCGGGTTTTCATCAGGTCCCTTTAAAAGCATGGTATTTAGGGAAACACAATTGATGGTCGCGGCTGCATCAAAAACCAATCTCATTTTCTTGCGCTTGTTTATGTTAACAACACCGAAGTGCGGTAAATACCAGGTCCTTGGTTCAATACGAGCGGCTTCTTGCTCCGACATCTTAACAGCGTATCCTTTTTGAACGAAATCCATTATGGCCTTTTCATATTCTTCCATCTTTCCTAATCCGTGCATTTTGTTCTCTACTCCATGCAACCTCTGAAGAGCCATGTTGTAGATATCCGGGAATTTAACCACATCTTCCTTCCAAAGGAGTCCAGTCTCGTAAAAACCTTCTAGCTTTCTAGTTGTGTTCTTTAATATATCCCTTGCTCTAGATATATCCGCTGATTCCAATAGCTTTATAGGTACCTTTACTCCAAAGTTTTCCGTTGTAAAGTAATCTGCTATCATCTTATGGATATCTTGTTCTGAGTTGTCTTCCTTTGGACATGCATGTAGGACCACCGACAGTCGTGTTAAACCAATCTTTTCGTCTCCATTCGAGCCATACACAAGCCAGCCCAACGGCGTTTTAGCTGCAATTAGATTTGTATCTAAATAAATACTTTTGATGTTGGCTATCAAATGACAATTATTAATTCCAATCAAAATCATAGGATTAGCATCTGTATATCCATTTATTGGTAAACTTCTTAGCCGTGTGTATTTTTCAGTAAGTTTCTCAACTTCGACTGACTGTAAAGGTAGATCTAATTGAGGTACTGAATTCCCTGTTATACGTAGCCATTTTTTATCAGATCCAGGTGCTCTAATGCGAAGATTGCATTCCATTGATAAAAACTCTTTGGCGTGATTTTCAATCCAGTTTAGAGTCAACTTTCTCTTTGCTTCACGTACGCCCAGCATATCTGCTAACTTTTCGTTTATCAATGAGGCAGACGATCCTTCGTCTAAAAATGCGTACGTTCGAATGATCTTGTTGCTTGGTCCTACAATTTCTACAGCCAAAACCTTGAAAAGCAATTTTGGAATGTTTGGCTTAATCGTATTTATCGTAGCCTCTTGCGGCTCAACTTTCTCTTCCATTTGAGAGTCGTCTGGGTGTAAAGACACATGGTGCTTCCTCTTGCATCCATCTTTCTTACACTCGCGTTGGTATTTGCAAATTGTCAGATTGTGTCCCTTTCGATAACATAACACAACCGAAGCTCCTTGACGATTTTCCATTTTTCTTTTTGTCCAGCCTTTAAATACTGTTCACATTTATTTAAATAATGTTCACCCTGACATTTATAACATTCCACTTTGTTTCGATTTGGTTCTTTTTTGGAAGAATGTAAAATAGATTTTTGTGGACCTTTATATTCGCCCTTCGACTGTTTAACGTGAATTGGGCCTGTAATCGTTGCTCTTGCTATACTTCTTGCCATATTGCTCAGCCAGTTGCTAAAGTTGTCCAAATTGGGATAAGGCTGTATCTGCGATGAATATTCAACCCATTGAATACGTTTGCTAAGTGGCATCTTTCCTACCAAACTTTCTATCAAAGAAAGAAATTATCTACTTTAGAAGCAAATAAAACTAGCTTTTCTAAATTGTTCTCTGTTACAGGAGCTAATTGATTAACCATATTCATTTGACTGCTAATTAACATTTCTGGCCTTCCATATGTAAACTGTAGTCGTTCCATAATAAAATCAACATTTACAGGATTAATTAATAGGCCCTTAACTTCTTCTCTCGCACCTCCCTTCAGACCTTTTTGCAACCTCAACAGATTCTCCAAATTTGTATACCTATATGCTTTTGATGATTCCCAAAACATTGTGGAGAATACTGGCCATAACTCTGGGTTGCCATCAAATTCTGGTAAATCTAGCTATTTTCGTGGGTTTATATTTCGGGAGTGCTGATATTCAAACAAATTACCATTAATGTCACCATGCAAATTGTCCCCACCAACATTATCAAACCTGTACATACCGATATTTCTGTCGACATCAATGTTTCGAACGGGTTGACTTTCAGATGCTTCTATAGGAGCGCTGAAGCCAGAACCTTGTGCGCCTCCAGTAGCGCCAAAACCATGTGCGCCCTCAGTAGCGCCAGAACCATGTGCGCCTCCAGTAGCGCCAAAACCATGTGCGCCTCCAGTAGCGCCTGAACCGTGTGTGCCCTCAATGGCACTGTGACTGTGTGTGCCCTTAATGGCACCGAGCTTGTGTGCACTTTTATTTGCCGTAATTACCCTGTTGTCGTGCTTGTGTGGGAATTCATTTGCCGTGATCACCCTGTTGTCGTGCTTGTGTGGGAATTCATTTGCCGTGATCACCCTGTTGTCGTGCTTGTGTGGGAATTCATTTGGCTGCACCGGGTGTACTAACCCAGTGGACCAAAAGACGATAGTAAAACGGAACTATCATAAAATGTTCGTAAACGGACTTAGAAAAGAGCATTTTGCGGACAAAAAACTCGCGACGACCAAAGTCTCGCGAAAGTATCGCAAACGGACTTAAAAATGAGTGAAAACTGGTCAAGAAGGATAATAAATAAAAAGAAGAAAATTAGTAACGGATAAAATAGCTAGGTTCGGTTTGAGTCTCGCAAAATGTTCGCTGACGGACTCAGAAAAGAGCATTTTGCGGACAAAAAACTCGCGACGACCAAAGTCTCGCAAAAGTATCGCTAACGGAGTTAAAAACGGACACGATGTGTAAGAAACAGCGGCTCTCGTAATAGAACATGAACGAACATGTCAAAAAGCCCGCCGCGACGCCGACGTTTTTTTGTGTTGCACTGCCTTTTTTCGTTGGTTCGTTCTTTTGTGATTGAAAACCGCAGCGGACGGACGTGCCTGAGTGGATATAAAAAAATAATTGGTTTAAGTGGCGTTTAAGACATAAAATCGGTAAGTAAATAAGTTTGACTAATATATTCTATATTATACTTTAATATTATATTCTGTACAGATCTCAGAGCTAACTATGTGTGGCGAAAAATCGTTCGAAAAATGGATTCGGAGCTCTTGGCGCTCCATTCTTAATGACGAGGTGGCGCGACAGTGCTCATGGCGTGGCACAGATGCAAAAAAATGTGTTAGGGGCTTGCGGGTTACCCTAGCAATCCGTAGTAAGTATTATTTTAAAATTAATATGTGTATTGTAATATACTAAACATCGATTATTTTTTTACAGCTGGATTTAATGAAAGATTTTCGTTGGAAGACTCGGACTTTGATAGAGTTAAGCTGAGTATCCAGCACCGCGGAAACTAAAAATTACTGCCAAACTTCATATAAAAAAAAAGGGGCCAGTAATTTTTCGTTTGTGTTTTCCTGGAGTCAGTATCCAGCAACGTAAACGGGATCCACGAATTTTTATCGATAATATCGATATTCACACGAATGTGGACTGTGAGAACAGCTGATAGGGGTGCCAGTAAAATATATGTGCCTATTTTTACTGGAGTACAAGTGAGAGGTGGGGGCAAAATCTGTGCGCAAAACCAAAAAGAGATATGCAAATTTTTAAAGTGAGGAGAAGATTGCTTTAATAAAAGCAGTTGAGGCAAGACCATGTCTTTGGCGGATCACGGAAAACAAGCATTTTGATCATTTTGATATTTTGGCGCCTCCGACTGTGCTGTACTTCTTCTTACAACAATATGTGCCACTACCAACACAATCACTTCATCGTCAGAATTACTTTTCTTCCTTTTTTTAATTTTAGTTTAATTTTCAAAATTGGCGCTGTTTACAAAACACAGCTGATTCATGAGAGTGGCAAATCACTTTTTAGGCTCTTGGTCACACTACATCAGTTGAGTTCCACACATCCGAAATAATGAGCAGATTCGTTTCAGTAAAATTTCGCGGTGCTGGATACAGGCCTTTACCCAGAAATTCTTCCAGTACGCCCAAGATAGGGTCCACAAAACCCAAAAAAAAATTAAACTTAATATTTAATTTTAATTTGTTTTTTATTTTACTTTTTAATAAAAACAACAAAAACAAAAAACATTTTTCGGCTCGTTAATGATATTAGAAAAGGCTCGCAAGCGATATTAGAAAAGGCTCGCAAATGATATTAGAAAAGGCTCGCAAATGATATTAGAAAAGGCTCGCAAATGATATTAGAAAAGGCTCGCAAAAGATATTAGAAAAGGCCCGCAAACGATCCGTTTTCGAGCTATCGAAAACGAAACTTTCACTGCCACAAACTGAGCGACCAGTGATTCATTTTCGTATCACTTTCGGATACAAAAACGATAGTTTTACACGGTTGAGTTCCGCTTAACTCTCGTTTGCGATATCATTTACGAGCACTTGGTCCACTGGGAATGTACTCGTTGCTGCTTCTCCCATTGTTTCACATGCAGATCTAATTTCATTTTTGCACATGATCATCAATCGCTCCTCCAACAACGCGACTTGGTTTGCCTGACCATCAATTTGGCCATTCAGTTGATCTTTCATTCTAGATTGATCTTCTTTTATGCTTTTCATCATATCCATTAAATCACGCAAGATAGCATTTTTTGATTCTTTCTCCTTTGGTTCCACCATTGTAACCTCCTTGTCGGATTCCATACTGTCCTCCGAGTTTGATCCATGGTTCGATCCACGGTTTGGCATCGGTGTAGACGTACCGGCCATGTCGCTTGAATCAAATTCTAACCTTTTCTTGCTGCGCAGATTCATCTGTGAGTGTCTGTGTACATTTCATCAAAGTGTGCACGGCGTCGTATGTGCGTGTATTTGTGAATTTCACCACTTTGCGAAATAACTCTTGGACGGTCAAAATTACAAAATTAATAAAGATGTTGCCACTCCATGTGGCAAATAAAATCACAAAACCAAAATGTAACCACTCGTTCTTTACACTTGTAATATATTTTATTTTTAAATCAGAATGAACCAGCAACATGTACATATGTATGTATGTCTGACAATGTGGTACAGTGAACAGTGCAAACAATGAACACTGATAATTTTGATTTTACTTTACTGCTGCACCACTGGGTGTATTCTATATTATCAGGCAACAACGATAATTTTTTTTGTTACCAAAATGGTGTATTCGTAACGGTGTTTAACGGTAAAATTACATTTGGGGAGGAAAACCACATTTATCCAGTCTATAGCATCAAATTGTGGGTAAGATCGTCTTACGACGATCTAAATCTTTTATCCTGAGCCTTGAGATGTTTCCACCACTTAGCCAAATAAAATAAAATTCAGTTTAAAATTGAAGCGCTCGGATATGAAATAAATAAATAAAATTAAAAACGAGGGAGAACGTTGTGAGCCGCGGCAAAGGCCGCTGCTCTACCTTATACCCGGTACTCAGTCAATATATACATAAATACGATGATGCAATTTATTATATGTTCGCAATAGGGACGAATTAAATTTTGGGCAAAAAATAATATATCAAAAAATGAAGTCAAACCATTTTTGGAATTTTTATACATGTTTCCATTTTTGTTTGCATATGCTTTTTACATCTGCTTCTACAATTCTACATGTACATGTATAACTACATATTCGAGACGTACACGTGTGTACGAAAGAGAGAGGGAATGAGTAAGCGCTTGGCAGGCGTTGCGTAGCTACTGAAATTTAATTTGTTCCTTCTGTCTATAATAATAATTCGACCTGATCCAGATTCGGCAATATGATAGATACAGTAATTTCCCATGATTCTGCGTTTTTGGTTTTCTCGTATATTAAAAATTGTGGATTCCACAGATTTTCGTTCTTTGTGGGGGCGGAAGGGGGCGTGGCAAAATTTTGAAATAAACTTGTGCTGAACTGATATCACAGGAGCTTGGATAGAAAGTTTGGTTGCTCTAGCTCTTATAGTCTCTGAGCACTAGGCGTCAAAATAGACGAATGGGCGAAGTAGACGGGGTTGCGTGTGAGAGAGAGCGAGAGGGAACGATGACTTTCGAAATGGTTTTCTTCATTGTAGCTATATTAATAATCCCATCTGATTTAGATTCAACACTCTGATAGAAATGGTCATCATCTATGATTCTGCGTTTTTAGTTTTATCGTTTTATCTTCAAAATTGTGTACGCCACAGACTTTCGTCCTTTGTGGGGGCGAAAAGGAGCGGGGCGAAATATTTAAATACACTTGTAACAGTTTGATATTAAAGAAGTCGGGATACAAAATTTGGTTGCTCTAGTTTTAATAGTCTCAGATATAGGCGCTAATGAAGACGGACGGACGGACAGACAGACATGGCTACACGACTCAGCTATTGATGCTGATCAAGAATATATATACTTAATGTGGTTGGAAACGCTTCCTTCTGGGCGTTACACATATCCGTTATCACCACAAATCTAATATACCCCTATACTCTTCGAGTACCGGGTATAAAAAAGTTATATTAAAGTTTCCGTACTTATACCAAGAATATAAATATATTTTAAAATAAATAGCTTAAGTTTTCCTCAAGAATAAAAATGCATATAAACACTGCATATCATAAAACAAACTTTTTCCTGTAAAAACTGTAGCCTTACAAGTAAAATGAACTGTCCAACTATCTCATAGGCTTAGTCCGAACTAGATTGTTTCCTCAATCTTAATGTGGTCATTTTGGTACTGTTTTTTGTCATTATGCAACTGGAGTTCTCCATTTGTCGTCGAAGGCAATATTGTAGCATCACTCATTGTGTCTTTTCCACTCTCGGTTCCAGATGGTAAATTAAGTGGTATGTTTAGTCTACTCAGAAAACAGGAGAAGTTCACTAATCGGCCTTTGTGCTGGAATGGAATCTTGGGACAGAGCTCAAAAGCATGGTTTACAGGTGGCATGTCACATCCTTTGCTACAGGACACATCGATAAAGTTCATTAGATCACAGATCTCAATCTCGTTACACTCATTTCGATTTAGAATTGATAAAATATTGTCAATCAACTCCAGTGAGAAGGGAAGACGGCAGCCCCGAAGTGTGGAGCGAACTTTTGATTCAGGTAAGAATGGTTGGTTGGTAGGATTGATGTGATGGAAGTGTTCCATCATGTCGTCCCGAGCATTCCACAATGCACGCTTTAACTCTAGATGTGCTGCTGCCCTTACGCTAACCCTGGAACAACGACTTGGAGAACTTTGTTCTGCCGAAAAATTTCGACAAAGCGTAATGATTTCGTGGTCACTGATTACGTTGCCCATTAATCCGATTAATCCTCCCTTGAAGCTTTCGAAAGATACAAACACGTCACGCTTGTTTTCCGAATTGTTACAATCTGGCACGCAGGTACCCACAAATTCAGACATACGGCTCTGAAGCACAGGGCGGATTTTTTGCATAATGGCGGAAAGATTGGCGTGGGTGAACTGTTCCGGATGGTGCTCCATAAACGTAAGTGTATACTCGTCTGCCGATACCAAATGAAAAATAAAGTCTTTCAGGGACATGGTAGACCCGATGAAAAAATTCCAGGGCATATAGTATTGTGGTTGCTCACAAGAGAATCTTTCTTGTCCGGGTAATTCTATGCGAGTGCGTTTCATAAACTCGCCTCCGAGAAAACCAGAGTTACGTACGGCCACCTCCTGTATCTGTAAGGTATCGTCGCTCAGGTAGTAGCTTATCACAAAGATGCGTTCACAATTTTCCTTGATAGTGGAAAGCATCTTGGCACCAAAACGCAATACATAGCGATCAAACTTAATAAACTTTTTAAAGTCAGTCTTTGGGGGTTTCGGTTCTACAGATAAGCAATTTCCGACCGAGTCTTCATAGCTACCCCAGCCATTATATGGTGGAAGAACACGCTCTTTTGGGCGGTGATCAGTACAGTCTTCCAATCTTGTTGGAATAGTTAGTGGTGTGAAATCTTGGACACCATAGCGTTGGCGATAATATTGCTGAGTAAAAGGGTCCAGTTCGGTAATGACCACAGCCCGACCATAGACATTTATCACACTGCCAATTTGCAGATCCCGTTCGCTATAATACATAATATCCTTGTTGCCTGTGTTTAAAGGGTCAACACAGTAACGTACGTTGCGCATATTAGTTCCTAAAACGTTTAGTAGTGTTATCGGTGTCATCTGTCCTGGCAATAACAATCCATCAAACTCCTATAATTAAAAATAATTAATTTGTCTAAAAAAAATTCAATAATTAAAAACATTGTTATTTACCCGTGACAGACGCGCTCGTTTCAGAAATACGGTTGGTCCATCGCGACCAGAGTTGCGGACATGTGCTTCCTTAATTTCAATGGTATCGTCAGCCAAGTAGTAGCAGAGCTCTAGTTTACGAACGTCTCCGAATTCGGTTCGATCATCCCAGTACGCCTGAAATTTGAGTATCTGTCGATCATACTTTAAGAATTGTGCAAAAGCATGTTTTTTTTCAGGAGGGTTAACAGCGCCTTTATGTTCACGATTAACCACGGAATTATTTGGATCGCTGTAGTAAAGTCCGGCTAGGTTATTGTACATACAAATACATTGCTATAGTACATTTCTTACCAAGGGAATTTCATTGAATCTGGAACGGTAATTCCACGCCTATTAAGAAAGTCACGAGTGAACTGATCGCAGTCGATAATGTGATATTGACGATCGAAAATCTGTACCGTCATGTTAATATTCAAATCAGTTAAAGACATAAACTCATTGTCACAGGGCGGCGACTTTTGAACGCGCTGACGATGAACCACGCAGCCCTGAACTATTCCGGAATTATCTACTCGAGGCTCATAAATCTCTAAGGTGCCATCTTCTAAATAAAAGTAGATCTTAACTTTTCGAATCAAGTAGGGTGCATGGTAAACCTCCTGCAAAGTTTGTTTGAAATAGGCACTAAAGCAGAGAACCTTCTTGTCATAGGCCAACCATGCTGGCATGCGTGGACCAGAACGCGGCGGATAGATGGAAGATGCACCGACCGGTGGACAGCTAATGTCTACTACGTCACCATTGGGGTCAATTGTTGCAGGTTGCTGACGATCATTAAGCATGCTGAGACCCTGGAGGTTCAGTAACGACTGAGGTTTGGGGTAATGTCCCTTAGACACCTAGTTTTAGAAACAAGTTTTAGGGTGGTTGTATCTTAGTGAGTGTGATAATGATGGAGGTACTTACGTCACGAAAAAGCGTGCCCGGAAGCAGCGGCATGCCAGGAATTCTCAGCATTATAAAGCTGATTACAAATATTTCAAGCTGTTATAATGTGTAAATGATATGTATAACTTGAAATATGTGTGCGTTCTATAATACATCTACTAAACGTCAGAGAAACATTAAAAAAATTATGTAAGTCTCATAGCCTACTAATAAACATACCCAATATACTTGCCTATATGAAATACAGCCATGCTCCGATTATCGCAAAACGAAAAATATACATTTGGACGTTGAAGACTGTTAGGCGCGGATCCCAGGCAGGAACGCAGGCCTACTCCCGCTCAACCGATCGACCAAATGACGTGCGACTCATTAACCAAATGGATTGTAGACATGCAGGAAATATAAATTTCGAGGAAAATAAAAAATAATATAACTAAAAGAGCTGAGAATGCATTCAAAATATCGTACAATTATTTATAAGAAACCTATGTGATTATTAGTTATTTAAGAAGAGGAAGAGAAACAGTAGTAAACGAAATATAGTATATTTTGTTTCTAATGGGAATCGTGAAGTTCATGCCACTCAACAAGTCAGGGGTATCTACATCAATGCTGATCAAGTTACGCACAAAAATCACACCACGAATTTTTCTACGACTAACTAAAGATGGATGGTTTAATATAAGCAATATATTAGGGTAAGATGGCAATTTCACATCTGCATCCCAGTTGAGGCCACGCAGAGCAAAAATAAAAAGTTTTTCGGAACTGCTTCTATACGGTCCTGGTGTACTTTGTACTAAGGGCACCATACACAAGAGTCTTATTCCAAAATCTGACGAACTATAGAGATGTAGAGTATTTCTTATATAGGTGTCGTCAAATTCTTTCGACCACCTCTTTGTTAATCCAAGCATGCCCATGGCTTTATTTAGCATGGTAGAAATGTGTTCTGAAAACTTTAACTTGGGATCTAATAGAACACCTTGATCATCAACTCGGGTAATTCTCTCAAGAGAACCACCACAAAGGGTGTTAGGAACCAGAAAGGCGCTGGAGTGATGAAAAGTCATTAATAAACATTTTGAAGCATTAAGGCTTAATAAATTTGCACAACACCAAGACTGAAATCTATCGAGATCGGATTGCAACCTGGATTGAAAAGAAATGTCCTTATACTGGACACGGAGCTTAACATCATCCACATACATATGTAAGTACGCGAAAGTATGTTAATACAGAAGGCAGGTCATTTATAAAGAGTGTAAAGAGTAAGGGGCCTAGATGGCTGCCCTGTGGTACGCCCGAAGTCACCACAACTGGTGAGGACAGGGAGTTCTTGAAAAGGACTCTTTGAGACCTAGATCAAAGGTAGCTAGAGATCCATCTCAGGAGATTGGGCGGAAACCCTAGAAGGTCAAGTTTTTGTGCTTGGAGAGAATGGTTTACAGAGTCGAACGCTTTACTAAATTCAGAGTTAACAACATCCGTCTGTAAATTACCTTGAAAGCCTTTAATTATAAAGGAGGTAAACTCCAATAAATTTGTAGTGGTTGATCTCCGCCTTATAAATCCATGTTGAGCTGGAGATATAAGTGATCTGCTTAAGTGCTGCAGGTGTGGAGCTACAATTTTCTCAAACACTTTAGGAATAGCGGATAACTTAGATATACCTCTATAGTTCATTGCGTCAGACTTGCTACCTTTCTTATGGAGATTAATTATAAAGGACTCCTTCCATATCCGGGGAAAGCATCAAGAATTTATGGACAGGGTGAATAGTTTAAGCAACGACCCACACAGAAACTCGGCACAGTACCTAAGTACACAGCTGGGAACTCCGTCCGGACCCGGTGAAAACACCAGCTTTACTGTTCGTAGATCATGAAGCAACGATCTTTCATTTAGCAAAGGACTGAAAATGCCGTTCGACCTCGGTAAACCGTATGGATACGGTTGTTTGGAGTAACCACCCTGGTAGTTTCGAAAAAATTGGCAAAAATATCGGATAATTCCTAATCATTATCTGCCAACGTATTAAGGAACTTACTGTTTACGAATCTGTAGTACTGTTAGGGTCCCTAGAAACACGTATCCTGCACCGAGATAGGTAGTTCTTATAGCATTGAGCGTTAAGAACTAAAAAGTTTGACCGAGCCATTACATAACGAGAGAGAAGAAGAGCCAACTTCTTCAAATTTTGTATAAAGACTTGATTTTAAGTTTTTTAGAGGATAACTCCTTGGTAAACCAGGGAGGTTTCTTCGATTTAATAGGACAGGAAAGCGTGAGAGAAGAATCAAAAAGTGAGTAAAGTGCATCATGGAAAATTTTTATGCCTATCGTAATACTAGTGCACAACAACAAAGCAGACCAATCAAAATCCCTAATGAGGTTATTAAGCTTTTTTGGTCTGATGAGACTACGCAAGATCCTCTCCAAAACGGCCCCCTCGGTGGGGTACCTTAAGAGACGTGATGGTACGTGGACTAAGTCCAGTGAGGAGTCCCTACACATTCTATTCGACACTCATTTTCCAGGGTGCTCAATCAGAGCTCACCACCCTAATGAAGGTTCGGCCACCTCGATGGAGCATATCCTCACAAAACGGAACATCAACTGGGAAAAAAACAGTTTCGATCCGTTCAAATCCCCTGGTCTGGACCGGTCTGGACACGGCCATCAAGAAGAAGAAGATACTAGTAGTGGGGAAAATACCACAAGCTTGGTGCGCTATAACGGTATTTTCCTTCGCCTACTGAACATTTGTACACTGAAAAACACGAAGTTCATGGCCACGGCCTTTAACATTGAAAATAAGTCATCGAAAATAAACACAAACCCTAAAACCCAACAACGGAGTATAAATTTGTAAATGTGGAGTTAGAATTGCCGAAAAGGCTCGGCAGCTTCCAACATTTTGGTGACCCCGACGTGATCTCCGTGAGCTTATCGTGTGAAAAAAGTGTTTAAGCATATAGTTAAATCTGTGTAAAAAGCTTAACTAAACATTTGTCGAAAAAGTAGCGAACCAAAAGTCGTTGTGGCCGACCGTGACAGTTCTTACGGCGCGCTATTCGTTTTCGAATTCTTTTTCACCGTCTGCTTCAGCCTGCCCAACGCACTGTCGAGACCGGCTGCAGAGAGTTTAAGCCGTTATCTATTTCGCGTGAAAAAGTAAGCGGGAAATAGAAAACATTAAAACTCTACAAACATTAAAATGAGTGACAACAATATAAGTATCGGGTCCGCCTCAGGTGGCACACCTTCGACTGGCGCTCCGCCTGGTGAATTGTTGGTCAGTGCTACTAGCCGGATTGCTTTTTTGAAGCTAAAAACAACGGCTATTTTCAACAGACTGCAGGGGCTCGTCAATCAATTGAACTTCGAAAAGCTGCGCCAAATGGATGAGTACCACCTGAAAGGAATGTTGGAATCATTGACAGAGCTGAAATCTAATTTTATTGTGGCACACACAGGTTTGAATGAAGTGGATTTTGAATCAATGTCCAGTGAAATACCTATGAAATTCGATTCGTCTCTATTATCACTGAGGACGGCTCTTCAGCGGGAGTTGGGCAAGCGTTCTCAGCCCGCGCATTGTTCGACGTTTCGCATGAATCCGAACGAATCCCAATCCCTTATATACATACATGGCAAATCGATCGCGCCTGCCACAACTGCAGCTGCCTAAGTTCAGCGGAGAGTATACGGAGTTTACAAGTTTTTACTCTGTGTTCACAGCGGTCATCGATAGTGAAGTGGAGCTTACTTCTATCGAGAAGCTACAGCACTTGCGGTCCTGTCTGAGCGGAGTGGCCCTGGACACCATCAGTTCGTTGAAGATGACCGAGGATAATTATCGCACAGCTTTAGACATTTTAAAAGCCAGATTTTCTAACAAACGTCTCATCTTACAGCACACATCAGAGCGGTATTTGGGCTGGTGGCTCGTGGCGACTCATCAGTGGGCAAGTTGCGGGCGTTTGTGGATGCCGCCACCTCACATCTTTGCGCGTTGCGAGCGCTGGGATCAAAGGAGGAAATTGCAAACGCTATAATCGTCTATGCAATTTTGCGGAATTAAGACAGAGCAACGCAAACCAAATGGGAAGAAGTCTCGTCTAATCAAGGTCTTCCATCCTGGGAAAAATTGTCAACTTTTCTGGAGAACAGATGTCGCACCCTTGATGAATGCCTTCAATCAATGATCAATACACGCCATGCAAGGGCAAGATTGTCAAGTTGGTAAGCGTGAAAAACCCGTGAGTACGAATCACAGAAAAACGTTCGTAGCATCGAGCGCTCCCGCTCCGGTTTGTTGTGTGTTGTGTGATGGCTCGAGCCATACCATTGCAAATTGTGAGCGTTCCAAAAGTCTATCGCCGGATGAGCGCCACAAGGAATCCAGGCGGCTAGGGCTATGCGTGAATTGCCTAAGAAAGGGCCATCACGTGAAAGATTGCCGATCAGGTCCCTGCCGTACCTGCCGATTGAAGCACCACTCCCTTTTGCATTTCGGTCGTTCATCAGAGAACGTTCAATTTGGTTCCCCGAATGAAGCCTCGCAAGCACAGGCTAGTCATACCGCCATGGTTGCGTTGACACCCCCATTGCCACAAGCCCTCATATCCCAAAGTCCGTCTGATGCTGTGTTATTAGCCACTGCCGTCGTTCTCGTCAAAAACAACTCTGGAACTTTCGTCCCTTGTCGTGCACTTTTGGACTCGGGATCTCAATTGCATTTCGTAACAAGTCGTCTGGCTAATCAACCTAAACTTCGAAAAACTAAATCGCACACTGCAGTCTCTGGCATAGGCGGTGCTAGCTTCTCAACAGAAGGTATCTCGCTGGATCTCGTTCTGAAGTCTCGGATCTCAGAGTTTACCACTAGCATCACAGCCGTCGTTACCCAGAAGATCACGGATCATCAACCCCGCTCGTCGATTAGCACAGCTAATATCCAGCTTCGTATATCCAGCTTGCTGACCCTTCGTTCTACTAGCCGCAACGGATTCATCTGCTCATCGGAGCCGGACTCTTCTTCGAGCTGCTGTGTGTGGGACAAATTCAGCTGGCGCCTGGATTACCCTTGCTACAGAAGACTCATTTTGGATGGATTCTATCTGGTGGCGGGCATTCGGCCCCCATTCTCTCGTCGTTCATCGCAACCCAATCTTCGGATGACATCAATCACACCACTCGGCTCGATGACTTGGTTCGTCAATTTTGAGAAGTGGAGCACATCTTTGAGCCGATCGCTAGGGCAACAAAGAAAGAGCTTAATTGCGAGGAGCATTTCGTTAGCACTCACACTCGTTTACCCTCCGGGGAGTACTCAGTCCGCTTGTCTTTAAAGCGAAGTGTGGAGTCCTTGGGCGATTCCTATTTGCAGGCAAAGCGTCGTCTGGAAGTGCAAATATTTCTTGCCCCATCACTGCGTCATCAACGAGGACAGCTCCACCACAATGCTGAGGGTCGTATTCGACGGCCCGGCAGCCACCACATCTGGTCTTTCGCTAAACGATCTGCTCATGTCAGGTCCCACCATTCAAGCCAAACTACTTCACACACTCATTCGTTTTCGTACATTTTCCATTGCTCTTACAGGTGATATCGGTAAAATGAGTAGGTGTGTGCGTGTCTCAATGCCTGACACCATGCTCCAATGCATATTATGGCGGGACTCTCTTGACGATGACATACAGATCTTCAAATTAAACACAGTCACCTATGGGACTAAGCCTGCATCGTTTTTAGCTATTCGAGCTATGCATCAGCTGGCCATGGATGAGTCATCATCGTATCCATTGGGGTCGGAAACCATTCTACAGAACTTCTACGTGGATGACATGATATCTGGAGAAAATTCGGTCGAGGACGTACTGGATATTATGCGTCAAACCACGGATCTTCTTGCTCGAGGCAATTTTCAATTGCGAAAGTGGTGCTCAAACTCTCTAGATGTGCTTTGTACAGTCCCAGAGGCCGAAAGGGAAAGCTTTCTGAAGCTGGATGATGGCAGTGGTGTAACTAAGGCGCTTGGGCTCATTTGGGAGCCCTAAAAGGACTGCTTTCTTTTTACACTTGCTCCACAAATCGGTGTTGGCAAGCACACTAAGCGTTCGGTATTATCGACCATTGCACGCTGCTATGACCCTATGGGATTGATCGGACCTACTCTGACCAGAGCGAAAATCATCATGCAGCGCATGTGGAGAGACAAGCTGCATTGGGATGAGAGCCTTCCTCAGTCGTTGGACTCGGCTTGGACTGAGTTTTGCAAGGACTTCGCCGCTGTGGGTCACGCCACATTTCCTCGCTATGTACTTCACTAAAAACCCTCACGGTTCCGAAGCTTGAGCTATCCGCAGCGTTCCTAATAGCAAATTTACTTCGCGAAATCAGGAAAATTGATATTTTTGATTTCCCAATCCATTGTTGGTCGGATTCCACTGTGGTCCTGTAATCCCCCTTCCGAGGGATGGACTGGCGCTATGTGCCAACTGAGATGAACCCGGCTGACATTCTTTCGAAGGGAGCAGCGCCGCAGGATCTCTTCTATTCTAGGTTTTGGATGAATGGACCTACCTTCTTGCAAGGCGAATGAAGTTGCTGACCTGAACGGTGCTCGCCAGAAATCAACCTTCCTGAAATTCGACACCAGGTATTGCTGTCGTCTGAGCGTGCCGACATCTCTCTTTCGTTTAAGCACATCAACTCATTTGGATTTATGCTGCGCATCTTCGGCTACGTTCAGAAGTTCATCAGTCGGACGAAGACACCGGACTTCTCGTCTGACAACCTTCGAAAGGGATGTTATGTTGCATCGTTAAACGGGCCCATCTGTATCCTGAGTACCACGCTCTGCAGAAAGGGAACTGCGTGCAGTCGTCCAGTAGTATCGCATCGCGTTCGCCTTTTATAGATGACTTTGGTCTAATACGTGTTGGTGGTCGCCTGTGGCACTCAACTCTCGGCTTCGATGCACGCCACCCAATCATTTTGCCCAGGGATCATCCACTGACGTTCGCTATCATCACACATTTTCATCGGAAGCATCACCATGCTGGTCCGCAGTCGTTGCTTGAAGCAATTTGGTTACAGTTCTGGCTCATCGGCGGCCTGAAGACTGTGGCTCGTGCCTTGAGGAAATACGTCATCTGCTGCAGATCCCGACCTCGTCTTGCTGAACACATCATGGCTGACCTGCCGAAGGATCGAATACAGGATTCGCCTGCATTCAGTGTCACTGGAATTGACTATTGTGGTCCCTTCTACTACAAGCCAGATGGGCGCAATCGAACGCCCATGAAATGTTATATCAGCGTTTTCATCTGTTTTACCACAAAAGCAGTCTGCTTGGAATTGGTGAAGAATCTATCAACTGCAGCTTTCTTGAGTGCCCTCAAGCGTATCGTTACTACTCGCGGCATCCCCCGATGAATTTGGTCGGACAATTCCACCAACTTCGTGGGCGCAAGGCACGAGTTGGAGGACCTTCGTCGGCTATTTAGCAGCGAGAAACATCGTGCTGAAGTCCACAATCACTGCCTCAACAACGGCTTCGACTGAAAATTCATACCGCCTCGCTCGCCTCATTTCGGGGGCTTGGGGGAGGCAGCAGTGAAGATGGCCAAACAGCATTTTTATCGCTCCGTGGGATCGTCACTCTTTGGCTTCGACGAGCTGCGGACATTGGTCTGCCAAATCCAGGCGATAATCAATTCTCGTCCTATTATTTCAATTTCAGAAAACCCTGAAGATCTTGGCGTCCTTACACCAGGGCATTTCTTAATTGGTCGCCCGCTGATGGAGTTTCCCGAGCCAGACGTTACGGCTCTCAACTTCAATCGACTCGATCGTTGGCAACGAGTCACCTGTGCCCAACAGATCTTTTGGAAGCGTTGGAGTGAGGAGTACTTGACCCTGCTCCAACACCGTGCCAAATGGCGCACGCCACATCCCCCGATCCAGATCAACGACGTCGTCTGCATCAAGGACGAAAACTTGCCGCCACTGAAGTGGCCATTAGCACGAGTGATCGAGGTCATCACTGGAGCCGATGGGGCCGTACGAGTTGCCATCCTGCGGACACCAGCTGGAACCACTCGTCGAGCTGTCAACAAGCTGTGCGTCCTTCCCGTTAAGGATTCTGTAAAAAGCCCTGGTCTTTCAACGGGTGGGAGTATGTTCGGAGCAGCAGCCGTCAGTAGCTCTTTAGAAGTCTAATTAGCTTAGTTATCTCTTAAGTTATCTATTGTACGCTCATCTATTCTCACGCTCTCGGTGCATACGCACACACACGCGCGTTGGTTAACTTGGGTACATTCGTTAAAATTCGTCTCGAACGCAGCATCGCGTATCATTGTAATACAATGCGCGCCTAACTGAACTGTTCGCAAGACCTCTGTAACGGTATTTTCCACTGAAAAACACGAAGTTTACGGCCACGGCCTTAAACATTGAAAATAAATCATCGAAAATAAACACAAACCCTAAAACCCAACAACGGAGTATAAATTTGTAAATGTGGAGTCAGAGTTGCCGAAAAAGCTCGGCAGCTTCCAACACTTGGCTTAAGGCAAAAATATTCTTAATCCTCAAAGCGGGTAAAGCCTCGCACTCAACTCCAAAGGACTTTAGACCAATCAGTCTATCATCCTTCCTTCTCAAAATTTTTGAGAGACTCGTCGGGCTACAACTGAAAACAACTATAAGTTCTCAATTCCTGTCAGGCGCACAACATGCCTACCGGAAAGGAAAATGGGTGGGGGCTACAAGGTAGTGGCATACGCGGATGACGTCGCAATTATCTTCTCGGGGAAATACCCTTAAACAGTCTGCGACCTAATAAGCGCAAAGCTCGCAAGACTGTCAGAATGGACAAAATCGTGCGGACTGGGAGTAAATCCCTCAAAAACGGAACTTCTGTTATTCACAAATAAATACAAGATTCCGCCCCTCAACCCCCCAATGTTAAACGGATGCAGGCTCTCTTTCAGCGACAGTGCCAGTTACTTAGGTTTGGTAATTGACAAGAAGCTAAATTGGAACCTGAACATCAAGGACAGAGTAAAGAAGGCCACGATAGCCCTCTACACTTGCAAAAAAGCTATTGGCTTAAAATGGGGCATAAACCAAGTATAGTCCAATGGATATATCTAGCAATAGTTAGACCAATAATAATCTACGGAGTAACAGTGTGGTGGCCGGCCTTATCAAAAAGGACGATCACCAGAAAACTCGACAGAGTTCAACGAACTGCCGCCCTTTGCAGACACCCCTTTCAATGTAATCATCCCTCACAGAGACGAGTGGAGAGAGAGACCCCCAGGTCCAGAAAGGGCCATAAACATCTTCACAGATGGATCAAAGCTGAACAATAGGGACAAGGGAGGAATCTACTCCGAACAGCTAAACGTTAGGCACTCCTTAAGGATCCCAGATCACTGTAAAGTCTTCCAAGCGGAGGTTTTTGCAATCAAGGAAGCACTGAACTGCCTTCGGAAAGCTGCCACCATGATAACTCGCATAAATATTTATAGTGAAAACCAAGCTGCACTCAAATCGCTTAATGCAATCTCCGCGAACTCGGCCACCGTTGCAGATTGCCGCAAATCTCTTCACGAGATGGCTCAGAAATTTGTTATCAGCCTTATATGGGCCCCGGACCACCGGGACATCGAAGGCAACTGTGTAGCAGACGAGCTGGCCAGATGTGGCACTACAATATTCCTTCTCCAAGATAAGGAGGATACTCGTATGCCGATGGCCACATGTAGGCTCATATTAAAGGAGCAATATAAGCGACTAATAGACAACAGGTGGCAATCAGTACCACGTTGTCAAATAACTCGGCAAACATGGCCAACCATAGATAGGAAGCGCACCTCTGAGCTATGCAAGCTTGGTGCAGCGCAGTCATACGTTCCCTAACGGGACACTGGCTAATAGGTACTCACGCAAATAGACTGGGCGCCCCACACAGTGACTTTTGCCGAAGCTGTAGAGACGTGGAAGAAACGGTGGAACACTTGTTCTGTTTATGCCCAGCTCTCAGCAGAAGAAGGCTACAGCACTTGGGCTCGCCTTTCATTTCGGAAATGTCCACCATATGTCCCAGCTGCAGGCTGGGATTTTTGGACTGTTGACATTAGGTCTCACAATGCGGAAATAGGGGAGATTCCCTGCGGTACTACAACGGGCCGAAAACGGCCTAAATGTGCTGAGCTCCTAGTGAGCTTGGCAGCTGCTATGACCTAACCTAACCTTATTAAGCTTCGTAAACTCGGCCTTTCGGAAGCAGCGGACACATTGAGGTAGTCTATTGGACCGATCCAATACAGTCGGTCCTATGTCGAGCGACACTTCGAAAGTAGAATGGTAGGAATCTTCATGAATAGTGAGCGGAGGGACTCGAGCTAACAATACTATGGTCGGATCCGTTGCAGGCTTTCAATAAAGTCATTTCACCTCATGGGCACTAAGTTATTAGACGCGTTTCCCGAAAACCCGAAAACGAAACAGTTTCAGCTAAGTTGAAGTTACCAAGAAATTTCATTTGATCTTAATCTCATAGCGAGGAAGAAACCGCGTTTTAAGAGGACAAGTGCTGCTTATAGACTCCGATATCCGAAGAAGGTGGAATATACAAGCAGGCAATGAAAAGGAAGGATCAGTTTTACACACAGAAATTCCAGTTCTTGTGTAATCTGGTCTGTGAAATATTCAGACGTGCAGTTTGAGCCCACTCCAATCAGAACTCTTGCACGTCGAGACAAACGGTAATTTCTAAAAGTTGTGTACCGATCTGTCAAAACTTCAGAACTAAGAATGTCCGGCTCTTACCAGGTCTCTGTAAATACAATAACGTTGGATGCAAATGTGACACTATCCTGGAAAAGAGTGCTGAGCTTATTACGTAAGCCTCGAACATTCTGATAGGTCACTACGAGAGAAGTTATTAGTTTTTTGGACGGTGGAGGTAGAACGGGAAGATGTGGATGGATTTGAATGAAAAAAAAAATAAACGTTCACAGCCGTGAATCTCTGGTTTTCTCCACAGCATTGGAGTCCCAAAATGAAATTGTTTTCTAAAATATGTGCAAGAAAAAAATTAATGTTAAGTATTTTATTTTAATAGCTTGTGATTTTGGGTAACTTACTTTTCGTCTTTAGAAAGTACTATTAAATTCAATTAACATATTTAGCAGCTTAGACAACAAAACTTTTGGGTCTGATTCCTCATACTGTTCTTGGAACTTTTCTTCTTTGCTGTTCATTTACTTTCCACGCATGTTGCATAACGAGTCTGCTTGGTAAGCACATGCAATTGAACGGAAACAAGTATTTCTTTTGGAAAACAAACAACCTTATTCTGATGCAATTCAGAACTACGCTGAGGAAGGGATACAAATGGTATATAGTTATATATCTCTTTCTATGAATAGGTAGAAGTGAAAATGGTTACTTTGTGCGGGACCAGCACTTTTTAAAGAAAATGTTGAACTTTTGACCTTAACAGGTATTTATGTATATTTATCCACACCTAGACTTAGGTATAAGGAATAATAGGGTATAGGTATGAGGGTATAGGTATAAGCAAAGGCAATATACACACTAAGATGTGTCACACCATATACAATTTTCAGCTCGATTTCTTCGGTCTGAAATTTTACAGAAATCCTGACTGAAAAAGAGAGAGGCAGAAAGACAGAGAGCGCTCTAGGGGCAAACGCTCTGTACGTGAGACTGAGCTTTAACTGTATGTGTGCACATGTTGTAGGTATGCTTAATTGTATTGGTTGTTTACGACGCCGCTGTCGAAGAAAACACCCATTACTTTAGAATTAATTGGAGATTATGATTTTATGATGACGCTTGCCCAAAATAAAAATAATTGTATATTTTTTATATCCCTTATATGCTACTTTCGTTTAATGTAAAATAAACGAATATAATGAACGAATGTAAATATGTACAAATACAAAATGTGTATCAGACATGACTTCAAATTCTATTAATTGTCTATAGGGTATTAGTACGTCGTGTCAATAAGCATAACTCAGCAAATAAATTTGTGGCTTAAATATCTCAGAAAAGTGTTTTGGTCATAATTTCGGCAGCTCAGCACGCGTACACACACATATATACTTTCAGTTCTGTACGTACGATCACAAGCAAGCCATTCTATTTTTAGATCTGCGAGCGCACTGGAGTTCGTGCGAGTGAACTGGAGCTTGTGCGAGTGAGACAGCGCTTATTTTGTTTCTTTGTAAAAAACGTCGCTCCCTACAAAACAGAATTGTATGGGCGTTACACATCTTAATGTTTATATTGGCTTTGGTATGAGGGTATAGGTTTAAGGATATTTACAGACCAAATGGACATGACCAAGTAGGGTATACATATATCCGCTATATATTCATACCATGAACTCAGTAAAACCAAAATTACGAGTCCATTTTGTTTTCTGTAATCGCATTTTGACAGTTGGACCAGCAACGTACCGAACGGTATTTTCTCAGGTAAAATGAAATTGCCACCTCATCTGTTTATCCACCGAATCTTAAAAATGAAATTTCGTACAAAAATACCGCAAGCAGTTTTAGAATTTGAATTTGAAACGTATTCTGTATTCTATTGCTTATCAAATTCTATCATTTCTTAAACGCAATCATTTTGTCTATTAATTCGGTCTTTATTCTGCAAATGCTCAAATTTGTTTGCCATATATTAATTTGAATCGTATTCTGTAATATTGCTCCCTGTCGAACAATTATCTTATTTTATCATTTCTTGAACGCAGTAATTTTGATTATCAATTCGGTCTTTTTTCTACAAATGTGCAAAATGTGCAAAAAAACGCCGCCATGTGCCATATGCTCAAATTTGTTTAGCTAACTTTCTTTATTAACTTTCTAAGTTTATTTTTTTTAATGCTGATCTTTTCTTTTAATAAGGCAATTGATGAAAGGTCCCAGATATTGGGTTCATATAGCTCAAAAATGTTTGTAATTAAAGGCAGTAAAAAAAAATTGAAGGCGATCTGCAAGTTTGCTGTTCCTTAATTATTCTTTTTTCCTACTAACCCTACTAACATTTTTAATGTAGATATATTAACATTCGTCAAACTCTCGGCCACCCAGTTATCGACGACAGACTTAAGCATTGTGTAGTTAGAATTCCATAAAGTGCGGCATACATTTTTTAAAATAGTATTTAGCTTGTGTTGCAAATTTGCTTTTTTAAAATACTCATCAATTATTTAGCAAGTCCTCACTGTTTCATCTAGTTCCGTTTCTTCATCAAAGAATTTTTGTAAGAAATTTGCAAATAGGGGGCTGCTGCAATTTAGGCTGATGTTGTTCTTTAATGCAATTTTGGTCGGAGAAACGACTTCATATCAAAACGTATGGGTCTGACCTGGCCGTGTTTGGCTTGCCGGGAGATTGAACCCAAAATGAGCACCTGCTGCAAACTTAGTTTCTGGATGTCGGGAAGCAATTTATTGCTTTCAAAGAGAAGTTCCTGAATTTGAAATCACATTTTCTTGGACTCAAACTCTTGAGCGAATTTCCTAGACGAAAAATCCCGCGTACCGACAAAAGCAATCTCTTGCAACCTAAACCCAAGCCGATTGGAACGCCTGCTTCTCACCTGCATGCATCGGAATCATGTTTTACACAGGTAGGTCATTGCTCGTCGTTACCAGGGAGTCTGCCATCTACTGCTTTGGTGTTCTCCACACTAACCATTGAGGAATCTTCAAACATCCTAGAGTCCGTTGACTCAACTTTAGTTCCTCCTTCCATCACTGCTGATGGCACCGCTGCATGTGCTTCCAGTGTGGGAGTGCTTGTGAATACAACTTAGTGGAGTGGTTCCCCGAAAAGCTTTATTTGTTTCCCATCTAAATCCTGAGGCCACAGGAAGATGTTAAACAGCATCTATGCTCCAAACGCAACGCTCCCTTCATGCCTTAATTGTGACCAAATTTTCATTTAGACTTAAGCGTAATATTTCTGATTCCTTGATTCTTACCTATCTATCCATTTTCCATTCACTATCAGAACGTACGCAGTCTGTTAGGCAAATTGTGCCAACTGCATACGGATAGTGCCTCTTTTGATTTCGATGAAATCGCTTTTACTGAAACCTGGCTCAACTCTTCTGTTTATGATCATGAAATTCTAGTTCACAAATTTATCACTCACAGAGTGGACCGTGCATTTTATGCTGGTGGAGTTCTGATTGCAGTCTAAACGGATTTCTCATCGGAGTTGTTCCCATTAAAAAATATCTATGAGATTTAATTCATTGCAGTCAAAGTCCGTGTTAGTACAGCATTTATCTACTTAACCTTCCCTTACATTTATCCCAGGTCTGATGCTGAGGTTTATTCAAACCACCTTTCTTCTATCCATTCTGTGGTGTCTGCTTAAGGTTGCCCTGGTCAGAGTATTGTCCTGAATGACTTTAATTTACCACTTCTTTCTTGGCTGCCCTGCGATGACGCTAACGTGTTATTTCCTAGTAATTATACTGATTTTATCAATGGGCTAACGGCTATATCACTTGACCAAATTTATGCTATTACAAAAATTGGGAACAGACTTTTCGACCTTATTTTCATTATGGACGCTTCTCTAAGAACAGTAGCTATCATTATAACCTTCTGAACGCATACAATCCTACTCTATCTATATCTCTTGAGTATGCCATATCTAGTTGTGTCGACATTTTCATGGCTTCTTGCCATATAAAGTGTTTTCGCAAAACCAATTCACCGATCTAAACCTACATCTCTCGAATGTCGATTGGTCCAGTCTCGTCCAAGCATCCTTGGCTCGCCAGTAATTTGCCCTACTTAAAGAATAGGAAATAGTATAAATAGTATCATAAAACTTGCTCCTTGGTTATTTTTGTACAATACTCACACGCTCGTTCTCAATTCCTTACTGTCTGTGCTCTAATCAATATCTCTCTTCTTGCTGTAGAAACTTCCGTAGTGATCCTATGAAATTATTTTCTTTTGTCAACTCTTAGCGAAAGCCTAATGAATTTCCTCCAACCCTTTATTATCGTAACAAATCTAAATCTTCTGCTGCTGGTATTGCAAATTTATTCGCCACTTACTCCTCTCTCTCCGCTTCCCTTCCATTGACCTAATGCTAATAGCATTTTTATACCCGGTACTCGAAGAGTATAGGGGTATATTAGATTTGTGGTGATAACGATTGTGTGTAACGTCCAGAAGGAAGCGTTTCCGACCCCATAAAGTATATATATTCATGATCAGCATCAATAGCCGAGTCGATATAGCTATATCTCTCTGTCCGTCCGTCCGTCTTCATTAGCGCCTAGATCTCAGAGACTATTAAAGCTAGAACAACCAAACTTTCTATCCAAGCTCCGGTGATATCTCTTCAATACAAATGTATTTCAAAATTTTGACACGCCCCCTTCCGCCCCCACAAAGGACGAAAATCTGTGGAATCCACAATTTTTAAGATAAAAGAAACCAAAAACGCATAATCATGGAAAATAACCGTAACTACCAGATTGCCGAATCTGGATCAGGTCGATACTATTATAGCCAGTGTCGGGTTTGCAGTCCAGTATTAGGCGTAGACATAGAATATAGCCAGCAGTG
Organism: Drosophila athabasca; assembly: GCA_008121215.1. NCBI lineage: Eukaryota > Metazoa > Arthropoda > Insecta > Diptera > Drosophilidae > Drosophila > Drosophila athabasca. Next base: position 23,716,851 of record CM017796.1, on the reverse strand, counting down.
CAGCAGTAAAGTAAATCTCTACTATCATTGTTTATTGTTTGCACTGCCCACTGTACCATATTGTTATACACACGGCCAATGCAGCCGCTCTCTTGCGTTTTCTTTCCTGCTTTCTTTTGACTCCTCTATCACTCTCTCGATCTTTCGTCTTCGCTATTGCTCTCACCTTTGGATCTGTCGCACTCTCGCTTGCAGTAGGGCACGGGCGATTCGGCCCGCCTGCCTTTGCAGAGTCTGGACTTAGCTCTTCAACCGACACTGTCGTTGTTTGACCCCTCGCGTCTTCAATTTTACCCCGTCTTGAATCGAGCTAAACAAACTCGTCGTGCATTTCCACTATTCCTTCGACTCGATATCATATTGCATATACATATACCCCACAATAAACCGTATTAAACTAAACTCTCTTCTTTTTATAAATCGCAAACTACGCTGCCGAAAAAGCTCGGTAGTTCAACAGCCAGAAAGAAAAAATTAAATTTCAGTCGCTACGCAATGCCTGCCAAGCGCTTACTCATTCCCTCTCTCTCTCGCACACACTTCCACGTCACGTATTGTTAGTTATACATGTACATGTAGAAAATGTAAAAAACACGCAGGGACGCCAGTCAGCGTCAGCGGAAGGTCGAGACAGTCGTCGGACGACACTTCCGGACACCCACAACATTACAGCACGCTACGGGAATGTGAGAGGAGAGAGGAGAGGAGGAAAAGAGATATTAATTAAAACAAAACCATATCCCCTATACCCCAGGGCCCACAAAACGGACGCGAACAAGCATTAGAGGGTTATATTAAATCTTTCCTTTATTTATCTACTTTCATTGGCCCTGCCTACCGCACCGCTCAGTGATCCCGTACTCCCGACGGGAAGCCTGCTTACCCCAATTCCTTAGCCTGCCTCAGCACCTGTGTCTCCGCTCTTCCTTGGTGATGTTGCCCTTGTTGATGGAGTCGTGTTTTTTGTTGGACCCGCTCAGGTATTCACCCTGTTCTGGCTCAGGTCAGGTTCGCCGTTTTCACACTCGCGTTCTTTCTTTTACGACAAAAATGTTCCGCGCTCGCGTAGGTGCGTCCGTCTTCGCTTGTGGCTTCACTCGGCCTCCTCGACCTTTTTTTCCTTCCACATCACCAGCCCCACGGTCGGGGCTCGCGCTGTTCACGCTCTCCCGCCGACTCTCCGCTCTTTCCAGCTCGGTGTTCGGCCTCCTCGCTCGTCGGGATAACGGCGTTTTTCCTGTCTTCTTGCCGGCGTTGGTTGTGTGGTCGGGCTGCCGGGCTCTTTCGGTCGTCGGTGCGCGTGCGGGTCGTCGGCGCGAGCGGTCGGCTGCGCTCACCCGGTCGTTGGCGTGCGTGGGCGACTGCGCTCTCCCGGTCGTTGGCGTGCGTGGGCGGCTGCTCTCTCCCGGTCGTTGGCGTGCGTGGGCGGCTGCGCTCTCCTGGTCGTTGGCGTGCGTGGGCGGCTGCGCTCTCCTGGTCGTTGGCGCGAGCGGTCGGCTGCGCTCTCCCGGTCGTTGGCATGCGTGGCTACGGCTGGACTTTCACGATCGTGTTCGTGACTGTGGTCGTGGCGGCCTCCATGGCGAAACTATGAAAATGTTCTTACCCCTATCGGTGCTGAATACTTCATGGTACTGACGCTTAACCTAAATAAGGAGATTTCATGATACCGCCGCTTAACCTAAATAAAAATAATTCATAGCATTGCCTCCATGGCCTGAACTCCAATAACAATAAGCCATAGTGCAGCCTCCATGGCCTTAAATCCCGCTAACGACTACTTGATATACATAAATGAAAATATGTGGGGGAGCGTATGCTCCTTCACACCCCCTCCATACTTCGGGGGGTCCGCAGAGTGACTGTGACCAGCCGGCGTCGCGTGATTTTGATGCAGAAGCATCGTCCGTCATGTATCTCCAATCGCCGTATGCCTACGTACAGGGGCTGCGGAACGTAATCGACTACCGGTGTGGCTGGTGGTGGCGGTGTACTGCTGGATGGGCGAGGGTCTACTGCCGCTTCCATGGGTTCTGCTTGAGGAGAAAAACTCGGGCTCCTTAGCGACCATTGGTCCGTCTCGGATTCCGTAGGCCGGGGTGCCGGGCTCTCCTCTCGCAGTTCGGCCTCCGATACGTCGGAGTAATGGGGCCCCGCCCCATTAGCTTCCGCGTCGACCTCCTCACTCCCTCCGACCTCGGCAGGGCGTGGACTCACCAAGTCCCAGTCGGCCCAAAGACTGGCGGCCCAATCCTCCTGATTAGCGGCATCTCCAGCGCAACTAACCGTTGGGTCCATCAGGAGCCCGTCTGAATCTTCGTCCAGCGAGGATGCCAGGGTTCCAGTACTGCGCGGTATGGTCTCGCGGTCGTCCGCGTCTGTGGTGACGTTATCCTCATCCACCGCCGGGCCGCAGCGCCAGGACTGATCCCGAGTAGCGGCGTCAGGGTCCTGTGTCCGTGGGGCTTCAGCTACGGTTGCGCGTCCGCCTGGAATCATTTCCTCCGGTAAGGCTCCCACGAGGAGCCACGAGCCAGGTGCTGCCGATCGAGCCACCCTTGGACAGACTGTAGCCGTTGCTCCAGTGGGAGTTGGTCGTGCCGGGTGGTGGTCAGCTGGTAGGTCCGAAACACAGCCACTCTGCCCGACGTTGAGGGTCCTTCGGGGACGTAGTGTCAGCCGTTCGATCGAACCATGTTTCCGTTGCTCTGTCGCTTCATTTTGTCGATTCTAGGGAGAAAACTCCTATCGATTAGTGCCTGCCTGCCTTGCAACGAAATCCTACCCTTCCCCCTATCTTGCTTGAGCGGTGCGTGTGAAAAAGTGAATACATTTTTGCTTAACTATTCCCATAAGGGGACCTTATAGTTGGCTTACGACTCTCGGGTTTTGCCCCTTTCGGGGCAAGGACGTTGTAGCAGCGCGCTGGTACAAGTGGCCCTTGTGAATCCCTGGCTCATTCCGGTGTCTCCGGCGTCGGCGGCAGTCCGTCTACGTCGTCGTCAGCTCCGTGGAAGGCCTTCAGGTCCGCCAAGCTCTCAGTCTTCCTTTGCCGGCCCTGGTTAATCTGCAACCTGACTATGTTGTGGGATACGAACTTCACCACTTTGTAAGGCCCTTCATATTTAGGAGCCAGTTTCGCGGCGAAGCCATCGGCTGCCTTGGATAGGTGATGCTGACGGAGCAAGACCAACGCCCCCAGTTCGGGACGCCACTCTCGTCTGCGTAGGTCGTACGTCTTCGTTTGGGCTTGGGACGCCCGCTGGATGTTCGCTTGCACTACCTTGTATATTTCCTGCAGTCGGGTGGCCTTGTCGTGCGCGGGCTCGAGTTCTCCTGCTAGTCCCTGGGTTATCTCATCGTACAACGCTCCAGGGAGCCTTGGTTCTCTCCCGAGTACCAGGAACGCAGGGCTGAAGCCGGTGGTATCGGAGGGGCTGCTGTTCACGGCTAAGCTCAGTTCTGGGAGTAGGTCGTCCCATGTCCTTTGGTCCGTCTCGATGAACTGTGCTATCAAGGTTTTGATAGTTCTGTTGGCCCGTTCCGTCGGGTTTTGCTGGGGTGTATATGGGGCCGTGTGTTCCAGTTCCATGCCGGCCAGCATGCAGAACTTCCGGAAGGACCGACTCGTGAATTGCGTGCCGTTATCGCACACAAATTTCCGTGGGACTTCAAATCGACTGAGAATCCTTTCTCTGAATGCCTTTTCCAAATGGGCGGTAGTTTCTTTCCGCAGCGGAACCAACTCTACCCACTTGCAGAATAGATCGAAGAACACCAACAACATCGTGTTGCCATGCCTGGAGCGCGGGAGAGGGCCAACGAAATCGGCGCAAAGAATGTCGAAAGGGCCATTTGCCTGACGCGTGCACATTTGCCCTGCTGGTTTACATTGCCTCACCTTAAACTTCTGACAGCTCTCGCATCTCTGCACGTACCGCATCACGTCCCGGTAGAGCCCAGGCCAGTAGTACCGTTGCGTTACACGGTTCGTAGTCTTCCGTATTCCTTGGTGGCCCGCTGTCGGGTGGTCATGGCATTCTTGGAGCACCCTGCGTCGGTGATCACTAGCAACGCACAACTTCCACTGATGAGATTCCTTTTCGGCGGGTCGGTTCCCCGTCCTCTTGTAGTTTTGGCCGTTCTCGATCGTGAATTCGGCGCACTTCTCGGGCTGCGATCGGATCCGCTTGAGTAATCTCAGCAACCATGGGCATGTGGGTGGGTCCTCCCGTGCTTGTCGTAGGGCTTCGATGGGCTGCCGGGAAAGGGCATCTGCTACGACATTTTGGCTCCCTCGCCGGTAATGGATGTCAAAGCGATACTGTTGGAGCTCTAGAGCCCATTGAGCGATGCGTCCGGTTGGGTTATTGATTGAGTTCAACCACTTTAGAGCGAGATGGTCGGTGACGACGTCAAAACGGTAGCCCTCCAGGTAGCATCGCAACTTCCTTATGGCCCAAACGATGGCTAAGCACTCCTTCTCCGTCGCCGATTAGTTCTCCTCCGCTTTGAGGAGTCGTGTTTGAGTTAACTTCTCCTTTAACTCCTCGAATGCAGCTTGCTGTTCCTCACCCCAGATCCACTTTTTGTCCTTCCTTAGGAGGCTTGACATGGGCTGTACGATGGTTGCGAAACTCGGTACGAACCTGCGATACCAAGACGCCATCCCTAGGCACCGTCGCAGTTCCTTGACTGAGCTTGGGGGTGTTAGCTTCCGCACCGCCACAATCTTATCCGGGTCAGGATCCCTTGCTCGCTGATGACGTGTCCCAAGTAGGCTATGCTCCTTTGAAAGAACTTGCATTTGCTTTGGTTTAGTTTCAAGTTCGCTTCTCTCAATCTTCGGAAAACTTCCCGGAGGTTTTCGACGTGGTCCTCGAGCGCTGCTCCTATAACGATTATATCATCGAGATACGCAAAAGCATGGGGCTCCATCTGGGGTCCGATAACACTGTCCAGTGCCCTCTGGAACGTCGCTGATGCCGAATGAAGGCCGAACGGCATCACCTTCCAATGGAAGAGGCCTCTGCCCGGAACCGTGAACGCGGTGCACTCTCTACTTCCTTACGCTAGGGGGATCTCCCAGTACCCATTTTTGAGGTCCAACGTTGAAATATAACGCGCGTGGCGGAGTCTCTCGAGTATGTGGTTGATCCGTGGGAGCGGGTATGCGTCTGGCACCTACCGTGGGTTGAGTTGCCGGAAGTCCACGCACATACGAATGTCTCCCGTTTTCTTTCCTACTAGCACGATCGGGGCGCTATGCGGACTCTTGGAAGCTTCGATGCGTCCGTCCTTTAACAGTCCGTCGAACTGAGCGTTGATGATCTTCTGCATGGCCGGGTTCTTGGGGAAATACCTCTGCTTCAGGGGCTTGTCGTCTTTCATAACGATCGTGTGCTGGGTTATGTGCGAGATACCACTCAGCCCTTCGAATTTGGCTAAATCCTGTTGCTGGGCCTGGTGCGGTCGGGGCTGGCTGATGTTGTCCTATTAGTGCGACTGTGTTCCGCGGACGTCGCTGTGTGCGGCAGAGGCGGCGAGAATGCGGAGATGGAGTCAATTTCCCGGGTCAGCTGTAAGTATGCACGTCCGCACACGATTACCGCCTGAATCCCGCATAGAAAATCGAGCCCTAGTATGACGTCGTCAACCAACAGGGTCACGTACGTTTCCCGCTGATCCAGCCGTACCTTGACTCTCACTGCCTGCGTCACCTCCTTCGTGGTTCCATCCGCCAGGCGGACCTGTGTCCTCACGCTCCGCATGCTCCTTCGGTTTCTCGCTCCCTCACCATTCGATGGCTGACAAACGATCGGGTCGCTCCGGTATCCAAGGTCGCTGTCAACGGTAATGCTCCGATGGTGACTAGCGCGGCGATCCTGCCACCCTCCAATCTTAAAGGATGCGTTACTCCTGGGGGTCCTGGGTGAACGTCTCCGCTCGGGTCCCTACTGGGCGGAGACTCAGTCCGTTTCCCGTCGCCGGTTGGCGGCAGCAGTCGATAGTTCGGGTGCCGCGGCGGCCGCACTCCCAGCAGAACAACACTCGTCGATTTCTACAGGAGCCGTGGAAGTGACCCTCCTCTCCGTAGTTCCGGCAGGCACGGCGCACATCTACAGGTCGGTCTCCGTCCTGGGTTGTCACATGGTTAGCTACCTCAGCATTTCGGGAAGGTATTGCTTCGTCTGCAGGGGTTCGGCGGTATGGTGGTATCCTTGGCCTGGTGTCCGTGGAATTGCCGGCTGGGTAGGGCTGTCCGCGATCCCGAGTCGCCTCGTACGCCACTACCAACTGCGTGAGCTCCCTCAGCTTCTTGAATTCATGCCTCCGGGTGAATAACTGGTACTCGGGCCTAAGATTTTCGTAGATCCTGTCCAATTCTGGCGTGTATTGGGCTCGCTGCATCATGAGCCGGAAATCGATCAGGTAATCCTGAAATGACTCCCCGGGTCGCTGATATCGGCTTCGGATGGTATCCTCCAGGCGCTGAAAATAACGAGGGGGCAGAAAGAACTCCAAGAACTCCTTTCGGAATTCGACCCAAGGCTTGCCCTGCATCTGGAAGGTTCGAAACCATCCTTCCGCTTTGTTGGTTAGCAAACCAGACATAGCTCGAGGAAGTTGTTCCGGGTTCCCTCCATAAGATTCCACACGCTCTTCCAGCCGTTCGATGAACGCTAAGGCATCCGAATGCCCATCGAACTCCAGGCCCCAGTGGCGCAATTTGTCGGCCAATATGGCATAAGGGATTTCTTCCCTACCAGGCCGCGAAGTTCGGGATCCTTCGGTGAAGCGGTGCGGGTGGCTGCCGTCGCTGAACTGTCGTTCAGCCGAGGCTTCTCGGGGGAGCTCTGGGATGACTATGGATAGCGGTTGTTCCACCTGGATGCCCTCCTTCTGCTCTCGACAGCTAGATCCTGGTGACGGGGATATCGCCCTCGGGCTCCTGGGGCTGGGCGCACTAGCGTAGAGGTTGCCTAGTTCCTCGATCCGACCGCTGTCGAGTGCTCTCCGTGTGTAATGAAAGCCGTTATTCGGCTGCGCAACTCGTCCACGGTCCCTGTCTCGCTGAGGCCGAACTCTGCAGCGATATGCTGCAGTTCGTCCTTGCGGCGATACGAGATCCACTATACACCCATGCTGATAGCTGCTTGCGGATTCTCGCCGTCGTTGGTCCTTGGTATGCTGATCGATGACTGCTGGTATCCTTGGTCCTTGAGACGGTCCTTGTTGCTGGTCCCTACTTAGGGAAGGTCCTGGTTGTAGTCCTTGGCTGAGGAGGGTCCTGGCCGGTGATCCTGGCTATCCTGGCCGGCGTGTATCCTGGGCGATGACCCTGATTATCCTGGTCGGTGGGTATCCTGGCGGTGGATCCGGATTATCCTGGTCGGTGGGTATCCTGGTTGTTAATCCTGATGATCCTGGTCGGTGGGTATCCTGGCGGTGGATCCGGATTATCCTGGTCGGTGGGTATCCTGGTTGTTAATCCTGATGATCCTGGTCGGTGGGTATCCTGGTTGTTGATCCTGATTATCCTGGTCGGTGGGTATCCTGGTTGTTGATCCTGATTATCCTGCTTAACTCGGTCGCGATTTACTTCGATGTCCCGGTCAACCGTCGCGATCTGAAGCTGCGCACCAACTGTCCTCCTCTGGGGTCGGGGTCCTCAATATATAGGGGCTGGCCTACTCTGCCGCTCGCTCTGCCGCTGCCGGCGCGCTGCCGTCGTGCCACCGCTGATCAGCCGGCGTCAGCTCCGACTTCCCGACCTCTCTCCCCCTGCTGCTGGACTGGGCGGCTCTGCTGTTGGGCAGCGCTCCTCTGCTCAACGCCTCTCGGTGAGTATGGTGGCCACGGGCTGATGCTACAGTTAAGGAGGTTAGGGAAGCCAGCCTCAGCTGTACGAGAGCAATAGGCGACCGTCCGGACGGTGTGCGAAGCCAGTAACCGTTCCCGGGTACAGATCCGTGGCCCCGCTCTACTCTTCCTTCCTCTAAATCCTGCTCTACTGTGGTACTGCCTCTCTGCTTTCGCCGCTGCTTGCCTACTTTAATTCTCTGCTTTTGGACACCGCGCAGCCACTCGAAAGTTCCGAGTCGGTGCCGCTTCGCCCACAAAACTCCCCTCTAAGCAGCCCTCTAGGAGGGAGGGGAGGAACACGCAGGGACGCCAGTCAGCGTCAGCGGAAGGTCGAGACAGTCGTCGGACGACACTTCCGGACACCCACAACATTACAGCACGCTACGGGAATGTGAGAGGAGAGAGGAGAGGAGGAAAATTAATTAAAACAAAACCATATCCCCTATACCCCAGGGCCCACAAAACGGACGCTAACAAGCATTAGAGGGTTATATTAAATCTTTCCTTTATTTATCTACTTTCATTGGCCCTGCCTACCGCACCGCTCAGTGATCCCGTACTCCCGACGGGAGGCCTGCTTACCCCAATTCCTTAGCCTGCCTCAGCGCCTGTGTCTCCGCTCTTCCTTGGTGATGTTGCCCTTGTTGATGGAGTCGTGTTTTTTGTTGGACCCGCTCAGGTATTCACCCTGTTCTGGCTCTGGTCAGGTTCGCCGTTTTCACACTCGCGTTCTTTCTTTTACGACAAAAATGTTCCGCGATCGGGTAGGTGCGTCCGTCTTCGCTTGTGGCTTCACTCGGCCTCCTCGACCTTTTTTTCCTTCCACATCACCAGCCCCACGGTCGGGGCTCGCGCTGTTCACGCTCTCCCGCCGACTCACCGCTCTTTCCAGCTCGGTGTTCGGCCTCCTCGCTCGTCGGGATAACGGCGTTTTTCCTGTCTTCTTGCCGGCGTTGGTTGTGTGGTCGGGCTGCTGGGCTCTCCCGGTCGTCGGTGCGCGTGCGCGGCTGCGCTCTCCCGGTCGTTGGCATGAGCGGGCGGCTGGGCTCTCCCGGTCGATGGAGCGCGTGCGCGGCTGTGCTCTCCTGGTCGTGGGCATGAGCGGGAGGCTGGGCTCTCCGGGTCGTCGGCGCGAGCGGTCGGCTGCGCTCTCCCGGTCGTTGGCGTGCGTGGCTAGGGATGGACTTTCACGATCGTGTTCGTGACTGTGGTCGTGCTGTAGACTTCATGGTACTGACGCTTAACCTAAATAAGGAGATTTCATGATACCGCCGCTTAACCTAAATAAAAACGAGGGGGAACGTTGTGAACCGCGGCAAAGGCCGCGGCTCTACCTTATACCCGGTACTCAGTCAGTATATACATACATACATACATTTTTGTTTACCTATGATTTTTACATCTGCTTCTACATTTCTACATGACATGTATAACTACATATTTCAGACGTGGAAGTGTTTGCGAGAGAGAGAGGGAATGAGTAAGCGCTTGGCAGGCGTTGCGTAGCCACTGAAATTTAATTTGTTCCTTCTGTCCTTCTGTAATGATCCCACCTGATCCAGATTCGGCAATCTGATAGATACAGTAATTTCCCATGATTCTGCGTTTTTGGTTTACTTTTATATTAAAAATTGTGGATTCCACAGATTTTCGTCTTTTGTGGGGGCGGAAGGGGGCGTGGCAATATTTTGAAATAAACTTGTGCTGAATTGATATAACAGGAGTTTGGATAGAAAGTTTGGTTGCTCTAGCTCTTATAGTCTCGGAGATCTAGGCGCTCATTTAAACGAATAAGCAAAACAGACAGGGTGGCGTGTGAGAGAGAGCGAGAGGGAACGATGACTTTCGAAATGGTTTTCTTCATTGTAGCTATAACAATGATCCGATCTAATCCAGATTCAACACTCTGATAGAAATGGTCATTTTCTATGATTCTGCGTTTTTAGTTTTCTCGTATCTTCAACATTGTGTACGCCACAGACTTTCGTTCTTTGTGCGGGCGGAAAAGGGCGGGGCGAAATTTTGCAACACGTTTAAAAGTAGTGTGATCACACAGGAGACTGGATACAAAACTTGGTTGCTCTAGCTTAAATGGTCTCTGAGATATAGGCGCAAATGAAGACGGACGGACGGACAGACGGACAGACGGACGGACGGACAGACAGACATGGCTATATCGACTCGGCTATTGATGCTGATCAAGAATATATATACTTTATGGGGTCGGAAACGTTTCCTTCTGGGCGTTACACACAACCGTTATCCCCACAAATCTAATATACCCCTATACTCTTCGAGTACCGGGTATAATAATACATAAATGAAAATATGTGGGGGAGCGTATGCTCCTTCACACTGAGTACCGGGTATAAAGTAGGCTCACAACGTTCCGTCTCGTTTTATTTGTGAATGACCTACCCCAAGCTATAAAATTCTCTCATATACTAATATATGCGGATGCCGTTAAAATTTGTCTGCCCTACTCTGATTGGTACTTGCACACACACCTTCAGCTGGACCTAAACGAACTGCTAATGTTGTGTTTTCAAAATCTAAACTTTTAATTTTAATGTAGCGCTCCACATTTTGTGTCATATTCTCTAGGAATCATTTCCTGGATCACATTTCTTGTTCAAATGATCTTGTAGTCTTATGTGATCATAAATTGTGTTGCCATATAGCTGCTACAGTTAATGAAGCCAAGGGTGTCCAAGCGTTCATCAAGCGTTGGTCCAAGGAGTTTGACGACCCGTATGTGACCAAACCATTGTACATTTCGTTAGTCCATCCGATATTGGAGTATTTTTCCTGTTTGTGGAGCCCACAGTATAAAGAGCAAAAAGCTATTCTCGAATAAGTACAGAACCATTTTTTATTGTTTCCCCTTCGAAATTTATACTGGGACTCTGGTAGAATCTTGCCACATTACCGATCTAGGCTACAAAAGTTATAGACCTACCTTCATTACACCATCACAGAGTATGCGATGTTCGTGCATAAGCTCTTTCTCGGGATTGTGGACTCTCAAAGTCTCTTGAGTCGGATTTAATTTACGGATCCCTCTCGACTTCTCCAACTATCAAGGGTTATCTGCCCAGCATGAACTCCTTAGAGTTTTATGAAATAGTTATAGCTCCCCTTGCCATATCTTATCCACTGAATTATCCAATAGATGTTTAGCACTTAGTATTTACTACCATCTGAATACAGCTCATCTGTCATTTTTTTTTTTTTTTTTTCATTTTAATATAAAGTAATTATTAGCAAACAATTCTGGGATTTTGGTTTTTGCGTATCTTAAAAAAATGGTTTCGACAGATTTTCGTCCATTTTGTGGCGTAGGGGGTTTTTAGTTTTTTCGTATTTTCAAAATTGTGTTGTGTTAAATACACTTGTATTAGTGTGATATCAGAGGACTTGAGATATAAAATTTGATTGCCCAAACTTATATAGTGTATAAGACCTAGGCGCTCATGAAGACGGACAGACGGACGGACGATAGGACGGACAAAGAGACATGGCTATATCGAATCAGCTACGGTTGGAAACGCTTCCTTCTGCGTTTGAGACACTTTCACTATCACCACAAATCTAATATACCCCTATATTCTTCGAGTACCGGGTATAGTAAGTTTAATCTTGTAGTGCTAGGATATATGTAGCATGACATAAATTAATAAAAATAAAAAAAAGTTTCTTTCAAGTTTCTCTAAGTGGTGAAGTACATTGAAGCCGTATAGCATAAGTTAGTTTAAGAGAAAAAATGGAATTACTCTTAAGGAATTACTCGTAGGGCGACCACTTGTCGTCATACGACCAAAGCCACTGCATTAACTTCGCTTGATTAAAATTGGATATAATTGAAAAAATCGCGTCTCTTTGTTTGAATTTAAAATATTTAGAATCAAAAAAATATTAGATTTTTCATTGGCACCCAAGCAGGGACCTCGGTTTTGCTTGACATTTTGTTTGTTTCGCGGTGGTGGCTTAGGCTTCGCGTGTGAAGAAAAAATCCACACAACTTGATTTGGACATTGCCGGACTTGCCCTTTTGCACTCTCGCCATCTTGGAGGCTGCCAAAACTGGCAGTGCTGATGGACAATCAGAAAAGGAGATCATTTTCTCTAGATTGGCTAGAAAGTCTGCAGGTATTCTGTGCCAAAAATTGAGCTTCGCCAATAAAATTAATATGATTATGGTTGCTATTATGGTTTTTTGATTATCTTAATTTGTTTTGTGGACCACCTCCTAATGAAGATAGACGTTCTCAGGTCTGCTTGTACGCGTTCTTCCGTGTACAGTGGGGTTAGTTTGTTTCCTAACCTCTTGTTTTTCTTTGGGAATACTTTTTCGCCCACTTCGAATACTTTGTTCTAACTTGAGGGGTTAGACTGGTGCTCTTAGACTGCTTAGACTAATGTTCTGTGCGTTGTCGATTTTTGCTTTAATCGCCAGTTTAACTTCGTCGTTGTTCCCGTGAATCGCCTCTATAGGCCTCTGGTCTATGACGGAATGTAGTGTCTTGTTATACTCGAGTGTGGCTCGCATGATAAACTCTACGGTGTCATCGATTTTTTTTGTCGATTTTGATACACTTTGCGATCTCTGCTATGGTGCTATGAAATCTTTCCACCTGACCGTTGGAGCTACAATGCAGAGGCAGTGGCGTTGACCACAACGATGCCGTACTGATTTTTCAGCAAGGAGGTAATTGTCTCGGAATTGAACGAGGCTTCGTTGTCGCAATATATGGTTTTGGTGTTCGGGTAAAAGTTTACCAACTATATAATGGGGGCTCGTACTTCTACTATGGCCCTAGAAGATATGAGCTGTACGATTGAAAATTTTGAGAACTTGTCGATACAAGTCAAAAAAAGTTTCTTGTCTATGGAGAAAATGTCGATATGCAGCATTTCTCTCGCGTAGGACGGAACTGGTGTAACTCCCAAATCTTGTCTTTTGGGATGTATGTCATATTTCGCTCTGGTAAAAACTTTGCAGTTTATTTCCACTTTATTAGCATATTTGGTAATTTTTGAGAAATAGTAATCCCGAAGGAACTGTTTCACGTTTTCTTGGGCATCCTTGTGGGCGCTTTTGTGTTGGGCTGTAATTATCTCAACTTGTTCGCTTGCATCTGTGATGACATTCACGAAGTTTTTACAATGCCAGATTTTGGTTGCCGGGAACTCCAGCTCTAGGGCGTGTTGGATGGTGGCTAAGGTCGAAAGGTCACAGTGTCTTGCGTTCACGACTTTGAAATTAACCACCTCCCTTACGGACTCGATTAGGGAATCTTTGTGGTTGAAATGAATTATGTGGCGAGTTTTGCTGCCAAGCATTACAAGCATTAGAGGGTTATATTAAATCTTTCCTTTATTTATATACTTTCATTGGCCCTGCCTACCGCACCGCTCAGTGATCCCGTACTCCCGACGGGAGGCCTGCTTACCCCAATTCCTTAGCCTGCCTCAGCGCCTGTGTCTCCGCTCTTCCTTGGTGATGTTGCCCTTGTTGATGGAGTCGTGTTTTTTGTTGGACCCGCTCAGGTATTCACCCTGTTCTGGCTCTGGTCAGGTTCGCCGTTTTCACACTCGCGTTCTTTCTTTTACGACAAAAATGTTCCGCGATCGGGTAGGTGCGTCCGTCTTCGCTTGTGTCTTCACTCGGCCTCCTCGACCTTTTTTTCCTTCCACATCACCAGCCCCACGGTCGGGGCTCGCGCTGTTCACGCTCTCCCGCCGACTCACCGCTCTTTCCAGCTCGGTGTTCGGCCTCCTCGCTCGTCGGGATAACGGCGTTTTTCCTGTCTTCTTGCCGGCGTTAATTGTGTGGTCGGGCTGCTGGGCTCTCCCGGTCGTCGGTGCGCGTGCGCGGCTGCGCTCTCCCGGTCGTTGGCATGAGCGGGCGGCTGGGCTCTCCCGGTCGATGGAGCGCGTGCGCGGCTGTGCTCTCCTGGTCGTGGGCATGAGCGGGAGGCTGGGCTCTCCGGGTCGTCGGCGCGAGCGATCGGCTGCGCTCTCCCAGTCGTTGGCGTGCGTGGCTAGGGATGGACTTTCACGATCGTGTTCGTGACTGTGGTCGTGGCGGCCTCCATGGCGAAACTATGAAAATGTTCTTACCCCTATCGGTGCTGAAGACTTCATGGTACTGACACTTAACCTAAATAAGGAGATTTCATGATACCGCCGCTTAACCTAAATAAAAATAATTCATAGCATTGCCTCCATGGCCTGAACTCCAATAACAATAAGCCATAGTGCAGCCTCCATGGCCTTAAATCCCGCTAACGACTACTTGATATACATAAATGAAAATATGTGGGGGAGCGTATGCTCCTTCACACTGAGTACCGGGTATAAAGTAGGCTCACAACGTTCCCTCTCGTTTTATTTGTGAATGACCTACCCCAAGCTATAAAATTCTCTCATATACTAATATATGCGGATGCCGTTAAAATTTGTCTGCCCTACTCTGATTGGTACTTGCACACACACCTTCAGCTGGACCTAAACGAACTGCTAATGTTGTGTTTTCAAAATCTAAACTTTTAATTTTAACGTAGCGCTCCACATTTTGTGTCATATTCTCTAGGAATCATTTCCTGGATCACATTTCTTGTTCAAATGATCTTGTAGTCTTATGTGATCATAAATTGTGTTGCCATATAGCTGCTACAGTTAATGAAGCCAAGGGTGTCCAAGCGTTCATCAAGCGTTGGTCCAAGGAGTTTGACGACCCGTATGTGACCAAACCATTGTACATTTCGTTAGTCCATCCGATATTGGAGTATTTTTCCTGTTTGTGGAGCCCACAGTATAAAGAGCAAAAAGCTATTCTCGAATAAGTACAGAACCATTTTTTATTGTTTCCCCTTCGAAATTTATACTGGGACTCTGGTAGAATCTTGCCACATTACCGATCTAGGCTACAAAAGTTATAGACCTACCTTCATTACACCATCACAGAGTATGCGATGTTCGTGCATAAGCTCTTTCTCGGGATTGTGGACTCTCAAAGTCTCTTGAGTCGGATTTAATTTACGGATCCCTCTCGACTTCTCCAACTATCAAGGGTTATCTGCCCAGCATGAACTCCTTAGAGTTTTATGAAATAGTTATAGCTCCCCTTGCCATATCTTATCCACTGAATTATCCAATAGATGTTTTGCACTTAGTATTTACTACCATCTGAATACAGCTCATCTGTCATTTTTTTTTTTTTTTTTTTCATTTTAATATAAAGTAATTATTAGCAAACAATTCTGGGATTTTGGTTTTTGCGTATCTTAAAAAAATGGTTTCGACAGATTTTCGTCCATTTTGTGGCGTAGGGGGTTTTTAGTTTTTTCGTATTTTCAAAATTGTGTTGTGTTAAATACACTTGTATTAGTGTGATATCAGAGGACTTGAGATATAAAATTTGATTGCCCAAACTTATATAGTGTATAAGACCTAGGCGCTCATGAAGACGGACAGACGGACGGACGATAGGACGGACAAAGAGACATGGCTATATCGAATCAGCTACGGTTGGAAACGCTTCCTTCTGCGTTTGAGACACTTTCACTATCACCACAAATCTAATATACCCCTATATTCTTCGAGTACCGGGTATAGTAAGTTTAATCTTGTAGTTCTAGGATATATGTAGCATGACATAAATTAATAAAAATAAAAAAAAGTTTCTTTCAAGTTTCTCTAAGTGGTGAAGTACATTGAAGCCGTATAGCATAAGTTAGTTTAAGAGAAAAAATGGAATTACTCTTAAGGAATTACTCGTAGGGCGACCACTTGTCGTCATACGACCAAAGCCACTGCATTAACTTCGCTTGATTAAAATTGGATATAATTGAAAAAATCGCGTCTCTTTGTTTGAATTTAAAATATTTAGAATCAAAAAAATATTAGATTTTTCATTGGCACCCAAGCAGGGACCTCGGTTTTGCTTGACATTTTGTTTGTTTCGCGGTGGTGGCTTAGGCTTCGCGTGTGAAGAAAAAATCCACACAACTTGATTTGGACATTGCCGGACTTGCCCTTTTGCACTCTCGCCATCTTGGAGGCTGCCAAAACTGGCAGTGCTGATGGACAATCAGAAAAGGAGATCATTTTCTCTAGATTGGCTAGAAAGTCTGCAGGTATTCTGTGCCAAAAATTGAGCTTCGCCAATAAAATTAATATGATTATGGTTGCTATTATGGTTTTTGATTATCTTAATTTGTTTTGTGGACCACCTCCTAATGAAGATAGACGTTCTCAGGTCTGCTTGTACGCGTTCTTCCGTGTACAGTGGGGTTAGTTTGTTTCCTAACCTCTTGTTTTTCTTTGGGAATACTTTTTCGCCCACTTCGAATACTTTGTTCTAACTTGAGGGGTTAGACTGGTGCTCTTAGACTGCTTAGACTGGTGTTCTGTGCGTTGTCGATTTTTGATTTAATCGCCAGTTTAACTTCGTCGTTGTTCCCGTGAATCGCCTCTATAGGCCTCTGGTCTATGACGGAATGTAGTGTCTTGTTATACTCGAGTGTGGCTCGCATGATAAACTCTACGGTGTCATCGATTTTTTTTGTCGATTTTGATACACTTTGCGATCTCTGCTATGGTGCTATGAAATCTTTCCACCTGACCGTTGGAGCTACAATGCAGAGGCAGTGGCGTTGACCACAACGATGCCGTACTGATTTTTCAGCAAGGAGGTAATTGTCTCGGAATTGAACGAGGCTTCGTTGTCGCAATATATGGTTTTGGTGTTCGGGTAAAAGTTTACCAACTATATAATGGGGGCTCGTACTTCTACTATTGCCCTAGAAGATATGGGCTGTACGATTGCAAATTTTGAGAACTTGTCGATACAAGTCAAAAAAAGTTTCTTGTCTATGGAGAAAATGTCGATATGCAGCATTTCTCTCGCGTACGACGGAACTGGTGTAACTCCCAAATCTTGTCTTTTGGGATGTATGTCATATTTCGCTCTGGTAAAAACTTTGCAGTTTATTTCCACTTTATTAGCAATTTTGGTAATTTTTGAGAAATAGTAATCCCGAAGGAACTGTTTCACGTTTTCTTGGGCATCCTTGTGGGCGCTTTTGTGTTGGGCTGTAATTATCTCAACTTGTTCGCTTGCATCTGTGATGACATTCACGAAGTTTTTACAATGCCAGATTTTGGTTGCCGGGAACTCCAGCTCTAGGGCGTGTTGGATGGTGGCTAAGGTCGAAAGGTCACAGTGTCTTGCGTTCACGACTTTGAAATTAACCACCTCCCTTACGGACTCGATTAGGGAATCTTTGTGGTTGAAATGAATTATGTGGCGAGTTTTGCTGCCAAGCATTACAAGCATTAGAGGGTTATATTAAATCTTTCCTTTATTTATATACTTTCATTGGCCCTGCCTACCGCACCGCTCAGTGATCCCGTACTCCCGACGGGAGGCCTGCTTACCCCAATTCCTTAGCCTGCCTCAGCGCCTGTGTCTCCGCTCTTCCTTGGTGATGTTGCCCTTGTTGATGGAGTCGTGTTTTTTGTTGGACCCGCTCAGGTATTCACCCTGTTCTGGCTCTGGTCAGGTTCGCCGTTTTCACACTCGCGTTCTTTCTTTTACGACAAAAATGTTCCGCGATCGGGTAGGTGCGTCCGTCTTCGCTTGTGGCTTCACTCGGCCTCCTCGACCTTTTTTTCCTTCCACATCACCAGCCCCACGGTCGGGGCTCGCACTGTTCACGCTCTCCCGCCGACTCACCGCTCTTTCCAGCTCGGTGTTCGGCCTCCTCGCTCGTCGGGATAACGGCGTTTTTCCTGTCTTCTTGCCGGCGTTAATTGTGTGGTCGGGCTGCTGGGCTCTCCCGGTCGTCGGTGCGCGTGCGCGGCTGCGCTCTCCCGGTCGTTGGCATGAGCGGGCGGCTGGGCTCTCCCGGTCGATGGAGCGCGTGCGCGGCTGTGCTCTCCTGGTCGTGGGCATGAGCGGGAGGCTGGGCTCTCCGGGTCGTCGGCGCGAGCGGTCGGCTGCGCTCTCCCAGTCGTTGGCGTGCGTGGCTAGGGATGGACTTTCACGATCGTGTTCGTGACTGTGGTCGTGGCGGCCTCCATGGCGAAACTATGAAAATGTTCTTACCCCTATCGGTGCTGAAGACTTCATGGTACTGACACTTAACCTAAATAAGGAGATTTCATGATACCGCCGCTTAACCTAAATAAAAATAATTCATAGCATTGCCTCCATGGCCTGAACTCCAATAACAATAAGCCATAGTGCAGCCTCCATGGCCTTAAATCCCGCTAACGACTACTTGATATACATAAATGAAAATATGTGGGGGAGCGTATGCTCCTTCACACTGAGTACCGGGTATAAAGTAGGCTCACAACGTTCCCTCTCGTTTTATTTGTGAATGACCTACCCCAAGCTATAAAATTCTCTCATATACTAATATATGCGGATGCCGTTAAAATTTGTCTGCCCTACTCTGATTGGTACTTGCACACACACCTTCAGCTGGACCTAAACGAACTGCTAATGTTGTGTTTTCAAAATCGAAACTTTTAATTTTAACGTAGCGCTCCACATTTTGTGTCATATTCTCTAGGAATCATTTCCTGGATCACATTTCTTGTTCAAATGATCTTGTAGTCTTATGTGATCATAAATTGTGTTGCCATATAGCTGCTACAGTTAATGAAGCCAATGGTGTCCAAGCGTTCATCAAGCGTTGGTCCAAGGAGTTTGACGACCCGTATGTGACCAAACCATTGTACATTTCGTTAGTCCATCCGATATTGGAGTATTTTTCCTGTTTGTGGAGCCCACAGTATAAAGAGCAAAAAGCTATTCTCGAATAAGTGCAGAAACCATTTTTTATTGTTTTCCCTTCGAAATTTATACTGGGACTCTGGTAGAATCTTGCCACATTACCGATCTAGGCTACAAAAGTTATAGACCTACCTTCATTACACCATCACAGAGTATGCGATGTTCGTGCATAAGCTCTTTCTCGGGATTGTGGACTCTCAAAAGTCTCTTGAGTCGGATTTAATTTACGGATCCCTCTCGACTCCTCCAACTATCAAGGGTTATCTGCCCAGCATGAACTCCTTAGAGTTTTATGAAATAGTTATAGCACCCCTTGCCATATCTTATCCACTGAATTATCCAATAGATGTTTAGCACTTAGTATTTACTACCATCTGAATACAGCTCATCTGTCATTTTTTTTTTTTTTTTTCATTTTAATATAAAGTAATTATTAGCAAACAATTCTGGGATTTTGGTTTTTGCGTATCTTAAAACAATGGTGTCGACAGATTTTCGTCCATTGTGTGGCGTAGGGGGTTTTTAGTTTTTTCGTATTTTCAAAATTGTGTTGTGTTAAATACACTTGTATTAGTGTGATATCAGAGGACTTGAGATATAAAATTTGATTGCCCAAACTTATATAGTGTATAAGACCTAGGCGCTCATGAAGACGGACAGACGGACGGACGATAGGACGGACAAAGAGACATGGCTATATCGAATCAGCTACGGTTGGAAACGCTTCCTTCTGCGTTTGAGACACTTTCACTATCACCACAAATCTAATATACCCCTATATTCTTCGAGTACCGGGTATAGTAAGTTTAATCTTGTAGTGCTAGGATATATGTAGCATAACATAAATTAATAAAAATAAAAAAAAGTTTCTTTCAAGTTTCTCTAAGTGGTGAAGTACATTGAAGCCGTATAGCATAAGTTAGTTTAAGAGAAAAAATGGAATTACTCTTAAGGAATTACTCGTAGGGCGACCACTTGTCGTCATACGACCAAAGCCACTGCATTAACTTCGCTTGATTAAAATTGGATATAATTGAAAAAATCGCGTCTCTTTGTTTGAATTTGAAATATTTAGAATCAAAAAAATATTAGATTTTTCATTGGCACCCAAGCAGGGACCTCGGTTTTGCTTGACATTTTGTTTGTTTCGCGGTGGTGGCTTAGGCTTCGCGTGTGAAGAAAAAATCCACACAACTTGATTTGGACATTGCCGGACTTGCCCTTTTGCACTCTCGCCATCTTGGAGGCTGCCAAAACTGGCAGTGCTGATGGACAATCAGAAAAGGAGATCATTTTCTCTAGATTGGCTAGAAAGTCTGCAGGTATTCTGTGCCAAAAATTGAGCTTCGCCAATAAAATTAATATGATTATGGTTGCTATTATGGTTTTTTGATTATCTTAATTTGTGGACCACCTCCTAATGAAGATAGACGTTCTCAGGTCTGCTTGAACGCGTTCTTCCGTGTACAGTGGGGTTAGTTTGTTTCCTAACCTCTTGTTTTTCTTTGGGAATACTTTTTCGCCCACTTCGAATACTTTGTTCTAACTTGAGGGGTTAGACTGGTGCTCTTAGACTGCTTAGACTGGTGTTCTGTGCGTTGTCGATTTTTGATTTAATCGCCAGTTTAACTTCGTCGTTGTTCCCGTGAATCGCCTCTATAGGCCTCTGGTCTATGACGGAATGTAGTGTCTTGTTATACTCGAGTGTGGCTCGCATGATAAACTCTACGGTGTCATCGATTTTTTTTGTCGATTTTGATACACTTTGCGATCTCTGCTATGGTGCTATGAAATCTTTCCACCTGACCGTTGGAGCTACAATGCAGAGGCAGTGGCGTTGACCACAACGATGCCGTACTGATTTTTCAGCAAGGAGGTAATTGTCTCGGAATTGAACGAGGCTTCGTTGTCGCAATATATGGTTTTGGTGTTCGGGTAAAAGTTTACCAACTATATAATGGGGGCTCGTACTTCTACTATGGCCCTAGAAGATATGAGCTGTACGATTGAAAATTTTGAGAACTTGTCGATACAAGTCAAAAAAAGTTTCTTGTCTATGGAGAAAATGTCGATATGCAGCATTTCTCTCGCGTAGGACGGAACTGGTGTAACTCCCAAATCTTGTCTTTTGGGATGTATGTCATATTTCGCTCTGGTAAAAACTTTGCAGTTTATTTCCACTTTATTAGCAATTTTGGTAATTTTTGAGAAATAGTAATCCCGAAGGAACTGTTTCACGTTTTCTTGGGCATCTCTGTGGGCGCTATTGTGTTGGGCTGTAATTATCTCAACTTGTTCGCTTGCATCTGTGATGACATTCACGAAGTTTTTACAATGCCAGATTTTGGTTGCCGGGAACTCCAGCTCTAGGGCGTGTTGGATGGTGGCTAAGGTCGAAAGGTCACAGTGTCTTGCGTTCACGACTTTGAAATTAACCACCTCCCTTACGGACTCGATTATGGAATCTTTGTGGTTGAAACGAATTATGTGGCGAGTTTTGCTGCCGAAAACAATAAAATTCCGCCGTAGGGGAATTATTTCATTTCTGAAACAGTTTAGGGGTTTGTCGGTGGTCTCCACTGTGTAGGACAGCGAGAACACAGTGGCAACGTCGGATTGGGGCTCGTCAATCAGGTTATTTATATTCTGTCGGGACAAGGCATCGGTCACGAAGTTTTCTTTCCCTGGTTTGTAGACCACTTTGGCGTTGTGCTCCTCTATAAAGGCTTTCCTACGTTTGATTTTTGCATTGGTGTTTCTATCGGACACCGCGAAGGACAATGATTGCTTTTCGGTAAAGATCCTTAATTCTTTAGTGCCATACAAGTAGTTTTGTAGTTTCCCTATAGCCCAAACTATGGCCAGCAACGCCCTCTCGTTTGTTGCGTAATTAAGTTCGCAATCTTTTAGTGTGCGCGATATCATGGAGATTGATCTGCCATTTTGTGACCGGACCGCCCCAATGCCGCTTGCCGAGGCATCGGTGGTTAAATCGAATTGTAGTTCAAAGTCTGGGTATGTGAGTATGACGTCTTCCGATGCCAAGACGTTTCGCAGATGGTCAAATGCGTTGCGTTGTGTTTCGTCAAACTCAACCGCAACTTTCTTCGAAATGTGTTTACTGACCGTACTTTTTTCTCCTTTGAGTATGGTGGTTAGTGGTCGTGCTATTGCCGCGAAGTCTTCTTCGCAAGCTCGCAAGGCCGAGGAAGGACCTGAGGCTGAAAAGAGTTTTTGGTTCGGTGTACTCTTTTATTGCTTTTACTTTTTCTGGGTCGGTCTTTGCTCCGCCCCTGTTGGCAATGAAACCTAAGAATTCTACACTTTCTTTGAAGAATTTAGTTTTTTCTTGGTACATTCTAATTTTTGCTTCGCACAGGCATTTGAGCACTGTATCGATGAGTCTGACATGGTCATCTTCGTTTTCGGAAAAAGTGATTACATAGTCTACGTAGAAGTAACACTTTTTTCCAATCTGTTCTCGTAGAACATCGTCACTTGCCTTTTGGAAAATGCTTTCCGCATTTTTCAGTCCGAAAGGTAGGCGGCAGAACTCGTATTTTCCTCCGTTTACTGAGAACAAGGTTTTTTTTCACGATCTTTATCGGACAAGTATATCTGGTGGTACCCCGATTTTAAGTCTAGAGTAGTAACAAATTTCGGCTTTCCCAGATTCGCTCGGATCATGGGTATGCTTGGCATGGGGTTTCAATTGGCGATGGTTTGCTCATTCAGTTTCCTGAAGTCGATTACCAGCCGCTTTTTTCTGTTACCGTCGGCGTCAGACTTCTTTTTGTCTACAACCCACACTGGGCTGTTGTATGGCGACCTCGATGGCCTGATTATACCGTCCTTCAGCAGTTCTTTGTTTTCATTGTTCACAAAGTCAGCTGCTCCCATACAATAGTGGTATAATTTAGAGTAGAATGGTTCGTCATTCTCCGTTTGGATGGTGGCGATGACTGAGGTGTTAAAGGTAAGGGCCTCGTTAGAGGTCGAATAGGTTTTAATTCTCTTCAGTATCAGTACCGTTGGCGTCAGATTTCTTTTTGTCTATAACCCATACTGGGCTGTTGTATGGCGACCTCGATGGCCTGATTATACCGTCCCTCAGCAGTTCTTTGTTTTCTTTGTTCACAAAGTCAGCTGATCCCATACAATAGGGGTATAATTTAGAGTAGAATGGTTCGTCATTCTCCGTTTGGATGGTGGCGATGACTGAGGTGTTAAAGGAAAGGGCCTCGTTAGAGGTCAAAAAGGCTTTAATTCTCTTCAGTAAGTAATTCTCTTCGGTATCACTACGACGGTTCTCTTCGGTTAAGTATCATATTCTTAAATTCGGCTTTTACCGAACTTGGAACCACCAGGTCATCGACTTTGGTGAAATTTACATTGTCACAATCGTGGAACCAAAGCTGTTCAGCTACGTTTCCGTATTTGATTGTGCTGTTACTCAGATTCAATGCCGCTCCCGCTTG
The DNA here is from genome assembly GCA_008121215.1 of Drosophila athabasca. Lineage (NCBI taxonomy): Eukaryota > Metazoa > Arthropoda > Insecta > Diptera > Drosophilidae > Drosophila > Drosophila athabasca. Next base: position 23,693,697 of record CM017796.1, on the reverse strand, counting down.
CGTTAGCAAGTCAGAACCTATAATGGCGTCGAATGTACTTAGTGTGTCTAACAAGAAAAATGGGGCGCTTAGCCCAAAGATTATTTCACTGGAGCCGTGTATGGAACTCACAGTGAAAAGGATGTCGACAGGGGTTACGTTTTTCGCATTTTCTGAGCTTCACCCTATTTGGCATCACTCTATGGCTTCCCCCAATTGGTCTGCTGCATAAACCTAGACGTCGATGGATCAGCGTCCATAGTTTGACTTGGCTTTGTATTGGGGATTCTTTGTCGTACTTTGGCCAAGGGTCACCTTGTTGTGGCCTGTTCTGGTTTTGTTTTCCTTCAAAGTGCGGTTTTTCTCTTGGTTCCTTCCCTGTCTAGCCTGAGGACGGTTACTCTGTTACCGTCGCTTGATTAGTTTTTATCTACTTTTGCGTATTTTAGCGTACGTTGCCGCAAATGCGCTTCTATAGATGCTATTTTCGGCCTCGCGTGCTAGCGCTAAGGCGGATGGCTAATACTTGGGCTGTGCCGGGAGAACTAACATTTTTAGTGGCCTCTTGAGGTCCGCTATAAAGGCTAGCAGGGCATCGCTCCTAATTTCCACCTTGAAAATAGCTGAAGGCTGTTTATTGTAAGACATGAATACTTTGTTGGTGACGAGCGTGAGTTTTCCCTCGACCTCGTCATAATACTCCATCAGGTCAGTTTCACCCTGCCTAACCAGTTCTAAGTTCTGAGGAATCACCCGTACAGACGTTTTGTCTGCGTACGTGCAATCAAGTTTGGCTATGATTGCATCAAAATTGAACACCGTGTTGTGCGACTTAAGCAGTGCCCGTGCAGACTTCCTTTGTAGTTCTTGAAAACTTCGTATGAATCTATGGCTGCTTGTCGCCAGGACACATACTCCTTGTGATTGCCATCGAACATTGGCACCGATTTCATGATATCTAATTTCACTTCACATTTTATATTGGAGTCGATGGTTGCTCTCTTATAAACCTCCACCTCAGGGAGCTCTAACCTTAGGGCACTTACTTTTAGTATACCAGAGTTGTAATAAAATATATGGGCCCTCTATATCAGCTGATGACATTGACTGAACGAAAGGACGGCGTACATGAGAACTTGTCGATACAAGTCAAAAAAAGTTTCTTGTCTATGGAGAAAATGTCGATATGCAGCATTTCTCTCGCGTACGACGGAACTGGTGTAACTCCCAAATCTTGTCTTTTGGGATGTATGTCATATTTCGCTCTGGTAAAAACGTTGCAGTTTATTTCCACTTTATTAGCATTTTTGGTAATTTTTGAGAAATAGTAATCCCGAAGGAACTGTTTCACGTTTTCTTGGGCATCCTTGTGGGCGCTTTTGTGTTGGGCTGTAATTATCTCAACTTGTTCGCTTGCATCTGTGATGACATTCACGAAGTTTTTACAATGCCAGATTTTGGTTGCCGGGAACTCCAGCTCTAGGGCGTGTTGGATGGTGGCTAAGGTCGAAAGGTCACAGTGTCTTGCGTTCACGACTTTGAAATTAACCACCTCCCTTACGGACTCGATTAGGGAATCTTTGTGGTTGAAATGAATTATGTGGCGAGTTTTGCTGCCAAGCATTACAAGCATTAGAGGGTTATATTAAATCTTTCCTTTATTTATCTACTTTCATTGGCCCTGCCTACCGCACCGCTCAGTGATCCCGTACTCCCGACGGGAGGCCTGCTTACCCCAATTCCTTAGCCTGCCTCAGCGCCTGTGTCTCCGCTCTTCCTTGGTGATGTTGCCCTTGTTGATGGAGTCGTGTTTTTTGTTGGACCCGCTCAGGTATTCACCCTGTTCTGGCTCTGGTCAGGTTCGCCGTTTTCACACTCGCGTTCTTTCTTTTACGACAAAAATGTTCGGCGATCGCGTAGGTGCGTCCGTCTTCGCTTGTGGCTTCACTCGGCCTCCTCGACCTTTTTTTCCTTCCACATCACCAGCCCCACGGTCGGGGCTCGCGCTGTTCACGCTCTCCCGCCGACTCACCGCTCTTTCCAGCTCGGTGTTCGGCCTCCTCGCTCGTCGGGATAACGGCGTTTTTCCTGTCTTCTTGCCGGCGTTGGTTGTGTGGTCGGGCTGCTGGGCTCTCCCGGTCGTCGGTGCGCGTGCGCGGCTGCGCTCTCCCGGTCGTTGGCATGAGCGGGCGGCTGGGCTCTCCCGGTCGATGGAGCGCGTGCGCGGCTGTGCTCTCCTGGTCGTGGGCATGAGCGGGAGGCTGGGCTCTCCGGGTCGTCGGCGCGAGCGGTCGGCTGCGCTCTCCCAGTCGTTGGCGTGCGTGGCTAGGGATGGACTTTCACGATCGTGTTCGTGACTGTGGTCGTGGCGGCCTCCATGGCGAAACTATGAAAATGTTCTTACCCCTATCGGTGCTGAAGACTTCATGGTACTGACACTTAACCTAAATAAGGAGATTTCATGATACCGCCGCTTAACCTAAATAAAAATAATTCATAGCATTGCCTCCATGGCCTGAACTCCAATAACAATAAGCCATAGTGCAGCCTCCATGGCCTTAAATCCCGCTAACGACTACTTGATATACATAAATGAAAATATGTGGGGGAGCGTATGCTCCTTCACACTGAGTACCGGGTATAAAGTAGGCTCACAACGTTCCCTCTCGTTTTATTTGTGAATGACCTACCCCAAGCTATAAAATTCTCTCATATACTAATATATGCGGATGCCGTTAAAATTTGTCTGCCCTACTCTGATTGGTACTTGCACACACACCTTCAGCTGGACCTAAACGAACTGCTAATGTTGTGTTTTCAAAATCTAAACTTTTAATTTTAACGTAGCGCTCCACATTTTGTGTCATATTCTCTAGGAATCATTTCCTGGATCACATTTCTTGTTCAAATGATCTTGTAGTCTTATGTGATCATAAATTGTGTTGCCATATAGCTGCTACAGTTAATGAAGCCAATGGTGTCCAAGCGTTCATCATGCGTTGGTCCAAGGAGTTTGACGACCCGTATGTGACCAAACCATTGTACATTTCGTTAGTCCATCCGATATTGGAGTATTTTTCCTGTTTGTGGAGCCCACAGTATAAAGAGCAAAAAGCTATTCTCGAATAAGTGCAGAAACCATTTTTTATTGTTTTCCCTTCGAAATTTATACTGGGACTCTGGTAGAATCTTGCCACATTACCGATCTAGGCTACAAAAGTTATAGACCTACCTTCATTACACCATCACAGAGTATGCGATGTTCGTGCATAAGCTCTTTCTCGGGATTGTGGACTCTCAAAAGTCTCTTGAGTCGGATTTAATTTACGGATCCCTCTCGACTTCTCCAACTATCAAGGGTTATCTGCCCAGCATGAACTCCTTAGAGTTTTATGAAATAGTTATAGCACCCCTTGCCATATCTTATCCACTGAATTATCCAATAGATGTTTAGCACTTATTATTTACTACCATCTGAATACAGCTCATCTGTCATTTTTTTTTTTTTTTTTCATTTTAATATAAAGTAATTATTAGCAAACAATTCTGGGATTTTGGTTTTTGCGTATCTTAAAACAATGGTTTCGACAGATTTTCGTCCATTGTGTGGCGTAGGGGGTTTTTAGTTTTTTCGTATTTTCAAAATTGTGTTGTGTTAAATACACTTGTATTAGTGTGATATCAGAGGACTTGAGATATAAAATTTGATTGCCCAAACTTATATAGTGTATAAGACCTAGGCGCTCATGAAGACGGACAGACGGACGGACGATAGGACGGACAAAGAGACATGGCTATATCGAATCAGCTACGGTTGGAAACGCTTCCTTCTGCGTTTGAGACACTTTCACTATCACTACAAATCTAATATACCCCTATATTCTTCGAGTACCGGGTATAGTAAGTTTAATCTTGTAGTGCTAGGATATATGTAGCATGACATAAATTAATAAAAATAAAAAAAAGTTTCTTTCAAGTTTCTCTAAGTGGTGAAGTACATTGAAGCCGTATAGCATAAGTTAGTTTAAGAGAAAAAATGGAATTACTCTTAAGGAATTACTCGTAGGGCGACCACTTGTCGTCATACGACCAAAGCCACTGCATTAACTTCGCTTGATTAAAATTGGATATAATTGAAAAAATCGCGTCTCTTTGTTTGAATTTGAAATATTTAGAATCAAAAAAATATTAGATTTTTCATTGGCACCCAAGCAGGGACCTCGGTTTTGCTTGACATTTTGTTTGTTTCGCGGTGGTGGCTTAGGCTTCGCGTGTGAAGAAAAAATCCACACAACTTGATTTGGACATTGCCGGACTTGCCCTTTTGCACTCTCGCCATCTTGGAGGCTGCCAAAACTGGCAGTGCTGATGGACAATCAGAAAAGGAGATCATTTTCTCTAGATTGGCTAGAAAGTCTGCAGGTATTCTGTGCCAAAAATTGAGCTTCGCCAATAAAATTAATATGATTATGGTTGCTATTATGGTTTTTTGATTATCTTAATTTGTTTTGTGGACCACCTCCTAATGAAGATAGACGTTCTCAGGTCTGCTTGAACGCGTTCTTCCGTGTACAGTGGGGTTAGTTTGTTTCCTAACCTCTTGTTTTTCTTTGGGAATACTTTTTCGCCCACTTCGAATACTTTGTTCTAACTTGAGGGGTTAGACTGGTGCTCTTAGACTGCTTAGACTGGTGTTCTGTGCGTTGTCGATTTTTGATTTAATCGCCAGTTTAACTTCGTCGTTGTTCCCTCGAATCGCCTCTATAGGCCTCTGGTCTATGACGGAATGTAGTGTCTTGTTATACTCGAGTGTGGCTCGCATGATAAACTCTACGGTGTCATCGATTTTTTTTGTCGATTTTGATACACTTTGCGATCTCTGCTATGGTGCTATGAAATCTTTCCACCTGACCGTTGGAGCTACAATGCAGAGGCAGTGGCGTTGACCACAACGATGCCGTACTGATTTTTCAGCAAGGAGGTAATTGTCTCGGAATTGAACGAGGCTTCGTTGTCGCAATATATGGTTTTGGTGTTCGGGTAAAAGTTTACCAACTATATAATGGGGGCTCGTACTTCTACTATTGCCCTAGAAGATATGGGCTGTACGATTGCAAATTTTGAGAACTTGTCGATACAAGTCAAAAAAAGTTTCTTGTCTATGGAGAAAATGTCGATATGCAGCATTTCTCTCGCGTACGACGGAACTGGTGTAACTCCCAAATCTTGTCTTTTGGGATGTATGTCATATTTCGCTCTGGTAAAAACTTTGCAGTTTATTTCCACTTTATTAGCAATTTTGGTAATTTTTGAGAAATAGTAATCCCGAAGGAACTGTTTCACGTTTTCTTGGGCATCTCTGTGGGCGCTTTTGTGTTGGGCTGTAATTATCTCAACTTGTTCGCTTGCATCTGTGATGACATTCACGAAGTTTTTACAATGCCAGATTTTGGTTGCCGGGAACTCCAGCTCTAGGGCGTGTTGGATGGTGGCTAAGGTCGAAAGGTCACAGTGTCTTGCGTCCACGACTTTGAAATTAACCACCTCCCTTACGGACTCGATTATGGAATCTTTGTGGTTGAAACGAATAATGTGGCGAGTTTTGCTGCCGAAAACAATAAAATTCCGCCGTAGGGGAATTATTTCATTTCTGAAACAGTTTAGGGGTTTGTCGGTGGTCTCCACTGTGTAGGACAGCGAGAACACAGTGGCAACGTCGGATTGGGGCTCGTCAATCAGGTTATTTATATTCTGTCGGGACAAGGCATCGGTCACGAAGTTTTCTTTCCCTGGTTTGTAGACCACTTTGGCGTTGTGCTCCTCTATAAAGGCTTTCCTACGTTTGATTTTTGCATTGGTGTTTCTATCGGACACCGCGAAGGACAATGATTGCTTTTCGGTAAAGATCCTTAATTCTTTAGTGCCATACAAGTAGTTTTGTAGTTTCCCTATAGCCCAAACTATGGCCAGCAACGCCCTCTCGTTTGTTGCGTAATTAAGTTCGCAATCTTTTAGTGTGCGCGATATCATGGAGATTGATCTGCCATTTTGTGACCGGACCGCCCCAATGCCGCTTGCCGAGGCATCGGTGGTTAAATCGAATTGTAGTTTAAAGTCTGGGTATGTGAGTATGACGTCTTCCGATGCCAAGACGTTTCGCAGATGGTCAAATGCGTTGCGTTGTGTTTCGTCAAACTCAACCGCAACTTTCTTCGAAATGTGTTTACTGACCGTACTTTTTTCTCCTTTGAGTATGGTGGTTAGTGGTCGTGCTATTGCCGCGAAGTCTTCTTCGCAAGCTCGCAAGGCCGAGGAAGGACCTGAGGCTGAAAAGAGTTTTTGGTTCGGTGTACTCTTTTATTGCTTTTACTTTTTCTGGGTCGGTCTTTGCTCCGCCCCTGGTGGCAATGAAACCTAAGAATTCTACACTTTCTTTGAAGAATTTAGTTTTTTCTTGGTACACTCTAATGTTTGCTTCGCACAGGCATTTGAGCACTGTATCGATGTGTCTGACATGGTCATCTTCGTTTTCGGAAAAAGTGATTACATAGTCTACGTAGAAGTAACACGTTTTTCCAATCTGTTCTCGTAGAACATCGTCACTTGCCTTTTGGAAAATGCTTTCCGCATTTTTCAGTCCGAAAGGTAGGCGGCAGAACTCGTATTTTCCTCCGTTTACTGAGAACAAGGTTTTTTTTCACGATCTTTATCGGACAAGTATATCTGGTGGTACCCCGATTTTAAGTCTAGAGTAGTAACAAATTTCGGCTTTCCCAGATTCGCTCGGATCATGGGTATGCTTGGCATGGGGTATCGATTGGCGATGGTTTGCTCATTCAGTTTCCTGAAGTCGATTACCAGCCGCTTTTTATACCCGGTACTCGAAGAGTATAAGGGTATATTAGATTTGTGGGGATAACGGTTGTGTGTAACGCCCAGAAGGAAGCGTTTCCGACCCCATAAAGTATATATATTCTTGATCAGCATCAATAGCCGAGTCGATATAGCCATGTCTGTCTGTCCGTCCGTCCGTCCGTCCGTCTGTCCGTCTGTCCGTCTTCATTTGCGCCTATATCTCAGAGATTATAAAAGCTAGAGCAACCAAGTTTTGTATCCAGTCTCCTCTGTGATCACACTACTCCAAATGTATTTCAAAATTTCGCCCCGCTCCCTTCCGCCCCCACAAAGAACGAAAGTCTGTGGCATGCACAATTTTGAAGATACAAGAAAACTAAAAACGCAGAATCATAGAAAATTACCATTTCTATCAGAGTGTTGAATCTGGATCAGATCGGATCATTATTATAGCTACAATGAAGAAAACCATTTCGAAAGTCATCATTCCCTCTCGCTCTCTCTCACACGCGACCCTGTCGGTTTTGCTTATTCGTTTAAATGAGCGCCTAGATCTCAGAGACTATAAGAGCTAGAGCAACCAAACTTTCTATCCAAGCTCCTGTGATATCAAACCAGCACAAGTGTATTTCAAAATTTTGCCACGCCCCTTTCCGCCCCCACAAAGGACAAAAATCTGTGGAATCCACAATTTTTAATATAAATCAAAACCAAAAACGCAGAATCATGGAAAATTACCATATCTACCAGATTGCCGAATATGGATCAGGTCGGATCAATATTATGACCAGAAGAAACAAATTAAATTTCAGTGGCTACGCAACGCCTACCAAGCGCTGACTCATTCCCTCTCTCTCTGTCGCAAACACTTGTACCTCTCAAAGTTATACATGTCATGTAGAAATTTAGAAGCAGTTGTAAAAAGCATATGCAAACAAAATTGAAAACATGTATAATATTCCAAAAATGGACAATAATAATACAACAATAATAATATAACAATAATAAATATATTATTTGACTTCATTTTTTTGAAATATTATTTTTTGCCCAAAATTTAATTTGTCCCTTTTGCGAACATTGCTCATATATGTATGTATGTATGTATATACTGACTGAGTACCGGGTATAAGGTAGAGCCGCGGCCTTTGCCGCGGCTCACAACGTTCCCCCTCGTTTCTGTTACCGTCGGCGTCAGACTTCTTTTTGTCTACAACCCACACTGGGCTGTTGTATGGCGACCTCGATGGCCTGATTATACCGTCCTTCAGCAGTTCTTTGTTTTCATTGTTCACAAAGTCAGCTGCTCCCATACAATAGTGGTATAATTTAGAGTAGAATGGTTCGTCATTCTCCGTTCGGATGGTGGCGATGACTGAGGTGTTAAAGGTAAGGGCCTCGTTAGAGGTCGAAAAGGTTTTAATTCTCTTCAGTATCAGTACCGTTGGCGTCAGATTTCTTTTTGTCTATAACCCATACTGGGCTGTTGTATGGCGACCTCGATGGCCTGATTATACCGTCCCTCAGCAGTTCTTTGTTTTCTTTGTTCACAAAGTCAGCTGATCCCATACAATAGGGGTATAATTTAGAGTAGAATGGTTCGTCATTCTCCGTTTGGATGGTGGCGATGACTGAGGTGTTAAAGGAAAGGGCCTCGTTAGAGGTCAAAAAGGCTTTAATTCTCTTCAGTAAGTAATTCTCTTCGGTATCACTACGACGGTTCTCTTCGGTTAAGTATCATATTCTTAAATTCGGCTTTTACCGAACTTGGAACCACCAGGTCATCGACTTTGGTGAAATTTACATTGTCACAATCGTGGAACCAAAGCTGTTCAGCTACGTTTCCGTATTTGATTGTGCTGTTACTCAGATTCAATGCCGCTCCCGCTTGCGTTAGCAAGTCAGAACCTATAATGGCGTCGAATGTACTTAGTGTGTCTAACAAAAAAAATGGGGCGCTTAGCCCAAAGATTATTTCACTGGAGCCGTGTATGGAACTCACAGTGAAAAGGATGTCGACAGGGGTTACGTTTTTCGCATTTTCTGAGCTTCACCCTATTTGGCATCACTCTATGGCTTCCCCCAATTGGTCTGCTGCATAAACCTAGACGTCGATGGATCAGCGTCCATAGGTTGCACTTGGCTTTGTATTGGGGATTCTTTGTCGTACTTTGGCCAAGGGTCACCTTGTTGTGGCCTGTTCTGGTTTTGTTTTCCTTCAAAGTGCGGTTTTTCTCTTGGTTCCTTCCCTGTCTAGCCTGAGGACGGTTACTCTGTTACCGTCGCTTGATTAGTTTTTATCTACTTTTGCGTATTTTAGCGTACGTTGCCGCAAATGCGCTTCTATAGATGCTATTTTCGGCCTCGCGTGCTAGCGCTAAGGCGGATGGCTAATACTTGGGCTGTGCCGGGAGAACTAACATTTTTAGTGGCCTCTTGAGGTCCGCTATAAAGGCTAGCAGGGCATCGCTCCTAATTTCCACCTTGAAAATAGCTGAAGGCTGTTTATTGTAAGACATGAATACTTTGTTGGTGACGAGCGTGAGTTTTCCCTCGACCTCGTCATAATACTCCATCAGGTCAGTTTCACCCTGCCTAACCAGTTCTAAGTTCTGAGGAATCACCCGTACAGACGTTTTGTCTGCGTACGTGCAATCAAGTTTGGCTATGATTGCATCAAAATTGAACACCGTGTTGTGCGACTTAAGCAGTGCCCGTGCAGACTTCCTTTGTAGTTCTTGAAAACTTCGTATGAATCTATGGCTGCTTGTCGCCAGGACACATACTCCTTGTGATTGCCATCGAACATTGGCACCGATTTCATGATATCTAATTTCACTTCACATTTTATATTGGAGTCGATGGTTGCTCTCTTATAAACCTCCACCTCAGGGAGCTCTAACCTTAGGGCACTTACTTTTAGTATACCAGAGTTGAGCATATATATGTAATAAAATATATGGGCCCTCTATATCAGCTGATGACATTGACTGAACGAAAGGACGGCGTACAGATGGGTTTGGTAGTTTGCACTCTCGCTATGCTCGGGCCTAGCTCGCCGGATTGGTAGGGGTTTTTCCTCACCAAACTGTACTATTGTACTCTACTACATTTAATAGTGCACTTTTACGGAAACTACAAATGGGTATTTATTGAATAAATACAAACAACGAGGATGTCTTTGATAGCGCCGAAAATGAAAGCCCTACTGAACCCGTTACTAATGGGAGGGAACCTAGGTGTTAGTTGTCCCTCTCTTCACTACCCATCCTACCATGACAATGCTAAGATAAGATAAGATTCACCACATATTATAAGATCATGGCACGGATACTTGACAGACCATTACAATCAGATTATAGATTTTTATCGACTTCAAAGCGTTTCATATTTTAATAAAACGCTAAACTCCTAATTGATTAAATATGTTTGATGTTGAATAAGAACTATTCTTGATATGTAAATATAGCAATAAATTCATTTTTAATTCACGTTAAACATTACATATAGAATATTTTATATATACCCATATATATATATATATACATATATTATATATATGTATGTAAGATATTATTTGAATATAGTTTATTGTTATTATTCTCGCGAAAGGCATGTAAAGTAACAATTGTTAGGGTTGGATATCACGGCTTGATCTCGGCTGATTTTCTGCTGTTTTTTGCTGATATCGACTGCTGCTGCTGAACTCTGTCTGTCTTCTGTCGTTACAGAAGACCTCCTTACTGCTGTTCGTTCTCCTTCTGCTGTTGCTGCTTCTCTCCTGCTTTATCTGCTGTTACTCTGCTGTTGATCTGTTACTGCTGTAAGCCGACGCTCCTTCAGTTGGCATTCCTTCCTACTACCTTTTACACTCGGTCATCCTGATTAGTCCCTGATGACCATGCGTCCTCGTTTTCTACAGAAAAACTCCATAGTTTCATGTTATCGTTGCTCGTGGTCGTATTGCTTGGTCCTTCGACGTCTGCTGCTTTTCGAGCATAATAGCGTCCGCCCCGTTTCATGTTGGTTATTTCGAATGGTCCTAAGAATTCGCTGGCCATCTTCCTTCCAGCTACAAACTGTGTTCTACGTATAGCCACAAAATCACCAACTTTGTATCCGTCCTCGCATTTCCGCTTTTTATCGAATTGTTCCTTGTATCTGTTCTGCGCCTGCTGAATATTTTCTTTTGCTTCTTGTCGCACCTTCTGTCTATCGTCATCAAAATTATCAACCATCTCCTTTTCTATCAGCTGTAGTATATCGCATTTTTACCACGATCATTAGCTCAAATGGACAACGTTTTTTTGACCCATGAACAGTGCTATTAATAGCCCTCTGAACTCGAGGTACGAACTTATACCATCTTCCAGGTTCCTCCGACGGCAATTTGGAAATAATGCTCAGAATCGATCGTTTCACGCGTTCAATTTGTCCGTTGCCCCTTGGCATCCCTGTGGTACTCCATACGTGTTCGATGTTCTCTTCCTTCACAAACTCCTCAAAGCTAGAAGACGTAAATGCTGCTCCATGATCGTTTACTATCATACGAGCCGGATTTCCAAAGATATCAGACCATTCTTTTAACCTCTTGAGAACTTCGTCTGCGCCTGTTGTTTTAGTGGGATACACCCATACGAACTTACTAAAGCTATCCACCATCGCGAAGATGTACTTGTACTGCTTTGAGGTAGCATCCATCGATCCCAGATGATCCACATGTAGAGTATGAAGCGGCTCTGATTCTTTATCGATTTGGTGCAAAAATCCTTCTTTTTTTCCCAGCTTCTTGTTGTAGATTATACATTTCATACAGTTTCTTATGATTTTCATTACTTTTCCTTCCAGATGTGGGATCCGACTCTGCTGTACGGCATGCATCGTTTTTTGTGCGGCAAAGTGTCCTGCGTTGTGAGCATCGGTTATTATTTCTCTCTCTAGTGATTTCGGTATTGCCAACAAATTCGTGCCTTGCACACCCTTGTATACAAGACCAGCCTTCAATTTAAAGTTGTCATATGGTTTACTTTTCAGAATTTCGGTAATTGCGTTGATCATCGTATCCTCCTGCTGGGCTTCTTAATCCTTGCTGTGACTACCGACGATACCATCATGACATCAATTGGGTATCGACTCAGGCAATCCACATGCTTCAGCCGTTCCCCTGGTCTGTGTTCCACCTCAAAACCGTAGTCCTGCAGATACAGAACCCATCGGGCTACCTCCCGCGGAACGTCCTTCTTGCTTAACGTCTGCCTAAAAGCGGCGCAATCAGTCACGAGCTTAAAGTTGGTTCCAAGTATGTACTGGCGGAATTTTTGGCACGCGAGAAAAATAGCCTTGGCTATGCTGTCGTGCTTCGGACTCCGAGGTTTTCTTACTCCAGAATAAGATCGGATGCAATTGTTCTTCGGGCCACTGCATCAGCGCTGCTGCAAACCCGTCCTTCGAATCATCAGTGCGGATCTCGGTTTCTGCATTCCATCGATAGAGCCTCAACACCGGTTCATTTACCAATGACTCCTTTAATATGGCTACCGCCTGCTGCTCCTCCAGACCCATTTTAAATTTAACGTCTTTTCTCAGCAGATTCGCCAATGGTTTTGCGATTACACTAGTCGACACGACTTTTCCGCTGTCGCCAAAAATGACTTTTTCTGATCCATTTGGATGTTTAAAATTTTTTAAAGAATGTTTTTTTTTTTCATGGAGTAGTTTTTTTTTAAAGAATTTTTAAAAAATTTGGTGTTTTTTGTCATAGGTAGTGCTTCTATTTTTTACATAACTTAAGTTTCCTACAACTGGTTGTATTGAACTTTGCAGTTAAAAAAAGCTGATAAATGCAGCTATAAATCCGATTCAGACATTTTGTAGCTGCAACTTAACGTCTGGAAGATATTAAGCTTCCAAATTGAAATTTCATAATTTTTTTCGGTATTTTTCCCCGAAATTTTGACTTTGAAAGCTCAGGAAAAGTCGAAAAAAAATATTTTTGAATGCCTTGATTTTTGGTTTTAGATAGACACATTAATTACGCGTCGTTTAAGGTATCGCTTATAAAAATATAAAATCAAACGGCTAAGTTATAACCGTTTGACCAAAACGACCCAAAATGACTTTTACCTGAAAAATACCGTCCGGTACGTTTTTGGTCCAACTTCCAAAATGGGATTGCAAAAAACAAAAAGGACCTGTAATTTTGGTTTTACCGAGTCTTAGGTATTGATATATATCGGATATATATCCTACCTGGTCATATTTATTTGGGGTGTAAGTGTTGTGGACAGTTTTATTCCTTATACCTAAGCCTTGGTCAGGATAAATATACATAAATACCTGTTAGGGTCAAATGTTGACCTTTTTCCTTCACAGGTGCTGGTCCCGCAGATATTTGACCTTTCTCCTTCAAGCTATTCATAAAAAAGGATATATAACTCTGTACCTATAGTATCCCTGCCTCAGTGTAGTTCTGACTTCCAGCAGAATACGATCGTGTGTTTTCGAAAAATACCAATTGTTTCTAATTGAAATGGACAACCCAAGTCGGTCAACTTCATGTGCTTACCGAGCAGACTCGTTTTGCTACATATGTGGAAAGTATATGACCAGCAAAGAAGAAAAAATCGTTTTTACCGAAAAGTTCCAAGAACAGTATAAGGAAAACTATAAGATGTGGCCCAAAAGTATTGGCGAAGAGTGGGCTCCAAGCTGTATATGCAAAACGTCCAAATTGAATTTAACAGCATTTAATAAAGAGGAAAAGTAAGTTACCCTAAATCAGAAGCTATGAAAAAAAAATCACAGCACTGAATGTTTCTTTTTTTTATTCGAAAAAAAGGGTTTGGGGTAGGTGAGAGATATAAATACCCGCAAGAGTCTCATCAAGGCTTTACGCTTCCTGCTCCTCCTTTGAAGGAAATATCGCCATTAAAACGCAAAAAAGAGGAGATGTCTTCTTCGTCGTATGGAACAACGGATTCAAGTAATGACCAATCAGGAGAATATAAATTTTGCAAGCCATTATCACAGGAACAATTGAACGATTTGGTGAGGATCCTGGAACTTCCTAAAAGTAAAGCTCAGATTCTTGGATCTCTTTTAAAGGATGCCCGTTTATTGAAGGAAGATGTCAAAATAACTCATTTCCAGACGCGTCACTTGGTTCACGCACAGTTTTATATGACGAAGGATGACATGTGCGTTTGGCACGACATTTTCGGCCTCTTCTGGGAACTGGGTGAAGATTACGACCCAAACGATTGGAGGTTATTTGTTGACAGCAGTAAAGAAAGTTTAAAGGCTGTTTTGCTACACAATGGAAATCAAAAGCCGTCTATTCCCATCGCCCATGCTGTTAATATGAAAGAGTCCTATCAAACAATGACTAAATTGTTTGAAAATATTAAATATAAAGAACACCAGTGGAAGGTCGCGTGTGACTTAAAAGTTGTAGCCATGTTAACTGGATTGCAAGGCGGTTATACAAAATACTGTTGCTTCCTGTGCCTATGGGATAGCCGAGATAGAAAAGAGCATTACACAAGAAAGAACTGGGAAAAACGGAACGAAAATACTTTGGGACATCACAACGTACAAAATGCAGCTCTTGTGAAAGTCCAAGACATTATATTACCACCATTGCACATTAAGCTAGGACTGATAAAAAATTTTGTTAAAGCACTGGATAACGAAGGTGAATCGATGAATTACCTCAAAACTGTATTTCCACGTCTGTCGCTGGCAAAAGTTAAAGAAGGCGTATTTGATGGCCCCCAAATTCGAAAACTACTAAAAGATGATGGATTTGAAAATATTTTATCTACGAATGAAAAAGCAGCCTGGAACTCATTCCGAATGGTTACAACAAATTTTCTTGGTAACAGAAAGAGTGATGATTACGTTAAAATCGTTCAAGACCTACTTAAGAATTATGAACAAATTGGAGCCAACATGTCACTCAATATCCATTTCCTGCACTCCCACTTAGACTTTTTTCCGCCAAACCTTGGGCGGAAAAAAAACTTTAAAAAAAACTACTCCATGAAAAAAAAAAAAAAACATTCTTCAAAATTTTTAAACATTCAAATCTATCAGAAAAAGTCATTTTTGGAGACAGCGGAAAAGTCGTGTCGACTAGTGTAAGCGTCGTATTATCCCAGCATTGGCCCATTCATCCACCTGCTGCTTGACGACGTCGGCCCCGCTAATGGCCACTCGACTGGGCGCATGTCGAAACGGCGCTATGTTCTCATCCGGCACGATCTTCAGCATGATCGGGCATACGGCAGTCTGCTTCTTTCCGCTAAAGTCCTGAATCATCGATTGGACGGCATCTCTGTGCTGCGAGGGAACGTCTATATCAGTATTTGCTTCGACCACATTGTAAATACTTATCTGTTTGCTGTCCACAGTTTCCTCCCCCGAGAGGGGAGAAAACTGATATCCTCCCGGCGTTGACGTCATCGTGAACTTTAATATAAAGTCGTGTCCCAGCAGCACTTGGCATCCGACGGCATGATCGGCCACCACAAGGAACTTATGTGCCAGGCACATTCCGTCAATCTGCACTTCTGCCAAGAACTGCCCAGCGGAGCGTGTGATGATGTTTCCAAGTCCTCTCAGCTGGGTTGCAGAAGGCGCCACTCATTTTACCAAACACAGACATCTTTACTAGTGAAACATCTGCACCTGTGTCTATGAGCCCTTTGACTTTCACATTGTTGATTTTGAGTGACTTTAGGCATTTTTCCTTGTATGCCACGTTTACGGCAGCAGCACTCGGGCAATCTTTCGACATGTGTCCAGTCAGGTTGCAACGGAAATACTTTAATGCAGCTCGGCAATCCTTACGTAGATGCTCCAAGGATCCACAATTATAGCAATGCTGCTTCCTCGTATAGTTGGTTAGATTGGGCTTCTTGACGAACGACTGTGAATCTTTCCTTTTGAGCGTCACACCCTACTCGGCTGGCAGCGTTCTTTCGTAGATCCGTCAACAACGTATCGAATCACCGACTCTGTATCTATTGTCTCAGGCGCAGCAATTCGTTTCATTTGCAGTATATATATTCATGAAAACATTCATTGTTAGTTTTCACTCGCACCGACAACTGATTGTAAATTTCGGCACTGCATAAACGATCACTCTCAAACTCTTGTATAAGTTGATGACGTAACTGGCCGTACTCATACACTGCTGTGGATTCGAGAAAAAGAGCGGCTGTACATGTAATTTTCGCTCGTGCTCGTGCTTTTCATATTTTTGTTTGTCATTTAGTCCATATGCTTCAGCGTTTAGCTCGAAATTATTAAACCACTGCTGTACCGACATATTTTCTCCACTGAACTCTGGAATAATTTTGGAAAAATTTTTCACTACCAGCTTTGCATCATTTTTCTTATCCATTTCATCAGCGCTAATTTTCATGGTGAGAAGTTGCACCAGTTGTTGGCGCGTCTGTGTGTTTTCCTCCAGTCTTGTTGAACTCATCGCTTCCATTTTTGTGTAGTTTTGACGATTGTTCCCGCCTGCCACTGATTCACTTGGGTCTTCGTTTTGCTGCATATTCTCGGCTGGTGGTACAGTTATATTTTCCGTTATGATTCTGCTGCGCAAAACTCTTACGGGCAGCCTGCTTGAAACAACCGTTTTTTCTCGGATCTTCTTTTTGGTTTCTTCTGTCTCGCTTCCTCTGCTGGCGGCTTCTGAGACATGCGGCGCACAACTTTTTTTCCGTCTCTCTTTATCTGGCGGCGGCTTCTGAGACATGCAGTATACAATTTTTTTCGCACTTTACTCTGGCAATACGCGACCGGTTGAGCCCCCAAATGTAAGATATTATTTGAATATAGTTTTTTGATATTATTATCGCGAAAGGCATGTAAAGTAACAATTGTTAGGGTTGGATGTCACGGCTTGATCTCGGCTGATTTTCTGCTGTTTTCTGCTGATATCGACTGCTGCTGCTGAACTCTGTCTGTCTTCTGTCGTTACAGAAGACCTCCTTACTGCTGTTCGTTCTCCTTCTGCCGTTGCTGCTTTTCTCCTGCTTTATCTGCTGTTACTCTGCGCTTATCTGCTGTTACTCTGCTGCTTTATCTGCTGTTACTCTGCTGTTGATCTGTTACTGCTGTTAGCCGACGTTCCTTCAGTTGGCCGGCCTTCCTACTACCTTTTACATATATATATATATATAGTTAAATATGCGACTCACAGTTTTGAGTTTTTAAAAAGATTTATTTTCACTTAAAACTGTAATGTACATTTATTTAGTTATATCCCCGACGATGACTTAAGTCTGGTGTCTTGAACGGATTAACTATGAGTGAATTCTCCGACGGTGTCTAGATTGACTTTTGTCTTGAACAGAACTGAGGTCCCTACTTAGATGTAGACTATTTATATTACGCTGCTCGTGTTGGGATTCGGAGGCGTTGGCTTCGGCTTCGGCTCCGATGCTGGCGTACGTGCCTAGATCGATATGTGGGATCGATATGTGGGAAAGGCGGCGTTTGATGAAAGGCTTCCGCTGCGCTGGTGTTGCGTTACTTGAGGGTGCCTCTTCAGTTTTATGACCGATTCTAATTGGTGAGCTAGGATGGCGTGATTCTTAGGAATCGATTAAGGGTGGCGCGACTCTAGTGCGGCGGTCTACTCCTAGCTTAGAGTATTGGATTACATTGCCGGCTTTCGGCTACAAGTGGTCCACTTCGAGCGTGGGATTGTTTATGGGATTCTAGTCTGAGGGTGTCAGGTTGTTTATGGTATGTGGGTGTAGGTAGCGAACATAGATAAGGGTATGCGTAGCATGGACTATAGATATGTCACTATATAAGGTAGGCTTATAATGAGTAAAATGATAACCAAGACAAGAGCAGACTGGTGTTGTTTTTACATTGAGCAGATGGGGTTACATTATTTTATATGCATTCATATGTCAAGCATAGCTCGAAAATTAATCAGCTTATTCCTCGCTTAGTAATATTTGCTCACTCCGGCTTTTTACTTTCTTACGCGGATCGTTGGGCCCAATGATGTCGCAGATTGTTGAACGCCGATGTTTAAAATATGAAAATAATGATTACATATAATGCATATAACACAACCATGGTAAAAACACCCGTTGCATAGCTATCAGCCAATTGTTTTTGTTCTACATGTTACATATCGCAACTAATTTTTAAGGCAAGAAAAGAACGAAAAGAGAATCAAAAGGTAAACAACGAAAAATAAGTTTAAGGTGCACGTCTCTGCATGTGTATGTATGCGCGTAGCTTAGAGATGGGTGTCAATAAAGTTTCAATTTAATTTCAGTTACGTTAGACTTTTGATATCTATGCGTAGGGATTTAATAATGAAATAAATGTAATAGAATAAAACTCTTGATCCGGGGCGCTGTATCGGTGACCCTTGTCCGCCTAAGGTTGTGCTGGAGATCGCCTGGAGCGATCCATACGGATTCAGGCCGTACGGCAGAATTGTCTGGCAGGAGGTTACTCCGTACTTCCGAACTTGAGTAGTGGCCAGATTGTGGTTGATTGGAGCAAACCTGATCCCCGTTGGATCTATGCACAGCACGATCACGGTGTCGATTTAAGATCCACAAAATATTAACGTTGTAGTTGCAGAAAATTCGACAACCGTACGCCTAAGTCTGCTCCCAGGGTATTCTTCTCAAGACTGTACCGTGATAAGGTAGCTTAGGTGCAATTTCCCTGCAATATAGGTTATGTTAGCACGTGCACGGCACTGATATGAGAACATACCTTTTTCAAATATATATCAGCACTATTTTTGTTCTTTTCACAGAATTGAGCAATCACTAGCATTTGTTGACAGCAGTAAAGAAAGTTTAAAGGCTGTTTTGCTACACAATGGAAATCAAAAGCCGTCTATTCCCATCGCCCATGCTGTTAATATGAAAGAGTCCTATCAAACAATGACTAAATTGTTTGAAAATATTAAATATAAAGAACACCAGTGGAAGGTCGCGTGTGACTTAAAAGTTGTAGCCATGTTAACTGGATTGCAAGGCGGTTATACAAAATACTGTTGCTTCCTGTGCCTATGGGATAGCCGAGATAGAAAAGAGCATTACACAAGAAAGAACTGGGAAAAACGGAACGAAAATACTTTGGGACATCACAACGTACAAAATGCAGCTCTTGTGAAAGTCCAAGACATTATATTACCACCATTGCACATTAAGCTAGGACTGATAAAAAATTTTGTTAAAGCACTGGATAACGAAGGTGAATCGATGAATTACCTCAAAACTGTATTTCCACGTCTGTCGCTGGCAAAAGTTAAAGAAGGCGTATTTGATGGCCCCCAAATTCGAAAACTACTAAAAGATGATGGATTTGAAAATATTTTATCTACGAATGAAAAAGCAGCCTGGAACTCATTCCGAATGGTTACAACAAATTTTCTTGGTAACAGAAAGAGTGATGATTACGTTAAAAATCGTTCAAGACCTACTTAAGAATTATGAACAAATTGGAGCAACATGTCACTCAATATCCATTTCCTGCACTCCCACTTAGACTTTTTTCCGCCAAACCTTGGGGATGTTAGTGATGAACACGGAGAGAGATTTCACCAACAATTAAAAGCTATGGAACGACGGTATCAAGGTGTTTGGAATGAGAATATGTTGGGCGACTATGTGTGGACTCTCATAAAAGAATCTGACTTAAATGACAAAAGAAGACAGACAAACCATTTTAAAAATAGTAACAAGCAATAACAATAAAAATATTTAAGTATCATAACACTTAAATAAATTCAAGTATTTTTCGGTATTTTTTCAGATAAAATGAGATTTGGCTCGTTTTGGTCAAACGGTTATAACTTAGCCGTTTGATTTTATATTTTTATAAGCGATACCTTAAACGACGCGTAATTAATGTGTCTATCTAAAACAAAAATCAAGGAATTCATTTATTTTTTTTTCGATTTTTCCTGAAGTTTCAAAGTCAAAATTTCGGGTAAAAAATACCGAAAAAAATGATGAAATTTCAATTTGGAAGCTTAATATCTGCCAGACGTTAAGTTTCTGCTACAAAGTGTCTGAGTCGGATTTATAGCTGCGTTTATCAGCTTTTTTAACTACAAAGTTCAGTACAACCAGTTGTATGAAATGTGAGTTATGTGAAAAATGACAAAAAATACCTATGACAAAAAATACCAGATTTTTAAAAAATTCTTTAAAAAAAACTACTCCATGAAAAAAAAAAAAACATTCTTCAAAATTTTTAAACATTCAAATCTATCAGAAAAAGTCATTTTTGGAGACAGCGGAAAAGTCGTGTCGACTAGTGTAAGCGTCGTATTATCCCAGCATTGGCCCATTCATCCACCTGCTGCTTGACGACGTCGGCCCCGCTAATGGCCACTCGACTGGGCGCATGTCGAAACGGCGCTATGTTCTCATCCGGCACGATCTTCAGCATGATCGGGCATACGGCAGTCTGCTTCTTTCCGCTAAAGTCCTGAATCATCGATTGGACGGCATCTCTGTGCTGCGAGGGAACGTCTATATCAGTATTTGCTTCGACCACATTGTAAATACTTATCTGTTTGCTGTCCACAGTTTCCTCCCCCGAGAGGGGAGAAAACTGATATCCTCCCGGCGTTGACGTCATCGTGAACTTTAATATAAAGTCGTGTCCCAGCAGCACTTGGCATCCGACGGCATGATCGGCCACCACAAGGAACTTATGTGCCAGGCACATTCCGTCGATCTGCACTTCTGCCAAGAACTGCCCATCGGAGCGTGTGATGATGTTTCCAAGTCCTCTCAGCTGGGTTGCAGAAGGCGCCACTCATTTTACCAAACACAGACATCTTTACTAGTGAAACATCTGCACCTGTGTCTATGAGCCCTTTGACTTGCACATTGTTGATTTTGAGTGACTTTAGGCATTTTTCCTTGTATGCCACGTTTACGGCAGCAGCACTCGGGCAATCTTTCGACATGTGTCCAGTCAGGTTGCAGCGGAAATACTTTAATGCAGCTCGGCAATCCTTACGTAGATGCTCCAAGGATCCACAATTATAGCAATGCTGCTTCCTCGTATAGTTGGTTAGATTGGGCTTCTTGACGAACGACTGTGAATCTTTCCTTTTGAGCGTCACACCCTACTCGGCTGGCAGCGTTCTTTCGTAGATCCGTCAACAACGTATCGAATCACCGACTCTGTATCTATTGTCTCAGGCGCAGCAATTCGTTTCATTTGCAGTATATATATTCATGAAAACATTCATTGTTAGTTTTCACTCGCACCGACAACTGATTGTAAATTTCGGCACTGCATAAACGATCACTCTCAAACTCTTGTATAAGTTGATGACGTAACTGGCCGTACTCATACACTGCTGTGGATTCGAGAAAAAGAGCGGCTGTACATGTAATTTTCGCTCGTGCTCGTGCTTTTCATATTTTTGTTTGTCATTTAGTCCATATGCTTCAGCGTTTAGCTCGAAATTATTAAACCACTGCTGTACCGACATATTTTCTCCACTGAACTCTGGAATAATTTTGGAAAAATTTTTCACTACCAGCTTTGCATCATTTTTCTTATCCATTTCATCAGCGCTAATTTTCATCGTGAGAAGTTGCACCAGTTGTTGGAGCGTCTGTGTGTTTTCCTCCAGTCTTGTTGAACTCATCGCTTCCATTTTTGTGTAGTTTTGACGATTGTTCCCGCCTGCCACTGATTCACTTGGGTCTTCGTTTTGCTGCATATTCTCGGCTGGTGGTACAGTTATATTTTCCGTTATGATTCTGTTGCGCAAAACTCTTACGGGCAGCCTGCTTGAAACAACCGTTTTTTCTCGGATCTTCTTTTTGGTTTCTTCTGTCTCGCTTCCTCTGCTGGCGGCTTCTGAGACATGCGGCGCACAACTTTTTTTCCGTCTCTCTTTATCTGGCGGCGGCTTCTGAGACATGCAGTATACAATTTTTTTCGCACTTTACACTGGCAATACGCGACCGGTTGAGCCCCCAAATGTGAGATATTATTTGAATATAGTTTTTTGATATTATTATCGCGAAAGGCATGTAAAGTAACAATTGTTAGGGTTGGATGTCACGGCTTGATCTCGGCTGATTTTCTGCTGTTTTCTGCTGATATCGACTGCTGCTGCTGAACTCTGTCTGTCTTCTGTCGTTACAGAAGACCTCCTTACTGCTGTTCGTTCTCCTTCTGCCGTTGCTGCTTTTCTCCTGCTTTATCTGCTGTTACTCTGCGCTTATCTGCTGTTACTCTGCTGCTTTATCTGCTGTTACTCTGCTGTTGATCTGTTACTGCTGTTAGCCGACGTTCCTTCAGTTGGCCGGCCTTCCTACTACCTTTTACATATATATATATATATAGTTAAATATGCGACTCACAGTTTTGAGTTTTTAAAAAGATTTATTTTCACTTAAAACTGTAATGTACATTTATTTAGTTATATCCCCGACGATGACTTAAGTCTGGTGTCTTGAACGGATTAACTATGAGTGAATTCTCCGACGGTGTCTAGATTGACTTTTGTCTTGAACAGAACTGAGGTCCCTACTTAGATGTAGACTATTTATATTACGCTGCTCGTGTTGGGATTCGGAGGCGTTGGCTTCGGCTTCGGCTCCGATGCTGGCGTACGTGCCTAGATCGATATGTGGGATCGATATGTGGGAAAGGCGGCGTTTGATGAAAGGCTTCCGCTGCGCTGGTGTTGCGTTACTTGAGGGTGCCTCTTCAGTTTTATGACCGATTCTAATTGGTGAGCTAGGATGGCGTGATTCTTAGGAATCGATTAAGGGTGGCGCGACTCTAGTGCGGCGGTCTACTCCTAGCTTAGAGTATTGGATTACATTGCCGGCTTTCGGCTACAAGTGGTCCACTTCGAGCGTGGGATTGTTTATGGGATTCTAGTCTGAGGGTGTCAGGTTGTTTATGGTATGTGGGTGTAGGTAGCGAACATAGATAAGGGTATGCGTAGCATGGACTATAGATATGTCACTATATAAGGTAGGCTTATAATGAGTAAAATGATAACCAAGACAAGAGCAGACTGGTGTTGTTTTTACATTGAGCAGATGGGGTTACATTATTTTATATGCATTCATATGTCAAGCATAGCTCGAAAATTAATCAGCTTATTCCTCGCTTAGTAATATTTGCTCACTCCGGCTTTTTACTTTCTTACGCGCATCGTTGGGCCCAATGATGTCACAGATTGTTGAACGCCGATGTTTAAAATATGAAAATAATGATTACATATAATGCATATAACACAACCATGGTAAAAACACCCGTTGCATAGCTATCAGCCAATTGTTTTTGTTCTACATGTTACATATCGCAACTAATTTTTAAGGCAAGAAAAGAACGAAAAGAGAATCAAAAGGTAAACAACGAAAAATAAGTTTAAGGTGCACGTCTCTGCATGTGTATGTATGCGCGTAGCTTAGAGATGGGTGTCAATAAAGTTTCAATTTAATTTCAGTTACGTTAGACTTTTGATATCTATGCGTAGGGATTTAATAATGAAATAAATGTAATAGAATAAAACTCTTGATCCGGGGCGCTGTATCGGTGACCCTTGTCCGCCTAAGGTTGTGCTGGAGATCGCCTGGAGCGATCCATACGGATTCAGGCCGTACGGCAGAATTGTCTGGCAGGAGGTTACTCCGTACTTCCGAACTTGAGTAGTGGCCAGATTGTGGTTGATTGGAGCAAACCTGATCCCCGTTGGATCTATGCACAGCACGATCACGGTGTCGATTTAAGATCCACAAAATATTAACGTTGTAGTTGCAGAAAATTCGACAACCGTACGCCTAAGTCTGCTCCCAGGGTATTCTTCTCAAGACTGTACCGTGATAAGGTAGCTTAGGTGCAATTTCCCTGCAATATAGGTTATGTTAGCACGTGCACGGCACTGATATGAGAACATACCTTTTTCAAATATATATCAGCACTATTTTTGTTCTTTTCACAGAATTGAGCAATCACTAGCATTTGTTGACAGCAGTAAAGAAAGTTTAAAGGCTGTTTTGCTACACAATGGAAATCAAAAGCCGTCTATTCCCATCGCCCATGCTGTTAATATGAAAGAGTCCTATCAAACAATGACTAAATTGTTTGAAAATATTAAATATAAAGAACACCAGTGGAAGGTCGCGTGTGACTTAAAAGTTGTAGCCATGTTAACTGGATTGCAAGGCGGTTATACAAAATACTGTTGCTTCCTGTGCCTATGGGATAGCCGAGATAGAAAAGAGCATTACACAAGAAAGAACTGGGAAAAACGGAACGAAAATACTTTGGGACATCACAACGTACAAAATGCAGCTCTTGTGAAAGTCCAAGACATTATATTACCACCATTGCACATTAAGCTAGGACTGATAAAAAATTTTGTTAAAGCACTGGATAACGAAGGTGAATCGATGAATTACCTCAAAACTGTATTTCCACGTCTGTCGCTGGCAAAAGTTAAAGAAGGCGTATTTGATGGCCCCCAAATTCGAAAACTACTAAAAGATGATGGATTTGAAAATATTTTATCTACGAATGAAAAAGCAGCCTGGAACTCATTCCGAATGGTTACAACAAATTTTCTTGGTAACAGAAAGAGTGATGATTACGTTAAAATCGTTCAAGACCTACTTAAGAATTATGAACAAATTGGAGCCAACATGTCACTCAATATCCATTTCCTGCACTCCCACTTAGACTTTTTTCCGCCAAACCTTGGGGATGTTAGTGATGAACACGGAGAGAGATTTCACCAACAATTAAAAGCTATGGAACGACGGTATCAAGGTGTTTGGAATGAGAATATGTTGGGCGACTATGTGTGGACTCTCATAAAAGAATCTGACTTAAATGACAAAAGAAGACAGACAAACCATTTTAAAAATAGTAACAAGCAATAACAATAAAAATATTTAAGTATCATAACACTTAAATAAATTCAAGTATTTTTCGGTATTTTTTCAGATAAAATGAGATTTGGCTCGTTTTGGTCAAACGGTTATAACTTAGCCGTTTGATTTTATATTTTTATAAGCGATACCTTAAACGACGCGTAATTAATGTGTCTATCTAAAACAAAAATCAAGGAATTCATTTATTTTTTTTTCGATTTTTCCTGAAGTTTCAAAGTCAAAATTTCGGGTAAAAAATACCGAAAAAAATGATGAAATTTCAATTTGGAAGCTTAATATCTGCCAGACGTTAAGTTTCTGCTACAAAGTGTCTGAGTCGGATTTATAGCTGCGTTTATCAGCTTTTTTAACTACAAAGTTCAGTACAACCAGTTGTATGAAATGTGAGTTATGTGAAAAATGACAAAAAATACCTATGACAAAAAATACCAGATTTTTAAAAAATTCTTTAAAAAAAACTACTCCATGAAAAAAAAAAAAAAACATTCTTCAAAATTTTTAAACATTCAAATCTATCAGAAAAAGTCATTTTTGGAGACAGCGGAAAAGTCGTGTCGACTAGTGTAAGCGTCGTATTATCCCAGCATTGGCCCATTCATCCACCTGCTGCTTGACGACGTCGGCCCCGCTAATGGCCACTCGACTGGGCGCATGTCGAAACGGCGCTATGTTCTCATCCGGCACGATCTTCAGCATGATCGGGCATACGGCAATCTGCTTCTTTCCGCTAAAGTCCTGAATCATCGATTGGACGGCATCTCTGTGCTGCGAGGGAACGTCTATATCAGTATTTGCTTCGACCACATTGTAAATACTTATCTGTTTGCTGTCCACAGTTTCCTCCCCCGAGAGGGGAGAAAACTGATATCCTCCCGGCGTTGACGTCATCGTGAACTTTAATATAAAGTCGTGTCCCAGCAGCATGTGCCAGGCACATTCCGTCGATCTGCACTTCTGCCAAGAACTGCCCAGCGGAGCGTGTGAGTTCCTTTTGAGCGTCACACCCTACTCGGCTGGCAGCGTTCTTTCGTAGATCCGTCAACAACGTATCGAATCACCGACTCTGTATCTATTGTCTCAGGCGCAGCAATTCGTTTCATTTGCAGTATATATATTCATGAAAACATTCATTGTTAGTTTTCACTCGCACCGACAACTGATTGTAAATTTCGGCACTGCATAAACGATCACTCTCAAACTCTTGTATAAGTTGATGACGTAACTGGCCGTACTCATACACTGCTGTGGATTCGAGAAAAAGAGCGGCTGTACATGTAATTTTCGCTCGTGCTCGTGCTTTTCATATTTTTGTTTGTCATTTAGTCCATATGCTTCAGCGTTTAGCTCGAAATTATTAAACCACTGCTGTACCGACATATTTTCTCCACTGAACTCTGGAATAATTTTGGAAAAATTTTTCACTACCAGCTTTGCATCATTTTTCTTATCCATTTCATCAGCGCTAATTTTCATCGTGAGAAGTTGCACCAGTTGTTGGAGCGTCTGTGTGTTTTCCTCCAGTCTTGTTGAACTCATCGCTTCCATTTTTGTGTAGTTTTGACGATTGTTCCCGCCTGCCACTGATTCACTTGGGTCTTCGTTTTGCTGCATATTCTCGGCTGGTGGTACAGTTATATTTTCCGTTATGATTCTGTTGCGCAAAACTCTTACGGGCAGCCTGCTTGAAACAACCGTTTTTTCTCGGATCTTCTTTTTGGTTTCTTCTGTCTCGCTTCCTCTGCTGGCGGCTTCTGAGACATGCGGCGCACAACTTTTTTTCCGTCTCTCTTTATCTGGCGGCGGCTTCTGAGACATGCAGTATACAATTTTTTTCGCACTTTACACTGGCAATACGCGACCGGTTGAGCCCCCAAATGTAAGATATTATTTGAATATAGTTTTTTGATATTATTATCGCGAAAGGCATGTAAAGTAACAATTGTTAGGGTTGGATGTCACGGCTTGATCTCGGCTGATTTTCTGCTGTTTTCTGCTGATATCGACTGCTGCTGCTGAACTCTGTCTGTCTTCTGTCGTTACAGAAGACCTCCTTACTGCTGTTCGTTCTCCTTCTGCCGTTGCTGCTTTTCTCCTGCTTTATCTGCTGTTACTCTGCGCTTATCTGCTGTTACTCTGCTGCTTTATCTGCTGTTACTCTGCTGTTGATCTGTTACTGCTGTTAGCCGACGTTCCTTCAGTTGGCCGGCCTTCCTACTACCTTTTACATATATATATATATATAGTTAAATATGCGACTCACAGTTTTGAGTTTTTAAAAAGATTTATTTTCACTTAAAACTGTAATGTACATTTATTTAGTTATATCCCCGACGATGACTTAAGTCTGGTGTCTTGAACGGATTAACTATGAGTGAATTCTCCGACGGTGTCTAGATTGACTTTTGTCTTGAACAGAACTGAGGTCCCTACTTAGATGTAGACTATTTATATTACGCTGCTCGTGTTGGGATTCGGAGGCGTTGGCTTCGGCTTCGGCTCCGATGCTGGCGTACGTGCCTAGATCGATATGTGGGATCGATATGTGGGAAAGGCGGCGTTTGATGAAAGGCTTCCGCTGCGCTGGTGTTGCGTTACTTGAGGGTGCCTCTTCAGTTTTATGACCGATTCTAATTGGTGAGCTAGGATGGCGTGATTCTTAGGAATCGATTAAGGGTGGCGCGACTCTAGTGCGGCGGTCTACTCCTAGCTTAGAGTATTGGATTACATTGCCGGCTTTCGGCTACAAGTGGTCCACTTCGAGCGTGGGATTGTTTATGGGATTCTAGTCTGAGGGTGTCAGGTTGTTTATGGTATGTGGGTGTAGGTAGCGAACATAGATAAGGGTATGCGTAGCATGGACTATAGATATGTCACTATATAAGGTAGGCTTATAATGAGTAAAATGATAACCAAGACAAGAGCAGACTGGTGTTGTTTTTACATTGAGCAGATGGGGTTACATTATTTTATATGCATTCATATGTCAAGCATAGCTCGAAAATTAATCAGCTTATTCCTCGCTTAGTAATATTTGCTCACTCCGGCTTTTTACTTTCTTACGCGGATCGTTGGGCCCAATGATGTCGCAGATTGTTGAACGCCGATGTTTAAAATATGAAAATAATGATTACATATAATGCATATAACACAACCATGGTAAAAACACCCGTTGCATAGCTATCAGCCAATTGTTTTTGTTCTACATGTTACATATCGCAACTAATTTTTAAGGCAAGAAAAGAACGAAAAGAGAATCAAAAGGTAAACAACGAAAAATAAGTTTAAGGTGCACGTCTCTGCATGTGTATGTATGCGCGTAGCTTAGAGATGGGTGTCAATAAAGTTTCAATTTAATTTCAGTTACGTTAGACTTTTGATATCTATGCGTAGGGATTTGATAATGAAATAAATGTAATAGAATAAAACTCTTGATCCGGGGCGCTGTATCGGTGACCCTTGTCCGCCTAAGGTTGTGCTGGAGATCGCCTGGAGCGATCCATACGGATTCAGGCCGTACGGCAGAATTGTCTGGCAGGAGGTTACTCCGTACTTCCGAACTTGAGTAGTGGCCAGATTGTGGTTGATTGGAGCAAACCTGATCCCCGTTGGATCTATGCACAGCACGATCACGGTGTCGATTTAAGATCCACAAAATATTAACGTTGTAGTTGCAGAAAATTCGACAACCGTACGCCTAAGTCTGCTCCCAGGGTATTCTTCTCAAGACTGTACCGTGATAAGGTAGCTTAGGTGCAATTTCCCTGCAATATAGGTTATGTTAGCACGTGCACGGCACTGATATGAGAACATACCTTTTTCAAATATATATCAGCACTATTTTTGTTCTTTTCACAGAATTGAGCAATCACTAGGTATCTTGTAGGCAATAGCACTTGGGAGCACTATTGCTCCCAATATATGTGCATATGTAAGTCATAATACTCGTATATATAGTCGGAATTATAAGTGCACCATTGGGCTTGAATACCAAAAATTGTTCGCCTTTCACTAACGACGTCTTAATTGTTTGATCAATTTTCTTCGAATGTCCAAAGCAGTAACAGACGATAGCTAAGTCGCCGGTGCAGCAGAGCTTTTGGTTCTCGCTTAACTGTTCAATCGTATGATCTCGAACCTTCGCAGCAGCGTTAGACGATCGCCTAATGCACAGCATAGATTAACTGTGTAATCATACGATTGCCGTCTATGCTTCCCACTGTTCGTCGCTTGCATGCGTGGGTGTTCCATTTAAGAGCGGCTAAAGCTTTAAAGAGAACTTAAGAGTAGAATCTGTATAGTTTTCTTTTATTATATTTATTGATGATCCCGAGTCCGCGATACCTCTTAGTTTTATGTTGTTTACTATGATTTCTATATATGGTCGTCCTCGGTTTTTTCTGAGGCACTCTGCTGAAAATTTACGTCCATTTTCATATGCCCGCTTTGGCTTTCCCTAGATCGTTTGAATGGTTGGTTTGGTACATTGCTACTTGGCTGATTCTGATTAATCTGACGATTATTAGGGTTCTGAGCTCTACCTTGATTTAGGGAATTTCTAAATTCATTAAATAATCCTGTATTATTTGTGGCATTATTTCCTGAATTATTTCTATTCGATCCATAGTTATTTCTGAAGGTATTTGGGTTTGGATTGTTAGAGTCAATCCAGCTATAACGAGGGTAGTAAGATCCAACATTCCTACGATTATTATTTGAATTCTTTGGGTTTTCATGATTTTTATTTTCGGTTATGAAATTTTCATATATTCCTAGCTCTTGAGCTGATTTTTCGAGTTCGGCTATGGTGGAAATATTTTTCTTGGCAAGAATAATAAATAATTTATTTGGTAATGCATCTTCTATGGTATGTCTTGTTGCATTTGCAAGTGCGTTTTTAAATATAATTGTTGTTAGAGGTAGATATCGAATATATCACCTGTATACCAATATTTAAATTAATAAGGCACTAGTTTGGGTTTACTAAAATTCATCAAGTAATGCTTTATTGTTTGTTGGTGATCGGAGCTGCACTGGCCTTCTTCATCATCGCGGCCCCGCTGCAGCGGCCGAAAGCTCTGATCTCAAGAAAGAGCGCAAGCAGATAAACTCAGAGTGCGAGCTTTAGCGGGGAGAGCGCTTATGGAGGCAGATAACATAGAAGGCAAAACAAACAAACAATTGTGCTCGATGGCATTTACTTTAATTTAATTTACGTCGTTCTGCTCCGAACATCCTCCCCCCGTTGAAAGAACATGGCTTTCAATCGATCCAATATCGACGGGCAGGACGGCTAGCTTGGCAACGGCTCTCTTCATTAGACCCGTCGCTGTTCGAACCATTGCGACTCTGATGATTCCATCCTTGCCTGGTATGGCCTCCTCGACACGGCCAAGCAGCCATTTGAGGGGTGGCAAGTTTTCATCCTTTAAAAGGACAACACTTCCAATCCTTATGTTTGACGTAGAGTCTCTCCACTTGGTCCTCTCTTGCAACAAAGACAGATACTCCATGCTCCACTTTCGCCAGAAGGTTTGTTGCATTTGAGACACCTGCTGCCAACGATTTAGACGGCTAGCGTTGAGATGTGTGATGTCCGGTTCTGGAAAAGTAGTGAAGCTCGAGCCTTTTAGAAAGTGAGCTGGAGTAAGCACATCTAGACTGTCAGGGTCTTCTGAAATTGGATAAAGTGGTCGAGAGTTAAGAATGGCAGAAATCTCATATACGAGAGTGCGAAGCTCTTCAAGAGTCAGCACTGTTGCGCCAACGACTCGATAGAAGTGGTGTTTTGCCGACTTGACAGCCGCCTCCCATAGCCCGCCAAAGTGAGGAGAACGAGGAGGGATAAATTTCCAGTCGATTCCATCGTTTAGGCAAGATGAAGCGATGACGGAGACGGTTGGCTCGCTGTTGAAAAGCTCCTTGAGCTCCAGTAGCTCATTTCTTGCACCCACGAAATTGGTTGCGTTATCCGTCCACAAGGTTCGCGGCTTGCCCCTTAGGCTGATGAAGCGCCTTAATGCTGCGATGAATGAGGCTGTAGTTAGATCCTTGACGACCTCCAAATGCGTGGCCTTTGTTGAAAAACAAACAAATATTGCAATGTAGCATTTGCAGGGTGGCCTGTTTCGAACATCAGCCTTATGATAGAAAGGCCCACAAAAATCGATTCCAGTCGTGTGGAATGCGGGGTTCGGTCGGACGCGATCCGTTGGCAAGTCTCCCATCACGTGCTCCGCCAAGCTTGGCTTTGCCCGAAAGCACCGTACGCATTTGCTTGTGACGCTTGCAACTAGTTTTCGCCCTCCAACGGGCCAATATTTTTGACGAAGCGATGCAAGTAAAGCCTGTGGACCAGCATGCAAAAACCTTTCATGATAGAAAGTTATAATTGCCTTCGTAACCGGATGACCCTTTGGCAGCAATATTGGATGCTTTGCATCGTAAACCATATTTGAATTTTGTAGCCTTCCGCCTACACGAAGCAGTCCGTCACCACCGAGCATCGGGCGCAACGAAAGCAACTTGCTCTTGGCAGGAAGTGCCCTGTTGGCTTTGAGTGCAGCGAGCTCCTCCGCGAAATTAACTTGCTGGATACTCTTTATCAAAAGAAGAGTGCCGCCGGTAAGGTCCTGCACAGTGAGCCTGGCACCAGATCGAACGTACTCCTTGCTTCGAAGGGAGATAAAACGATAAATATATCCAAAGACACGTTGTAGCTTGCCAAACGAGTTTGTGTACTTGCTGTCACATGAGAGGTCCTTTACACATGATCCAACCAATGCATTCTGTCGGCGCTCCGGTAGGTCTACAATTTGTGGAGCTTGGGTAGGCCATTCTGAGGAGTCCGATAAAAGGTATGATGGTCCATTTAGCCACAATTCCAAATCCAAGAGCTCCTCTGGAGAGCATCCCCTCGACACGACATCTGCTGGGTTAAGATCCGTTGGAACGTGATGCCACTTCATTTCCTTGGTCAATTCCTGGATCTGCGCAATTCTGTTGGAGACAAAAACGTTAAAGTTTGATGGGGCCTCACGTATCCAAGACAACACAATAGTTGAATCTGACCAACAATGGATATCACAGGAAGATGAGAGATTTTGCTTAATGCTTGCGACGAGCTCAGCCAAGAGCAACGCCGCGGACAATTCCAGCTTGGGTATGGTTAGTGTTTTTAAAGGCGCTACCTTAGACTTTGAGCAAAGCAAGCGAGATGCTACATTCTCATGGATATTCGATCTTATGTAAACGCAAGCTCCATATGCGGCCATGCTAGCATCACAGAACGCGTGCAATTGGATGGATGAGTTTTGCAGCATGACATAACGAGGAAACTGAAAATTTTGCACGATGCGTAATTGCGACATCAAGTCCGTCCACACTGCCGACAGAGGCTCAGGCAGAGCATCATCCCATCCTAAGTCCAACTTCCACAAACTCTGCAAGAATATTTTGGCCTTGGCAAGAATAGGTGCTATCAAACCGAGCGGATCATAAAATCTGGCTATAGAAGACAGGACAGTACGCTTGGTGGGTGGGCCTTCTGGCATGATCCTCGAAAAATTGAACAGTAGGTTATCCGAGTTGGGATCCCATACGAGTCCCAAGGCCTTCGCTATGTCTGTTCCATCATGGAACTTAAGCAGCTTTTCCCTGTCCTCCGCAGGCTCCTCTTCAAGCACTCCAGGCTCATTGGAGCACCATTTGCGTATAGGAAATTGTCCTCTTTTCAGAAGCCCTTTTACTTGACGACGGATCACATTAACTTCCTCAATGGTGTCCCCGCCGGATATGAGATCGTCTACGTAGAAATCCCTTCTCACGACTGGGGCTCCTATAGGAAATGATGCCTCCTCATCGTACGATAGTTGATGCATGGCACGAATTGCCAAAAAAGCAGCGGCTTTGTTCCATACGTAACGGTCTCTAGCTTGTAAATCTGGATTTCATCAGTAGGCCTTTCGCGCCACAGAATGCATTGCAAATATTCATCCGGGTGTGAAATCCGTACACAGCGATACATCTTGCAGATGTCTCCACAAAGTGCAATCCTGAAGAACCTAAACCGAAGCAGTATGTTAAATATTTTTGGCTGAATCGTTGGGCCAGCCAGCAATAAGTCATTGAGGGAGCGCCCAGATGTGGTCTTTGCAGATCCATCAAAAACAACACGTAGTTTTGTACTGCTGCTGTCGAGTTTTTGCACGCAATGATGCGGCAAGAAAAACTGTGGCAACTTTGTGGTTCTGGAAGCCAATGACATGTGCCCTAAATCCAGATATTCTTGAAGGAACGCGCTATATTGAGCCTTCAGCGGGAGGTTTTTTGACAGCCTTTTCTCTAGACCTTTGAAACGACGAAGAGCGAGACAGAATGAGTCGCCAAGGGCCTCAAACCCAGCAGTAGCTAAGAGTCGAACGGAAAATTGACCATTCTCCAAACGAGAGGAGTTTTCCTTGAATAAACGCTCGCAAAGTAGGTCCTCACTCGATGCAGCTGCCTCTGATGAGTAACAATTTTCAAGTTCCCAAAAACGCTTTACAGCATCCGACAAAAAATCCTCGTCTTCCTTTGGTGCGTGGGTTCCTGCTGCCGTTGCCAGAGCGACTCGATTGTTAGTGGTGTGAGCCATCCCTCCAGAGACAATCCAACCAAGTTTGGTGTTCTGGAGCGATGGCAGCGTATCAGCCAAATGCAGTTGCCCAGCACTGAGCAAATCAAAAAATATACCAGCACCTAACAGCATATCGATTCGCTGAGATCTAAAAAACCAAGGGTCAGCTAAATTTATATTCTTCGGTACGTCCCATTCTGCAGCATTAATATCGTAGTGCGGCTGATAGTCAGTGATGACCCTAGTTACGACCGCCGTGAATGAGGAACTGTAGCTGCCATACTGAGACTGCATGACGACTTCCACAGCCTTATTCGAACTAAGAGAAGATTCTCCAATGCCAGATATCGAAATAGGCGAGTGCCGATGTTTTAGCTGCAAATGACCAGCCAAACGAGACGTAATAAAATTGAGCTGCGATGCGGAATCCAATATTGCCCGACATGGGACGAGCGTTCCAACACGATTTTTAACCAAAACGATGGCTGTAGCTAGCAACACGTAGTCATTCGAGATATTGGGAATAGGTGGAGGGTACGGTGGAGAGGCTGAGCATGAAACTAACGCTGATGATTGCGATGGCGGGAGGTTCACGTCTGCAGCAATGACTGCGGATGGAACCGGGCTTTGAGTCTTGTGGAGCAAAGTATGATGTTTCATACGACACTGCTTGCAACTTCCAGATTTGCACTGCTGCAAGCCGTGACCCTTGCGCAAACAATTGAGGCAGAGATGCATTCTCTTTGCTTCCTTATAGCGCAAAGTAGGGACAAATTTAGGAACATGCCGCAATTGGTTATGATGTGGTCCCTTCCGTCGCAAAATCTACATCCAGAAATAATTTCATTATTATTAGGAGAAGCAATGAGGACATTCTGACTACGCTTGTGCGGTTTTTCTCCCACCTGATGGCTTGGTGTTTCGATTACCAAGTCATTTTCCTGGTTCTCCATCATCCTGCATCGCTTCTCCAGAAACGAAGCAAGGGATTTCCATGTCAACAGCTTGTGGGACGGCAAGTCTTCTTCCCATTTTTCCCGGGTCCTGGTGTCCAGCCTATGCGTCACAATGTGAATGAGAAATCCATCCAAAATTTCCTCAGTTGATGCCAAGGTCCGAATCGCTCGCAGGTGAGCATTTATCTTGTCGCTGAGTTGCCGAAGACTCCTCGCAGATCCCATCTCAACACCTTGCAACCCAAATATCGCCTTTACGTGTGCCTGAAAATGATGGTATTTATTGTCGAAACGATTAGTGAGCAGTTCTAACGCAATCCCATAGTTCAAATCAGACAGTTCGATTGAACGTATGGTTTCTAGTGCTACGCCGTCTAGGCTAGCACGAAGATACTGAAACTTTTCCAAGCTACTTAGCTCTTGCTCGTTGTCCACCACCGTCTTAAACATCGCGATGAAGTTTGGC
This sequence comes from Drosophila athabasca, assembly GCA_008121215.1. Taxonomy (NCBI): domain Eukaryota; kingdom Metazoa; phylum Arthropoda; class Insecta; order Diptera; family Drosophilidae; genus Drosophila; species Drosophila athabasca. The sequence continues at coordinate 23,658,882 of CM017796.1, read as the reverse complement.
CAGTCTGCGTAGTCTCCTTCAAAACGAGCCAATTGTATATGCGGCAGCCTCGACCTCCGAGTTGATGTGCTGAGCGAACCTTCTCCAGCGAATTGATGAGGCATGCTGGTTGAGTTCGCGCCGATCACCTTCTGCTGTGCTGCTAGCTCGCGATTTAGTTTCGCATCGATCTGCAGGAAAACGTTCGCGAACTCGGACCGCGCGTCACCGTCGAGCACCGTGAGATCGAGCCTTTCCAAGTTGCTCTGTGCAGCATTAAACTCGGAGCACATTACTTCGTGGTGCTTTAATCGCGCACGCAGGTCAGCTTCGTCCAACTGAAGGATAGACTCTTCCGTTAAGGATTTGTTCATCTCGACGAGCTGCCGCTGGATAGACCTTGTTTTTGCCCTGTAAAAGTCCACATCACTAGGCGCAGCCGTCAGATCATGAACAATATCTTGATTTTCAGCCATTATGCACGCCACAAGATCAGGGCTTATACACAGAAAAAAAGGGGGGGCACTATAAGAAGTTTTGCGAGGGGAACAATAAAACACCCTGTATGCGCCGGCAAGCCGCAAAAACCAAGCGTCGACAAACAAACGGTTTCTTTTTCGTTCTGCCTTTGCCTCAACTTCTGAGGGCTTTGCACTGCGCTTGCACTTATACACGCGCAATGAAACCGTTTCTTGGTGGGGCTCTTTCACTCAGTTATGAGACCGATTTTGTCTGCATATAAACACATATATGAAACGAACTTTGCACCCGAATGCCGGCAATGCACAATGTCACTGGATATCACTGCAGTACGTTTGCATGTATGTATGTATTTGTTGTGTTTGTTTTATGTGTTTGGCACCAATATCTTGCACAAACAGCTTGACCGAATAATAAATTGCCCGAACGATATCGACAATTTAATTATTAAATCGCGGTACAGGCTCCAGATCACGTCGGGGTCACCAAAATGTTAGAGGTAGATATCGAATATATCACCTGTATACCAATATTTAAATTAATAAGGCACTAGTTTGGGTTTACTAAAATTCATCAAGTAATGCTTTATTGTTTGTTGGTGATCGGAGCTGCACTGGCCTTCTTCATCATCGCGGCCCCGCTGCAGCGGCCGAAAGCTCTGATCTCAAGAAAGAGCGCAAGCAGATAAACTCAGAGTGCGAGCTTTAGCGGGGAGAGCGCTTATGGAGGCAGATAACATAGAAGGCAAAACAAACAAACAATTGTGCTCGATGGCATTTACTTTAATTTAATTTACGTCGTTCTGCTCCGAACAATTGTGTTTTCTGGGCTAGTCTCCAGATTTAATTTACTTATTATGACATTTGATTTAATTTCTAATTCTTCGATAAACTTACGAATACTTCCGTTGAATTTTGTTTCGTGAAGCTGTTGTAAAAGCGTCTCGTAAATGGTGTGGTTTTTAAATTTGCTGATTAGGGCTTCCTTCAGGTCTGTCCAGGTGTTGGGTTGAAGACTTTGCGAAAGAAGTTGTGCTCGTCCGCACAGTTGACCCTCAGTGGCTCCATACATGATGCCCTGCTGCCGGATGTCATCGGTTGGGTACAATCCAGATATGTACTCTATTCTGCTGATGAATGAACTCAGGCGTTCCTGGCATCCATCGTAAGGGGGAATTTGCCTGATTGACTTCAGGGCTTGGTTTAAATGCACTTCTGTTAGCGGCATGATGATTTATAATATTTTTTTTTTTTTTTATTTGTGTGAACAAATAAAGAAAAGAACATACCTTTTTCAAATATATATCAGCACTATTTTTGTTCTTTTCACAGAATTGAGCAATCACTAGGTATCTTGTAGGCAATAGCACTTGGGAGCACTATTGCTCCCAATATATGTGCATATGTAAGTCATAATACTCGTATATATAGTCGGAATTATAAGTGCAGCATTGGGCTTGAATACCAAAAATTGTTCGCCTTTCCCTAACGACGTCTTAATTGTTTGATCAATTTTCTTCGAATGTCCAAAGCAGTAACAGACGATAGCTAAGTCGCCGGTGCAGCAGAGCTTTTGGTTCTCGCTTAACTGTTCAATCGTATGATCTCGAACCTTCGCAGCAGCGTTAGACGATCGCCTAATGCACAGCATAGATTAACTGTGTAATCATACGATTGCCGTCTATGCTTCCCACTGTTCGTCGCTTGCATGCGTGGGTGTTCCATTTAAGAGCGGCTAAAGCTTTAAAGAGAACTTAAGAGTGGCAAAAGCTTGGCCCTTATAAAACTCGTAGGGCGTCTCACGACGTAAACGACCCAAATAATCTTCGAAGAAATTCCCTTTAATTTGCTGACTACTACAAACTTGGTCTTTTAAACTTTGGATGTGTTGCTCAAACTTTTTTTTTAACAGCTCTCTTGATCTCTGAGGGCAGCGGTGCATGCGCTTTCCACTAACTGTTTTATTTGATTGGCATCCATCTTTATCTGATTGTGTGTCGGGACCTGGGGGCGGAATCAGGATTCGCTATCGTCACTATCGCAATCAGTTTTTTTTCCCCTATATTCCCAGCTCATGGGGAATCAGAACAGGAACAACAAATCGTTTAATCGTTTGTTAAACACAAACTGGTACAAACACTTGTATTAAGATCCACACCAAATGCACTTAATAAGGTTAAACATTAATTTTGATTATTGGTATTGGGTGGCCCGCTTTCGCGCTGCCTATTATTATCTTTGTTTTTATTTAATATCACTTTTAAAGTCGCTTTTTCTTCGAACAGTCACTGACATGTTTTTTATTGGGACGTGGATTCTTTTCCTTAAGATAATATAAATCCGGTTGGGCGCCAATTACACTGTGATAGTCAAAAAAAAAGACAAGACCAAACTCGACGGTTTCCCCCTATTTCGGGTCCTACGAATCGAACTGCATCATTACTTTTTTGAGTTACAATCATGGTTTCATACAAAATTTTTTGTTGAAGTTTTTCATCAAAGTGGCCCATTGTAAGAGAAAGGCACATTTTTCTTCGGTCTCTAACTTTTGTAATGTTGACTTTTTTGGTAAACTTTCTTTGGCAAAGCTTCTCGGAATAAGTCCGTCTTTATGTTCTTAGAAGACTGTAAACCCCAAAATCAATGTTTTGGGTGTCCTTATAGCCAATATGTCGAAAAAACTGAAATATAACCCATTTTTTAAAATGTTTTTTCTCTCACGTTTCGTCAATATTTTAATTTACCCTTTGATACTTATACATTAAGTGACATCTTGTAATAGTAAGAAACTTAAGCAAAGACAACGTTTCGAGCAAACTAACCATGAGAAAAACAAACTTAACAAAATTTGTATTTTTAAAAAAAGCTACTCTAACTATGTTTGTGTGCTGTTTTATTTTTTTTGTATCTTTTAAGTGTTATTAATAAGTATCACAAATATTTAATATACACAATATTAAAAAATTGCCTGGAACTCCGTTATGACCGTTATAAACCATTGCTTAGGAGTGCACCGGTCTGAAGGTTGGAAAAAATATGTGGATGACATTTTAGACGCTTTTAAAGAAATGGGTGTGAATATGTCCTTTAAAATTCGTTTCCTTCATCATCACAAGGACCATTTTGAGCAGCAAGTTCCGACTGAATCCGATGAGCATGGAGAACGATTTCACCAAGTCGCCGCTCCCCTTGAGCATTGGTACAGCGGCAAAAAGCTTGACTCGTTGCTTGCTGATTTGTGTTGGACATTGGTAGATGTGTCTTATTAAATTTAATTTAAATATTGTGTACAAATTTATGATACTTATTAATAACACTTAAAAGATACAAAAAAAAATAAAACAGTACACAAACATAGTTAGAGTAGCTTTTTAAAAAAATTCAAATTTTGTTAAGATTTTTTTATCTAATGGTTAGTTTGCTCAAAACGTTGTCTTTGCTTAAGTTTCTTACTATTACAAGATGTCACTTAATGTATAAGTATCAAAGGGTAAATTAAAATATTGACGAAACGTGAGGGAAAAAACATTTTAAAAAATGGGTTATATTTCAGTTTTTTCGACATATTGGCTATAAGGACACCCAAAACATTGATTTTGGGGTTTACAGTCTTCTAAGAACTTAAAGACGGAATTATTCTGAGAAGCTTTGCCAAAGAAAGTTTACCAAAAAAGTCAACATTACAAAAGTTAAAGACCGAAGAAAAATGTGCCTTTCTCTTACAATGGGCCACTTTGATGAAAGACTTCAACAAAAAATTTTGTATGAAACCATGATTGTAACTCAAAAAAGTAATGATGCAGTTCGATTCGTAGGACCCGAAATAGAGGGAAACCGTCGAGTTTGGTCTTGTCTTTTTTTTTTTTTTTTAAAACTATCACAGTGTTATTATTAGATCAGGTGCTTTGCGGCGGTGCCCCACGGGTTCGTCGGGGACAAGCGGCTGAGGCTGGGGGGCGCTGCTCCTCCGATCACGTTGGTGGAGGGTGACGGCAGTGTGTCAGCTTACTCCGCTGGCGGGAGGGCTGCTGCGATTCGCCGGCGCTTGTCTGCTGCACGCAAAGGGGTGGCGGCGGCCGTGTGGTTGTTGCTCCGTTGCAGGAGGGGTGCAGGTCGGCCGATCGGCGACCTCGCTGCTTTTTATTAGAAGATTATGTTGGAAGGGGACTACCTTCCTTTTTGCTGATCTCAGACTCGGCAAAGTTAAAGAATGATATTTAACGGCTCTAGCCGGAGTAGTTCTTTATTGGCTCCAAAATGCTCGATTTAAATGTTGATAAAAAACTGAAAACTAACATCTAGAAACATAGCCGGCAAGCCGGCCGCACATATTCAAAAAATGCTGACCATGCAACAAATGCAAAAGTCAGGCGATCGCTGGTAGCCAATGATGTTGGGGTGCAGCCCACTACAGCGACAATTGCTGCATCAGCACTCTGAGTGCAGAAGTTGGCCCAAGAATGTTAGGGTGGGCCGAGGATGTTAGGGTGGTGGTTTGCATATTAGGGTGGCCCTTTGTTCGATATTACTTGTTAACTTATTAGGGAGGCCCGAGGATGTTAGGGTGGTGCTTCTCAACATGTTAGGCTGGCCCTTTATTCGATGTTAATTGTTAGCTTGTACACACATAAGTTCGATTATATTCGTGCTAACTACTACTTAAATATACATAAACAGAACGGCAACATATATTTGATAAACAAAAAAAAGGAAAACAACATACATACATATCAAAACATAAAAGTAAAAACGGTGGTCTATTTATTGCATTTTATATTGTTCGTATGTTTGTGCAATTGCAAAGGGTCGCAGTGTCTTTTCGGTTTCCTCTTTCAACTTAACCGCTACGTATAAATATACAGACATACATATGCTTGCACTTGAACATACGCACAACTCTTGTTAACGGTTCTTATGCACCAACGGCTTATTGTTCGTGCGTTCGTTAAACTTTCTTCGCTCTGTGTTTGCATTTGTTCATTACATTAGCTTGTGTGTGCGTGCGCTCGTGCTTGTTTTTTCCATCCCCGTTTTGCATACAGGTCAGGCTTAGTTTGATCGTCTGTAATACATTCGGTTTGTGCTTGTGCTCTCGCCAAATTCTCTCTCTTGCTCTGTTCAACCCCCGCACCCCTCATTCTACAGCTTTTGCCCACTACGTGGCTGCAGCGAACATCTGACTTGCTTATTTTCGGTCGCTTGGACCACTTTCGTTTGTTCGTTTTGGCGTTTTCGTTACATAGTTGCAGTGCATGTGCGAGGGTAGCTCACAAAACTAGTCAAACTTTTGGGTGCGTTTTTGTCAGCTTGATTATGTCTGAGTCCGATAAGCAGTAGCTGGAAAGGCCAACAGTTGAACGGCCAATAGTTGAAAAGCCAACAGCACCTAAGACTAATACCAAGCTGGCATTATGTCAACAAAAGTTTCACAAGATCAGTGTGGACATAGCTCGCTTGTAAACAGCCTTTAGAATGACACAAATATCATCTGACAAAACATAATTAGCTTGTCGCCTAGAACTTTTAGAGGGTTACATTGATAAGGCTATGAATCTACGATAAGCTGCCATCTTGGGAAGACTGTGCCAAACAGCTGAATAGGAGGTACTAGGGAGCAGAAAAGTCAACTCATGACAAGTCAAGGCTGCGTAATGACGTGAGAAAACCTCAACGTAAATATTCCTTTGCCTGTGCTAGTGCAGGGAATAAGTCGTCGTCTGCAGGTACCTATTGCAAGTCTGCAGACCACAACATATATTCTTGTCCGTCGTTTAGTGCAATTTCCGTTGTGCAACGTTTTGAGTAGGCTAAAACGTAAAAACTGTGTCTCAATTGTTTGACCGTGAGACACACAGTGTCGAATTGCAAGGTGGCGAAGTGTCGAGTTTGTTCAAAGACTCACCATTCTCTGCTTCACAGGTACAATGCACCAGTAAAAGGGGAAGCAGCGGCACTTCAAGCATAAACATGGGAGGCATATGTAGGTCACGCGCGATCGTAAAGATTAAAGATAGATTCGGACAGTTGCGTCCAGCAAGAGCTTTGCGCAATAGTGGCTCACAAATAAATTCTATGTCTGAGAGCATGCCACAAAGGCTTCGCCTTAAACGTGAGCCAACTTCCCTTGCTATCGCAAGGGTAGGTGGTGCAACCACTGATGGTAAAAATAAGGTTTGTGCATTGATTCAATCTCGGTTGAATTCCCACACTTTTTCCGCTGAGTGTTGGGTACTAAGATCAATCTTCACATAGCCTGGAGAGCCTCTTTCCACATCGAATTGGAAAATCCCAAAAAATATTAAGTTGCAGATCCCCAGTTTTATAAGCCAGCTAAGGTAGATGTGCTATTGGGATCTGAAGTGTTTTATGGGCTATTGTGCGTTGAGCAAATAAAATTACATTCCGAGCTGCCCATTATAGACAAAACATTGCTCGGTTGGATTGTTGCGGTCAAATATACTGGACAGGCGCCTCGGCAACAGTGTAGTGAGAGTTCGGTAGCTCAAGTGTATAGTTGCTCTCCTGACTCTGCAGTAAACCGTTTTTGGGAATTGGAATTGTTTGCCAAACAGCTGAATAACAGGCCTGTGAGTTCTGTTTTAAAAAAACTGTACAACGGTTGTCTTCCGGTCGCTTCCAAGTAAAACTTCCTTTTAAGACCGATCCCAAAGTTCTTGGCCTGTCAAGAGATGACATTTTGAGAAATAAGTATCATGACTTCATGAAAGAGTATTTGGATTTGGAGCATATGTCCATTCTGAAGTCTGCTCCTCTAGAACAGCATTACTACATTCCTTATCAATGCGCTTTGAGACCTGAGAGTACCTCAACTAAATTTCGTGTTGTTTTCGATGCTTCCAGCAAAACATCAACAGCAGTTTCGGTTAATGAAACACTAATGGTGGGGCCAACTGTTCAGAGGGAGTTGTATTCAACATTGGTCAACTTTCGGTTGACCATATGAACATATATTAAATATGCCGTAACTGCCGACATTTCAAAAATGTATAGGCAAATAAATGTTCCTGAGGAAGACAGAGACTTTCAACTTGTCTTGTGGAGAGAAAACACTTCCCAAAACATATAGGCATACAGGTTGAATACTGTTACCTATGTTACAGTATCAGCACCCTTTCTGGCTGTACGTTGCTTGTTCGAAAGGAGGATTTTGCACGCAGGAGGATTTCCATTGGCCAAGTGGGCTTGCCAGACTCGGTTTGGTAAAAGTGAGGAAAAAAGCATCAAAATTGATGAGCAAAGCTCAGTTAAGACGCTTGGACTGCGCTGGGCAACTCAAGAGGATATGCTTGAATACCATCTTGATGTGGATAGCTTTGCCTCCCTGAAACCAACAAAAGGGAATATCTGGTCAATAGCCTCTCGTTTTTTTGACCCTTTTCGTTTGTTGTGTTCAATTGTGACTAAGGCAAGAATATTATTGCAGGACTTATGGAGGCTAAAGGTAGATTGGTATGAGGCTATTCCTATGAGTCTACACACTGCATGCAATAAGCTTACCACTACCTTGCGGGATTTGCACATAATTTCGACCCCTCGGTACGTGTGTTTGACGTTATACCAAAGGGTTCAAATTCACGGCTTTGTTGACACATCCAGTCACGCCTATGGTTGTTGCATATATGTACGTACGAACATGTAACAACGAAGACGTTCGCGCTTCGTTGCTCACGGCAAAGTCTAGGGTAGCTCCGCTGAACGTTAAAACAATACCCCGGCTAGAGCTTTGTGCATCACTATTGCTGGCCAAACTCTGGCAACAAGTGTCCAACACAATGACCAAATTCATGATAGAAAGCGTGAATTTCTAGTAAAATTCGCATGGCCTCAACTCCATCAGTTCGAGATAGCGTCAGAAGTTAAAACGTCTGAAGACAAAACGAATGCAGTTGTTTGTGAACTAGGGGCATTTGACGCTGAATCTAGTTTCATTGTGCAATAGATCAACCGTCAATCGAGATGATCGTCAATATAATGGTTTACGTACTTCGATTTTTTTTCAAGCAGCTTAGAGGTGATTCGCATATTGTATCTGTTTCAGAAATTGCATTCTTAAGCTGATCGCAGTCGTACAAAGCACAACATACAGCAATGAATATAAATTGTTGAAAAAATCGGCAGTATTAGCTCTAATGCTGCAGTCTTTAAATTCATTTAACCTGCTTGCTTAGAGCAATTTTTAGAGCTTATTATACCCGGGACTCGAAGAGTATAGGGGTATATTAGATTTTTGGTGATAACGGATGTATGTAACGCCCAGAAGGAAACGTTTCCGACCCCATAAAGTATATATATTCTTGATCAGCATCAATAGCCGTGTCGATATAGCTATATCTCTCTGTCCGTCCGTTCGTCTTCATTAGCGCCTAGATCTCAGAGACTATAAAAGCTAGAACAACCAAAATTTCTATCCAAGCTCCTGTGATATCTCTTCAATACAAATGTATTTCAAAATTTTGACACGCCCCCTTCCGCCCCCACAAAGGACGAAAATCTGTGGAATCCACAATTTTTAAGATAAAAGAAAACCAAAAATTAACCATAATCATGGAAAATAACCGTAACTACCAGATTGCCGAATCTGGATCAAGTCGGATCATTATTATGGACAGAAGGAACAAATTAAATTTCACTGTCTACGGAACGCCCTTCAAGAGCTTACTCATTCCCTCTCTCTCTCTACGTCTCGAATATGTAGTTATACATGTCATGTAGAAATGTAGAAGCAGATGTAAAAAGCATATGTAAACCAAAATGGAAACATGTATAAAAATTCCAAAAATGGTTTGACTTCATTTTTTGAAACATTATTTTTTGCCCAAAATTTAATTCGTCCCTTTTGCGAACATATTATAAATTGCATAATCGTATGTATGTATATACTGACTGAGTACCGGGTATAACGTAGAGCCGCGGCCTTTGCCGCGGCTCACAACGTTCCCCCTCGTTTTTTTTCCTCATAATGGAATACTCTGTTGTCTGTGCTAAAAAAACCAGCAAGAGGCAAATCACCCATGACCAGCCGAGTATCCCCTGTTGGCTCTGCGATAGCGTAGTGCACGCTAAATGCGATGGGTTTTCCGGTCTCGTGGGTGATACCATCTCCAAAAGGACCGTGGGCTTTAAACAGCAATACGATCGACTCCTAGCCATTGAATCTCAGTTTAGTGGTTTACAACTACTGACGGAGTCTCCTAGGCGCAAAAAGGTCACTCCGCGGGATCTGCATGTGCCAACTGCCCCTCAGCCAGCCGATGCTGATAAGCTGACTCCGACCACCCCAATAGTGCAGCAGTTGATTTCGTTCGCTACTCCAAAGGCAACGACAGCTGCTGGTGATGAAAATCGTCTCTAGCGTCCGTGTCCGTAATGTCCGCAAATTCATTAGCTGTCCCCTCAATTCCGACCCCACCAGTGAATATATCACAGGTGATAGGCCTGTGGTGCCAAGATTGGTGGGGATCCCACCAAAGAGATAAGTTTTTGTCTCACGTCTAGCCACTGACTCCACAACTAAAGATGTGACGGCTTATATTCAAAGCAAAATAAAAGCCGTTGATTTTAAGGTGGAATAGTTTAACTTTTCTTATGCCAGGGTGATAGTTTCTTTTAAAATAAGTGTCTCCCAAACTCACTTTAACACCATCTGTTCGGTCAAATTTTAGCCGGAGTATTTGGTGGTGAAGGTGCCAACTTCCAACAACTCTCAGACCAATGCTCCATCTTCATCTACCCGCTCTACCTCCACCCGTCCAAAAAACTAATAATTTCTCTGTTGGGTTTTCCAGCCCGATATTTAGTCGACATAAGTTAAATCATAGTTAGTGGTGCAGCAATAAATTAAATGCCTATTAATGTTTGCCACTGCATCAGATTGTACGTCGACATAAGTTCCCGCACGGCAGCAGCCTATCCAGCCGTTCTCTCACGTCTTCTTTATTCCTTTCGCCTTCTTCGTCACTCTCGATCTTTTACTATCGCTCTCTCGGATAATCGCTCGCTTTCTTACATAAGGGCACTGGCAATTCGGCCCGCCTGCCCTTAATATAGTCTGCACCTAGCACTCCTATAGTCTGGAGCTAATCTTCGTAGCCATCAGACCGTCTATCGTCGATATTGTATCGCATCTACCGTTCACCCACAGACATATATGTATGTACGTCGGACGTCGGTCTACATATAGTCTGGAGCTGATATTATCGCATCACACCATATTTATTGCATCGATCTTTAATCGGTCTTTCATACATAATTCGCCTAAAAACATATATGTACATACATACATATATGTAGTACATACGCCTTCGTCGGTCTACATATCTCCCAATAAACTGTACTTATTATTAATTTAACCGCTCGACCTTTTATTTAAAACACACATCGCAACAGCTAGTAAAAAAGCTCATTAGCTTAACATTCTCTTTTAGTGACCTTTCAGAATTTTCGAGGCTTACGTAGTAAGCTCAGCACTCTTTTCCAGGATAGTGTCTAATTTGCATCCCACGTTATTGTGTTTACCGAAACCTTCACGTCGGAACTTTTCACAGTCCAGATTCCGCAGGAACTGGAATTTCTGTGTGTAAAACTGATTCTTCCCGCTCTCTCAGTCTTCATAACTAGCTCGTATATTCCACGTTCTTTGGATATCGCAATTTACGAGAATCACTTGTCCGCCTTAACCGCTATTTCTTCCCCGCTATCAGACAAAGATCATATGATAGTTCTTGGTGACTTAAACTTCCCAGGAATTGTGTGGTCTTTGGTAAACGAGTCTTATAGCCTGGTACCCATGTCACGACATGACTTTGTTGACGGCTTGATTTACCTGTCGCTGTTTCAATTAACCATGTTAAAAATTCCTTGGGTCGATTTCTTGAACTGTGCTTTGTAACGGATGCGACCTTAGCGTTGTTAACTCGAGTCCCCCCGCTAACTATACCTGAAGATGCTCGGTAAAACTTTTCAGTTCTTAACGCCCAATGCTATAAGAACTACCTATCTCGATGCAGGATACGTGTTTCTAAGGAAGTTAAAACAGTTAAAACTCTAAACAGTTATACAGCTTCGTAAACAGTAAGCGTAGAACGTCCGCACACCCATCCTCGCTAATATTCCTTAATAAAATTAATTCCTTAATACGTCAGCAGATAATGATCAGGCAATTGCCGATCTTTTTGCCCGTTTTTTCCTACCTACCTAACTACCTATTCGCAGGACGTTTACTCTGGTCAGCCGTATCCATACGGTTTACCGAGGTCGAACGGCATTTTCAGTCCTTTGCTAAATGAAAGATCGTTGCTTCATGATCTACGAACAGTAAAGCCGGTGTTTTCACCGGGTCCGGACGGAGTTCCCGTACTCAAGTACTGTGTCGAGTCTCTGTGTGGGCCGTTGCTTAAACTATTCAACCTGTCCATAAATTCTTCATGCTTTCCCCCGATATGGAAGGAGTCCTTTATAATTCCTCTCCATAAGAAAGGTAGCAAGTCTGACGCAATGAACTATAGAGGTATATCTAAGTTATCCGCAATTCCTAAAGTGTTTGAGAAAATTTTAACTCCATACCTGCAGCACTTAAGCAGATCACTTATATCTCCAGCTCAACATGGATTTATAAGGCGGAGATCAACCACTACTAATTTATTGGAGTTTACCTAATTTATAATTAAAGGCTTTTAAGGTAATATACAGACGGATGTTGTTTACACCGATTTTAGTAAAGCGTTCGACTCTGTAAACCATTCTCTCCTAGCACAAAAACTTGACCTTCTAGGGTTCCCGCCCACTCTCCTGAGATGGATCTCTAGCTACCTTTGTTTTTGGTCTCAAAGAGTCCTTTCAAAAACTCCCTGTCCTCACCAGTTATGGTGACTTCGGGTGTACCTCAGGGCAGCCATCTAGGCCCCTTACTCTTTACACTCTTTATAAATGACCTCCCTTCTGTATTAACATACTCTCGAGTACTTATGTATGCGGATGATGTTAAGCTCTGTATCCAGTATAAGGACATTTCTTTTCAATTCAGGTTGCCATCCGATCTCGATAGATTTCAGTCATAGTGTTGTGCAACTTTATTAAACCTTAATGCTTAAAAATGTAACTTAATGACTTTTCATCGCTCCAGCGTCTTTCTGGTTCCTTACACCCTTTGTGGTGGTTCTCTTGAGAGAATTACCCGGGTCGATGATCTTCTTCTATTAGATCCCAAGTTAAGGTTTTCAGAACACATTTCTACCATGGTGAATAAGGCCATGGGCGTGCTTGGGTTTATAAAGAGGTGGTCAAAGGAATTTGACGACCCCTATGTAACAAAGACTCTCTACACCTCTCTGGTTCGTCCGATTTTAGAATACGGTGTATGGTGTCCTCAGTACAACGTACATCAGGACTGAATAGAATCAGTTCAGAAAAACTTTTTGCTCTACGCGGCCTCAGCTGGGATGCAGGTGTGAGACTGCCGTCATACCCTATAGATTGCTTTTAATAAACCTTCCAACCTTAGCTAATCGTAGGAAAATGCTTGGTGTGATTTTTGTGCACAACTTGAGCAAGGGTGACGTAGATAGCCCTGACCTGTTGAGCCGCATGAGCTTCCCGATTCCTATTAGAAGCACTAGAAACTATATAAGGTTGTTTCTTCCGCTTTGTAGATCGAATTATTCCTAGCATGAACCGTCCTATGCTCCATTATAATTTCCTCAACCATATTATATCTACTACTAACTCCCTTCCTAGTCTTAAATTACTGATACTCTTATATCTTTCTCGTAATTAGAAATATATATAGACTGTTACCTTACGAGAGTGTTCGAAATAACATTCAATCTGAATGCACCTATGATCTGAGAAGGATGGTCAATCGAGGACTCCCCAGCTAAATACTAAGGTACCCTTTCCCGTTACGAGTGGTAGGTCTAGCAAGTTTGACGAGGTATGAACTACGAAAGCATGTTCTTCTCCCACTTTTGCTAAGTCTAACTTAGTAGATAATACAACGACCCCTATGTATAAAAGACTTTCTATATCTCGTTAGTTCGATCGATTTTAAAATAAGGCTCTTGTGTATGGTGCCCTCAGGACAAAGTACACCAGGACCGTATAGAATTAGTTGCGAAAACCTTTTTACTTCTTGCTCTGCGCTTCCTTAACTGGGATGCAAGTTTAAGTTTTGCCATCTTACCGTAATATATTGCTTTAATTAAACCATCCATCTTTAGTTAATCGTAGGAAAATGCTTGGTGTGATTTTTGTGCACAACTTGATCAAGGGTGACGTAGATAGCCCTGACCTGTTGAGCCGAATAAACTTCACGATACCTTTTAAAAGCACTAGAAATTATACACCGCGTTTTCTTCCGCTTTGTAGATCGAAATATTCCTTGCATGAACCGCTTAGGGTCCTATGCTCGGATTATAATTCTCTCTTCCGTATTATATCTACTACTAACTCCCTTCCTAGTCTTAAATTACTGATACTCTCATATCTTTCTCGTAATTAGAAATTGCTTAGATTTTTTTAGTTAGATTAGTTCTACTTTTCCTCGAACACCAGTCTAACACCTATCTTTCCTGCATGTCCGTGATCGGTTCGGTTAACGAATCGCTCGTTATGCGGCAGCGCCCCTCGGTCGGTTGGGTGGGAGGTGGGCTGCGTTCTTGCCTGGGATCCGCGCGTAACAGCTATCGGCTGGTGTCGCTTGGACCACTTGATGGTACAGTCATTGGATATTAACGTAATAAAAAAAAAAAAAAAATACCCGAAGCGTATGTACAGCACTTGTTAGAAGTTGTGTACACTGCTTTCGCTATAAGCCAAAGTTGTTGGGTTAAATAATGGGAAACAGAACAGAACAGAAACTGCCAACAGACCGCCTTCGCGAATGTCGGCCATTCAGAGTATCTGGCGTAGATTTCTGTTGGCCAATTTCTGTTGCCAACGAGCAACGTGCTGAGGGAGTTGCAAGCGGCATTTCTCCACAGCAAGGATAAACTGTAGTAGTACGCAGTAGAGAGAGCTGTGCGTTGGAAGTTTATCCCTCTAAGGGCACCACATTTCGGCGGGTTGTGGGAAGCAGCAGCAAAGGCTGCCAAACACTGGCCATAACACAAGGGTACTTGCTCATCGGCCAGCCTTTGCTGGGATTGCCGCAAGGGTCCACGCCCAACAAGAGCCCAACAATAAGCCCGCACCCGCATACTTGAAGCGGTGGCAACAGTTGTTGGTGCTCAAACTGCACTTCTGGCGCAAGTGGTCCAAGGACTACCTGCTCAGCCTTCACTAGCCCAGTGGAGCAGAGGGGCCTCGCCGAAGGGCCACGTCGAAGAGGTGGTCGTCCTGGTGCACGACGACAACACAAACTGGCGCCGATCCCGACGTGAGAAAAACTTTGTTGAACACCGGAGCTCGTTAACGGGACCGGAATGTTTAAGTACATTGAAGCCGTACATATAATAAGTTAGTTTAAGAGAAAAAATGGAATTACTCTTAAGGAATTACTCGTAAGCCGATCGGCAATCTGCGACGTTAAATTGCATTGCGTGCGGTCGACTGTGGCTCGCAGGCATGTTCATAGGCTGAGGCGACCACTTGTCGTAATACGCCCAAAGCCACTACATTAACTTCGCTCTATTAATTGAAAAACCCAGTATCACTTCAACCTCTCGAGAGATAAGACGTGCTGCAATTGTATAAAAAACCGCTACGCAAACGCAAAAGCTTATCAGCAAACGCGCGACAAACAAATATTAAAAACAAAAGAGAAAACAAAAATAAACACACAACACAAACAGTTACAGCGGGCTTGAGCCGAAAAACAATAACCATGCACGAGCCACCTGATATAAACAAATTCATAAAAAAAACCAACAACGCCCAACTAAACGAACCTAAATATATTGTCTTAAAACGAAATGACAACGAATCGTTCGAAAAAGTATCACCATTTGTTATAAAAAAACCATAGACTATGCCTGTGGAGGGGAAGTGGAAATGTGTAAAAAAATAAGAGACGGCTATCTCCTTATAAAAACTAAAACTAAACTGCAAGCGTTAAAACTACTTAGACTTGCCAAAATGACAGACATAGACATTACCGCAACAGAACACAAAACACTAAACTTTACTAAAGGCGTTATATACTGCAATGTACTACGTTACATAACTGAGAACGAAATCCTACAAGAGCTAAAAGCGCAGATCGTAACTGAAGTACGAAAAATTCTGAAAAAACAACCAAACAACACAAACCAAGAAGGAAACACACTCACAGAAACGGGACTTATTATAATAATATTCGCAACACACAAATTACCCGAAAAAATTAACATTGGATACGAAATCGTCCGAGTGCGACCTTATATCCCCCCTCCACTTCAATGCAAAAATTGTCTTCGTTTTGGTCACCCTGCCACCATTTGTAAGAGTTCAGAAATGTGCAAAAACTGCTCAGAAGGAAAGCACACAAACGAAGGAGAACTTTGCAAAAACATGAGGAACTGCCTAAACTGCAAAAATAACCCTGATGTTGACTACCAACATAGCTCTCTCTACCGCAAATGCCCTACATGCCTTAAGCAACAAAAATTAACTGCAATAAAAATCACCGAGCAAGTCGATCACAAAACTGCGCTAGATACATATATACCACAATAGACACAATCAGCAGTTGAAAAACACCTACGCTTAAACAGTTGCACAATCAACATCACTTACAACAACAAAACATGCATCAACACACACATCATCCAATTCCCCATGCACACACACACGAACCAGCGCCACGCAGCAACTAAGAAACTCCTCATCTACTTCTACACCCCGTAACCACACGCATCCACAACACAATCAACCACAGCACGATCAACCGAAACAGCACAGTTACAAAAAGAACATCAACAACATCATATCGTAGCAGAAGACATGGAAACAGACAGTAACATTCCCAATACGGAAAACAAAGCTCATACATCGCAGCCCACCGAAGATCTAAAACTAAGAATATTTTCTAAAGATAAGTCTAATACCCTATCTACTAACTTTAGGCCCCCAAAACAAAAAACAAACCCCCACACAAAAACCGACACAGCGACAGCGAATCTATTTAAAACAAAAACCTTATACTTAACTTTAGCTCAAACTCAAAACAAAATCAAATACCCAATTATAAACACTTGAACTCAAAACTATAGCAATTCTTACAATACTATAATCGAACATTAGAGGATACACAAACAACTACAATGAACTCTTAATTATAATAAAAAAATACCATCATTTCAACACAAAAACCCCCTCCCCCGTCCCAGTAAATTACCATATTTACCGAGTTTACGAAGCTTAATAGCCTCATTAGGGATTTTGATTGGTCCGCTTTATATTTGTGCAGTGATGTTACGATAGGCACAAACATTTTATATGATGCACTGGACTCACTTTTTGAATCTTGTGTCCTACTTTTCTGTCCTATTAGATCGAGAAAACCCCCTTGGTTTACCAAGGAGCTATCCAGTCTAAAAAACTTAAAATCAAGTCTTTATAAAAAATTTCAAGAAGTTGGCTCTCCTTCTTCTCTCTCTCATTATGTAATGGCTCGGTCAAACTTTTCAGTTCTTAACGCTCAATGCTATAAGAACTACCTATCTCGATGCAGGATACGTGTTTCTAAGGAAGTTAAAACAGTTAAAACTCTAAACAGTTATACAGCTTCGCAAACAGTAAGCGTAGAACGTCCGCACACCCATCCTCGCTAATATTCCTTAATAAAATTAATTCCTTAATACGTCAGCAGATAATGATCAGGCAATTGCCGATCTTTTTGCCCGGTTTTTCCTACCTACCTAACTACCTATTCGCAGGACGTTTACTCTGGTCAGCCGTATCCATACGGTTTACCGAGGTCGAACGGCATTTTTAGTCCTTTGCTAAATGAAAGATCGTTGCTTCATGATCTACGAACAGTAAAGCCGGTGTTTTCACCGGGTCCGGACGGAGTTCCCGTACTCAAATACTGTGTCGAGTCTCTGTGTGGGCCGTTGCTTAAACTATTCAACCTGTCCATAAATTCTTCATGCTTTCCCCCGATATGGAAGGAGTCCTTTATAATTCCTCTCCATAAGAAAGGTAGCAAGTCTGACGCTCTCCAGCTCAACATGGATTTATAAGGCGGAGATCAACCACTACTAATTTATTGGAGTTTACCTCCTTTATAATTAAAGGCTTTTAAGGTAATATACAGACGGATGTTGTTTACACCGATTTTAGTAAAGCGTTCGACTCTGTAAACCATTCTCTCCTAGCACAAAAACTTGCAGGTGTGAGACTGCCGTCATACCCTATAGATTGCTTTTAATAAACCTTCCAACCTTAGCTAATCGTAGGAAAATGTTTGGTGTGATTTTTGTGCACAACTTGAGCAAGGGTGACGTAGATAGCCCTGACCTGTTGAGCCGCATAAGCTTCCCGATTCCTATTAGAAGCACTAGAAACTATATAAGGTTGTTTCTTCCGCTTTGTAGATCGAATTATTCCTAGCATGAGCCGTCCTATGCTCGATTATAATTTCCTCAACCATATTATATCTACTACTAACTCCCTTCCTAGTCTTAAATTACTGATACTCTTATATCTTTCTCGTAATTAGAAATATATATAGACTGTTACCTTACGAGAGTGTTCGAAATAACATTCAATCTGAATGCACCTATGATCTGAGAAGGATGGTCAATCGAGGACTCCCCAGCTAAATACTAAGGTACCCTTTCCCGTTACGAGTGGTAGGTCTAGCAAGTTTGACGAGGTATGAACTACGAAAGCATGTTCTTCTCCCACTTTTGCTAAGTCTAACTTAGTAGATAATACAACGACCCCTATGTATAGAAGACTTTCTATATCTCGTTAGTTCGATCGCTTTTAAAATAAGGCTCTTGTGTATGGTGCCCTCAGGACAAAGTACACCAGGACCGTATAGAATTAGTTCCGAAAACCTTTTTACTTCTTGCTCTGCGCTGCCTTAACTGGGATGCAAGTTTAAGTTTTGCCATCTTACCGTAATATATTGCTTTAATTAAACCATCCATCTTTAGTTAATCGTATGAAAATGCTTGGTGTGATTTTTGTGCACAACTTGATCAAGGGTGACGTAGATAGCCCTGACCTGTTGAGCCGAATAAACTTCACGATACCTTTTAAAAGCACTAGAAATTATACACCGCGTTTTCTTCCGCTTTGTAGATCGAAATATTCCTTGCATGAACCGCTTAGGGTCCTATGCTCGGATTATAATTCTCTCTTCCGTATCATATCTAAATTAAATTACTGATACTCTCATATCTTTCTCGTAATTAGAAATTGCTTAGATTTTTTTAGTTAGATTAGTTCTACTTTTCCTCGAACACCAGTCTAACACCTATCTTTCCTGCATGTCCGTGATCGGTTCGGTTAACGAATCGCTCGTTATGCGGCAGCGCCCCTCGGTCGGTTGGGTGGGAGGTGGGCTGCGTTCTTGCCTGGGATCCGCGCGTAACAGCTATCGGCTGGTGTCGCTTGGACCACTTGATGGTACAGTCATTGGATATTAACGTAATAAAAAAAAAAAAAAAATACCCGAAGCGTATGTACAGCACTTGTTAGAAGTTGTGTACACTGCTTTCGCTATAAGCCAAAGTTGTTGGGTTAAATAATGGGAAACAGAACAGAACAGAAACTGCCAACAGACCGCCTTCGCGAATGTCGGCCATTCAGAGTATCTGGCGTAGATTTCTGTTGGCCAATTTCTGTTGCCAACGAGCAACGTGCTGAGGGAGTTGCAAGCGGCATTTCTCCACAGCAAGGATAAACTGTAGTAGTACGCAGTAGAGAGAGCTGTGCGGTGGAAGTTTATCCCTCTAAGGGCACCACATTTCGGCGGGTTGTGGGAAGCAGCAGCAAAGGCTGCCAAACACTGGCCATAACACAAGGGCACTTGCTCATCGGCCAGCCTTTGCTGGGATTGCCGCAAGGGTCCACGCCCAACAAGAGCCCAACAACAAGCCCGCACCCGCATACTTGAAGCGGTGGCAACAGTTGTTGGTGCTCAAACTGCACTTCTGGCGCAAGTGGTCCAAGGACTACCTGCTCAGCCTTCATTAGCCCAGTGGAGCAGAGGGGCCTCGCCGAAGGGCCACGTCGAAGAGATGGTCGTCCTGGTGCACGACGACAACACAAACTGGCGCCGATCCCGACGTGAGAAAAACTTTGTTGAAAAACAACAAAACAACACAAACCAAGAAGGAAACACACTCACAGAAACGGGACTTATTATAATAATATTCGCAACACACAAATTACCCGAAAAAATTAACATTGGATACGAAATCGTCCGAGTGCGACCTTATATCTCCCCTCCACTTCAATGCAAAAATTGTCTTTGTTTTGGTCACCCTGCCACCATCTGTAAGAGTTCAGAAATGTGCAAAAACTTCCTTGGGTCGATTTCTTGAACTGTGCTTTGTAACGGATGCGACCTTAGCGTTGTTAACTCGAGTCCCCCCGCTCACTATACCTGAAGATGCCTACCATCGGGTTCGGGTAGACTACCTCAATGTGTCCTCTGCTTCCGTAAAGCCGAGTTTACGAAGCTTAATAGCCTCATTAGGGATTTTGATTGGTCCGCTTTATATTTGTGCAGTGATGTCACGATAGGCACAAACATTTTATATGATGCACTGGACTCACTTTTTGAATCTTGTGTCCCACTTTTCTGTCCTATTAGATCGAGAAAACCCCCTTGGTTTACCAAGGAGCTATCCAGTCTAAAAAACTTAAAATCAAGTCTTTATAAAAAATTTCAAGAAGTTGGCTCTCCTTCTTCTCTCTCTCATTATGTAATGGCTCGGTCAAACTTTTCAGTTCTTAACGCTCAGTGCTATAAGAACTACCTATCTCGATGCAGGATACGTGTTTCTAAGGAAGTTAAAACAGTTAAAACTCTAAACAGTTATACAGCTTCGTAAACAGTAAGCGTAGAACGTCCGCACACCCATCCTCGCTAATATTCCTTAATAAAATTAATTCCTTAATACGTCAGCAGATAATGATCAGGCAATTGCCGATCTTTTTGCCCGTTTTTTCCTACCTACCTAACTACCTATTCGCAGGACGTTTACTCTGGTCAGCCGTATCCATACGGTTTACCGAGGTCGAACGGCATTTTCAGTCCTTTGCTAAATGAAAGATCGTTGCTTCATGATCTACGAACAGTAAAGCCGGTGTTTTCACCGGGTCCGGACGGAGTTCCCGTACTCAAGTACTGTGTCGAGTCTCTGTGTGGGCCGTTGCTTAAACTATTCAACCTGTCCATAAATTCTTCATGCTTTCCCCCGATATGGAAGGAGTCCTTTATAATTCCTCTCCATAAGAAAGGTAGCAAGTCTGACGCAATGAACTATAGAGGTATATCTAAGTTATCCGCAATTCCTAAAGTGTTTGAGAACATTTTAACTCCATACCTGCAGCACTTAAGCAGATCACTTATATCTCCAGCTCAACATGGATTTATAAGGCGGAGATCAACCACTACTAATTTATTGGAGTTTACCTCCTTTATAATTAAAGGCTTTTAAGGTAATATACAGACGGATGTTGTTTACACCGATTTTAGTAAAGCGTTCGACTCTGTAAACCATTCTCTCCTAGCACAAAAACTTGCAGGTGTGAGACTGCCGTCATACCCTATAGATTGCTTTTAATAAACCTTCCAACCTTAGCTAATCGTAGGAAAATGTTTGGTGTGATTTTTGTGCACAACTTGAGCAAGGGTGACGTAGATAGCCCTGACCTGTTGAGCCGCATAAGCTTCCCGATTCCTATTAGAAGCACTAGAAATTATACACCGCGTTTTCTTCCGCTTTGTAGATCGAAATATTCCTTGCATGAACCGCTTAGGGTCCTATGCTCGGATTATAATTTTCTCTTCCGTATCATATCTACTTCTAACTCCCTTTCTAGTCTTAAATTACTGATACTCTCATATCTTTCTCGTAATTAGAAATTGCTTAGATTTGTTTAGTTAGATTAGTTCTACTTTTCCTCGAACACCAGTCTAACACCTATCTTTCCTGCATGTCCGTGATCGGTTCGGTTAACGAATCGCTCGTTATGCGGCAGCGCCCCTCGGTCGGTTGGGTGGGAGGTGGGCTGCGTTCTTGCCTGGGATCCGCGAAAAAGTATCACCATTTGTTATAAAAAAAACCATAGACTATGCCTGTGGAGGGGAAGTGGAAATGTGTAAAAAAATAAGAGACGGCTATCTCCTTATAAAAACTAAAACTAAACTGCAAGCGTTAAAACTACTTAGACTTGCCAAAATGACAGACATAGACATTACCGCAACAGAACACAAAACACTAAACTAAACTTATATACTGCAATGTACTACGTTACATAACTGAGAACGAAATCCTACAAGAGCTAAAAGCGCAGATCGTAACTGAAGTACGAAAAATTCTGAAAAAACAACCAAACAACACAAACCAAGAAGGAAACACACTCACAGAAACGGGACTTATTATAATAATATTCGCAACACACAAATTACCCGAAAAAATTAACATTGGATACGAAATCGTCCGAGTGCGACCTTATATCCCCCCTCCACTTCAATGCAAAAATTGTCTTCGTTTTGGTCACCCTGCCACCATTTGTAAGAGTTCAGAAATGTGCAAAAACTGCTCAGAAGGAAAGCACACAAACGAAGGAGAACTTTGCAAAAACATGAGGAACTGCCTAAACTGCAAAAATAACCCTGATGTTGACTACCAACATAGCTCTCTCTACCGCAAATGCCCTACATTCCTTAAGCAACAAGAATTAACTGCAATAAAAATCACCGAGCAAGTCGATCACAAAACTGCGCTAGATACATATATACCACAATAGACACAATCAGCAGTTGAAAAACACCTACGCTTAAACAGTTGCACAATCAACATCACTTACAACAACAAAACATGCATCAACACACACATCATCCAATTCCCCATGCACACACACACGAACCAGCGCCACGCAGCAACTAAGAAACTCCTCATCTACTTCTACACCCCGTAACCATACGCATCCACAACACAATCAACCACAGCACGATCAACCGATCACGATCGGTTTGCGTTCTTGCCTGGGATCCGCGCGTAACAGCTATCGGCTGGTGTCGCTTGGGCCACTTGATGGTACAGTCATTGGATATTAACGTAATAAAAAAAAAAAAAAAAATACCCGAAGCGTATGTACAGCACTTGTTAGAAGTTGTGTACACTGCTTTCGCTATAAGCCAAAGTTGTTGGGTTAAATAATGGGAAACAGAACAGAACAGAAACTGCCAACAGACCGCCTTCGCCAATGTCGGCCATTCAGAGTATCTGGCGTAGATTTCTGTTGGCCAATTTCTGTTGCCAACGAGCAACGTGCTGAGGGAGTTGCAAGCGGCATTTCTCCACAGCAAGGATAAACTGTAGTAGTACGCAGTAGAGAGAGCTGTGCGGTGGAAGTTTATCCCTCTAAGGGCACCACATTTCGGCGGGTTGTGGGAAGCAGCAGCAAAGGCTGCCAAACACTGGCCATAACACAAGGGCACTTGCTCATCGGCCAGCCTTTGCTGGGATTGCCGCAAGGGTCCACGCCCAACAAGAGCCCAACAACAAGCCCGCACCCGCATACTTGAAGCGGTGGCAACAGTTGTTGGTGCTCAAACTGCACTTCTGGCGCAAGTGGTCCAAGGACTACCTGCTCAGCCTTCACTAGCCCAGTGGAGCAGAGGGGCCTCGCCGAAGGGCCACGTCGAAGAGATGGTCGTCCTGGTGCACGACGACAACACAAACTGGCGCCGATCCCGACGTGAGAAAAACTTTGTTGAACACCGAAGCTCGTTAATGGGACCGGAATGTTTAAGTACATTGAAGCTGTACATATAATAAGTTAGTTTAAGAGAAAAAATGGAATTACTCTTAAGGAATTACTCGTAAGCCGATCGGCAATCTGCGACGTTAAATTGCATTGCGTGCGGTCGACTGTGGCTCGCAGGCATGTTCATAGGCTGAGGCGACCACTTGTCGTAATACGCCCAAAGCCACTACATTAACTTCGCTCTATTAATTGAAAAACCCAGTATCACTTCAACCTCTCGAGAGATAAGACGTGCTGCAATTGTATAAAAAACCGCTACGCAAACGCAAAAGCTTATCAGCAAACGCGCGACAAACAAATATTAAAAACAAAAGAGAAAACAAAAATAAACACACAACACAAACAGTTACAGCGGGCTTGAGCCCAAAAACAATAACCATGCACGAGCCACCTGATATAAACAAATTCATAAAAAAAACCAACAACGCCCAACTAAACGAACCTAAATATATTGTCTTAAAACGAAATGACAACGAATCGTTTGAAAAAGTATCACCATTTGTTATAAAAAAAAACCATAGACTATGCCTGTGGAGGGGAAGTGGAAATGTGTAAAAAAATAAGAGACGGCTATCTCCTTATAAAAACTAAAACTAAACTGCAAGCGTTAAAACTACTTAGACTTGCCAAAATGACAGACATAGACATTACCGCAACAGAACACAAAACACTAAACTAAACTTATATACTGCAATGTACTACGTTACATAACTGAGAACGAAATCCTACAAGAGCTAAAAGCGCAGATCGTAACTGAAGTACGAAAAATTCTGAAAAAACAACCAAACAACACAAACCAAGAAGGAAACACACTCACAGAAACGGGACTTATTATAATAATATTCGCAACACACAAATTACCCGAAAAAATTAACATTGGATACGAAATCGTCCGAGTGCGACCTTATATCCCCCCTCCACTTCAATGCAAAAATTGTCTTCGTTTTGGTCACCCTGCCACCATTTGTAAGAGTTCAGAAATGTGCAAAAACTGCTCAGAAGGAAAGCACACAAACGAAGGAGAACTTTGCAAAAACATGAGGAACTGCCTAAACTGCAAAAATAACCCTGATGTTGACTACCAACATAGCTCTCTCTACCGCAAATGCCCTACATTCCTTAAGCAACAAGAATTAACTGCAATAAAAATCACCGAGCAAGTCGATCACAAAACTGCGCTAGATACATATATACCAATAGACACAATCAGCAGTTGAAAAACACCTACGCTTAAACAGTTGCACAATCAACATCACTTACAACAACAAAACATGCATCAACACACACACGAACCAGCGCCACGCAGCAACTAAGAAACTCCTCATCTACTTCTACACCCCGTAACCATACGCATCCACAACACAATCAACCACAGCACGATCAACCGAAACAGCACAGTTACAAAAAGAACATCAACAACATCATATCGTAGCAGAAGACATGGAAACAGACAGTAACATTCCCAATACGGAAAACAAAGCTCATACATCGCAGCCCACCGAAGATCTAAAACTAAGAATATTTTCTAAAGATAAGTCTAATACCCTATCTACTAACTTTAGGCCCCCAAAACAAAAAACAAACCCCCACACAAAAACCGACACAGCGACAGCGAATCTATTTAAAAAAAAACCTTATACTTAACTTTAGCTCAAACTCAAAACAAAATCAAATACCCAATTATAAACACTTGAACTCAAAACTATAGCAATTCTTACAATACTATAATCGAACATTAGAGGATACACAAACAACTACAATGAACTCTTAATTATAATAAAAAAATACTCTCCACAAATCATATGTCTCCAAGAAACTCACCATTTCAACACAAAAACCCCCTCCCCCGTCCCAGTAAATTACCATATTTACCGAGTTTACGAAGCTTAATAGCCTCATTAGGGATTTTGATTGGTCCGCTTTATATTTGTGCAGTGATGTTACGATAGGCACAAACATTTTATATGATGCACTGGACTCACTTTTTGAATCTTGTGTCCCACTTTTCTGTCCTATTAGATCGAGAAAACCCCCTTGGTTTACCAAGGAGCTATCCAGTCTAAAAAACTTAAAATCAAGTCTTTATACAAAATTTCAAGAAGTTGGCTCTCCTTCTTCTCTCTCTCATTATGTAATGGCTCGGTCAAACTTTTCAGTTCTTAACGCTCAATGCTATAAGAACTACCTATCTCGATGCAGGATACGTGTTTCTAAGGAAGTTAAAACAGTTAAAACTCTAAACAGTTATACAGCTTCGTAAACAGTAAGCGTAGAACGTCCGCACACCCATCCTCGCTAATATTCCTTAATAAAATTAATTCCTTAATACGTCAACAGATAATGATCAGGCAATTGCCGATCTTTTTACCCGTTTTTTCCTACCTACCTAACTACCTATTCGCAGGACGTTTACTCTGGTCAGCCGTATCCATACGGTTTACCGAGGTCGAACGGCATTTTCAGTCCTTTGCTAAATGAAAGATCGTTGCTTCATGATCTACGAACAGTAAAGCCGGTGTTTTCACCGGGTCCGGACGGAGTTCCCGTACTCAAGTACTGTGTCGAGTCTCTGTGTGGGCCGTTGCTTAAACTATTCAACCTGTCCATAAATTCTTCATGCTTTCCCCCGATATGGAAGGAGTCCTTTATAATTCCTCTCCATAAGAAAGGTAGCAAGTCTGACGCAATGAACTATAGAGGTATATCTAAGTTATCCGCAATTCCTAAAGTGTTTGAGAAAATTTTAACTCCATACCTGCAGCACTTAAGCAGATCACTTATATCTCCAGCTCAACATGGATTTATAAGGCGGAGATCAACCACTACTAATTTATTGGAGTTTACCTCCTTTATAATTAAAGGCTTTTAAGGTAATATACAGACGGATGTTGTTTACACCGATTTTAGTAAAGAGTTCGACTCTGTAAACCATTCTCTCCTAGCACAAAAACTTGCAGGTGTGAGACTGCCGTCATACCCTATAGATTGCTTTTAATAAACCTTCCAACCTTAGCTAATCGTAGGAAAATGTTTGGTGTGATTTTTGTGCACAACTTGAGCAAGGGTGACGTAGATAGCCCTGACCTGTTGAGCCGCATAAGCTTCCCGATTCCTATTAGAAGCACTAGAAATTATACACCGCGTTTTCTTCCGCTTTGTAGATCGAAATATTCCTTGCATGAACCGCTTAGGGTCCTATGCTCGATTATAATTTCCTCAACCATATTATATCTACTACTAACTCCCTTCCTAGTCTTAAATTACTGATACTCTTATATCTTTCTCGTAATTAGAAATATATATAGATTGTTACCTTACGAGAGTGTTCGAAATAACATTCAATCTGAATGCACCTATGATCTGAGAAGGATGGTCAATCGAGGACTCCCCAGCTAAATACTAAGGTACCCTTTCCCGTTACGAGTGGTAGGTCTAGCAAGTTTGACGAGGTATGAACTACGAAAGCATGTTCTTCTCCCACTTTTGCTAAGTCTAACTTAGTAGATAATACAACGACCCCTATGTATAGAAGACTTTCTATATCTCGTTAGTTCGATCGATTTTAAAATAAGGCTCTTGTGTATGGTGCCCTCAGGACAAAGTACACCAGGACCGTATAGAATTAGTTCCGAAAACCTTTTTACTTCTTGCTCTACGCTGCCTTAACTGGGATGCAAGTTTAAGTTTTGCCATCTTACCGTAATATATTGCTTTAATTAAACCATCCATCTTTAGTTAATCGTAGGAAAATGCTTGGTGTGATTTTTGTGCACAACTTGATCAAGGGTGACGTAGATAGCCCTGACCTGTTGAGCCGAATAAACTTCACGATACCTTTTAAAAGCACTAGAAATTATACACCGCGTTTTCTTCCGCTTTGTAGATCGAAATATTCCTTGCATGAACCGCTTAGGGTCCTATGCTCGGATTATAATTCTCTCTTCCGTATCATATCTACTTCTAACTCCCTTTCTAGTCTTAAATTACTGATACTCTCATATCTTTCTCGTAATTAGAAATTGCTTAGATTTTTTTAGTTAGATTAGTTCTACTTTTCCTCGAACACCAGTCTAACACCTATCTTTCCTGCATGTCCGTGATCGGTTCGGTTAACGAATCGCTCGTTATGCGGCAGCGCCCCTCGGTCGGTTGGGTGGGAGGTGGGCTGCGTTCTTGCCTGGGATCCGCGCGTAACAGCTATCGGCTGGTGTCGCTTGGGCCACTTGATGGTACAGTCATTGGATATTAACGTAATAAAAAAAAAAAAAAAAATACCCGAAGCGTATGTACAGCACTTGTTAGAAGTTGTGTACACTGCTTTCGCTATAAGCCAAAGTTGTTGGGTTAAATAATGGGAAACAGAACAGAACAGAAACTGCCAACAGACCGCCTTCGCGAATGTCGGCCATTCAGAGTATCTGGCGTAGATTTCTGTTGGCCAATTTCTGTTGCCAACGAGCAACGTGCTGAGGGAGTTGCAAGCGGCATTTCTCCACAGCAAGGATAAACTGTAGTAGTACGCAGTAGAGAGAGCTGTGCGGTGGAAGTTTATCCCTCTAAGGGCACCACATTTCGGCGGGTTGTGGGAAGCAGCAGCAAAGGCTGCCAAACACTGGCCATAACACAAGGGCACTTGCTCATCGGCCAGCCTTTGCTGGGATTGCCGCAAGGGTCCACGCCCAACAAGAGCCCAACAACAAGCCCGCACCCGCATACTTGAAGCGGTGGCAACAGTTGTTGGTGCTCAAACTGCACTTCTGGCGCAAGTGGTCCAAGGACTACCTGCTCAGCCTTCACTAGCCCAGTGGAGCAGAGGGGCCTCGCCGAAGGGCCACGTCGAAGAGATGGTCGTCCTGGTGCACGACGACAACACAAACTGGCGCCGATCCCGACGTGAGAAAAACTTTGTTGAACACCGAAGCTCGTTAACGGGACCGGAATGTTTAAGTACATTGAAGCTGTACATATAATAAGTTAGTTTAAGAGAAAAAATGGAATTACTCTTAAGGAATTACTCGTAAGCCGATCGGCAATCTGCGACGTTAAATTGCATTGCGTGCGGTCGACTGTGGCTCGCAGGCATGTTCATAGGCTGAGGCGACCACTTGTCGTAATACGCCCAAAGCCACTACATTAACTTCGCTCTATTAATTGAAAAACCCAGTATCACTTCAACCTCTCGAGAGATAAGACGTGCTGCAATTGTATAAAAAACCGCTACGCAAACGCAAAAGCTTATCAGCAAACGCGCGACAAACAAATATTAAAAACAAAAGAGAAAACAAAAATAAACACACAACACAAACAGTTACAGCGGGCTTGAGCCCAAAAACAATAACCATGCACGAGCCACCTGATATAAACAAATTCATAAAAAAAACCAACAACGCCCAACTAAACGAACCTAAATATATTGTCTTAAAACGAAATGACAACGAATCGTTTGAAAAAGTATCACCATTTGTTATAAAAAAAACCATAGACTATGCCTGTGGAGGGGAAGTGGAAATGTGTAAAAAAATAAGAGACGGCTATCTCCTTATAAAAACTAAAACTAAACTGCAAGCGTTAAAACTACTTAGACTTGCCAAAATGACAGACAAAGACATTACCGCAATAGAACACAAAACACTAAACTTTACTAAAGGCGTTATATACTGCAATGTACTACGTTACATAACTGAGAACGAAATCCTACAAGAGCTAAAAGCGCAGATCGTAACTGAAGTACGAAAAATTCTGAAAAAACAACCAAACAACACAAACCAAGAAGGAAACACACTCACAGAAACGGGACTTATTATAATAATATTCGCAACACACAAATTACCCGAAAAAATTAACATTGGATACGAAATCGTCCGAGTGCGACCTTATATCCCCCCTCCACTTCAATGCAAAAATTGTCTTCGTTTTGGTCACCCTGCCACCATTTGTAAGAGTTCAGAAATGTGCAAAAACTGCTCAGAAGGAAAGCACACAAACGAAGGAGAACTTTGCAAAAACATGAGGAACTGCCTAAACTGCAAAAATAACCCTGATGTTGACTACCAACATAGCTCTCTCTACCGCAAATGCCCTACATTCCTTAAGCAACAAGAATTAACTGCAATAAAAATCACCGAGCAAGTCGATCACAAAACTGCGCTAGATACATATATACCAATAGACACAATCAGCAGTTGAAAAACACCTACGCTTAAACAGTTGCACAATCAACATCACTTACAACAACAAAACATGCATCAACACACACACGAACCAGCGCCACGCAGCAACTAAGAAACTCCTCATCTACTTCTACACCCCGTAACCATACGCATCCACAACACAATCAACCACAGCACGATCAACCGAAACAGCACAGTTACAAAAAGAACATCAACAACATCATATCGTAGCAGAAGACATGGAAACAGACAGTAACATTCCCAATACGGAAAACAAAGCTCATACATCGCAGCCCACCGAAGATCTAAAACTAAGAATATTTTCTAAAGATAAGTCTAATACCCTATCTACTAACTTTAGGCCCCCAAAACAAAAAACAAACCCCCACACAAAAACCGACACAGCGACAGCGAATCTATTTAAAAAAAAACCTTATACTTAACTTTAGCTCAAACTCAAAACAAAATCAAATACCCAATTATAAACACTTGAACTCAAAACTATAGCAATTCTTACAATACTATAATCGAACATTAGAGGATACACAAACAACTACAATGAACTCTTAATTATAATAAAAAAATACTCTCCACAAATCATATGTCTCCAAGAAACTCACCATTTCAACACAAAAACCCCCTCCCCCGTCCCAGTAAATTACCATATTTACCGAGTTTACGAAGCTTAATAGCCTCATTAGGGATTTTGATTGGTCCGCTTTATATTTGTGCAGTGATGTTACGATAGGCACAAACATTTTATATGATGCACTGGACTCACTTTTTGAATCTTGTGTCCCACTTTTCTGTCCTATTAGATCGAGAAAACCCCCTTGGTTTACCAAGGAGCTATCCAGTCTAAAAAACTTAAAATCAAGTCTTTATAAAAAATTTCAAGAAGTTGGCTCTCCTTCTTCTCTCTCTCATTATGTAATGGCTCGGTCAAACTTTTCAGTTCTTAACGCTCAATGCTATAAGAACTACCTATCTCGATGCAGGATACGTGTTTCTAAGGAAGTTAAAACAGTTAAAACTCTAAACAGTTATACAGCTTCGTAAACAGTAAGCGTAGAACGTCCGCACACCCATCCTCGCTAATATTCCTTAATAAAATTAATTCCTTAATACGTCAACAGATAATGATCAGGCAATTGCCGATCTTTTTACCCGTTTTTTCCTACCTACCTAACTACCTATTCGCAGGACGTTTACTCTGGTCAGCCGTATCCATACGGTTTACCGAGGTCGAACGGCATTTTCAGTCCTTTGCTAAATGAAAGATCGTTGCTTCATGATCTACGAACAGTAAAGCCGGTGTTTTCACCGGGTCCGGACGGAGTTCCCGTACTCAAGTACTGTGTCGAGTCTCTGTGTGGGCCGTTGCTTAAACTATTCAACCTGTCCATAAATTCTTCATGCTTTCCCCCGATATGGAAGGAGTCCTTTATAATTCCTCTCCATAAGAAAGGTAGCAAGTCTGACGCAATGAACTATAGAGGTATATCTAAGTTATCCGCAATTCCTAAAGTGTTTGAGAAAATTTTAACTCCATACCTGCAGCACTTAAGCAGATCACTTATATCTCCAGCTCAACATGGATTTATAAGGCGGAGATCAACCACTACTAATTTATTGGAGTTTACCTCCTTTATAATTAAAGGCTTTTAAGGTAATATACAGACGGATGTTGTTTACACCGATTTTAGTAAAGAGTTCGACTCTGTAAACCATTCTCTCCTAGCACAAAAACTTGCAGGTGTGAGACTGCCGTCATACCCTATAGATTGCTTTTAATAAACCTTCCAACCTTAGCTAATCGTAGGAAAATGTTTGGTGTGATTTTGGTGCACAACTTGAGCAAGGGTGACGTAGATAGCCCTGACCTGTTGAGCCGCATAAGCTTCCCGATTCCTATTAGAAGCACTAGAAATTATACACCGCGTTTTCTTCCGCTTTGTAGATCGAAATATTCCTTGCATGAACCGCTTAGGGTCCTATGCTCGATTATAATTTCCTCAACCATATTATATCTACTACTAACTCCCTTCCTAGTCTTAAATTACTGATACTCTTATATCTTTCTCGTAATTAGAAATATATATAGATTGTTACCTTACGAGAGTGTTCGAAATAACATTCAATCTGAATGCACCTATGATCTGAGAAGGATGGTCAATCGAGGACTCCCCAGCTAAATACTAAGGTACCCTTTCCCGTTACGAGTGGTAGGTCTAGCAAGTTTGACGAGGTATGAACTACGAAAGCATGTTCTTCTCCCACTTTTGCTAAGTCTAACTTAGTAGATAATACAACGACCCCTATGTATAGAAGACTTTCTATATCTCGTTAGTTCGATCGATTTTAAAATAAGGCTCTTGTGTATGGTGCCCTCAGGACAAAGTACACCAGGACCGTATAGAATTAGTTCCGAAAACCTTTTTACTTCTTGCTCTGCGCTGCCTTAACTGGGATGCAAGTTTAAGTTTTGCCATCTTACCGTAATATATTGCTTTAATTAAACCATCCATCTTTAGTTAATCGTAGGAAAATGCTTGGTGTGATTTTTGTGCACAACTTGATCAAGGGTGACGTAGATAGCCCTGACCTGTTGAGCCGAATAAACTTCACGATACCTTTTAAAAGCACTAGAAATTATACACCGCGTTTTCTTCCGCTTTGTAGATCGAAATATTCCTTGCATGAACCGCTTAGGGTCCTATGCTCGGATTATAATTCTCTCTTCCGTATCATATCTACTTCTAACTCCCTTTCTAGTCTTAAATTACTGATACTCTCATATCTTTCTCGTAATTAGAAATTGCTTAGATTTTTTTAGTTAGATTAGTTCTACTTTTCCTCGAACACCAGTCTAACACCTATCTTTCCTGCATGTCCGTGATCGGTTCGGTTAACGAATCGCTCGTTATGCGGCAGCGCCCCTCGGTCGGTTGGGTGGGAGGTGGGCTGCGTTCTTGCCTGGGATCCGCGAAAAAGTATCACCATTTGTTATAAAAAAAACCATAGACTATGCCTGTGGAGGGGAAGTGGAAATGTGTAAAAAAATAAGAGACGGCTATCTCCTTATAAAAACTAAAACTAAACTGCAAGCGTTAAAACTACTTAGACTTGCCAAAATGACAGACATAGACATTACCGCAACAGAACACAAAACACTAAACTAAACTTATATACTGCAATGTACTACGTTACATAACTGAGAACGAAATCCTACAAGAGCTAAAAGCGCAGATCGTAACTGAAGTACGAAAAATTCTGAAAAAACAACCAAACAACACAAACCAAGAAGGAAACACACTCACAGAAACGGGACTTATTATAATAATATTCGCAACACACAAATTACCCGAAAAAATTAACATTGGATACGAAATCGTCCGAGTGCGACCTTATATCCCCCCTCCACTTCAATGCAAAAATTGTCTTCGTTTTGGTCACCCTGCCACCATTTGTAAGAGTTCAGAAATGTGCAAAAACTGCTCAGAAGGAAAGCACACAAACGAAGGAGAACTTTGCAAAAACATGAGGAACTGCCTAAACTGCAAAAATAACCCTGATGTTGACTACCAACATAGCTCTCTCTACCGCAAATGCCCTACATTCCTTAAGCAACAAGAATTAACTGCAATAAAAATCACCGAGCAAGTCGATCACAAAACTGCGCTAGATACATATATACCACAATAGACACAATCAGCAGTTGAAAAACACCTACGCTTAAACAGTTGCACAATCAACATCACTTACAACAACAAAACATGCATCAACACACACATCATCCAATTCCCCATGCACACACACACGAACCAGCGCCACGCAGCAACTAAGAAACTCCTCATCTACTTCTACACCCCGTAACCATACGCATCCACAACACAATCAACCACAGCACGATCAACCGAAACAGCACAGTTACAAAAAGAACATCAACAACATCATATCGTAGCAGAAGACATGGAAACAGACAGTAATATTCCCAATACGGAAAACAAAGCTCATACATCGCAGCCCACCGAAGATCTAAAACTAAGAATATTTTCTAAAGATAAGTCTAATACCCTATCTACTAACTTTAGGCCCCCAAAACAAAAAACAAACCCACACAAAAACCGACACAGCGACAGCGAATCTATTTAAAACAAAAACCTTATACTTAACTTTAGCTCAAACTCAAAACAAAATCAAATACCCAATTATAAACACTTGAACTCAAAACTATAGCAATGCTTAAAATACTATAATCGAACATTAGAGGATACACAAACAACTACAATGAACTCTTAATTATAATAAAAAAATACTCTCCACAAATCATATGTCTCCAAGAAACTCACCATTTCAACACAAATACCCCCTCCCCCGTCCCAGTAATTACCATATTTATTCCAACACAGCATCCAACAGATTTGGTGGAGTAGCCACATTAGTCCACAAATCCATACAACATTCTCACTCAAACCAATCTCGACACCTAGAAACACTCGGAATAGAAATTATATCATAAACAAAAATTAACATCCTTTTAACATACATCCCTCCCAACAAATCTTTTTCACTTAAATGCTTAAACGACCACTTTGAAACACACAATACCAACCAAATTATCCTAGGCGACTTCAACAGCTGGCATCACAGTTGGAGATCACCCCAGGACAATAGAAGAGGCAGAATACTAGCTAAATTTTTCCATACCGCCAACCTCACTATACTCAACGACGGCTCCCCAACCCACTTTTCCACTCACAGTACATTCAACCACATAGACCTTTCGTTATGCTCTCCCCAACTCACCCCCTTCACTAACTGGAAAATAGTCGATAACCTTCATGGAAGCGATCATTTCCCAATCCTAATATCCTTGTTCCCACAGTCACAAACAGCAAACTTCTCTCGACCCTTTTTCAAAATAAAAGAAGCAGATTGGCCACTATTCAAAAAATTAACTGATGATTTAAGTGAACTGATACCCAAAAGCACGAACATCAATAAAGAAGCCGCAATCATAAACAAAATAATTCTACAAGCGGCACACCACAGTATACCACAGACAACCTCGCATCGCTTCAGCAAAAACACTTCCTGGTGGAATAAGACCCTGACCAAACTTAGGGCAAATAAATTTAAAACCTGGCAGAACTTCAAACGCTTCAACAGCACCGAAAATCTCCTCAAATATAAACGAGCTAACGCACTCTTCCGAAGAGAGCTAGAATTATCAAAAACTAAAGCCATGACAGATTTCACGTCCACAATCGACCCCAATACCCCCTCAGACATAATCTGGGCAAGCATCCGACGTCTCTGCGGACTCAACCCAACTAAAACCATTTATTGTATCACAGATACAACCAACAACTTACACACGACAGAAACAACCCACAAAGCTCATCTTTTTGCTCAAAACTGGTCAGACCACTCCAAAGACGAAAACTTAAACCAAAACTTCACTGCCAACAAATACTCAGACTCAACAACTACCGTTATACCCTGTCCGATAGCACAAACGATAGAATCAGACATTACACAAATAGAACTACTATCTGCATTGCACTCCCTTAAAGGAACAACTCCTGGCCTTAACCGAATATCGTACCCTATGATCAAAAACACCTCCGACGTACTTAAAACAAGAATCACTAACCTATTTAATATTATTTTCAACAACTTCATCCCGCAATCCTACAAAACCAACCTATTCATCCCCATACTAAAGCCCAACTTAAATAAAACAATAATAGCCAACTATAGACCAATCTCACTAAACTGCTGCCTATCCAAAACATTAGAAAAAATAATAGCCAAACGCCTATGGTGGTTCGTAACACAGAATAACCTTATCCATCCCAACCAATCTGGATTTAAGCACGGCAAATCGGTTGCAGACGGTCTGCTCCTAGCAGAGAGGTCGCTGAGATCCAAAAAGCACACATCTGTCATTGCCCTTGACTTCTCAAAGGCTTTCGACAGAGTCAGAATGCACACCATAATTGACCAGCTAAACACCTGGAAAGTTGGACCAATAATAACAAACTTCGTTTAAAGCTTTATGTCTAACAGGAAAATAATAACAAAAGTTGAAAATATAATAAGCTGCCCATATCCATTCTACAATGGTATCCCCCAATGATCAATAATATCGGTCATTCTTTTCTTAATTGCCTACAAAAAACTCTCACACATCATCAGCCTGCAAAAAGAAATACAATTCAGCGCTTACGCCGACGATTTTTTTCTAATTATTCCCCTCAATAGAAAAAAAAAACCAAAAATACAACCTAGACAACCTCTTCTCTAACATTCATGAATGGTGCTCACATTCAGGAGCATCAATATCCCTACAAAAATGACAACACCTTCACATTTGCCGAAAGCAGAACTGACCTGCAACATATCGTGCAACATATCGTGCATCAATACCCCGATCCCCTCAGTCACTAGCCTAAAAATCTTAGGATGAACAAAAAAAAAATACAGATACAGATACACATAAAAAAAATTCAACCAGCCTTAAATAACAAACTTAACGTCATTAAATGCCTATCAAGCCATACACTAAATTGTAACACACACACACACACTTTTAAATATAACTAAAGCAATCCTAATATCAAAAATAGATTATGCACTTTTTATCTACGGCCACGCCCCTAAATCAACTATTAATAAACTTAAATCTTTATTTAACGCCGCAGTTCGCATATCCCTTGGAGCACTACGCTCAACCCCTATACCCAATTTGCTCTTTGAATCAAACATTCCCACAATAGAACAAAAAAGAGACCGTATCACAACCAAAACCCACAAAACAGTACTAAAAAGTTCAAACTCACCACTTCACAAATACATTAAAAAAAGAGGGAACGATGTGAGCCGCGGCAAAGGCCGCGGCTCTACCTTATACCCGGTACTCAGTCAGTATATACATACATACATATACATATGAGCCTACAATTTATGAAATTTATTATATGTTCTCAAAAGGAACGAAAATAATATTTAAATTAAAAAAATGAATTTTTTGGAATTTTTTTACATGTTTCCATTTTTGTTTACATATGCTTTGTATATCTGCGCCTACATTTCTACATGACGTGTATAACTACATATTTGAGACGTACAAGTGTTTGCAAGAGAGAGAGAGGGAATGAGTCAGCGCTTGGCAGACGTTGCGTAGCCACTGAAATTTAATTTGTTTCTTCTGGCCATAATATTGATCCGATCTGATCCAGATTCGGTAATCTGGTAGATATGGTAATTTTCCATGATTCTGCGTTTTTGGTTTTCATTTATCTTAAAAATTGTGGATTCCACAGATTTTCGTCTTTTGTGGGGGCGGAAGGGGCGTGGCAAAATTTTAAAACAAACTTGTGCTGGTTCGGTATCACAGGAGCTTGGATAGAAAGTTTGGTTGCTCTAGCCTTTATAGTCTCTGAGATCTAGGTGCTCATTTATACGAATAAGCAAAGCAGATGGGGTCGCGTGTGAGAGAGAGCGAGAGGGAATGATGACTTTCGAAATGGTTTTCTTCATTGTAGCTATAATAATGATCCGATCTGATCCAGATTCAACACTCTGATAGAAATAGGCATTTTCTATGACTCTGCGTTTTTAGTTTTCTTGTATCTTCAACATTGTGTACGCCACAGACTTTCGTCCTTTGTGTGGGCGGAAAGGGGCGGGGCGAAATTTTGAATTACATTTGGAGTAGTGTGATCACACAGGAGACTGGATACAAAACTTGGTTGCTCTAGCTTTAATAGTCTCTGAGATATAGGCGCAAATGAAGACGGACAGACGGACGGACGGACAGACAGACATGGCTATATCGACTCGGCTATTGATGCTGATCAAGAATATATATACTTTATGGGGTCGGAAACGCTTCCTTCTGGGCGTTACACACATCCGTTATCACCACAAATCTAATATACCCCTATACTCTTCGAGTACCGGGTATAAAAACGGAAACAAAACGAGGGGGAACGTTGTGAGCCGCGGCAAAGGCCGCGGCTCTACCTTATACCCGGTGCTCAGTCGGCATATATGTACATACATTTATGAGTTTACGATTTATGAAATTTATTATATGTTCGCAAAAGGGACGAATTAAATTTTGGGCAAAAAATAATAAATAAAATACAAAATTAAGTCAAACCATTTTTGGAATTTTTGTATAGATATGCTTCCATTTTTGTTTACATATGATTTTTACATCTGCTTCTGCATTTCATAATGTACATGTATAACTACATATTCGAGACGTACAAGTGTTTGCGAGAGAGAGAGAGGGAATGAGTAAGCGCTTGGCAGGCGTTGCGTAGCCACTGAAATTTAATTTGTTCCTTCTGTCCATAATAATGATCCAACCTGATCCAGATTCGACAATCTGTTAGACACGGTCATTTTCCATGATTCTGCGTTTTTCGTTCTCTCGTACCTTAAAAATTGTGGATTCCACAGATTTTCGTCCTTTGTGGGGGCGGAAAGGGGCGTGGCAAAATTTTGAAATACACTTGTGCTGGTTTGATATCACAGGAGCTTGAGAACTGAGAACTAGGCGTCAAAAAATACGAATGGGCAAAGCAGATGAGGTCGCGTGTGAGAAAGAGCGAGAGGGAACGATGACTTTTGAAATAGTTTTCTTTATTGTAGCTATAATAGTGATCCGATCTAATTCAGATTCAACACTCTGATAGAAATGGTCATTCTCTATGATTCTGCGTTTTTAGTTTTCTCGTATCTTCAAAATTGTGTACGTCACTGACTTTCGTCTTTTCTGTGGTCGGAAAGGGGAGGGGCGAAATTTTGCAACACATTTGGAGTAGTGTGATCACACAGAAGCCTGGATACAAAATTTGGTTGCTTTAGCTTTAATAGTCACTGAGATCTAGGCGTAAATGAAGACGGACAGACGGACGGACGGACGGACGCACGCACAGACAGACATGGCTATATCGACTCGGCTATTGATGCTGATCAAGAATATACATACATATATACCTTATGGGGTCGGAAACGCTTCCTTCTGAACGTTACACACAACCGTTATCACCACAAATCTAATATACCCCTATACTCTTCGAGTACCGGGGATAAAAATATGAACCAAAAAAGGATCTCACGCAGTGACCAAATTAAAATAATTAAGCTCAGACTAGGACACACACGATTTACACAACAACACTACTACAACCCTGGCAACATCCTACCCTGCCCTAACTGCCATTCAACAAATGACCTTACTATTAAACATATCCTCACTAACTGCACCGCAACTTCCCACCTTAAAAACCAAATCTTCCAAAACACATGCCCCATATATATCCTCAAAAACCCAACCATAGAAAACATCTCCAAAGTTATCGAATTCCTAAAAAAAACTAACACATATCACTTCCTTTAATCCTAATTAAATTAAACGAAATTTATATGTAAATATCTGGTCTGACGAGCATGTGAGATGGCTCGGAGGGGGCCTAGCTGAGGCCACCGGACGGGTCGCAGGTTGCGGATAGCGAATGACCTACCTTTGGAGGTAGGCCAGCTGCGAATAAACGGTCATCCCTAGGGAAAGCACCGAAATAAGCAGTCCCGGACAGCCAGCGGGTGTTCGCGAAGTAGCAATACTGACGATGCGCTTGTGGTGCCGCCTCGTTTAAGTAGCTCACACAACCCCCCACCCCTACATATTACCTACCCACATCCCAACTTCCACACTCATCTCACACCGGGCCGTACTAAGTGTGTTATTCGACCCGTGCCGAGAGTCAGCCTGGCTGGGGGCCCGGTATAAAAACTAGCCCAGTCGTTAACGGAGAGCTCAGGGACTTGGCAGCCCCCTGTTCTAATGATGGCTTATCCGGGCAACGTGAATCTCTGCCCGGACGGACCGCCCCTTTCTTTGCAAATCGTGGGATTAAGTATGGATAACAAATTAAACAAAAACAAAAACAACGAGGGGGAACGTTGTGAGCCGCGGCAAAGGCCGTGGCTTTACCTTATAACCGGTACTCAGTCAGTATATACATACATTTATGAGCTTACGATTTATGAAATTTATTATATGTTCGCAAAAGAGACGAATTAAATTTTGGGCAAAAAATAATATTTCAAAAATTGAAGTCAAACCATTTTAGGAATATTTATACATGTTTCCAATTTTTTTTGCATATGATTTGTATACTGCTTCTACATTTCTACATGTATAACTACATATTTGAGACGTAAAAGTGTTTGCGATAGAGAGAGAGGGAATGAGTCAGCGCTTGGCAGGCGTTGCGTAGCCACTGAAATTTAATTTGTTTCTTCTGGCCATAATATTGTTTCGACCTGATCCATATTCGCCAATCTGGTAGATATGGTAATTTTCCATGATTCTGCGTTTTTGGTTTTCATTTATCTTCAAAATTGTGGATTCTACAGATTTTCGTCCTTTGTGGGGGCGGAAAGGGGCGTGGCAAAATTTTGAAATACACTTGTGCTGGTTTGATATCACAGAAGTTTGGATAGAAAGTTTTGGTTGCTCTAGCTCTTATAGTCTCTGAGATCTAGGCGCTCATTTGGACGAATAGGTAAAGCAGACAAGGTCGCGTGTGAGAGAGAGCGAGAGGGAACGATGACTTTCGAAATAGTTTTCTTTATTGTAGCTATAATAATTATTCGATCTGATCCAGATTCAACACTCTGATAGAAATGGTCATTCTCTATGATTCTGCGTTTTTAGTTTTCTCGTATCTTCAAAATTGTGTACGCCACAGACTTTCGTTCTTTGTGCGGTCGGAAAGGGGCGGGGCGAAATTTTGAAATACATTTGGAGTAGTGTGATCACACAGGAGACTGGATACAAAACTTGGTTGCTCTAGCTTTAATAGTCTCTGAGATATAGGCGCAAATGAGGACGGACAGACGGAGTGACGGACGGACGGACGGACGGACGGACAGACAGACATGGCTATATCGACTCGGCTATTGATGCTGATCAAGAATATATATACTTTATGGGGTCGGAAACGCTTCCTTCTGGGCGTTACACACAACCGTTATCCCCACAAATCTAATATACCCCTATACTCTTCGAGTACCGGGTATAAAAACGAGTCTGGCGCTCCCCAACTGCCAACTGGGAGCAATCCCACACAGGGAAAGGCATCGGCCCAAAGGCCTGGCCTGACCCGCGATACAGCTGGTAAAACCAGCGCGGTGAAAGACGCTAGGGCGAACCTGAAGGGGTCCCATCCCAGTTCTGGGGTGGGTGGCAAATCGTCGACTAAAGCTGATACCTTGGTAGAGTGGCTCTGCAACCCTGCGGCTGCTCTGCCTGCTGGTAAGGCTGCGGGGGGCGAGTTGCCATCGACTAGCGCCCAAGCCAAAGCTTTCACGTATGCCGAGAGGAGGAGTGCTGGCAACATACTCCGTCGGCAAAATGCGAGCACGATGTCCAGTCCGACCGACCAGTGGCGGAAAAAGGTCGAATGGGCATCAAAGGTGCTGCCCAACTTCGGCAAAGAGGAACCAAAAAGGGTTGCTCCGCCGAAGACGACAGTCCCGCAACCGAAGAGGCAGCGCTCACAGGAGACTCCTGGACCGGCTCCGAAGCGCTCCAGAGTGCTGCCGAACGTGTCGTTCGCGCAGATCGCCAAGGAGAGGACGCTGATCGGCGTCCTGGATAAAGGCAGCGTGGACTCCAAGATTCCCAGAAACCAGTGGAAGTGGGTGGAAGCGGCGCTGGCAGACCGCTGCTTCGAGCGGTCCTCCACCTCCGATTGGAGGGTAGTAAAGGTGGAGGCGACACAAGGTCCGATGAA
Source organism: Drosophila athabasca (assembly GCA_008121215.1). Classification (NCBI taxonomy): domain Eukaryota; kingdom Metazoa; phylum Arthropoda; class Insecta; order Diptera; family Drosophilidae; genus Drosophila; species Drosophila athabasca. The sequence goes on along the minus strand of CM017796.1, from coordinate 23,617,479 downwards.
CCAGGCGGTGCTCGTACTCAATAAGGAGTCTTTAGCCCCAATTGAGGCTAAAAACGGCGAGCTCAACTTTGGCTTCAGTGCGGTTAGCATAAAAGTGTACAAGTCGGATGCAGCGGCCGAGGTACGTCCTATCGACAACCCAGTCGAGCAGGATGTTGCCTCGGAGATCGAAGCACCCGATGATGATTCAGAGCCTGCCCACGACGGCTACTCCTCCGACATGGCTCTAATGCGCGAGTTCGAGGCGATGTGTCGCGACGACACCATCGAGGACGACTCGGACGCCGACAACACAGTGGTGGAGAACTCTGTCGATGTCCCTAAGACTCCTACAGATAAATCTCCACCACTGTAAAGCAGCATCCGCTGCCCTTATACTCCGCTTGGAAGCGAGCGGAGCAGATGTAGTCCTAATCCAAGAGCCTTGGGTAGTAGGAGACAAGGTCTGTGGATTAGCGACGAAGGAGCAGAAGCTTATTGTAGCTCAGAAAGAAGGTAAAATCCGTACCTGCATTCTTGCAAGGAAGCACTTAAATATCTTTCTGCTCCACAACTTTAGCAATGGTGACAACACAGCGGCAAGCCTTGAGCTACAAGGCTCTCAAATAAGGCTGATGTCGTCCTACATGGCTCATGAGGAAAGCGATCTTCCCGGTGACCTAGTTTGCATGCTCACCAGAGATAGCGAAAGGTTGGATATAGGCCTTGTAATAGGCTGCGACGCCAACGCCCACCAGACCCAATGGGGGAGTTCGGATACAAATGTAAGGGGTGAGTCATTATTGAGCTTCATCCTAAACTCTAATCTACTTATCTGCAATCGGGGCAATGATCCCGATTTATAATTAAGAATATACAAGAGGTAATTGACCTAACATTAGTGTCTCACAAACTGTCAGACATAGTAAAGAACTGGAAAGTCCTGGGGGACCATTCCTTTTCGGACCACCGGTACATCGAGACTACATTATCTCTCGATAGCCCAAAACCTACTGTCCATGTTAACCCTAGGAAAGCCAACTGGGAAAAATATGTCACAGAAATGGAGGGACTACTTCCCTCCAAGGCACCAATCTGCCTGAACACAGAGCACGACCTAAATCATCTAGTGGACAGGTTCACCAAAGCATGCAACACGGCTTTCACGGCAGCATGCCCATTAAACCAACACAAGGGGAAAAAGAAGCCCCCCTGGTGGTCAAAACATATAGATATGCTATGGAAAAGCTGCAGGTCCCTCTTCAACAGGGCCAAAAGCGCTAACGAGGAAGAACACTGGGCAGATTACAAAAATAGTCTGGCCCTATACAAAAAAGAAATTAGACAGGCAAAAAGGACCTCATCGCAAACATTTTGTTCTGAAATCGAGGAAACGTCGGAAGCTGCAAGACTGCGCAAGATCCTCTCCAAAACGGCCCCCTCGGTGGGATACCTAAAGAGAAGTGATGGTACGTGGACTAACTCCAGTGAGGAGTCCCTACACATTCTACTCGACACTCATTGTCCAGGGTGCTCCATCAATGGACCGACTCACTTCCCTAGTGAGGGTTCGATCACCTCAATGGAGCATATCTTCTCAAAACGGAACATAAACTGGGCAAGAAACAGTTTCGATCCGTTCAAATCCCCAGGTCCGGACCAGATCATTCCGGCCCAATTACAAAAAGCCGGAGACACGGCCATCAACTGGCTGCAATGTATCTTTAAGAAGATACTAGTAGTGGGGAGAATACCGCACACTTGGCTTAAGGCTAAAATAGTCTTCATCCCTAAAGCAGGTAAAGCCTCGCACTCGACACCAAAGGACTTTACACCAATCAGTCTATCATCCTTCCTTCTCAAAACTTTTGAGAGACTGGTCGGGCTACAATTGAGAACAACTATAAGTTCTCAATTGTTGTCAGGAGCACAGCATGCCTACCGGAAAGGAAAATCCACGGAAACGGCACTTTACGAAGTAATTTCGGGGATAGAGAGATCACTATACCTCAAAGAATACTCTCTAATCGCTTTTCTAGATATCGAGGGAGCTTTCAACAACGTCATACCGGGTGCCATTACGGAAGCGCTGACTGACCTTGGGGTGGATCGTCACTTGGTGATGCTCATTGATCAATTGCTCACATCCAGGACGGTGACATCATCGATGGGATCGTCCACTCAGTCAAGGTATGTCAGTAGAGGCACACCGCAAGGTGGTGTCCTATCCCCCCTTCTATGGAACATAGCAGTCAACAAGATTCTATGTGACCTGGAGGGGGGGGGGGGGGGGGGGGGGGGGGGGCTGTAAAGTCGTGGCATACGCGGACGACGTGGCAATTATCTTCTCGGGAAAATACCCTCAAACTCTCTGCGACTTAATTACCGCAAAGCTCGCGAGACTGTCAAGATGGACAGAATCGCGAGGTCTTAGAGTTAATCGCTCAAAGACAGAACTTGTGCTATTCACATTCACAATGCAAGATTCTGTCTCTGAACCCCCCCATATTAAATGGATGCAGGCTCTCCTTTTGCGACAGTGCCTGTTACTTAGGGTTGGTAATTGACAAGAAGATAAATTGGAACCTGAACATCAAAGACAGAGTGAAGAAGGCCACGATAGCCCTCTACACTTGCAAAAAAGCTATTGGCTTGAAATGGGGCATGAACCCAAATATAGTCCAATGGATATATCTAGCTATAGTTAGACCAATAATACTTTATGGAGTTGCAGTGTGGTGGCCGGCCTTATCAAAAAGGACGATCACCAGACAACTCGACAAAGTTCAACAAACAGCCGCCCTTTGCATCAGCGGAGCTCTTCGCACCACTCCAAATGATGCGCTTGATGCCATTCTATGCCTCCAAAGCCTTGCCCTTGCTGGAAAAGAAAGGGCACAGATGGCAGCAATACGTCTGAGAGACTCCGACCAATGGGCACCACAGCACAAAGGTCGCTCCTCAATATTAAACAGCAGTTCCGTTCCCACTAAAACGGACTACTGTGTCCCAAGGGAATACACAGACACCCCTTTCGATGCAATTATCCCCCACAGAGACGAGTGGAATGAAGGACCCCCAGGCCCAGAAGGGGCCCTAAACATCTTCACAGCTGGGTCAAAGCTGAACAACAGGGTCGGAGGAGGAATCTACTCCAAACAGCTAAACATTAGGCACTCCTTTAGGCTTCCTGATCACTGCAGCGTCTTCCAAGCGGAGGTCATTGCAATCAAGGAAGCCCTAAACTGCCTTCAGGAAACTACCGCCATGGTAACCTGTGTAAACATCTACAGTGACAGCCAAGCTGTAATCTAATCGCTTAATGCGATCTCCGCAAACTCGGCCACCATTGCTGATTGCCGCAAATCTCTTCACGAGATGGCTCAGCAATTTGCTATCAGCCTTATATGGGTTCCGGGCCACAAACACATCGAGGGAAACTGTATTGCAGACGAGCTGGCCAGACTTCTCCTTCTCCAAAACAAGGAGGATACTCGTATGCCGATGGCCACATGTAGGTTCATAATAAAGGAGCAATATAAGCAACTAATAGACAACAACTGGCAATCAGCTCCACGTTGTCGAATAACTCGGCAAACATGGCCAACCATAAACAGGAAGCGCACCTCTGAGCTATGCAAGCTCGGCAGACGAAAGTGCAGCGCAGTCATACGCTCCCTGACGGGACACTGGCTAATAGGTACCCACGCTAATAGACTGGGCGCCCCATACAATGATTTTTGCCGTAGCTGCAGAGACGAGGAAGAGGAGGAAACGGTGGAACACTTGTTCTGTTCATGCCCAGCTCTCAGCAGAAGAAGGCTACAGCACTTGGGCTCGCCCTTCATAGCAGACATTTCGGTAAAGTCCACCATATGTCCCAGAAAGATAGCTAACTTCATAAGAGCTGCAGGCTGGGACAACTGTTGACCATAGGTCTCACAATGCGAGAAGGGGTAGATTCTCTGCGGTATCATAACGTGCCGGAAACGGCCTAGGTGTGCTGGGCTCCCAGTGAGTCTGGCAGCCGCTGTAACCTAACCTAACCTAACCTATATGTAATTATAAAAATATATATATATCCTTATCCTAGTTCTTAAATAGCTCTAACAAGCCGAAGGCCTTTGCAGCCAGCGCTTTAGATATTAAGTTAGTGTTAATTTAAATTATAGCTAACTATTATAAATTTAAAAACCGCGTCTCTTTGTTTGAATTTGAAATATTTAGAATCTAAAACATATTAGATTTTTCACTAAGTATACCAAGAATATATGTAAATATATTTTAAAATTAAATAGCTTAGGTTTTCCTCAAGAATATATATGCTTAAATACACTGCATAGTATAAAAAACATTTTTCCCGTAAAAACAGTAGCCTTACAAGTAAAATGAACTGTCCAACTATCTCATAGGCTTAGTCCGAACTAGATTGTTTCCTCAATCTTAATGTGGTCATTTTGGTACTGTTTTTTGTCATTATGCAACTGGAGTTCTCCATTTGTCGACGGAGGCAATATTGTAGCATCACTCATTGTGTCTTTTCCACTCTCGGTTCCAGATGGTAAATTAAGTGGTATGTTTAGTCTACTCAGAAAACAGGAGAAGTTCACTAATCGGCCTTTGTGCTGGAATGGAATCTTGGGACAGAGCTCAAAAGCATGGTTTACAGGTGGCATGTCACATCCTTTGCTACAGGACACATCGATAAAGTTCATTAGATCACAGATCTCAATCTCGTTACACTCATTTCGATTTAGAATTGATAAAATATTGTCAATCAACTCCAGTGAGAAGGGAAGACGGCAGCCCCGAAGTGTGGAGCGAACTTTTGATTCAGGTAAGAATGGTTGGTTGGTAGGATTGATGTGATGGAAGTGTTCCATCATGTCGTCCCGAGCATTCCACAATGCACGCTTTAACTCTAGATGTGCTGCTGCCCTTACGCTAACCCTGGAACAACGACTTGGAGAACTTTGTTCTGCCGAAAAATTTCGACAAAGCGTAATGATTTCGTGGTCACTGATTACGTTGCCCATTAATCCGATTAATCCTCCCTTGAAGCTTTCGAAAGATACAAACACGTCACGCTTGTTTTCCGAATTGTTACAATCTGGCACGCAGGTACCCACAAATTCAGACATACGGCTCTGAAGCACAGGGCGGATTTTTTGCATAATGGCGGAAAGATTGGCGTGGGTGAACTGTTCCGGATGGTGCTCCATAAACGTAAGTGTATACTCGTCTGCCGATACCAAATGAAAAATAAAGTCTTTCAGGGACATGGTAGACCCGATGAAAAAATTCCAGGGCATATAGTATTGTGGTTGCTCACAAGAGAATCTTTCTTGTCCGGGTAATTCTATGCGAGTGCGTTTCATAAACTCGCCTCCGAGAAAACCAGAGTTACGTACGGCCACCTCCTGTATCTGTAAGGTATCGTCGCTCAGGTAGTAGCTTATCACAAAGATGCGTTCACAATTTTCCTTGATAGTGGAAAGCATCTTGGCACCAAAACGCAATACATAGCGATCAAACTTAATAAACTTTTTAAAGTCAGTCTTTGGGGGTTTCGGTTCTACAGATAAGCAATTTCCGACCGAGTCTTCATAGCTACCCCAGCCATTATATGGTGGAAGAACACGCTCTTTTGGGCGGTGATCAGTACAGTCTTCCAATCTTGTTGGAATAGTTAGTGGTGTGAAATCTTGGACACCATAGCGTTGGCGATAATATTGCTGAGTAAAAGGGTCCAGTTCGGTAATGACCACAGCCCGACCATAGACATTTATCACACTGCCAATTTGCAGATCCCGTTCGCTATAATACATAATATCCTTGTTGCCTGTGTTTAAAGGGTCAACACAGTAACGTACGTTGCGCATATTAGTTCCTAAAACGTTTAGTAGTGTTATCGGTGTCATCTGTCCTGGCAATAACAATCCATCAAACTCCTATAATTAAAAATAATTAATTTGTCTAAAAAAAATTCAATAATTAAAAACATTGTTATTTACCCGTGACAGACGCGCTCGTTTCAGAAATACGGTTGGTCCATCGCGACCAGAGTTGCGGACATGTGCTTCCTTAATTTCAATGGTATCGTCAGCCAAGTAGTAGCAGAGCTCTAGTTTACGAACGTCTCCGAATTCGGTTCGATCATCCCAGTACGCCTGAAATTTGAGTATCTGTCGATCATACTTTAAGAATTGTGCAAAAGCATGTTTTTTTTCAGGAGGGTTGACAGCGCCTTTATTTTCACGATTAACCACGGAATTATTTGGATCGCTGTAGTAAAGTCCGGCTAGGTTATTGTACATACAAATACATTGCTATAGTACATTTCTTACCAAGGGAATTTCATTGAATCTGGAACGGTAATTCCACGCCTATTAAGAAAGTCACGAGTGAACTGATCGCAGTCGATAATGTGATATTGACGATCGAAAATCTGTACCGTCATGTTAATATTCAAATCAGTTAAAGACATAAACTCATTGTCACAGGGCGGCGACTTTTGAACGCGCTGACGATGAACCACGCAGCCCTGAACTATTCCGGAATTATCTACTCGAGGCTCATAAATCTCTAAGGTGCCATCTTCTAAATAAAAGTAGATCTTAACTTTTCGAATCAAGTATGGTGCATGGTAAACCTCCTGCAAAGTTTGCTTGAAATAGGCACTAAAGCAGAGAACCTTCTTGTCATAGGCCAACCATGCTGGCATGCGTGGACCAGAACGCGGCGGATAGATGGAAGATGCACCGACCGGTGGACAGCTAATGTCTACTACGTCACCATTGGGGTCAATTGTTGCAGGTTGCTGACGATCATTAAGCATGCTGAGACCCTGGAGGTTCAGTAACGACTGAGGTTTGGGGTAATGTCCCTTAGACACCTAGTTTTAGAAACAAGTTTTAGGGTGGTTGTATCTTAGTGAGTGTGATAATGATGGAGGTACTTACGTCACGAAAAAGCGTGCCCGGAAGCAGCGGCATGCCAGGAATTCTCAGCATTATAAAGCTGATTACAAATATTTCAAGCTGTTATAATGTGTAAATGATATGTATAACTTGAAATATGTGTGCGTTCTATGATATATCTACTAAACGTCAGAGAAACATTAAAAAAATTATGTAAGTCTCATAGCTTACTAATAAACATACCCAATATACTTGCCTATATGAAATACAGCCATGCTCCGATTATCGCAAAACGAAAAATATACATTTGGACGTTGAAGACTGTTAGGCGCGGATCCCAGGCAGGAACGCAGGCCTACTCCCGCTCAACCGATCGACCAAATGACGTGCGACTCATTAACCGAATGGATTGTAGACATGCAGGAAATATAGATGCTAGATTAAAATTCGAGGAAAATAAAAAATAATATAACTAAAAGAGCTGAGAATGCATTCAAAATATATTTTCTACGATTAACTAAAGATGGATGGATTAATAAAAGCAATATATTAGGGTAAGATGGCAATCTTAAACTTGCATCCCAGTTGAGGCAGCGCAGAGCAAAAATAAACAGTTTTTCGAATAGCGGATAACTTAGATATGCCTCTCTGTGTAGTTCTTTGCGTCAGACTTGCTACCTTTCTTATGGAGAGGAATTATAAACGACTCCTTCCATATCGGGGAGGAAGCATGAAAAATGAATGGACAGGGTGAATAGTTTAAGCAACGGCCCACACAGAAACTCGGCACAGTACCGAAAACTCCGAATTCACTATTTGTAGATCATGAAGCGACGAGCTTTCATTTAACAAAGGACTGAAAATGCCGTTCGACCTCGGTAAGCCGTATCCGTCTGACCTAAGTAACCATCCTGCGAATAGATAGTTTCAAAAAAACGGGCAAAAAGATCGGCAATTGCCTGATCATTATCTGCTGACGTATTAAGGAATTAATTTTATTAAGGAATATTAGCGAGGATGGGTGTGCGGACGTTCTACGCTTACTGTTTACGAAGCTGTATAACTGTTTAGAGTTTTAACTATTTTAACTTCCTTAGAAACACGTATCCTGCATCGAGATAGGTAGTTCTTATAGCATTGAGCGTTAATAACTGAAAAGTTTGACCGAGCCATTACATAACGGGAGAGAGAAGAAAGAGAGCCAACTTCTTGAAATTTTTTATAAAGTCTTGATTTTAAGTTTGTAAGACTGGATAGCTCCTTGGTAAACCAAGGGGGTTTCCTTAATCTAACAGGACTGAAAACCAGGATACAAGAATCAAAAAGTGAGTCCAGTGCATCATAGAAAATGTTTGTGCCTATCGTAACATCAGTGCACAAGTACAAAGCAAACCAATCAAAATCCCTAATTAAGCTTCGTAAACTCGGCCTTTCGGAAGCAGCGGACACATTGAGGTAGTCTACTGGACCGATCCAATACAGTTGGTCCTATGTCGAGCGACATTTCGAAAGTAGAATGGTAGGCATCTTCATGAATAGTGAGCGGAGGGACTCGAGCTAAGAACACTATGGTCGTATCCATTGCAAGCCTTCAATAGAGCCATTTCGCCTCATGGGCACTAAGTTATTAGACGCGTTTCCCGAAAACGAAACAGTTCCAGCTAAGTTGAAATTACCAAGAAATATCATTTGATCTTTATCTCATAGCGAGGAAGAAACCGCGTTTTAAGGGGACAAGAATCGACTTCGTTCGATTCTCTTTGTAGTAGTCAGACGTGTTTTTGTTTTGCGCTCCGCTTACTCTCTTCCTATTTTGCTTAAAAAGCCGGTGTTTTATGAAAATAACCCCTAAAAAATTAATAAATTAACAACCTCCTATATCATCTATTTCTTTATCGCGAGTGCATGCCTGTTTGCTGTGAAAAACATAATTTAAATTATTATTTTTGCATCGCCTAACAGCGTGATTTTGTTTGTGCTTTTCGTAAGTACACGCAGTATCATATTTAGCCGCTCTCACCTATTAGTTTTTCTGATTTATCACTCTCTCCCTATCACCCACACTTAAATAACTGTTCTTCCTCTCTCGCTCTCGATATTTTCTGTGCAGTAGCGCTCTCTCTGTCTCAAGTGTAGCTGCGGTAACCGCTCTCATTCTTACTTATTCCTCTCTTGGCGTTTATTTTGGCACACTGGTCTGATATCAGTTTTTTTTGAAAGAAAAAATAATAAAAAAAATTTTACATTTTAAAATGGAATTCTCTGTGGTCTGTGTTAAGAAAACCTGCAAGAAGCAGATCACCCATGACCAGCCGAGTATCCCCTGCTGGCTCTGCGATAGCGTAGTGCATGCTAAATGCGCCGGGATCACCGGTCTCGTGGGTGATGCCATGTGTCCGCTGCTTCCGTAAAGCCGAGTTTACGAAGCTTAATAACCTCATTAGGGATTTTGATTGGTCCGCTTTATATTTGTGCAGTGATGTTACGACAGGCACAAACATTTTCTATGATGCACTGGACTCACTTTTTGTCTCTTGTGTCCCACTTTCCTGTCCGATTAGATCAAGAAAACCCCCTTGGTTTACCAAGGAGCTATCTCATCTAAAAAACTTAAAATCAAGACTTTATAAAAAATTTCAAGAAGTTGGCTCTCCTTCTTCTCTCTCTCATTATGTAATAGCTCGGTCAAACTTTTCAGTTCTTAACGCTCAATGCTATCAGAATTACCTATCTCGATGCAGGATAAGTTTTTCTAAGGACCCCAAACAGTTCTACAGCTTTGTAAACAGTAAGCGTAGAACGTCCGCACACCCATCCTCGCTGTCTTTCCGTAATACGTCGGCAGATAATGATCAGGCAATTGCCGATCTTTTTGCCCGTTTTTTTCCAAACTACCTATTCGCAGGACGTTTACTCTGGACAGCCGTATCCATACAGTTTACCGCGGTCGAACGGCATTTTCTGTCCTTTGCTAAATGAAAGCTCGTTGCTTCATGATCTACGAACAGTAAAGCCGGTGTTCTCACCGGGTCCGGACGGAGTTCCCGGCTGTGTACTCAGGTATTGTGCCGAGTCTCTGTGTGGGCCGTTGCTTAAACTGTTCAACCTATCTATAACTTCTTCATGCTTTCCCCCGATATGGAAGGAGTCGTTTATAATTCCTCTCCATAAGAAAGGTAGCAAGACTGACGCAATGAACTATAGAGGTATATCTAAGTTATACGCTATTCCTAAAGTGTCTGAGAAAATTTTAACTCCGCACCTGCAGCACCTATGCAGATCACTTTTATCTCCAACTCAACATGGACTTATAAGGCGGAGATCAACCACTACAAATTTATTGGAGTTTACCTCCTTTATAATAAAAGGCTTTCAAGGTAATTTGCAGACGGATGTTGTTTACACCGATTTTAGTAAAGCGTTCGATTCTGTAAACCATTCCCTCCTAGCACAAAAGCTCGACCTTCTAGGGTTCCCGCCCAATCTCCTGAGATGGATCTCTAGCTACCTGTGTTCTAGGTCTCAAAGAGTCCTTTTCAAAAACTCCCTGTCCTCTCCAGTTATGGTGACTTCGGGTGTACCTCAGGGCAGCCATCTAGGCCCCTTACTCTTTACTCTCTTTATAAAACATACTCTCGAGTACTAATGTATGCGGATGAGGTTAAGCTCTGTGTCCAGTATAAGGACATTTCTTTCCAATCCAGGTTGCAATCCGATCTCGATAGATTTCAGTCTTGGTGTTGTGCAAATTTATTAAACGTTAACGCTTCAAAATGTAAAGTAATGACTTTTCATCGCTCCAGCGCCTTTCTGGTTCCTTACACCCTTTGTGGTGGTTCTCTTGAGAGAATTACCCGGGTTGATGATCTTGGTGTTCTATTAGATCCCAAGTTAAAGTTTTCAGAACACATTTCCACCATGGTGAATAAGGCCATGGGCGTGCTTGGGTTTATAAAGAGGTGGTCAAAGGAATTTGACGACCCCTATATAACAAAGACTCTCTACACCTCTCTGGTTCGTCCGATTTTAGAATACGGCTCTTGTGTATGGTGCCCTCAGTACAACGTACACCAGGACCGTATAGAATCAGTTCAGAAAAACTTTTTACTTTTTGCTCTTCGCGGCCTCAGCTGGGATGCAAGTGTGAGACTGCCGTCTTACTCTAATAGATTGCTCTTAATAAACCTTCCAACCTTAGCTAATCGTAGGAAAATGCTTGGTGTGATTTTTGTGCACAACTTGATCAAGGGTGACGTAGATAGCCCTGACCTGTTGAGCCGCATAAACTTCACGATTCCTATTAGAAGCACTAGGAACTATACACCGTTGTTTCTTCCGCTTTGTAGATCGAATTACTCCTTGCATGAACCATTTAGGTACCTATGCTCGGATTATAATTCCCTCTACCATATTATATCTACCACTAACTCCCTTCCTAGTCTTAAATTACTGATACTCCTACATCTTTCCCGTAATTAGTAATTACTTTTCTTCTTTAGTTAGATTAGTTCTACTTTTCCTCGAACACTAGTCTAACACCTATCTTTCCTGCATGTCCGCGATCGGTTCGGTTTACGAGTCGCGCGTCATGCGGCAGCGCCCCTCGGTCGGTTGGGCGGGAGGTGGGCTGCGTTCTTGCCTGGGATCCGCGCGTAACAGCCATCGGCTGGTGTCGCTTGGGCCACTTGATGGTGCAGTCATTGCATATCAACGTCCTAAAGAAAAAAAAAAAAAAAAAAAAAAAGTGCTGCTTATAGACTCCGATATCCGAAGAAGGTGGAATATACAAGCAGGCAATGAAAAGGGAGGATCAGTTTTACACACAGAAATTCTAGTTCTTGTTGAATCTGGTCTGTGAAATATTCAGACGTGCAGTTTGAGTCCACTGCATTCAGAACTCTTGCACGTCGAGACAAACGGTCATTTCTAAAAGTTGTGTACCGATCTGTCAAAACTTCAGAACTAAGAATGTCCGGCTTTTACCAGGTCTCTGTAAATACAATAACGTTGGATGCAAATGTGACACTATCCTGGAAAAGAGTGCTGAGCTTATTACGTAAGCCTCGAACATTCTGATAGGTCACTACGAGAGAAGTTATTACTTTTTTGGGCGGTGGAGGTAGAGCGGGAAGATGTGGATGGATTTGAATGAAAAAAAAATAAACGTTCACAGCCGTGAATCTCTGGTTTTCTCCACAGCATTGGAGTCCCAAAATGAAATTGTTTTCTAAAATATTTTCAAGAAAAAAATTAATGTTAAGTATTTTATTTTAATAGCTTGTGATTTTGGGTAACTTACTTTTCGTCTTTAGAAAGTACTATTAAATTCAATTAACATATTTAGCAGCTTAGACAACAAAACTTTTGGGTCTGATTCCTCATACTGTTCTTGGAACTTTTCTTCTTTGCTGTTCATATACTTTCCACGCATGTTGCATAACGAGTCTGCTTGGTAAGCACATGCAATTGAACGGAAACAAGTATTTCTTTTGGAAAACAAACAATCTTATTCTGATACAATTCAGAACTACGCTGAGGAAGGGATACAAATGGTATATAGTTATATATCTCTTTCTATGAATAGGTAGAAGTGAAAATGGTTACTTTGTGCGGGACCAGCACCTGTTAAAGAAAATGGTGAACATTTGACCTTAACAGGTATTTATGTATATTTATCCACACCTAGACTTAGGTATAAGGAATAATAGGGTATAGGTATGAGGGTATAGGTATAAGCAAAGGCAATATAAACACTAAGATGTGTCACGCCATATACAATTTTCAGCTCGATTTCTTCGGTCTGAAATTTTACAGAAATCCTGACTGAAAAAGAGAGAGGCAGATAGGCAGAGAGCGCTCTAGGGGCAAACGCTCTGTACGTGAGACTGAGCTTTAACTGTATGTGTGCACATGGTGTAGTTATGCTTGTTTGTATTGGTTGTTTACGACGCGGCTGTCGAAGAAAACACCCATTAATTTAGAATTAATTGGAGATTATGATTTTATGATGACGCTTGCCCAAAATAAAAATAATTGTATATTTTTTATATCCCTTATATGCTTCTTTTGTTTAATGTAAAATAAACGAATATAATGAACGAATGTAAATATGTACAAATACAAAATGTGTATCAGACATGACTTCAAATTCTATTAATTGTCTATAGGGTATTAGTACGTCGTGTCAATAAGCATAACTCAGCAAATAAATTTGTGGCTTAAATATCTCAGAAAAGTGTTTTGGTCCTAATTTCGGCAGCTCAGCACGCGTATACACACATATATACTTTCAGTTCTGTACGTACAAACACAAGCAAGCCATTCCATTTTTAGATCTGCGAGCGCACTGGAGTTTGTGCGAGCGAGACAGCGCTTATTTTGTCTCTTTGTAAAAAACGTCGCTCCCTACAAAACAGAATTGTATGGGCGTTACACATCTTAATGTTTATATTGGCTTTGGTATGAGGGTATAGGTTTAAGGACATTTACAGACCAAATGGACATGACCAAGTAGGGTATACATATATCCGCTATATATTCATACCATGAACTCAGTAAAACCAAAATTACGAGTCCATTTTGTTTTCTGTAATCGCATTTTGACAGTTGGACCAGCAACGTACCGAACGGTATTTTCTCAGGTAAAATGAAATTTCCACCTCATCTGTTTATCCACCGAATCTTAAAAATGAATTTTCGTACAAAAATACCGCAAGCAGTTTTAGAATTTGAATTTGAAACGTATTCTGTATTCTATTGCTTATCAAATTCTATCATTTCTTAAACGCAATCATTTTGTCTATTAATTCGGTCTTTATTCTGCAAATGTGCAAATTGGGCAGAAAAAACGCCGCCTTGTGCCATATGCTCAAATTTGTTTGCCATATATTAATTTGAATCGTATTCTGTAATATTGCTCCCTGTCGAACAATTATCTTATTTTATCATTTCTTGAACGCAGTAATTTTGATTATCAATTCGGTCTTTTTTCTACAAATGTGCAAAATGTGCAAAAAAACGCCGCCATGTGCCATATGCTCAAATTTGTTTAGCTAACTTTCTTTATTAACTTTCTAAGTTTATTTTTTTTAATGCTGATCTTTTCTTTTAATAAGGCAATTGATGAAAGGTCCCAGATATTGGGTTCATATAGCTCAAAAATGTTTGTAATTAAAGGCAGTAAAAAAAAATTGAAGGCGATCTGCAAGTTTGCTGTTCCTTAATTATTCTTTTTTCCTACTAACCCTACTAACATTTTTAATGTAGATATATTAACATTCGTCAAACTCTCGGCCACCCAGTTATCGACGACAGACTTAAGCATTGTGTAGTTAGAATTCCATAAAGTGCGGCATACATTTTTTAAAATAGTATTTAGCTTGTGTTGCAAATTTGCTTTTTTAAAATACTCATCAATTATTTAGCAAGTCCTCACTGTTTCATCTAGTTCCGTTTCTTCATCAAAGAATTTTTGTAAGAAATTTGCAAATAGGGGCTGCTGCAATTTAGGCTGATGTTGTTCTTTAATGCAATTTTGGTCGGAGAAACGACTTCATATCAAAACGTATGGGTCTGACCTGGCCGTGTTTGGCTTGCCGGGAGATTGAACCCAAAATGAGCACCTGCTGCAAACTTAGTTTCTGGATGTCGGGAAGCAATTTATTGCTTTCAAAGAGAAGTTCCTGAATTTGAAATCACATTTTCTTGGACTCAAACTCTTGAGCGAATTTCCTAGACGAAAAATCCCGCGTACCGACAAAAGCAATCTCTTGCAACCTAAACCCAAGCCGATTGGAACGCCTGCTTCTCACCTGCATGCATCGGAATCATGTTTTACACAGGTAGGTCATTGCTCGTCGTTACCAGGGAGTCTGCCATCTACTGCTTTGGTGTTCTCCACACTAACCATTGAGGAATCTTCAAACATCCTAGAGTCCGTTGACTCAACTTTAGTTCCTCCTTCCATCACTGCTGATGGCACCGCTGCATGTGCTTCCAGTGTGGGAGTGCTTGTGAATACAACTTAGTGGAGTGGTTCCCCGAAAAGCTTTATTTGTTTCCCATCTAAATCCTGAGGCCACAGGAAGATGTTAAACAGCATCTATGCTCCAAACGCAACGCTCCCCTTCATGCCTTAATTGTGACCAAATTTTCATTTAGACTTAAGCGTAATATTTCTGATTCCTTGATTCTTACCTATCTATCCATTTTCCATTCACTATCAGAACGTACGCAGTCTGTTAGGCAAATTGTGCCAACTGCATACGGATAGTGCCTCTTTTGATTTCGATGAAATCGCTTTTACTGAAACCTGGCTCAACTCTTCTGTTTATGATCATGAAATTCTAGTTCACAAATTTATCACTCACAGAGTGGACCGTGCATTTTATGCTGGTGGAGTTCTGATTGCAGTCTAAACGGATTTCTCATCGGAGTTGTTCCCATTAAAAAATATCTATGAGATTTAATTCATTGCAGTCAAAGTCCGTGTTAGTACAGCATTTATCTACTTAACCTTCCCTTACATTTATCCCAGGTCTGATGCTGAGGTTTATTCAAACCACCTTTCTTCTATCCATTCTGTGGTGTCTGCTTAAGGTTGCCCTGGTCAGAGTATTGTCCTGAATGACTTTAATTTACCACTTCTTTCTTGGCTGCCCTGCGATGACGCTAACGTGTTATTTCCTAGTAATTATACTGATTTTATCAATGGGCTAACGGCTATATCACTTGACCAAATTTATGCTATTACAAAAATTGGGAACAGACTTTTCGACCTTATTTTCATTATGGACGCTTCTCTAAGAACAGTAGCTATCATTATAACCTTCTGAACGCATACAATCCTACTCTATCTATATCTCTTGAGTATGCCATATCTAGTTGTGTCGACATTTTCATGGCTTCTTGCCATATAAAGTGTTTTCGCAAAACCAATTCACCGATCTAAACCTACATCTCTCGAATGTCGATTGGTCCAGTCTCGTCCAAGCATCCTTGGCTCGCCAGTAATTTGCCCTACTTAAAGAATAGGAAATAGTATAAATAGTATCATAAAACTTGCTCCTTGGTTATTTTTGTACAATACTCACACGCTCGTTCTCAATTCCTTACTGTCTGTGCTCTAATCAATATCTCTCTTCTTGCTGTAGAAACTTCCGTAGTGATCCTATGAAATTATTTTCTTTTGTCAACTCTTAGCGAAAGCCTAATGCATTTCCTCCAACCCTTTATTATCGAAACAAATCTAAATCTTCTACTGCTGGTATTGCAAATTTATTCGCCACCTACTCCTACTCCTCCTGGCAAAAATCCTCTAGCTGAAGCCTCCACGAGGGTGCCGGCTGGGCAATGGGCACTGCATTATCCCGGAAAAGGGTAATGCATTGTCGCTTGCTCCGTCCGAGGCAATGCAGTGTCTAGCTAAGGCAATGGCCGAGCGTCTTCTCGACCTTGAGTCGGGGGAGCGGGGTCAGGGCCATGGCTAGAGGTGCTTGGCGGGTAGGCTTAAAACGCTAGGGGGTGGTTCCCCCAAAAAATATTAACCACGTATGGATCTTCGGGCCGAACATGGAGAAAGACAATGATCAAGCACGGGTTAGGATGTCAACCCAATCGTCGGTGGGAAGCGTGGCTGCTACCACCGGCGGGCACGGAGAGGAGCAATCCTATCTGCGTGTCGCCAGCGGTCACGCCTCTGACGTGTCGCGAGCAGGTCACGTCAGCTGTAATACCACTACTGCCACAGCCACCCGTTGTAGGATGAGCCGCGCAGGTGCCGTTTTCGAGGCAGTCCCGGACCTGGAGAGCGTGCTATCCATCAGCAAAGCAGAAGAGAACAGCGTGCTCCGCTCGCCTGAAACAGGTACCAGCTCCCTGCGTAGGGAAGGGCCGAAGCGTTCGAGGGAGGGGATGAAGGCTAAAGCACAATACAAGGCGGCTCTCAAGATAGTAGGCAGGCTGCAAGGCAAGGGGGATATCTCCCAGGAGGAGAAATCCAAGCTAGCTTGGGCCGAGCTAAAGCTGAGGAGGGCCGTAAGTACTACGCGCAGGTGCCACAAATGAAGGCATCGACGAGTGAACATGCCAACAAGGTGGAAGAGTTGCTTGCTATCAAAAGGCAGCGCTCGACCGACAGTGCCGTCACTCCGGCGAGCAAGCGGCAGCGCGGGCCCAAGAGAGCGGAACCTCCACCCAAACCGGCAAAGCAGGGGTCAAGCGAGAGGATCAGTGATGTGTCCAAGAGACACCTGATCGTAGCTCTCATCGATAGACGTGATGAGAACGGGAGGATGACAGCGGCGCAGTGGAAATTGGTCCACGCGCGGCTGGTAGACTCCCAATTTACACGGATGGAAGAGAACCCAAAAGCCCTCCCGCTGAAGCTCCTTCACAGACAGAACCCCGAGGTACCGACCGCTGACTGGAATGTATTGCATGCTGGTAGCCAACTACCCAACGAGGGGGGCCAGCATGTGATCCTCCAGATCAATAAAGCAGCGGAAGACCTATTATACCCTAGATGCGGGAAAATGGCGTGGGGCATGGGGAGTGTGTTCTCAAACTATAGCTCATTCTACCCAACACCGGTAAGCAGGAAGAGAACTGTCGTATTAGTTCGAAAAGGAATCCACGCTTACCTAATGTCTCATTACAGCACAGACGACCTGGAAAGTGAGGAGAAGAGTCTTCTGGTAGCCTCCTGCTACAT
The DNA here is from genome assembly GCA_008121215.1 of Drosophila athabasca. Lineage (NCBI taxonomy): Eukaryota > Metazoa > Arthropoda > Insecta > Diptera > Drosophilidae > Drosophila > Drosophila athabasca. The sequence continues at coordinate 23,599,869 of CM017796.1, read as the reverse complement.
GGCACATGACAGGTCTGCACCATCTGAAGAACTAAGGAGTCTGGTGGAAGAAGCCAACTCCAAAGACTACCAACTGATCGTTGGTACGGACGCTTATGCCCACCACAGTGTGTGGGGAAGCCCCGACATCAACGACCGAGGTGAGTCACTCTTAGACTTTATATTATCAACTAACATAGATGTAGCAAACGTGGGAGAGGAATACACCTACGTGGGTCCTACCTCGTCAAACGTGCTAGATCTAACTCTCGTATCGGGAAAGAGTACCTATATATCTGGATGGAGGGTCCTTGAAAGACCGTCCTTCTCAGACCATAGGTACATTCAATTCAAGTGCAAATTCGAATACACTCTGAAAGTGAAAGTCAATAGAAACCCCCGGAACACAAACTGGGAGAAGTTTAGAAAGACAGTCACTTCGAAACTCGCGAACCCGGGCTCAGTAAAATCCGCGGAGGACATAGAAAAGTCCTTAGAGACCATATCTACGGAACTGCTGGAGGCCTACCACACAGCATGCCTACCCTCTAGAACAAGAAAGAAGTCCAAACCACTCTGGTGGAATCGGGACTTCTCTATACTACAAGCGAACGATGAGAACATCAACGAGGAATCCAAAACGCTACTAAGAAAGTACAAAAAAGGAAATACGTAAGGCACAACGTAGCTCATGGAGGAACTTCTGCTATAACATTGAGGAAGTGCCTGAAACGGCTAGACTGAGGAAGCTGCTGTCAATGCAACCCACAATACAAAGTCAGCTCAAACTAGACAACGGACAGTGGTCGGAGGGCAGCAAAGAAGCCCTGACGGCACTAATGGAAGCCCACTGCCCAGGATGCACTGAGGTCACCGATGCCGAAACGCATCAGAACCTAGCAACTGAGGAACAAACGCCTCCAACAGACAACCTAATAGCCCCCAAGAAAATACAATGGGCTATAGATTCCTTCACGGGTATAAAAGCACCTGGACTGGACGGAATATTCCCAGCCATGCTGCAATATACGCAGCATGCCTAAGAACAGGCTATATCCTGATCCAATGGAGATCCTCTAGAGTTCTCTTCCTCCCAAAAGCAGGAAAGTGCAGCCATATTAGTTCCAAGGATTACAGACCGATTAGCATAACCTCCTTTCTACTTAAAACATTAGAAAAGCTGCTGGATCTACAAATCAGAAACGAAGTAGTGGTACTGATGTCAACCAACCAGCACGCCTACACCAAGAGAAAATCGGTGGAAACAGCACTACACTCGCTAGCAGCTACCATCGAGAAAGCCCTCAACAACAAAAAATATGGACTAGGAGTATTCGTAGATATATAAGGAGCAGAAGTGTCTGGAAAGTTCCAGAAGTGTCCTGGCAAGCAGGGAGGCATTAGACTCACTAAGCACGACCAAGTCAGTGCAGATCTATTGGGTTACCACCCACCAGGGCATCGAAGGAAGCGAAACGGCGCACGTTCTGGATAAGGAAGGCGTCGGGCTGGTAAACGAAGGAACCGAAAGCGTGCCTATTTCCCTCCAAAGCGACCTGGAGAAGCAGAACTGAAGAATCTCGAAAATTATGTCCAAGGAACGCAATGATAAACTTTGCCACTATCTGCTGCACCTTCCACGAAAGGAGTGCAGACTGCTAGTGGGTATACTAACAGGCCACAGCGACATCTGCAGGAAATGTGATGATCCCGGGGCTGTCAAAACCCTGGAACATCTCATCTGCCGCTGTCCGGCTCTCTCACGGGCAAGGGGAAGATACCTGGGCGCACCGATGCTGGAATCCCTGGACGATGCCTCCAAGGGGTCGCCAGGGAAACTGCTTGCCTTAACTAAAAACACCTCGATTCTGGGAGACTTCGGAACCTCAGAAACACCCTCGTAAGGTCCATACAAAATCCGGAAAACTAAGGGCCATTCTGGCCTATGAGAGGCCCCGTTGAGGGCCGTCCGGGGTAACCTTACCTAACATAACCTACTCCTCTCATATATATAACGCAATCCATCCGTTTCCCTTTCATTGACCTAATGCTAATAGCATTTTTATACCCGGTACTCGAAGAGTATAGGGGTATTTTAGATTTGTGGTGATGGTGGATGTGTGTAACGCCCAGAAGGAAGCGTTTCCGACCCCATAAAGTATATATATTCTTGATCAGCATCAATAGCTGAGTCGATATAGCGCCATTAGCGCCTAGAGCTCAGAGACTATAAAAGCTAGAATAACCAAACTTTCTAGCCAAGCTCCTGTGATATCACTTTAATACAAGCGTATTTTAAAATTTTGCTGCGCCACCTTCCGCCCCCACAAAAAACGAAAATATGTGGAATCCACAATTTTTAAGATTCAAGAAAACTAAAAACGCAGAATCATAGGAAATGACCGTGTCTACCAGATTGCCGAATCTGGATCAGGTCGGATTATTATTATAGCCAGAAGGAAGCAATAAAATTTCAGTCGCTACGCAACGCCTGCCAAGCGCTTACTCATTCCCTCTCCTTCTCGCACAAACTTCCACGTCTCATTTATGTAGTTATACATGTACATGTAGAAATGTGAAAGCTGAGATAAATTTTAGCATTTAAAACTGATTGCAGGGTTTTAATCACAGACAGTGATTTCGCAAACAGAACTTATCCCGAACATCATTCCCAAAAGTACTTGACAAAGAAGACAGCATTTGAAAACATAAAAATGGTTACGCAGATTCCTTAAGACTGCATGCACCTAATCGATCTTGGCGTCATGCTCAAATTTCTAGTTAGAATTATGAACAATAAAATGTGTAAAAAAATAGCTAAACCCAACATAGTCAATATTTCTAAAAAACTTATTTCCTTGCGTAGAAATATACCTAGAAAATTTGTAAGGAAGCCAAGAGGCTTAAATGAATTACTTAAGTGGAAAGCTACAGAATTTAGACAATTTTTACTGTACACTGGTATTTTCGTTTTTAAGAACGAATTATCTGGCGATCGGTACTATGTTTTTCTTTTATTACATTGCGCCTATAGGTTGTTGTGCTTCCCAAAGCTACGAGGATCAAATATAGACACCTCTCAGCGAATGTTAGATAATTTTGTAGAAAATGTTCCTCTTATTTTTGGCGATAATAGTGTTTTATACAACATTCACAACTCGTTGCATGTCAAAGAGACAATATAACAAGTGGGTGATCCAGTGGAGGATTTCAAAGCGTTTTGTCAGAAATAACAAAAATATTGGAACAAATATATATAGGATCGATATCGATATATCGTTGCGGACGGTCGTGTTATACTTCGCTCGTGCTTGAATAATTATTAAAAATTGCCAATCTTCTCTTAAAGGAAAGTAAATTGTGTTTTTTACCTTGTTCTGGTGTTCCTAACCGATCGTGCAACGTGTTCGTTTTTAGTGCATACGCATTAATCTTACTTCTGTGAATTTATTTTCAATTTTCAATTTCTATTGTGCATTCTTAACTTCTCTGCACTTTCTTAATCGCAGCCGTTTTTGTTGTTGCCTTTTTTCTAGTGCGGTGCGCTTGCTCTCTTTGAACCGCTCTCTGTTTTATCTACTCTCAGCTTATCTGTTTTCATTCTAACACACACGCACTGCGTTGGCCGCTGCCCTGTGCTTGACTCTCTGTGTTTCTATCGTCTCTCTGTGTCTCTCCGCTTACTTGCCGTTATTGTGTTTGTTTTGTTCGTTCCTGCGCGCGCAATTGTGTAACACAAGCTAAAGTCACTATCTCTGCCCCACACCGACTTATATTTTACCTATCTTTTTTCTTTTCTTTTTTACATATTTTTTGTTTCTAATATCAAACAATGACCACCTGTTGTGCTAAACGCTGTGACGCTCACCGTTCGGTAGCTACACGGCAAACATTTATTTTCTGCTGGTTGTGTGACAACACGGCTCACTCTAGCTGTGCGGGTTTTGGTCATATCGGCGCTCGCGTCGTTGATCTGATTAAGACCCGCTGCGGTCTCAACTGGACTTGTTGGGATTGCAAGGCAGTAGAAGCCGATATGCGAACTTTTATAAGACAGACTCATAATGAATTCGCTGCTGTCCACTCGGAATTCCGGAAATTGCAGGATAAGTTTACCTCAATGGAAGCTCATTTCAAAAATCTTAGAATTTTAAATGAGTCTCCAAAGAGAAAAAAGGTTACACATAGTTTGCCCAGCGTTCACAGTTCTAATTCTCTTTCAGCTAAGGACTCTGACGTTCCTCCAATCAGTTCGCCAGCCTTGATCGACTTTGGCGCCAAGGTAATCGATGTACACGCAACTACATCGAATAAGACGGCTGGCTCTTCACATGTTGGCTGTTCACCTGTGCCTGTGTCTGCCAAGGATGTCCAACCGGATAGTATTGTTCATCCCGTGCCTGTGGCCCAGGCTGTCCAACCGGGCAGTTATGTTCACACTGATGTCTGCATCTCTGTTCCCCCTACGGAAGTTGATACTGCTGTCAGCATGGAAGTCGAAGTAGTTCCTTCCTCACCCGCTCGCACTGGCTCCTCAGCCAGTGCTATCCATCTGCTCCTCGGATAGAACCCGCCTCTGCCTCACCCTTAAACCATGTGACCCCTCTTGACCGATCTACTCTTTTCGCTGTCGCTCCTCTAAAATCTATTTTCGTCTCACGCCTTATGGAATCGGCTACGGATGCTATGGTTCGAGAGTATATTTTCTCTAAATTAAACATTAGTAGCTCCTCTGACATAGTAGTTACTAAATTTTCTTTTAAAGAAAAACGTAGTATTTCCTCATTTAAAATTCTTATTCCGGAGAGGTTTGTTAAGACTGTGCTTGAACCCTCTTTCTGGCCAGAGCACACTATCTGCCATATTTTCAACAATCGATCACGGCCTTCGCAACCCGCTCCTCGGGTAGGAATCCTTCCAACTCCTTCTACTGATCTTCCATCCACTTCAAAAAACTGAATTCTTCCCCACCTCTAAAGATCACTTATCAGAATGTACGTGGCCTGTGCAGCAAGCTCACCAAATTACATGCTGATAGTGCAACTTTTGATTTCGACATTATCGCCTTCTCCGAAACATGGCTCAATTCATCAATCTCGGATTCCGAGATTTTTGTAGATAACTTTAACATATATAGATCTGATCGACCATCTCGAGGTGGTGGCGTCCTAATTGCTGTTCGTTCCGACTTAACTTCCCAACTCTTTTCCATCGATGAGCTCAACACCATTGAAATTATCGTTGTTAAAATTCGTCTGTGTTCTTTTAATTTGTTCATATCATGCTCTTACATCCCACCGTCCTCTGAATTTACAACTTATATGCTTCACGCTGCCCATCTCCAGTCCGTTTTGTCTCAGCTTAGTGATTCTGATCGTCTTATTGTCCTCGGTGACTTTAATCTCCCTAATGTCTCTTGGTCCCCATCCAATGACTCAAACTTAATGTTCCCATCTATACAGCATGACTTTGTTGATTCTCTGTCCGATACATCGTTAGGCCAGGTAAATGGCATACGCAATAGCATGAGTAGGACCCTTGATCTCGTCTTCACTACCGATGCTTCGAGCACTTTGGTATGTCGAGGATCACCTCTATCATTCCCTGAAGATCCATACCATCCCACACTTTCAATCGATTTCATGTTACCATCTTCAAGCCCTATAAAGTCATTTATTAAGCCTTCAAATATTTATTGCTTCAAGAAGGCTGATTTCCTCTCCTTGAATACTGCCCTATCTCAGATGGATTGGTCATTCCTTGACGATTTCCAGGAAATCGAGTCTGCCACGAATGCATTCTATAGCTCTATTTTTTCCATCTTTCCCATGCATGTTCCTTTAGTTACCCCTCCAGAAATCTTTCTGGTCCTATCTGGTTCACCCCTAGATTAATAAATCTGAAGAATTTAAAATCCCGTATGTACAAGAAGTTTAAAAAATCCGGTTTGCAATCAGACTTTTCGAAGTACTCAATTGCAAAATCGAAATTTTCCTTATTTAATACATTGTGCTACAACAGATACTTGACCCAATGCAAGCTTAACTTTAAACGTGACCCTAAACAATTCTTCAGGTTTGTAAATTCTAAACGTAAATCTTCCCGATTTCCTTCTTCTCTACACTTAAATGGTACTTATGCTGATAAGGATTGTGATATTGCTGACCTGTTCGCTTCCTTCTTCCAACGTTGCTACTCTGTCCCTTCCACTAACTTTCCCTCTATCCTAACCTCATCGAACGTCTTTAGTAGTAGTTACTCTTATCCTATCCCTATAAATAGTTCTAACTGTATCCTTCCCCCCTTCATCGACTATGATGGTCTCCTAACAAATTTAAAATCGTGCAAGTTTTCGTTCTCCACTGGGCCAGACTCGGTTCCGAGTGCTGTTCTAAAACTTTGTGCTGAATCTCTTTGTGTGCCTCTCCTAAAACTTTTCAACTTGTCTCTCAAGACTGGTGACTTTCCCACCGTCTGGAAAGAATCCTATATAGTACCCTTTCATAAGAAGGGATCTAAATCTGATGTCTCTAACTACCGCTGTATTTCCAATTTATCTGCCATTCCTAAACTCTTTGAAAAAATCATCACTTCTCAGCTGCAACATTTTTGTAGTTCTGTATTCTCTGAATCTCAGCATGGATTCATTAAACGTCGCTCAGTTTCCACTAATCTCCTTGAATTTTCCACCTTTGTAACTTCGGGTTTTGCTAAACAGTGTCAAACTGATGTCGTTTATACTGACTTTAGTAAAGCCTTCGACTCTGTCAATCATAATCTACTTATTCATAAACTGTCTCTTCTAGGGTTCCCGACTAAGCTTCTATATTGGACTAATTCCTACCTTTGTAACCGCTCACAACGTGTCTGCTTTAACTCCTCTCTCTCTAAACCTGTTATTGTCTCATCGGGGTTCCTCAAGGTAGCCATCTGGGTCCCTTGCTATTTAACCTATTTATTAACGATCTTCCACAAATGTTATCTCATTCCCGTGTCCTAATGTATGCTGATGACGTTAAGCTATGTTTTTCCTACAGTGACCCCTTGTCCCCACTATCTTTGCAATCTGATCTTGATGCCCTTAACAACTGGTGCCTAATCAACATTCTACCTCTTAACATTTCTAAATGCTATATAATGACTTTTCACCGCAATAAGCCATACCTTTTCGACTACTCTATCAATAACTCTATCCTTCAACGCCTTTTCAAAGTTAACGACTTGGGCATTACCTTTGTACCTAACCTATGTTTCAACTCTCATATCTCTACTATCTCTAACAAAGCCAAAGGAGTCCTTGGATTTGTCAAAAGATGGTCTAAGGAATTTACCGACCCGTATACTACAAAACTTCTGTATGTTTCTCTGGTCCGGCCTATCTTGGAATATGGTTCTTGTGTCTGGTCTCCTCATTACCAAAAATTTCAGGATATGCTCGAATCAGTACAAAAACAGTTCCTCATCTTTGCCCTCCGGGGACTCCATTGGGACCCTTCGATCCATCTCCCTTCTTATGAAAGTAGGTTGCGCCTAATTAATCTCCACTCTCTTAAATCCCGTAGAACCTGCCAAGGTGTTCTCTTCCTCCATAAGCTTCTCTCTGGTGAGGTCGAATCAACTGCCCTCATCAACCTTATTAGTATTGCTGTTCCTTTCCGCCCGACTAGGCATTACTTCCCTCTTCATCTCCAACTCTGTCTTTCTAACTACTCGGATTATGAATCTTTCCGTAGCCTTTGCCGTAACTATAACCAATTTTTCCATCTGTTTTCCTTTGATACTAGTTCTAATATGGTCAAAATTATCTTAATCAATAACTTAATTTAATTTAAATTGCTTTAATTGGGAATTGTTCGGCTACCGGCTCTTCTCTTACCTAAATTTGGCTGTTGGTGGGATCTTATCGACTACTGAGCCGATAATCAGCCCCACCGGGTCTGAGTATTAGCATTGGCCCTTTAGTTTAATTAGTTGATATGTCATTTTACCCTTACAGTTTAACTGTACATTGTTAAACTTTAAACAAAATAAACAATAAACAATAAACAATAAACAATATATAGGAAAATAGACGAAGAAAAGTTAACGATATCCCCACTTGATTCAGAATATAAAATCGCCAACAATGTAATAATTTTAAAGGGATGCAAATTAACAAAAAATGTAGGGGAGTGTAAGGTATCGTGGCGTGTAAGGTATGGTGGCGGACTTGTCATATCTGGCATGTAACGTCACATCTAAAACTTTTGATCACTGAGGTCGATGTCTTTTATCGTGCTGACATTTTATATGCAGTAGTATTAATGAGGGGACGTGTGCTTTGAACTCTAAGTGATTTTTAATAAAAAAGTAGTGAAAAACGAGGGGGAACGTTGTGAGCCGCGGCAAAGGCCGCGGCTCTACCTTATACCCGGTACTCAGTCAGTATACACATACATACATACATATATGAGCAAAAGGGACAAATTAAATTTTGGGAAAAAAATAATATATCAAAAAAATGAAGTCAAATCATTTTTGGAATATTATACATGTTTCTAATTTTGTTTGCATATGCTTTTTACATCTGCTTCTAAATTTCTACATGACATGTATAACTACATATTTGAGACGTACAAGTGTTTGCGACAGAGAGAGAGAGAGGGAATGAGTCAGCGCTTGGCAGGCGTTGCGTAGCCACTGAAATTTAATTTGTTTCTTCTGGCCATAATATTGATCCGACCTGATCCATATTCGGCAATCTGGTAGATATGGTAATTTTCCATGATTCTGCGTTTTTGGTTTTCATTTATCTTAAAAATTGTGGATTTCACAGATTTTCGTTCTTTGTGGGGGCGGAAAGGGGCGTGGCAAAATTTTGAAATACACTTGTGCTGGTTCGATATCACAGGAGCTTGGATAGAAAGTTTGGTTGCTCTAGCTCTTATAGTCTCTGAGATCTAGGCGCTCATTTAGACGAATAGGCAAAACAGACAGGGTCGCGTGTGAGAGAGAGCGAGAGGGAATGATGACTTTCGAAATGGTTTTCTTCATTGTAGCTATAATAATAATCCGATCTGATCCAGATTCAACACTCTGATAGAAATGGTCATTCTCTATGATTCTGCGTATTTATTTTTCTTGTATCTTCAAAATTGTGCATGCCACAGACTTTCGTTCTTTGTGGGGGCGGAAAGGGGCGGGGCGAAATTTTAAAATACATTTGGAGTAGTGTGATCACAGAGAAGACTGGATACAAAACTTGGTTGCTCTAGCTTAAATGGTCTTTGAGATATAGGCGCAAATGAAGACGGACAGACGGACAGACAGACATGGCTATATCGACTCGGCTATTGATGCTGATCAAGAATATATATACTTTATGGGGTCGGAAACGCTTCCTTCTGGGCGTTACACACAACCGTTATCCCCACAAATCTAATATACCCTTAAACTCTTCGAGTACCGGGTATAAAAATACATACATTTTTGTTGGATATGTGTTTTGACAGTGACAGAGTGAAGGTTTTTTGAAACTTGAGTCAGGGAAGTATTCGGAACGTATATTAAGGCCTTTGCCAATAGTTTTTGATATTTTACATTTTTTATACCCGGTACTCGAAGAGTATAGGGGTATATTAGATTTGTGGGGATAACGGTTGTGTGTAACGCCCAGAAGGAGGCGTTTCCGACCCCATAAAGTATATATATTCTTGATCAGCATCAATAGCCGAGTCGATATAGCCATGTCTGTCTGTCCGTCTGTCCGTCCGTCCGTCTGTCCGTCTTCATTTGCGCCTATATCTCAGAGACTATTAAAGCTAGAGCAACCAAGTTTTGTATCCAGTCTCCTGTGTGATCACACTACTCCAAATGTAATTCAAAATTTCGCCCCGCCCTTTTCCGCCCCCACAAAGGACGAAAGTCTGTGGCACACACAATTTTTAAGATACAAGAAAACTAAATACGCAGAATCATAGAGAAAGACCGTTTCTATCAGAGTGTTGATTCTGGATCAGATCGGATCATTATTATAGCTACAATGAAGAAAACCATTTCGAAAGTCATCGTTCCCTCTCGCTCTCTCTCACACGCGACCCCATCCACTTTGCCCATTCGTATTTTGTGTCGCCTAGTTCTCAGAGACTATAAAAGCTAGAGCAACCAAACTTTCTATCCAAGCTCCTGTGATACCAAACCAGCACGAGTTTGTTTTAAAATTTTGCCACGCCCCTTTCCGCCCCCACAAAGGACGAAAATCTGTGGAATCCACAATTTTTAAGATAAATGAAAACCAAAAACGTAGAATCATGGGAAATTACTATATCTACCAGATTGTCGAATATGGATCAGGTCGGATCAATATTATGGCCAAAAGAAACAAATTAAATTTCAGTGACTACGCAACGCCTGCCAAGCGCTGACTCATTCCCTCTCTCTCTCTGTCCTGAACACTTATACGTCTCAAATATGTAGTTATACATGTCATGTAGAAATTTAGAAGCAGATGTAAAAATCATATGCAAACAAAATCGGAAACATGTATAATATTCCAAAAATTTACTTCACTTTTTGAAATATTTTTTTTTGACCATTTTTTTTTTTAATTTGTCCCTTTTGCGAACATATAAGAAATTGCATAAATCGCAAGCTCATATATGTATGTACATATGTATTTACTGACTGAGTACCGGGTATAAGGTAGAGCCGCGGTCTTTGCCGCGGCTCACAACGTTCCCCCTCGTTTTATTTGCGAAGTATGACAGTGACAACGTCATATTTCCACCAATAGTTTGTAAGGTATGATGGCGGACTTTTTGTTAGGTATAGTGGCAGATCATTTTTTAGCACGAGTTTCAATTTTCTTTGCCTTTTTGTGTACAGAAGTGTATAAGTTAACACTCAGTGGCGGAGATTTGCATTTTGGGCACCGGGTTTTTGTCTTTAGATAAGAAAGGAAAAAAGAGCGTCTAAAAGAAGAACAACATCGGAGCAATCCACAGCCAAAAGAGTGAAGCTCGAAAAAGAAGAAGAAGATGCTGCTCGAGATTTTCAAGTTCTTTCTTGTTCTGTTATTTTTCATTATTTCCAATAGTTTAAATAAATGATTTTCAGATCTACATAATGTTTTAGTTCATCTGCCAATTTTTCAATTTTCAAAAATGCAAAAAATTAATAGTTTGCGCGAAGAGCTGCAAAATTGCATTCCATTTAAAATTAAGCAACCGCTTCTAACAGAAATATGCTCAATAGATGTCAGCAACTGCCTGCTTTTAAAATTCTGAAAAATATTGATTTTTGAGAGAAGGAGATGTAAAAATCAAAGTGTCCGTCACTATACCTTACACTACCCTACACAATTATTTAAATTGTAATATAGTTGTTATTTGTTTGTATTTTTGTTTCAATTCAGCTTACCACACAACATCACAAGGGCAAATGCCTGTGCTTGTCGAAGCTGTCGCTGAGCAAGCTGGCACCCTCAAGAGTTTGATAAGGCAGCCGGGACAGGGACAAACAGTTGTAAAAAATTTCCCAGTGCTGACAGTCCAAGATCTTCAAAAATTGAACGAGGAAATAAACAGCACAAGCAAAGACTTATACGTAAATATTATTAAAATTAAAATGTTATTTTCTATTCTAATTGTGTTCTTTTCACAGATCGATGCAATAAAAAGCCTATTTATGCCAAGCGGGGTACTTAAAAACCTAAAAAATGTTTTGGCCAATGCCGTGGTAATGGCATACAACGTGGATGTCGTTCAAGGCAAGATGTCGCTGAAAAGCCTGACTAATTTTTACGCCGTGTTTATTGGTAAGATTATAGGTTGTTTTGATTTCATTTTTCCGCCTTTTACTTATACATATTTATATTTTATATTTATAGATGCAATAACAGTAGAGGCAGGGTCTGGGTCAGCAGAAATACAGCGTAGGAAAGCAATCCAACTGCAACAGAAAAAATTTTTCAAAAATACAAATTCGCAAAATCTCAATAGCAACAACCCACAGAACACAAATGAAAATTAAGAACACAAAAATAATAAATAAATAATGAATGAAGTTATGTACTGAACATTAAAAAAAAATGTTTTCATTGTTTTTTTTCATCCACCAGATGGGTACCCTTTTCACTACCCACCAGGCGGGTACCCATTTCACTACCCACCAGGCTGGTACCCATTTTACCACCCACCAGGCGGGTACCCATTTCACCACCGATTAGATGGGTACCCATATCGTCACCACCCGAAGACCACCCAAATCACTAGTACGCGGTAAACGAAGTGGTGTCACTGGTCCCCATGTCCTATGACATTGCGGGTAAAAATGGAAATGAAGTAAAGCATTGCGTAGGGTTTGTCGGCGAACCAGCGGTGGTCTGTTAGGGGTTGGCGATATCACCACCGCCTTGCTAGTACGCAGTACTGCAGGGATGTGTGTTTTCTTCGACAGCGGCGTCGTAAACAACCAACACAAACAAGCAGACCTACACTGTGTGCACACATACAAATAAAGCTCAGCCTCACGTACAGAGCGTTTGCCACTAGAGCGCTCTTTGTCTATCGTGCTTTTTCTTTCTCAGTGAGGAATTGCGTGGAATTCCTGGCAGCAAAAAACTAACTGAAAATATTGTATGGCGTGACACATCTTAGTGTTTGTATTGTCTTTGGTTGAACCAACTCACGGCTAGAGATTTTATAACTTTATATATTTTGTCCAAAAAGTTGCACATTTTTGTATGCCTTCTAAAAAATAGGATATCTTCCAAATATGCATTCTTTGTGAGATGACCCATATGTTGGCACAATATTCAATTGTTTTACCCTTTTGAAGGTAGTCAGTTTGGATAGTATCGTGAGCATACCAAAAAGTGGTCGCCATTACTTTATTGGCTGACAAATCCATTTTGGTGCAGAATCACCTTGAGAAACCCACTCTTTGATTGCTGTTTGGTCTTTGGTGTGTTGTCGTGGATCCTCTTTTTATCCACGGTTACGAAACAGAGCTAAAACTCGAACACGACCGGCTGTTGTGGGTTTTTTACTTGTTTCCATACAGCAACATGGCAAAAATAAAATTTGTTATCGATAGAGAATACTTCAAAGACTCTGGATCCAAACGATTTTTTAAATCGATTAATAATTATGGGTGCTAGAGTTCGTCAAAGTTGAGAAATTATTCGTGAGGACGAATAAATGACAATTTTTACGAAAATTCACCACTTTCAAAGTTAATATTGGGCGATGTTAACAACCGATCTTCGTTCTTTTTACTTTATCTGTAAAAGTTCAATCTTAGTGTTTTACTGTATACATTTTAAATATATCTGAAATACTCATTAAACTAGAAACGTTTAAAAGCAGAGCTGCAAACCCCTGAAAAAACGGCCAGGGTTCGGTTCGGGTTCCGAACCCTATGTTGAAAATTCGCAGAGGTTCCATAACCGGGTTTTTAATATTTTGGAACCTCGGGTTCGGTTCCAAACCGGGGTTCGTAGAGTAAAATTAATGAAAAGATAAAGAGCATCCATGTTTTATACAATTAAATCATTTTATTTTACTGCATTCGTTGCATTTTAAAGGTATTTAAATTTAACTCTATTCAAACCATGTTTAAACAAATAAAAAAATTAATAAAAATGTTTAATAATATAAAAACAAATAATAATATATCTTTTTTTTACTGCATTCCTTGCATTTTAAAGGTATTTAAATTTAACTTAGTTCAATTTTTTAATTCAATTTAAGTTTATTAGCATAATATCCTCCAGGAGGTTTTCATCAATTGATGCCCTTTTATCCGACAACACAAATTTGAGGGAGGAAAATGCTCTCTCTACAGAAGTTTGAGTTGCCGGAACCGCCAAAACAACCATTGCAACTTTTTTCAAATCTGTTTGGATGTAATTTTCCCAAAACTTTAAAACGTCTGCATGGGGATGCATTCGAGGAATTTCTTCAAAAGATTTATTGAATGTAGAAACGAATTTTTTCGTTGTGGCTTGGTTTCCCACAATGCTTTTCATAAAAGTCTCCTCCTCACAATCTGAAGTAGAATCATTTACTGCTGAAACGTTGAGACTTTCGTCAAAAGATTGCAATCGGCTGTTTAACTGGCTTATATGGTGTCTTGCAGCCTGTTTTTGCTCACAACTAAGTAGCGCTTGATAGCGGGGGTCTAAATATACTGCAGTTATAACGGGAATTACATTTAAAATTTCCGACCTCTTTTCAAGACATTTAGCCAGAATTGATGAATGTTGTGCAGTTGTCTTTTTTAGATTAGATTTGCAGGAGAACCATGCATAAAAAAAGTCACTTGACAGCAACTTAGCATTTTGCAATTTCAATGAAGTTTTATAAATTGGTAGAAGTAAACTGCAAATATTTTCCACGGTCTTCCATTCAGATGATTTTAATTTCAATTCTTTTAAATTACTCTTTACACAGAACTCTTTTAGAGTTAGTAATCGTTCGCACATTTGAAACGTGGAATTCCATCGAGTGACGCAGTCTAAAAATGGTTTTTTTAAATTTTCTAGGCGTAAAAGATTAATTATTGTAGCCGTGCGCAATTTTTTACAAACATATCTTATACGCGAAATGTCAACCTTGACTTCTTTGAAAAAATCGTTGACGACAAGGTTTAAAGTATGCGCAGCACACCGAACAGTTATTATTCCCTCATCTATCTCATCAACGTTATCCAAAATATTTGTACCTTCCGGTATACATCCACAAGCTGCGTCGCCGTCAGAATCGTCATTGTCCAAATCCGCCCTACATTGTTCATCCAGAAGCTCGCTGGCCCTAACCATATTTGCTCCATTATCGATAGTGATCGTGTAAATTTGCTGGAGCGATAAATTATAGCTGTCAAGGACCTCCTTAATTATGTTCGTCAGGTTCGAGCTGGTCTGCTGCACGTGAACCTCCTTCATCGCAAGCGTATAAATTTGAAGTTCTCCTCCATAAAATAGTTGACAATTGATGCCGACAATAGAGCGTTCCAAACGGCTTACGCAGTCGACTTTAATCGACACCAATCTAAAAAAAATGTAGGCAAATTTTAAAAATTAAACAACAACACTTTAGTTGCATGTGCTATACAACATATGTACATATATATGTACACATACCACATACACATACCAAAGTTAATATAATCACTGAGATGTGTCACTCCATACAACATTTTCAGCTCGATTTTATCGGCGTGGAGTTCCACGCAATCTTCACTGATACGAGAGAGACAGAGAGCGCTCTAGTGACAAACGCTCTGTACGTGAAGTAGAGCACACGTACACACACATGTGTATTTGCAGTTCAGTGCGAACGCACACTTGTACGCAAGCTCATTCTATGTTCAAAACCGCCAGAGCACTTGAGTTCGTGCGAGCGAGACAGCGCGTATTTTGTCTCTCACTACATACAAAACAGAATTGTATGAGTGTTACACATCTAAGTATTTATATTGTCTTTTCACATGCACATAAACAAATTTTGGTTAATTTAAAACTCACTTACCGATTGGATACAATTTCTTTGATATTATCCCGAATAGCTTTTGCTTTCGATTGAACGAGGCTTTGAATATTTTGCCGATTTATTGTTAAAGGCTTTGGAAATGCCTTGCATATTGGATCTAAAATTTTTTTAAACCCAGAATCTTCCAGCATTTTTAGTGGGCGGCCATTTTTTGTGACCAGTTCAACACATGCATTTGTTATCTCATCTTTAGATAACTTCACTTTTAAATTGGAATCTTCAAAAAATTTACTGATCGGTGGCTGTTGCTTTTTTTTGTTAATTTTTTCACATTCGGTAATCTGCTTGTAAATATCAGAGTGCTTGCGTTCAACGTGTTTTTTCAAGTTTGTGGCATGTCGGCCAACTAATTTTACACTACAGTTTTTACACTGGCTTACTTTCGTCTGATCGTTATATTCAAAAAAATCTCGTATGAAACTCATTGTCTAACAACCTTCACTTCGCTAATGCCAAAAATAATGCAAACCAGATTGCTACATGCGCATGCTGTCCCGTTACAACGGCACTGGCGCCATTCGAAGAGTTGCCACCGTATGACGTTTTTCTTACATAAATTTGAGCCATACAAATCATACACAAAACAAGTAAATTTCACGATTTTTGGCAACCCTAAAAAAAACACACAATGAAGTGCACAGTGGGCGGTTGCATCCAAAAACACAAAAAAAAATGTTAGTAATTTGTAATTGAATCAGGATATGGAATGTTTTATTTAGTTATTGGTTGCTATAGTGAAATAAATAAAAATGGCTATGAACCAAGTATTATGAAAAAATGATATAGAATTTATAAGCTGTCCCACTGTCACACGCTTTTCTTGTGACTGAGGATAGATAAAATAAGAAGCTGTCCGTTAAGAGCAGACGGAATATAACTCAAAAGGGAGACGAGTCAACATCGCTTCATTGCGACTCATACATACATACATATGTACATATGTATGCATTGTGTGTATATGATGGGATCGTATGCTAACGGGAACACAAAGAAGACACATTGCGTTGTCAAAGTATACATATTGAACAAAAAGTGTGCATAAATATATGTACATTATGTATGTATTACAAGTGTATGTATGTTCATACGTGTACTTCTTCTTCGCCCAAGTGTCCCACCAACACTCACTTTCACCCACCCTGCCAATTCTTCATATATTTTGGGGCGGTAGGTCAGTTAGTCAACAAGCTGAAGAAGAACACACATAATTTCAGTTCTAGCACGCATCCATACTATTGCAAACACGCAAAATACGTGAGAATGCAAGTGCACACATACATTAAAATGGGACGAAACAATACAAAACAAAACAGATCCAGAAACAAGCATGCAGAAAATGAGAGTTCGTTCGGCTCGTGCCATGAGCCGAACATGACGACATCAGATCCGGCACATATTTCATATTTATATTTTCTTGGACCGAACCCTTAAATAAAAACGGAACCGGTTCGGTTCACGGTTCCGAGACATTTCTTGGGTTCGGTTCAGGGTTCGGTTCGACATAGCAAGGAACCCGCAGAGAACCGGTTCCACGGGGTTCGGTTCCGGACCGGTTTGCAGCTCTGTTTAAAAGACACTAAATTTTGGTAAATTTTTAACTTTTGTGGAATAGAACTCGGCAGTGTATCACAAAGTCCTTGAATCCTCTCACTTACACTCTCTCTCCTCCCTCTTATTTATTTTGCCTCTCACTTTTACTCTCTCCTCCCTCATATTTATGATGGACCGGTTTGCTCGATTGGTTTCATGTGGCGATTCAAACAATCCTCAAACAGGTGTTTCATCCCTTTGAAATGAATCTGGTAATAGTTTAGAGGTAGTTTTTTTAATGTATTTCTTGTAAAAGGGCCTCAATGTCCTTGAATCGTTTTTTCACTTTCTTTTTTTTTTGTCTGTTTTTTGTATTCCTAACACTGTCCTATAGTTGGTTGCCTATATAATAGCTATTCACAGCTATAAGCTTTTATAAAATCTAATAAGCTGTGAACAAAGATGGACGACCTTGGGATCACAGGATGCAAACTCAAAAAAACATCATTTGGAAATAAAGTAGTCCTTTATTTAACTGATAAGGACAACGAACAACTTTGGATATTTCTACCCAAAAATTATGTTTCCAAACACCCTTCAAGTTGTTGAAGGATCATCGAATTTCACATCTTTTATATAAAGGAAAAGAGATGACTAGATATAGCCCTGCCCAATTCCAATTTATATGTAAAGAATAAAAAAAGAATTCAATGGAATACATCTGATTTGTGTAAGAGAAGAAGAGACAACTAACCATGTACAGAATAAATAAGGACAAAAGGTTTACATATGTATACGTATACATACATGTAAAAAGAAACCATTTACAATATACATAGATAAGACATAAGATTACAAGAGTAAAGGTGTGGATATAAAGATTCCTGCTCTTTGAACCAACATCAGTATCAACATCATCACCAACATCATCAGTCGTTAGATGTACGCAAACCAAATAAATTTTTTTTGATGCAATTCGAAGAGATGATCTTCGAGGAACATGTCACTACCCTGGAAAACCTGATGATAATTTTGGAGGATCTGGAGGAAAAGGAGCTGCAGTACTCACAATTTTGGGTTCCATTATAAGCTGTGTTCCTGGAGCGATGACGATGCTATTTATTTATTTATTTATTTATAAATTTATTTCATCCTAGCGCGACAAGCATTTTATACTTATAAATTAGGGCGCTGGTCACAACAAGTGTAATATTAACTTTTGACATTTAAATTACTAACATTAAGAAGTTATTACAATTACATACATTCGAACTTATATACTAACATTTTAATAATATAATATTTAGTTTAGTTTTAATTTAGTTTCTAGGAACTTCACTCTTACTCTCCGTTCAACCCCTCTCTACTATCTCAAATTCAAGTTATGTAGTGCGTAGATGATTCTCCAGTGCGATTTTGAACTGCACTCCCCCATTGATTGCCTTGATGGCGTGGGGAAAATGATTCCAGACTCGAGCAGCATATACAAAGAACTGTTTCATTGTGCATGTGTACATGTATTTAAAGCAAATAATATTTTTCGTCCGTCTTGACGTGCTAAACTTAAGTCGCTCATATAAGTAAGATGGCTCTTTGGTGTATATAACTTTGTGCAGGAATACTAAGACCCTAAAGTCTATCCAGGATTTAAGTGGCATATCAAAAATTTTTATCATTACGTCCGAAATATGGTCAGTTCTACGTCTGTTATAAATATATCTTGCGATATTATTAAAAGCAACTTGCAGCTTGCTTTGGCTGGCAGAGTTACTGTCACTAAATACTTCTATACCATAGAAAAGTACTGGCGTGATGTACATTTTTGCAATTGTTTGTCTTATTTTCACTGGGAGAAAATCTTTAGTTAGGTATACATTTCTAAGTATCCCAATAGCATTTCCGACTGATCTGTTTATGTGATCATCCCATGTGAACGTTTGATTAAACATAAAACCTTAGTTGTTTGCACGTTCTACATATTCAATGGGGATGTTTTCAATAGTCAATTTTTGTAGTGCATTAGTGTCGAACTTTCTTTTACCTATGACTATACATTTTGACTTATTTGGATTTAATCCTAGCCCATTCATTTTAGCCCACTGACTTACACTTTTCAATTCACTATTACAGACACGAATAAAGTCATTAATTCTACTAATAAGACGACTAACAAACATTTGAACATCATCGGCATACATATGAACGTCACAACTTGACAATATACTCGGTAGATCATTTACATACATAGAAAACAGTAATGGCCCTAAAACGGATACTTGAGGAACACCACGCTTGACACAAAGTAATGACGAGTACATATTATGCATACGATTACTCAAGTACGAAACAATTAGTCTTGTTGCTGCACGCGAAAAATTACATAGACGACTTAGCTTAAAACAAAGAATTTCGTGGTTAACCGTGTCAAAAGCCTTACTATAATCTAGAAGTCGAATGGACTGGATTCCAAACAACTCCAATTATGCCATTATATAGTTTCGAAAAATTAACGCACTGTATTAATTTTAATTTATCAACACTTTATCAAATTAATGACATTTATTCTATGTTAACATGCAAGCATAATAATTTGAATAAACTATAAGCCATATTTTGTGATAAATTTGTTATATGCTAATAGATTACAATGTCCTTATAAAGAAAAAATGCACACTATTATTATAATATTGTTAAAATATTACAACTTTAATGATGAATTTTCCATAACGGATATTCAGGTTCATCGGGATTAACCTCTAAGCAGTTTCACGTACTGTTTAACTCTCTATTCAGAGTTCTTTTCAACTTTCCCTCACGGTACTTGTTTACTATCGGTCTCATGGTTATATTTAGTTTTAGATGGAGTTTACCACCCACTTAGTGCTGCACTATCAAGCAACACGACTCTTTGGAAACATCATCTAGTAATCGTTTACGTTATACGGACCTGGCACCCTCTATGGGTAAATGGCCTCATTTAAGAAGGACTTAAATAGTTAATTTCTCATACTAGAATATTGACGCTCCATACACTGCATCTCACATTTGCCATATAGACAAAGTGACTTAGTGCTGAACTGATTTCTTTTCGCTCGCCGCTACTAAGAAAATCCTGTTTAGTTTATTTTCCTCCCCTAATTAATATGCTTAAATACAGGGGGTAGTCCCATATGAGTTGAGGTTTTATATACATATATTAAAATTTTTTAAATGATAATTACACTATATTATTATATATAGAGTGTTCTCATAATGAAATCATTATAACATTCGTATTTTATAACGAACATTACGAAGAAATATTAAATATTTATATTTACAACAAAATTTCTTTTCGAAACATTAATAAGAGGCAATTCTAAATGAAAAATGTAATTAGTTTTTATTCTAGACATTCCTCAGTATTTTTTGTTTCAAAAATGAAAAAAAAAATCATATATTTTTCTTCGTTCTTCTCATACAAATATATACAACAATGAGAGATAATGCATTTGTTTGGGCCAGCCGCTAAACAACAGGCCTAACTTAAAACTATACATACAATACAATACAATACAATATTCAATGCACTGTAAACGCCCACGTTCGGCAGCGCTGCTGCGCTCTCCCTCTGTAAAGGGCGCTCTGCAGCCGCCGCCTCGGCTCTAGCTTTGCTTAGCCGACGGTGCTTATTTCAGTAATCTGCTAACCTCTCTGCGCATTGGTTGCATTTGGATCTCGATATACATTTATCTGGTTGTGCTAAGAGCAAGCAATCGGCTTCCGCTAGCAGCCGCCGGTATAAATAAACAGCTATTACATTTGAACAATTCGCATTATTATTTTGGATAAAAATAGGTGCCAAAAAAGCTTGGCATCTCAAACATTGGTGACCTGGTGACCCCGACGTGATTAAAGACATTGGCTAATCGCGTTTCGTGCAAAAACATTTAAATTGAACAATATATTCAGTTCTGTGCAGTTTAACCACAAACAAATACATTTGTGCAGCATATAAAACGGTTTATGTGCAAATTCAGTTGAGAGTGGGGTCGTCTGAGATTCCGTTAGTTTAATCGTCGAATCTCTCATTCTATGCTCAGCCGCAGACACGGTTCTTGACTTTTCGTGTCTCTCATTCTCGCTCCAGCTTCTGTGCACCGTCGCATAATCTTCAAGTCTCTCATTCTCTGTACAACTGCAGCCACGGTTTCGACTTTTCGTGTCTTCACTCTCTCTTTCTCGATTCTGTACGCCGTCGCTTAAACGGTTATCTATTCTCCGTTGTTTCGTTGCATTTCACACCGTTAAACATGAAAAGCGATCCAAATACAGGCTCGGGCGAAAATATTGTGACGGGTAATAACAGGCTGAGTCTTTATAAACGTAAAGTTCAGTATTTATATGATCGAATGAGCGGGCTCGGCGAATCATTCGCTGGCAATACGATCGATAATTTGAACGCCACGGAAATCGACGTTCGTATCGACATGCTGGCAGAAATTCGAGAGGAATTTCATAAGGCCCATAAGGAACTGGAAGCGCTCAATCAAGACGAGATTGGGAGTGCGCAACAACTTTGATATGCTCTTCATATCGTTGAAGGCTGAGCTACTGGCTGCTCTCGAACTAGGCCACTCGCGCGCTGCTGCCAATTCGACTACCCTACCAAACCATTCTGGGCACAGTACCATCATCATGGCTCACAAGCAGCGACTTCCTGAGCTAAAAAATACCCAAGTTTTCCGGTGGATACGTCGAATATTCGAACTTTATGGCTATGTTCAATTCGATCATCGACGCGGATGCGGATCTCAGCGACATCGAGAAGTTCCAGCACCTTCGCTCTAGCCTCGCTGATGTGGCTTTGGATTCGGTTCGATCTTTGGAACTCTCCAGTGCCAATTATCGTGTGGCGCTGGACATACTTAATAAACGTTTTAGTAACAAACGACTTGTTTTTCAGGCACACATTAAGAAGATTCTTGGGATCAAGAGAGTGGATTCGCTATCTCCCAAAAGGCTTCGGGAGTTTTCAGATGCAGTTAATTTGCATATGCGTGCTTTGCAAACATTAGGAACGGATTTGGAGATATCCCACTGCATTATAATTAACCTGCTGCTGCAGAAGTTGGACGCTAAGACGCAAATGAAATGGGAAGAACACCTGTCGTCGGATGCCATACCTACAGCAAAGGATTTTTATGAATACTTGGAGAAGCGGTGCCAGAAAATGGAGACCTTGGAATACGCTACAGCGGCACCCGCTAGTAGCGCTCAGGCTGGAAACACTCATAATTCTCATTTTAAGAAAACTTCTGTTGCCTCCAATTCTTCCACCGACTCGTCTGGATGCAGTTTTTGCCATTCAGCGGGACATGGTATATATTCCTGCAAGATGTTCGGGAATTTATCTCCGTTGCTGCGCCACAAAGAAGTGAAGAAGCTTTCCCTCTGTTTTAATTGCCTGAAAGCGGTTCATCGGTCATCGGTTCATCGGTGCAATCCACAACTCAAGGCTCTCCAGATCTTTCTCCTCCAGATCTAACGCTCCAACCAGACGCTATTTCTGCCACTCAGGATTCTGTTAGCAGTTCACCTTCCCCTGCCTCTAACTCTCTTGCTGCCCAAGGTCTTCAATCCGATGTTGTGCTTCTGGCTACCGCTGTGGTTCTCGTAAAGAATCGGTCTGGCGTTTTAGTTCCTTGTCGTGCCATACTAAATTCAGGATCTCAGCTTCATCTCATCACATCCAGGTTCGCCCATCAGCTTCAGCTTAGGAGAACTCAATCGTCTGCACTTGTCTCTGGGCTCGGCGATACCAGCGTGGCTACTGAGGGATCCACCGTGAACATTTGTATGCATTCTCGCACAGCTGACTATACAACTACGCTTACTGCTCTTGTAGCTCCTACGATCACCGATTGTCAACCAAGTCTGGCAGTCAATGTAGCCGATTGGAATATTCCGTCAAATATTCAGCTTGCTGATCCTGCATTTTTCAACCCTCAGCGAGTGGATCTTCTCATTGGTGCCAGAATTTTCTATGATCTCCTCTGCGTAGGGCAAATCAAACTCATCGATGGTCTGCCTCTTCTGCAGAAGACCCGGCATGGGTGGATCGTATCCGGTGGTGGACAAAGGGTAGCACGCTCGGCGCTCTTAACAACGCACAATTCTCCAGATTCGGATGCTGACATAGATGCAAGGTTGGACAAAACTCTTCGTATGTTTTGGGAGGTCGAGACTTGTGCGGACGCCGTTTTGAATACGAAGGAAGAATTAGATTGTGAAGCGCATTTCGTAGACCACTTCTCACGTTTGCCATCAGGGGAGTATTCAGTTCGTCTCCCGTTAAAGCATAATGCCGATCGCTTAGGGGAATCTTACACTCAGGCGCATCGTCGATTCATCAATTTGGAGAGAAAGTTGGATCGTGATACTACACTCAAGGAGCGGTACTCTGCATTTATGAGGGAGTATATTGAGTTGAAGCATATGTCCCCAGTCAACCCTGATTCTCGTAGTCTCTGCAGATATTTCTTGCCTCATCACTGTGTTTTAAAGGAGGATAGTATGACATCAACTGGATGTTCCCTAAATGATGCGATGATGGCAGGCCCTGTTATTCAGCCTGCATTGTTCAGCATACTAATTCGGTTTCGCACATATCCAGTCGCTCTCACTGGGGACATTTGTAAAATGTCTAAAATCTTCACCTGACAATTACTTTCAGTGCATTCTATGGCGAGATTCTGTCCAGTCCGAAGTTCAGGTCTACACATTAGACACCGTCACATATGGCACTAGAGCTGCATCGTTTTTAGCAGTTCGCGCAATGCACCAGCTGGCCATTGACGAGGGTGAGTCCTACCCTCTTGACTCAGCTGCTCTGCAGCAGGATTTTTACGTGGATGATCTCATCTCGGGCGGCAGCTCTGCCGCTGAGGTCATGGAAAAGATGCATCAAACCTCCGCCATACTGTCTTGCGGTAATTTTAAGCTTAGGAAATGGTGCTCTAGCCATCAGGAAGTACTTAAGGGAACGCCTGAAGCGGACAGAGAGAAATACTTAAGGTTTCATGATGGAAGTGACATAACGAAAACTCTTGGCTTAGCATGGGACCCTGCATCAGATCAGCTGCTTTTTGCCTTGTCCGCGCTGGACACAAATTCGAAGCCCTCGAAGCGATCGGTTTTGTCTACGATTGCTCGTTTCTACGACCCTCTTGGATTGATAAATCCCGTTATTGTCAGGTGCAAAATCTTCCTTCAGAAGCTTTGGAGAGAAAATTTGGATTGGGATGAAAGCCCACCCTCAGCGTTGCATTCCTCTTGGATGGACTAGAGAAACAGTTTGTCAAGTATCACGCGGATATCATTTCCTCGCGTTGTTCATCCTTCTAATACGGTAATCGAACTTCACGGATTTTGTGACGCCAGCACGGAAGCATATGGCGCTTGCATATATGTGGTGTCCAGGGAAGGGCAGTTTTCGAGCAATATTTTGTGCTCAAAGTTTCGAGTGGCGCCACTAAAAACCTTATCGATTCCCAAGCTTGAATTAAGTGGAGCCCATTTGCTTGCGAAACTATTGAATAATTTGAAGGATATTGGACGTTTTACAGGTCGGTTTTATTGCTGGTCAGATTCATCGACAGCATTATCTTGGATACGGGATGAGTCAGCCAAATTTCAAGTCTTCGTGGCAAATCGGGTGGCAGCAATTCAGGAGTTGACGGCAGGCATGGAATGGCGCTATGTCCCCACATCATTAAATCCTGCTGACGTTCTCTCTAGAGGCTCGCTTCCCCACCAACTTATCCACTCAGAGCTGTGGTTTCATGGTCCATCATTTTTGGAAGGCTCCAAGAAAGAGTGGCCTGTACCTCCTGTTCCTGAAGCAGCAACGGCACAGCTTCGCAAGCGGGTATTGCTGATCGCGTCTCCACATGCCGATCTCACGTCAGAATGCAAATTTGCAAATTCATTCTTCGGCATGCAGCGCACATTCGCCTACAAGCATAAATTTGTACATCGGCTTCGGCATTCTGGACTTACCGTTTCGGATATTCGGCAAGGAACGCATCTTCTGATCCGGCATATTCAACTGGCTGTTTTGTATATGGATATAAGGGAGATTCAACGCAATGGTCAAGTCAGGAAATCCAGTTCCATCAGCTCACTCTCTCCGTTCATCGATCGGTATGGATTACTAAGAGTTGGAGGTCGTCTTGGCAACTCATCTCTGGGATTTGACGCTCAGCACCCGCTTATTCTGCCAAAGGGGCATCCCATTACTTGTGCGCTGATAAGGTATTATCATGAAAGGAACTTTCATGCTGGACCTCGCGCACTACTTGCCAAAATTCGACTGGAATTTTGGCCCATTGGCGGAATTAAGGCAGTATCAAAGGTAGTCAGCAAGTGTGTGAGATGCTTCAGGCTAAGAGCAAGCAATCGGCTTCCGCTAGCAGCCGCTGGTATAAATAAACAGCTATTACATTTGAACAATTCGCATTATTATTTTTGATAAAAATAGGTGCCAAAAAAGCTTGGCATCTTAAACGGACACATCCAATACTGCCTTGCTAAAAATTAATAATAACATTGAGGATCGTTTTTTTATATATTTTAATTTTATTTATTATGTATTTAATTATTTTCTCATTTAGTAGTTTTATTATCATTATTGTTAAAGGAATGTGTGTATGTATGGAATTAGGCTGTCAAAAAATGCCTCGTCATCGTCTTTTTTTTTTGCTGTTATTTATTTTCGTCTCAAGCAACATTAATATTTGTTGCTCAATAGCAACAAATTCTTCTGATGCTTTAAACTTATTTTGCTTCTTTGTCGGTTGATGAATTGGTTCATCTTCATCTACAAGTTCGCGAATCTCTTCAGAGATGGTCTCATCTAGAGTCACTTCTGAAGCAAATCCTGGAGAAGATGCGTCCAATGCAGTGTTCAATGCAGCAAAATTTTCAACCGATTTACGGGGTTTCATTTGGGCTGTTGAGACTGTAATAGCTCTTTGGGAGAAGCTACAACCAATACATATGCCTCAGCCCACAAAGAAAATAATCAGCCAGACGGCAGAGAAATTTTGGAAGCTGTGGAACTTTCCCAATTGTGCTGGAGCAATTGATGAAAAACACATTCGTAATAAGTGTCCAGCGCATTCCGGGTCTATCCTTTATAATTTTTAAAAGTACGTTTCGATGGTACTTGAAGGGGTATTAGATGCCAATTGTCAATTTATTGCCATAGAAGTTGTAGGCTATGGAAAAAAAAGTGATGGTGGAACATTAAATGCATTACAACAAGTGCCGACATCACGACAATTCTTTCCGTCAGATTCTTGCTTGCCTGGAACAAACACTAAGATGCCATATGTTTTTGTGGGTGATGAGGTTTATCCACTTTTCGAAAAGCCATATTCAATAAGAGATATAAATGCAAACAACGAATACTTTAACAGTAGACTTTCCAGAGCTCGAAGATGCATTGAATGTGCCTTTGGTATCTTAACATCCAAATGGCGTCTTCTCTGGAAGCCTATTGAGACAGATCCCGGTTTTTTTAATGTTATTGTAAAGAGTATATGCATAATATAATCATTGACCTTGAAGGGCCGTTTGATGTCAATATAGGATCAAAACGTTTTTAAATTGGCAACTTTCAATCATCTTAATTTAAAAACAGGCCAAATAATTTGAAACACTTTTCCCGACTTTGTTTGTACACACAGACACACCGAATAAAAATATGTAAATACAAATAATATGCAGGTATTAATAAATCTCTACTTACTTTGTGTTTCTAATAAGCTCTCAATTTCTGTCCAATTTTTTTCCACCAAAATTTTATTGTGATTGTTTTTGCTCTTTTGGTCCCATAGCGCTGGGCGCAAATAAACTTCCATAATTACATTTTCAATGTTTATGTCCACTTCGTTCAGGCGTTCTCTCACAAATGACACCAAATGGAAAAATAAAAGAAACAAAATTACCATATAAGCTTTCAAACACGCGTGTTTTGAAAAAAAAAACGGTAATTAGAGCACAGAATGCAACACAACAATCGTACTCTCTCAAAGAGTTGAAGCGATAAAGCAGGTTGCAAACTGCTCTCTCTCTCTTTGCTCTCGCTTTATCGCTTAAACTCGCGGCCCGCTTCGCTCTCACTCTGACATCTTTCGAGCGATTGCACACTTCTTGCGCGCTCTCTGACATCAGCCTTAGTCCAGTTGAGATCTTTTACTTTAATAAGCCCACTAAAATCAGTAATGGATAATATTATTTCTTACACTTTACTATTAAAATTGTATTAATAACGAGGGGGAACGTTGTTACATTTACTTTACTTTACTTTAAACTCTACTCTACTCTACTCTACTCTACTTTAAACCCGGCACTCAGTCAGTATATACATATGTACATACATATGTATGTACATATATGTATGAGATTTCGATATATGTAATTTTTTAAATGTTCGCAAAAGGGACGAATTAAATTTTGGCCAAATAAGAAAAATTCAAAAAACTATTTTTTTTGTTTACATATAATTTTTACATCGGCTGCTACATTTCTACATACACATGTATAACTACATACAAGAGACGTGGAAGTGTGTGCGAGAGAGAGAGAGGGAATGAGTAAGCGCTTGGAAGGCGTTGCTAGCGACTGAAATTTCATTGGTTCTTTTGGCTATAATAATAACACTACTCGACAAAATTCAACTTTTTTTTTCCGCTGTGGCCAAAAATGACTTTTTCTGATAGATTTGGAGATGTAAATTTTTTTAAAGAATTATGGTTTTTTTTTCATGGAGTAGTTTTTTTTTAAAGAATTTTTAAAAAATTTGGTGTTTTTTGTCATAGGTAGTGCTTCTATTTTTCACATAACTTAAGTTTCCTACAACTGGTTGTATTAAACTTTGCAGTTAAAAAAAGCTGACAAATGCAGCTATAAATCCGACTCAGACACTTTGTAGCTGCAACTTAACGTCTGGAAGATATTAAGCTTCCAAATTGAAATTTCATAATTTTTTTCGGTATTTTCCCCCGAAATTTTGACTTTGAAAGCTCAGGAAAAGTCGAAAAAAAAATATTTTAATGCCTTGATTTTTGGTTTTAGATAGACACATTAATTAGGCGTCGTTTAAGGTTTCGCTTATAAAAATATAAAAATAAACGGCTAAGTTATAACCGTTTGACCAAAACTACATATGCCGTTTGGCACTATTCCAAATGCCATTTTATTGTTAAAAACTGTTACAAACGCAGATTTTTGGTATTTTTGTAGGAAAAAAAACGTTAATTTACTTATTTTTTTGTTTCCGTTTTTATACCCGGTACTCGAAGAGTATAGGGGTATATTAGATTTGTGGGGATAACGGTTGTGTGTAACGCCCAGAAGGAAGCGTTTCCGACCCCATAAAGTATATATATTCTTGATCAGCATCAATAGCCGAGTCGATATAGCCATGTCTGTCTGTCCGTCCGTCCGTCCGTCCGTCCGTCCGTCCGTCCGTCTGTCCGTCTTCATTTGCGCCTATATCTCATAGACTATTAAAGCTAGAGTAACCAAGTTTTGTATTCAGTCTCCTATAATATCACACTACTCAAAGTGTATTTCAAAATTTCGCCCCGCCCCTTTCCGCCCCCACAAAGGACGAAAGTCTGTGGCATGCACAATTTTGAAGATACAAGAAAAATAAATACGCAGAATCATAGAGAATGACCATTTCTATCAGAGTGTTGAATCTGGATCAGATCGGATAATTATTATAGCTACAATGAAGAAAACCATTTCGAAAGTCATCGTTCCCTCTCGCTCTCTCTCACACGCCACCCTGTCTGCTTTGCTTATTCGTTTAAATGAGCGCCTAGTTCTCAGAGACTATAAGAGCTAGAGCAACCAAACTTTCTATCCAAACTTCTGTGATATTAAACCAGCACAAGTGTATTTCAAAATTTTGCCACGCCTTTTTCCGCCCCCACAATGGAAGAAAATCTGTAGAATCCACAATTTTTAAGATAAATGAAAACCAAAAACGCAGAATCATGGAAAATTACCATATCTACCAGAGTGCCGAATATGGATCAGGTCGGAACTATATTATGGCCAGAAGAAACAAATTAAATTTCAGTGGCTACGCAACGCCTGACAAGCGCTGACTCATTCCCTCTCTCTCTGTCGCAAACACATTTACGTCTCAAATATGTAGTTATACATGTAGAAATGTAGAAGCAGTATACAAATCATATGCAAACAAAATTGGAAACATGTATAAATATTCCTAAAATGGTTTGACTTAAATTTTTAAATATTAAAATTTAATTCGTCCCTTTTGCGAACATATAATAAATTGCATAAATCGTAAGCTCATATATGTATGTATATATTGACTGAGTACCGGGTATAAGGTAGAGCCGCGGCCTTTGCCGCGGCTCACAACGTTCCCCCTCGTTGATATTAGGATTGCTTTAGTTATATTTAAAAGTGTGTGTGTGTTACAATTTAGTTTAGGGCTTGATAGGTATTTAATGACGTTAAGTTTGTTATTAAAGGCTGGTTGAATTTGTTTTATGTGTGAGTCCCATCTGAATTTATTGTTTATTGTTAGACCTAAGATTTTTAGGCTAGTGACTGAGGGGATCGGGGTACGATTGCACGATATGTTGCACGATATGTTGCAGGTGCAGTTCTGCTTTCGGCAAATGTGGAGGTGTTGGCATTTTTGTAGGGAAAGTGATGCTCCTGAATATGAACACCATTCATGAATGTTAGAGAAGAGGTTGTCTAGGTTGTATGTTTGGTTTTTTTGTCTATTAAGGGGAATAATTAGGAAAAAGTCGTCGGCGTAAGCGCTGAATTGTATTTCTTTTTGCAGGCTGATGATGTGTGAGAGTTTGTTGTAGGCAATTAAGAAAAGAATGACCGATATTGGTGATCCTTGGGGGATACCATTGTAGAGTGGGTATGGGCGGCTAATTATATTTTTCATTTTTGTTCTTATTTGCATGTTAGACATAAAGTTTTTAATGAAGTCGGTAATTTTCGGTCCAACTTTCCAGGTGTTTAGCTGGTCAATTATGGTGTGCACTCCGACTCTGTCGAAAGCCTTTGAGAAGTCAAGGGCAATGACAGATGTGTGCTTTTTGGATCTCAGCGACCTCTCTGCTAGGAGCAGACCGTCTGCAACCGATTTGCCGTGCTTAAATCCAGATTGGTTGGGATGGATAAGGTTATTCTCTGTTACGAACCACCATAGGCGTTTGGCTATTATTTTTTCTAATGTTTTGGATAGGCAGCAGTTTAGTGAGATTGGTCTATAGTTGGCTATTATTGTTTTATTTAAGTTGGGCTTTAGTATGGGGATGAATAGGTTGGTTTTGTAGGATTGCGGGATGAAGTTGTTGAAAATAATATTAAATAGGTTAGTGATTCTTGTTTTAAGTACGTCGGAGGTGTTTTTGATCATAGGGTACGATATTCGGTTAAGGCCAGGAGTTGTTCCTTTAAGGGAGTGCAATGCAGATAGTAGTTCTATTTGTGTAATGTCTGATTCTATCGTTTGTGCTATCGGACAGGGTATAACGGTAGTTGTTGAGTCTAAGCATTTGTTGGCAGTGAAGTTTTGGTTTAAGTTTTCGTCTTTGGAGTGGTCTGACCAGTTTTGAGCAAAAAGATGAGCTATGTGGGTTGTTTCTGTCGTGTGTAAGTTGTTGGTTGTATCTGTGATACAATGAATGGTTTTAGTTGGGTTGAGTCCGCAGAGACGTCGGATGCTTGCCCAGATTATGTCTGAGGGGGTATTGGGGTCGATTGTGGACGTGAAGTCTGTCATGGCTTTAGTTTTGGATAATTTTAGCTCTCTTCGGAAGAGTGCGTTAGCTCGTTTATAATTGAGGAGATTTTCAGTGCTGTTGAAGCGTTTGAAGTTCTGCCAGGTTTTAAATTTATTTGCCCTAAGTTTAGTCAGGGTCTTATTCCACCAGGAAGTGTTTTTGCTGAAGCGATGCGAGGTTGTCTGTGGTATACTGTGGTGTGCCGCTTGTAGAATTATTTTGTTTATGATTGCGGCTTCTTTATTGATGTTCGTGCTTTTGGGTATCAGTTCACTTAAATCATTAGTTAATTTTTTGAATAGTGGCCAATCTGCTTCTTTTATTTTGAAAAAGGGTCGAGAGAAGTTTGCTGTTTGTGACTGTGGGAACAAGGATATTAGGATTGGGAAATGATCGCTTCCATGAAGGCTATCGACTATTTTCCAGTTAGTGAAGGGGGTGAGTTGGGGAGAGCATAACGAAAGGTCTATGTGGTTGAATGTACTGTGAGTTGAAAAGTGGGTTGGGGAGCCGTCGTTGAGTATAGTGAGGTTGGCGGTATGGAAAAATTTAGCTAGTATTCTGCCTCTTCTATTGTCCTGGGGTGATCTCCAACTGTGATGCCAGCTGTTGAAGTCGCCTAGGATAATTTGGTTGGTATTGTGTGTTTCAAAGTGGTCGTTTAAGCATTTAAGTGAAAAAGATTTGTTGGGAGGGATGTATGTTAAAAGGATGTTAATTTTTGTTTATGATATAATTTCTATTCCGAGTGTTTCTAGGTGTCGAGATTGGTTTGATTGAGAATGTTGTATGGATTTGTGGACTAATGTGGCTACTCCACCAAATCTGTTGGATGCTGTGTTGGAATAAATATGGTAATTTACTGGGACGGGGGAGGGGGTATTTGTGTTGAAATGGTGAGTTTCTTGGAGACATATGATTTGTGGAGAGTATTTTTTTATTATAATTAAGAGTTCATTGTAGTTGTTTGTGTATCCTCTAATGTTCGATTATAGTATTTTAAGCATTGCTATAGTTTTGAGTTCAAGTGTTTATAATTGGGTATTTGATTTTGTTTTGAGTTTGAGCTAAAGTTAAGTATAAGGTTTTGTTTTAAATAGATTCGCTGTCGCTGTGTCGGTTTTTGTGTGGGGTTTGTTTTTTGTTTTGGGGGCCTAAAGTTAGTAGATAGGGTATTAGACTTATCTTTAGAAAATATTCTTAGTTTTAGATCTTCGGTGGGCTGCGATGTATGAGCTTTGTTTTCCGTATTGGGAATGTTACTGTCTGTTTCCATGTCTTCTGCTACGATATGATGTTGTTGATGTTCTTTTTGTAACTGTGCTGTTTCGGTTGATCGTGCTGTGGTTGATTGTGTTGTGGATGCGTATGGTTACGGGGTGTAGAAGTAGATGAGGAGTTTCTTAGTTGCTGCGTGGCGCTGGTTCGTGTGTGTGTGCATGGGGAATTGGATGATGTGTGCGTTGATGCATGTTTTGTTGTTGTAAGTGATGTTGATTGTGCAACTGTTTAAGCGTAGGTGTTTTTCAACTGCTGATTGTGTCTATTGTGGTATATATGTATCTAGCGCAGTTTTGTGATCGACTTGTTCGGTGATTTTTATTGCAGTTAATTCCTGTTGCTTAAGGAATGTAGGGCATTTGCGGTAGAGAGAGCTATGTTGGTAGTCAGCTTCAGGGTTATTTTTGCAGTTTAGGCAGTTCCTCATCTTTTTGCAAAGTTCTCCTTCGTTTGTGTGCTTTCCTTCTGAGCAGTTTTTGCATGGTTCTGAACTCTTACAGATGGTGGCAGGGTGACCAAAACGTAGACAATTTTTGCATTGAAGGGGAAGGGGGATATAAGGTCGCACTCGGACGATTTCGTATCCGATGTGTTAATTTTTTCGGGTAATTTGTGTGTTGCGAATGTTATTATAATAAGTCCCGTTTCTGTGAGTTTGGTTGTTTTTTCAGAATTTTTCGTACTTCTGATACGTTCTGCGCTTTTAGTTTTTGTAGGATTTCGTTCTCGGTTGTGTAACGTAGTACATTGCAGTATATAACGCCTTTAGTAAAGTTTAGTGTTTTGTGTTCTGTTGCGGTAATGTCTATGTCTGTCATTTTGGTAAGTCTAAGTAGTTTTAACGCTTGCAGTTTAGTTTTAGTTTTTATAAGGAGAGAGCCGTCTCTTATTTTTTTACACATTTCCACTTCCCCTCCACAGGCATAGTCTGTTTTTTTAATAACGAATGGTGATACTTTTTCGAACGATTCGTTGTCATTTCGTTTTAAGACAATATATTTAGGTTCGTTTAGTTGGGCGTTGTTGGTTTTTTTTATGAATTTGTTTATATCAGGTGGCTCGTGCATGGTTATTGTTTTTCGGCTCAAGCCCGCTGTAACTGTTTGTGTTGTGTGTTTATTTTTGTTTTCTCTTTTGTTTTTAATATTTGTTTGTCGCGCGTTTGCTGATAAGCTTTTGCGTTTGCGTAGCGGTTTTTTATACAATTGCAGCACGTCTTATCTCTCGAGAGGTTGAAGTGATACTGGGTTTTTCAATTAATAGAGCGAAGTTAATGTAGTGGCTTTGGGCGTATTACGACAAGTGGTCGCCTCAGCCTATGAACATGCCTGCGAGCCACAGTCGACCGCACGCAATGCAATTTAACGTCGCAGATTGCCGATCGGCTTACGAGTAATTCCTTAAGAGTAATTCCATTTTTTCTCTTAAACTAACTTATTATATGTACGGCTTCAATGTACTTAAACATTCCGGTCCCGTTAACGAGCTCCGGTGTTCAACAAAGTTTTTCTCACGTCGGGATCGGCGCCAGTTTGTGTTGTCGTCGTGCACCAGGACGACCACCTCTTCGACGTGGCCCTTCGGCGAGGCCCCTCTGCTCCACTGGGCTAGTGAAGGCTGAGCAGGTAGTCCTTGGACCACTTGCGCCAGAAGTGCAGTTTGAGCACCAACAACTGTTGCCACCGCTTCAAGTATGCGGGTGCGGGCTTATTGTTGGGCTCTTGTTGGGCGTGGACCCTTGCGGCAATCCCAGCAAAGGCTGGCCGATGAGCAAGTACCCTTGTGTTATGGCCAGTGTTTGGCAGCCTTTGCTGCTGCTTCCCACAACCCGCCGAAATGTGGTGCCCTTAGAGGGATAAACTTCCAACGCAC
Organism: Drosophila athabasca; assembly: GCA_008121215.1. Classification (NCBI taxonomy): domain Eukaryota; kingdom Metazoa; phylum Arthropoda; class Insecta; order Diptera; family Drosophilidae; genus Drosophila; species Drosophila athabasca. Next base: position 23,565,839 of record CM017796.1, on the reverse strand, counting down.
AGCTCTCTCTACTGCGTACTACTACAGTTTATCCTTGCTGTGGAGAAATGCCGCTTGCAACTCCCTCAGCACGTTGCTCGTTGGCAACAGAAATTGGCCAACAGAAATCTACGCCAGATACTCTGAATGGCCGACATTCGCGAAGGCGGTCTGTTGGCAGTTTCTGTTCTGTTCTGTTTCCCATTATTTAACCCAACAACTTTGGCTTATAGCGAAAGCAGTGTACACAACTTCTAACAAGTGCTGTACATACGCTTCGGGTATTTTTTTTTTTTTTTTATTACGTTAATATCCAATGACTGTACCATCAAGTGGTCCAAGCGACACCAGCCGATAGCTGTTACGCGCGGATCCCAGGCAAGAACGCAGCCCACCTCCCACCCAACCGACCGAGGGGCGCTGCCGCATAACGAGCGATTCGTTAACCGAACCGATCACGGACATGCAGGAAAGATAGGTGTTAGACTGGTGTTCGAGGAAAAGTAGAACTAATCTAACTAAAAAAATCTAAGCAATTTCTAATTACGAGAAAGATATGAGAGTATCAGTAATTTAAGACTAGGAAGGGAGTTAGTAGTAGATATAATACGGAAGAGAGAATTATAATCCGAGCATAGGACCCTAAGCGGTTCATGCAAGGAATATTTCGATCTACAAAGCGGAAGAAAACGCGGTGTATAATTTCTAGTGCTTTTAAAAGGTATCGTGAAGTTTATTCGGCTCAACAGGTCAGGGCTATCTACGTCACCCTTGATCAAGTTGTGCACAAAAATCACACCAAGCATTTTCCTACGATTAACTAAAGATGGATGGTTTAATTAAAGCAATATATTACGGTAAGATGGCAAAACTTAAACTTGCATCCCAGTTAAGGAAGCGCAGAGCAAGAAGTAAAAAGGTTTTCGCAACTAATTCTATACGGTCCTGGTGTACTTTGTCCTGAGGGCACCATACACAAGAGCCTTATTTTAAAATCGATCGAACTAACGAGATATAGAAAGTCTTTTATACATAGGGGTCGTTGTATTATCTACTAAGTTAGACTTAGCAAAAGTGGGAGAAGAACATGCTTTCGTAGTTCATACCTCGTCAAACTTGCTAGACCTACCACTCGTAACGGGAAAGGGTACCTTAGTATTTAGCTGGGGAGTCCTCGATTGACCATCCTTCTCAGATCATAGGTGCATTCAGATTGAATGTTATTTCGAACACTCTCGTAAGGTAACAGTCTATATATATTTCTAATTACGAGAAAGATATAAGAGTATCAGTAATTTAAGACTAGGAAGGGAGTTAGTAGTAGATATAATATGGTTGAGGAAATTATAATGGAGCATAGGACGGTTCATGCTAGGAATAATTCGATCTACAAAGCGGAAGAAACAACCTTATATAGTTTCTAGTGCTTCTAATAGGAATCGGGAAGCTCATGCGGCTCAACAGGTCAGGGCTATCTACGTCACCCTTGCTCAAGTTGTGCACAAAAATCACACCAAGCATTTTCCTACGATTAGCTAAGGTTGGAAGGTTTATTAAAAGCAATCTATAGGGTATGACGGCAGTCTCACACCTGCATCCCAGCTGAGGCCGCGTAGAGCAAAAAGTTTTTCTGAACTGATTCTATTCAGTCCTGATGTACGTTGTACTGAGGACACCATACACCGTATTCTAAAATCGGACGAACCAGAGAGGTGTAGAGAGTCTTTGTTACATAGGGGTCGTCAAATTCTTTTGACCACCTCTTTATAAACCCAAGCACGCCCATGGCCTTATTCACCATGGTAGAAATGTGTTCTGAAAACCTTAACTTGGGATCTAATAGAAGAAGATCATCGACCCGGGTAATTCTCTCAAGAGAACCACCACAAAGGGTGTAAGGAACCAGAAAGACGCTGGAGCGATGAAAAGTCATTAAGTTACATTTTTAAGCATTAAGGTTTAATAAAGTTGCACAACACTATGACTGAAATCTATCGAGATCGGATGGCAACCTGAATTGAAAAGAAATGTCCTTATACTGGATACAGAGCTTAACATCATCCGCATACATAAGTACTCGAGAGTATGTTAATACAGAAGGGAGGTCATTTATAAAGAGTGTAAAGAGTAAGGGGCCTAGATGGCTGCCCTGAGGTACACCCGAAGTCACCATAACTGGTGAGGACAGGGAGTTTTTGAAAGGACTCTTTGAGACCAAAAACAAAGGTAGCTAGAGATCCATCTCAGGAGAGTGGGCGGGAACCCTAGAAGGTCAAGTTTTTGTGCTAGGAGAGAATGGTTTACAGAGTCGAACGCTTTACTAAAATCGGTGTAAACAACATCCGTCTGTATATTACCTTAAAAGCCTTTAATTATAAATTAGGTAAACTCCAATAAATTAGTAGTGGTTGATCTCCGCCTTATAAATCCATGTTGAGCTGGAGATATAAGTGATCTGCTTAAGTGCTGCAGGTATGGAGTTAAAATTTTCTCAAACACTTTAGGAATTGCGGATAACTTAGATATACCTCTATAGTTCATTGCGTCAGACTTGCTACCTTTCTTATGGAGAGGAATTATAAAGGACTCCTTCCATATCGGGGGAAAGCATGAAGAATTTATGGACAGGTTGAATAGTTTAAGCAACGGCCCACACAGAGACTCGACACAGTACTTGAGTACGGGAACTCCGTCCGGACCCGGTGAAAACACCGGCTTTACTGTTCGTAGATCATGAAGCAACGATCTTTCATTTAGCAAAGGACTGAAAATGCCGTTCGACCTCGGTAAACCGTATGGATACGGCTGACCAGAGTAAACGTCCTGCGAATAGGTAGTTAGGTAGGTAGGAAAAAACGGGTAAAAAGATCGGCAATTGCCTGATCATTATCTGTTGACGTATTAAGGAATTAATTTTATTAAGGAATATTAGCGAGGATGGGTGTGCGGACGTTCTACGCTTACTGTTTACGAAGCTGTATAACTGTTTAGAGTTTTAACTGTTTTAACTTCCTTAGAAACACGTATCCTGCATCGAGATAGGTAGTTCTTATAGCATTGAGCGTTAAGAACTGAAAAGTTTGACCGAGCCATTACATAATGAGAGAGAGAAGAAGGAGAGCCAACTTCTTGAAATTTTTTATAAAGACTTGATTTTAAGTTTTTTAGACTGGATAGCTCCTTGGTAAACCAAGGGGGTTTTCTCGATCTAATAGGACAGAAAAGTAGGACACAAGATTCAAAAAGTGAGTCCAGTGCATCATATAAAATGTTTGTGCCTATCGTAACATCACTGCACAAATATAAAGCGGACCAATCAAAATCCCTAATGAGGCTATTAAGCTTCGTAAACTCGGTAAATATGGTAATTTACTGGGACGGGGGAGGGGGTTTTTGTGTTGAAATGATGGTATTTTTTTATTATAATTAAGAGTTCATTGTAGTTGTTTGTGTATCCTCTAATGTTCGATTATAGTATTGTAAGAATTGCTATAGTTTTGAGTTCAAGTGTTTATAATTGGGTATTTGATTTTGTTTTGAGTTTGAGCTAAAGTTAAGTATAAGGTTTTTGTTTTAAATAGATTCGCTGTCGCTGTGTCGGTTTTTGTGTGGGGGTTTGTTTTTTGTTTTGGGGGCCTAAAGTTAGTAGATAGGGTATTAGACTTATCTTTAGAAAATATTCTTAGTTTTAGATCTTCGGTGGGCTGCGATGTATGAGCTTTGTTTTCCGTATTGGGAATGTTACTGTCTGTTTCCATGTCTTCTGCTACGATATGATGTTGTTGATGTTCTTTTTGTAACTGTGCTGTTTCGGTTGATCGTGCTGTGGTTGATTGTGTTGTGGATGCGTGTGGTTACGGGGTGTAGAAGTAGATGAGGAGTTTCTTAGTTGCTGCGTGGCGCTGGTTCGTGTGTGTGTGCATGGGGAATTGGATGATGTGTGTGTTGATGCATGTTTTGTTGTTGTAAGTGATGTTGATTGTGCAACTGTTTAAGCGTAGGTGTTTTTCAACTGCTGATTGTGTCTATTGTGGTATATATGTATCTAGCGCAGTTTTGTGATCGACTTGCTCGGTGATTTTTATTGCAGTTAATTTTTGTTGCTTAAGGAATGTAGGGCATTTGCGGTAGAGAGAGCTATGTTGGTAGTCAACATCAGGGTTATTTTTGCAGTTTAGGCAGTTCCTCATGTTTTTGCAAAGTTCTCCTTCGTTTGTGTGCTTTCCTTCTGAGCAGTTTTTGCACATTTCTGAACTCTTACAAATGGTGGCAGGGTGACCAAAACGAAGACAATTTTTGCATTGAAGTGGAGGGGGGATATAAGGTCGCACTCGGACGATTTCGTATCCAATGTTAATTTTTTCGGGTAATTTGTGTGTTGCGAATATTATTATAATAAGTCCCGTTTCTGTGAGTGTGTTTCCTTCTTGGTTTGTGTTGTTTGGTTGTTTTTTCAGAATTTTTCGTACTTCAGTTACGATCTGCGCTTTTAGCTCTTGTAGGATTTCGTTCTCAGTTATGTAACGTAGTACATTGCAGTATATAACGCCTTTAGTAAAGTTTAGTGTTTTGTGTTCTGTTGCGGTAATGTCTATGTCTGTCATTTTGGCAAGTCTAAGTAGTTTTAACGCTTGCAGTTTAGTTTTAGTTTTTATAAGGAGATAGCCGTCTCTTATTTTTTTACACATTTCCACTTCCCCTCCACAGGCATAGTCTGTTTTTTTAATAACGAATGGTGATACTTTTTCGAACGATTCGTTATTATTTCGTTTTAAGACAATATATTTGGGTTCGTTTAGTTTTGCGTTGTTGGTTGTTCTGTTTAATTTGCTTATGTCCGGTGGCTCGTGCATGGTTATTGTTTTTGGGCTCAAGCCCGGCGTAACTGTTTGTGTTGTGTGTTTGTTTTTGTTTTTTTGTTTTCTCTTTTGTTCTTAATATTTGTTTGTCACGGGTTTGCTGGTAAGCTTTTGCGTTTGCGTTTAGCGGTTCTTATACAGTTGCAGCACGTCTTGTCTCTCGAGAGGTTGAAGTGATACTGATATCATCTAAATATACTAAACAATCTGTGAAGATCAGGTCTTCTAATAGATTATTCATGCATCTTTGAAAAGTTGCGGCTGCATTTGTCAGCCCGAATGGCATCCGAGTGTATTCGTAATGGCCATGTTTAGTGGAAAATGCAGTTTTTATGATTGTATTGGGTTCCATTGGAATTTGATGGAACCCTTTTGCCAAATCAATTGTTGTTTGTCTAGTATCTCATCCATCCTAGGAGTTGGGAATTTATCCTTGATGGTGATCTCATTGAGACCTCTATAATCTACCACGAGTCGATATTTTTGCTTTCCTGAAGCATCAATCTTTTTTGGGATCATGGAAATTGGTGAACAGTAAGGCGATTTCGATTTTCGAATAATTCCTTGTCTGATCATGTCTTTTATCTCTTTGTTAACTTCCTGATCATGTATCTGAGCATATTTGTAAGGCCTCCGGTATACCGGATCTTCATGCTGGGTATTTATGGCATGCTTGACAGTACTCGTGAAAGTCAAATTGTCACCTTCTCTGTACTGCAAGTCGTTATACTCATATAATACCTTTTTCAGCTTTTCTTTCTGTTCATTGTTTAAATTTTCTAATCTTAGCTCATTACTTTCCCTTAATTCATTGTCTAATGCGGAAGAGAAGTATTGTTCCATCTCTGAAGATGGATCAGGACATTCATAGGTGATCATGTCCCTTTTTGACGATGCATCGTCACATGCAGGTGTTGCTTCACTTGCTTCAATAACTTCTCCGCTTGCAATAATTGGGAATGTTCCTTCTCCTAACTTTACATTATTATCTTTGTAACTAATTACTGCTTGACTGGCCACCAAGTATTCTCGGCCTAGCAGTATATCGTAATTGTCAGAAAAGTCAAATATGTAAAATTTTTGTTCGGACGGACATACTTTATTGGATAGTCTTGTTATGCTTGTTGTTAGATTAACGGTTTCGTTTATTGTATGGACCTTTATGTTTTCTTTATTTATTTTATCATTCGAGAAATTTTCTTTCGTTATATTAATGGAAGATCCCGAATCAACAATACATTTGTATTGTTTATTATTTAAGGTAATTTTTATATGGGATCCCCCTCGGTTTCTTCCGAGGCTATCTGATGGAAATTTACATCCATTTTCATCTAGCCACTTTGGCTTTCCCTAGCTCTCTTAGTTGGTTGATTTAGCCTACTGCCACTAGCTTGGTTATTCTGAGCTTGGTAATTCATTGGGTTTTCGGATTGCCCTTGTCTCAATGAATTTCCAAATTTGTTTGATTCTGCGAACTCTGAGATGGTTGCTGGCTATTAGTGTTTGCATAATTTGGGTAATAAATTCCAGTATTCCTGCGATTTGATTGCTGCTGCTTTTGCTTATCTTTATCTATGTTCTTTTCTTCTATATTATTTTCATATAACCCTTCTTCTTGAGCTGCTTTCTTTAAATTTAATATAGTTGTAATGTCCTTTCTTGCTAGTGTCATAAATAATCTATCCGGTAGTTTCCGGGAGATTACCTCTTTAACTGTGTTCTGTAATGCATTGGCGTAAACTACTCTGTTAGTTGGATCTACATCCAGCATCAATTTATTGCTTATAACTAACGATTTATTCTCTAATTTTTCTACGAACTTACGTAGGTTTCCGTTGTAGTTGGTGTTGTAGAGTCGTCTCATTAGTTCTTCGTAGGGCGTATGGTTTCTGTATTCATTAATTAAGGCTGTCCTTAATTCGATCCATGTGTTGGGTTGTGCCATTTGCGACGTCCTTTGAGCGTCTCCCGTCAGCTGAACTTCTATAGCTCCGAATAGTATCCGCTGCTGTCGAGCCTCTCCGGTCGGATACAGCTCCTGGATATATTCTATCCTCTTGATGAAGGAACTCAGTTTTTCCACTGAGCCGTCATACGCTGGCTCCTGTCGTATCGACAACAGTGCTTGGTTCAAATGGATTTCACTGAGGATGGGTGGTGGTAGGGCCATTTTGCACTTCTTAGTTGTTCTTTTGGTTAGGTTTCACTTATAATATTGGTTGTGATCTTGGTGTTGATTGTTGCAACACTTCACTTTTATTATTTGTTGTGATCTCAACGTTGACTATTGTGTTCACTTATGTTTTAATTATTTATTGTGAATTCACTTCGAATTGTCGATCTTGGGGTTTGTTATTTATAACACTTGTGCACGATGCACATAGATTCTTATGCGGATTCTGTCTTGCTAACACTATCCCGGGATTACAATGATTCCGGATAATCTAGTCGTATAGATTATCCTTAGCGAATCACTACCTGAATATTTATCGCGTTAGATACTTCAGAATCCTACCGGCTGCGCCAATTAAATTTCCGATGTAGAAGTTTTGATTTTTAAAAAATATATTTTTATTTAATCTAAACTTATAATTGTTACAAAGTTTATTATTGGAGTTATCCCCGACTTCTATGTTGTAAGTCTCAAACGGAACTGATTATTCTATCTTGATCTATTTTCCAATAGGCCTCGCTTGGGAAGCTTTTGAGCTTTGGTCCCAAGCTTTGATCTTCGGCTGCAGCTTTCTTCTTCGGTCGCACTTCGGCTGATCGTGGCTTTTGTTCTCGGTGCGTTGGCCGACGTGCGTTGGCCAGCGTATGGATGGTTATCAATGAATTGTAGGCTTTGATGAAAGGGTTGCCTGCAGCTGGTGATCTGTATCATCTTACGTCTGGGCTGGTCACTTGTTTATAGGATTGGAGTGTGGGAGCCGAATTTGTTTACTTGTGTATCTGTGATTCAATTTGGTTATGGGAACCGAATTGTTTATTCTAGTAGTCTGGAATTTAGGTGATTTCCTATTGACAGCTTATGATTCATTTGTTTTCTAGTGTTGGGGATCTTTTCATTTGTTTATCCTAATCTGCTATATGCTTATGAGGGTTAGTGCTGGTTATATGTATAACTTGTTATTGATATGTCCAGTGCTTAACGTATACATAATGCGTGTGTGGGCGTAGGGCATTATGGATATGTTACTATATGTATATTTATATAAATATATAAAAATACAATTATTTATATATAAAGAATATATCGAATCATCAAGCAAAAGATAAGCTTCAGTGGATCGCAGTATGGCAGCTGCAACACCTTGCCTGTTATAAAAGTCGTTTACAATTGATTCTAGGCTTTGTCATTGTATTAAATAATGTTTTTATATGTAACTAGCGCGGCACTAGGTGATCAATGATCTTCCCAATTTACTATGTTACAAATTACATTGGCATCACATCCATTGTCGTTTATAAAATAAATTATAAACTTTTAATGGTTTAGAAGCCATACAATGCAAATTGCCCCTTATTTATCATTGCAGTCCAGCACGGATACGACCTTAGAGGCGTTCAGGCATAATCCAACGGACGTAGCGTCATACCACTTGTATGTTCGCTCGAACAAGTATTGTGCCATTGGTCCGTACCTGCGGTTCCTCTCGTACTACGCAGGAATGCTGTCGCAACAACGTTTTGTCATTAGTAGGGTAAAACTAACCTGTCTCACGACGGTCTAAACCCAGCTCACGTTCCCTTGCATGGGTGAACAATCCAACGCTTGGTTAATTTTGCTTCACAATGATAGGAAGAGCCGACATCGAAGGATCAAAAAGCGACGTCGCTATGAACGCTTGGACGTGACAAGCCAGTTATCCCTATGGTAACTTTTCTGACACCTCTTGTTAAAAACTCTTTAAGCCAAAAGGATCGATAGGCCGAGCTTTTGCTGTCCCTGTGTGTACTGAACACCGAGATCAAGTCAGCATTTGCCCTTTTGCTCTATGTGTGGTTTCTGTCTGCACTGAGCTGGCCTTGGGACACCTCCGTTATTATTTGAGAGATGTACCGCCCCAGTCAAACTCCCTACCTGGCAATGTCCTTGAATTGGATCATACCTGAGTAATTGGAGTTATCCCAAATTTACGATTTACAAAATTTCATTAAATATATTCCCATATATAAAAATATATGGTCAGTTCTACGTCTGTTATAAATATATCTCGCGATATTATTAAAAGCAACTTGCAGCTTGCGTTGGCTGGCAGAGTTACTGTCACTAAATACTTCTATACCATAGAAAAGTACTGGAGTGATGTACATTTTTGCAATTGTTTGTCTTATTTTCACTGGGAGAAAATCTTTAGTTAGGTATAAATTTCTAAGTATCCCAATAGCATTTCCGACTGATCTGTTTATGTGATCATCCCATGTCAACGTTTGATTGAACATAAAACCTAAGTTGTTTGCACGTTCTACATATTCAATGGGGATGTTTTCAATAGTCAATTTTTGTAGTGCATTAGTGTCGAACTTTCTTTTAAATACAACTATACATTTTGACTTATTTGGATTTAATCCTAGCCCATTCATTTTAGCCCACTGACTTACACTTTTCAGTTTGCTATTACAGACACGAATAAAGTCATTAATTCTACTAATAAGACGACTAACAAACATTTGAACATCATCGGCATACATATGAACGTCACAACTTGACAATATACTCTGTAGATCATTTACATACATAGAAAACGGTAAGGACCTAAAACGGATCCTTGAGGAACACCACGCTTGACACAAAGTAATGACGAGTACATATTATGCATACGATTACTCAAGTACGAAACAATTAGTCTTGTTGCTGCACGCGAAAAATTATATAGACGACTTAGCTTAAAACAAAGAATTTCGTGGTTAACCGTGTCAAAAGCCTTACCATAATCTAAAAAGGTCAGAAACGTTATATTGTCCGAGTCCAATTTTTCTCTTATACGTTCAACTACGTTTATTATTGCTGTTGTACAACTTCTGCCCACTCGAAAACCTGATTGCTTAGCTGTGGACCTGAAAAAACGCCACCCCGGGGACAAAAAAGCGCACACCCTGCAGGCAGGCAAGGTAGATAAAGACCTAGGTCTGGACACTATCGTGGAGGCCGCCCAGGGGCTTGCGCTGGACGAGTCAGAGGAGGAAGAGGACGGTGATGTGACGATGTGTGGCCGGACTGAAGTCCTCTAACTACAACTCTTTCTACACAACACCGGTAAGCAGGAACAGAACTGTACGAAAGGGAATCCACGCTCACCTTATGTCTAATTTCAGCTCAGATGACCTAACAGTAGTGATGCTAGAAAGCGAGGAGAAGGGCCTTTTGGTAGCCTCCTGTTACATGGCACACGACAGACCTGCACCACCCGAAGAGCTAAGGAGTCTGATCGAGGAAACCGGCTCCAAGGAATACCAACTATTCATTGGTACGGACGCTAATGCCAATCATAATGTATGGGGAAGCCCCGATACCAATGACCGAGGTGAGTCTCTTCTAGAATTTATACTTTCCACTAACATAGAAGTAGCAAACGTTAGGGAGGACTACACCTACGTGGGTCCCACCTCATCAAACGTGCTAGACCTTTCACTCGTAACGGGAAGGAGTGCCGTGTTGTCTGGGTGGAGGGTCCTCGAAAGACCATCCTTCTCAGATCACAGGTATTATCAGTTCAAATACGAATTTAAACACACCTCGAAGGTAGCCGTCTATAGGAACCCCCGGAACACAAACTGGGAAAAGTTCAGAAAGACGGCTACCTCGAAGCTCGCGAATCCGGGGTCTGTAAAATCGGCTGATGACATAGAGAAGTCTCTTGAGACTCTATCCAAGGAGCTACTAGATGGCTACCGCGCAGCATGCCCACCCTCAAGTACGAAAAAGAGGAACAAGCCACTCTGGTGGAACAGGGACCTCTCCCTCCTAAGAAAAAACCTCCGGGAATTCTTCAAGCTCGCCAAACAAGCGAATGAAGAAGTCATCAACGAGGAATACAGGAACCTACTCAGAAATTACAAGAAAGAGATACGCAAGGCACAACTTCTGCTCCAACATCGAGAAGGTGCCCGAAACGGCAAGACTCAGGAAGCTGCTGTGAATGCAGCCCACCATACAGAGTCAGCTGAAGCTCAACAATGGACAATGGTCAGAAAGCAGCGAAGAAGCCCTGACAGCACTAATGGAAGCACACTTCCCAGGATGCACCGAGGTCACTGATGCCACACCGCAACATGTCCTAGCAACAGAGGAACAAACCATCCCCACAGGACTAATAACCCACAAGAAAATCTAATGGGCCATAGCCTCCTTTACGGGCATTAAAGCACCTGGACTGGATGGGATATTTCCAGCCATGTTGCAGGTGACCAAAGAGGTGATCACCCCATGGCTTTTTGCTATATATACGGAATGCTTAAGGACAGGCTATATCCCTATACATTGGAGAACTTCCAGAGTTGTCTTCCTGCCGAAGGCAGTAAAGTGCAGCCATGTTAGTCCCAAGGATTATAGACCGATAAGCCTCACCTCCTTTTTACAAAAAAAGGTTGAAAAGCTGCTGGAGCTACACATCAGAAAGGAAGTAGGGGGACTGATGTCAAGCAACCAGCATGCCTACATACACGAAAGGAAAATCGGTGGAAACAGCACTACACTCGCTAGAAGCTACCGTCGAGAAAGCCCTCAATACCAAGAAATATGCACTAGGAGTATTTGTAGATATATCCGGAGCATTCAACAAGGTGGCAACAAACGCAATAATGGGTCGCTTAGAAGCAACCAACACTCACCCGGCAATCAACCACTGGATAAAGAATCTCCTCAGTTGTAGACGGGTTCAATCGGAATGGGGTACCGCCTCCATAGCCAGAGGGGCACACAGAGGCACACCGCAAGGTGGAGGACTGTCGCCCCTCCTGTGGAACCTGGTGGTCGACGACCTAATCAAGAGATTCGAAAGGAAAGCCCCAAAAAGAACAGCCTATGCAGATGACATAAGCATACTTATTACGGGTGTATGTCCATCGACACTAGCTCCATAATGGAAAGCACACTCATGGAGATATGTGAGTGGGCGAACGAAGTAGGACTCAGTATCAACGCGGACAAGACGGACCTCATCCTCCTCACCAAGAGGTACAAGGTACCGTCATGGATCCCCCGAAAATCGATCAAACAAGGCTAACCCCAAAAATACAAGTCAAATACCTTGGCACAGTACTGAACAGCAAGCTGGCATGGAGACCCAATGTAGTGGAGAGGGTGAAGAAGGCCACCATTGCGCTATACGCATCAAAGAAGATACTCAGCAGCACATGGGGCCTGACACCTTCTCTAATGCACTGGATCTACATATCGGTGGTGCGACCAACTCTGCTATATGGAGTCTTAGTGTGGTGGCAAGCTACCAGGGAGAAGACGTACCACAAGCTTATGGAAAAGACTCAGCGACAGGCACTGCTCTGTATCACGGGGGCACTGAGATCTACCCCAACAAAAGCACTCGAATTCATACTCGGAATTGACCCCCTGGATATCCACGCTCATCTGACTGCTGGAAAGGCCGCTCAGCGCCTCATTGCGTCGGGAAACATGCGGCCACAAGCTTACAGGCATAGTTCAATCGGCAGGGACATGATCAGTTATACTGACTACATGACCCCTCGAACTTGCCTTGACATCAATACAAACGCATTTCTGGGACCTGAAGAATGGAAAAAAGGCCAGATCCAACATCTCAACATATACACAGACGGCTCCAAGATGGAAGGAGGAGTAGGAGCTGGCATATACTGCACAGACCCCGAAATAGGGCTGTCATACAAGCTACCAGATCACTGCAGCATATTCCAGGCGGAAGTCTTTGCCATCAGGAAAGCAGCGGAGGTTGCACAACACGCAGGGCGATCACATAACGTGGTAAATCTGTTTGTAGACAGCCAAGCGGCGATAAAATCCATGCAGTCGTCCACGGTCAGTTCTAGAAGTGTCCTGGCGAGCAAGGGAAGCATTGGACTCACTATGCACGACCAAGTCAGTGCGGATCTATTGGGTTCCCAGCCATCAGGGCATCGAAGGAAATGAAGCGGCGGACGTTCTGGCAAAGGAAGGCGTCGGGTTGGCGACAGAGAGAGCAGAAAATGTGTCTGTCTCACTCACAACGCTACAGGGAGATCTAGAAAAGCTGGCCAGACTAGAAAACGAGAGCAGGTGGAGGAGCACGACCAACTGCAGAGTCTCGAAAATCATGTGCAAAAAACGCAGCGAGAAACTCAGCCACTATCTGCTGCACCTTCCACGGAAAGACTGCAGACTGCTGGTGGGAATATTGACAGGTCACTGCCTGGCCGCATCACACGCAGCCAGACTAAACATCACCGACAGGAACACCTGCAGCAAATGTGATGACCTTGGGGCTATCGAAACCCTAGAACATCTAATCTGCAGCTGCCCAGCTCTCTCACGGGCATCGCTAGAAGATGCCTCCAAGAGGTCGCCAATGGAACTGCTGGCCTTCGCCAAAAACACCTCAATCTTAGGTGATATAAAAACTTCACTAGCACCCGCGTAAAGGTCCATAACCAACCGGATAACTAAGGGCCGTACCGGCCTATGGGAGACCCCAGGAGGGTCGTCCGGGTTAACCTAACCTCACCTATTGATTAATCAATTAAATAGAATTTTAAAGGAAGTATTAATTAGCAGTTTAAAAAGAAAAAAATTTTGTGATTGAAGTTAAATTTTCAATTTTTTTTTTTTTTTTAGGTTTTCACATTTTCCTGCCTAATGTTGTTCCGGATGGCTGTACGGGCCAAACGTCTTGCCGGTCGACTCAATTGTCGTCGGGCATTACAATTCTTAGTGTATAATTCTAATTATTTAATAGGTATATTAATAATAGGGATTATATATTTTAAATGTTGGGCGCTCTTGATAGCGCTGTCGGTCATCTCGTCATCTAGCTGGCTGGGATGTCTTCTTTTGGTTGTCTGCTCCCTCGTAGGCATAAGCGGCGGTCAGCCTCTCATGCAGCTCTTGCTTGTGTTCCCACGTTGGCATAAGCGGTGGTCTGTCTCTCATGCATTGGTGGATTCTGTATATGCCTCCTAGACAAGGCACGTGCCCTCGCAATGGGGGCTGTAGAGGGGACTCTAACAGTCTGGTGGGTATTTGGCTCGGCGGTGGACGATGAGTGGTAGTTAGTAATACATAGAATATAAATATGAGTATGATATGAAGATTATCAATGGAGAAAGAAAGAAATATTTCATATACATATGTTGAATTATGATTTTATAAAATGAATGAATATAACAAATAACTTGGAGTGGTTCCCATATAAGATATTATAATATGTACGGGATAATAATATATGGAAATATTCATTATAATGAGACCGTCATATATAACTATAAATAAGAATTGAACGATGTATGATATTATAAACAAATTGAATTTGTATTTATAATACCAATATTATGGTTTAATATGGATATGGGAATGTTTCCCATATACATACGATTATCAATGGAGAAAATATAAAGAAATATTTCATATACATATGTTGAATTATGAATTTATAAAATGAATGAAAATAACAAATAACCTGGAGTGGTGCCCATATAAGATATTATAATATGTACGGGATAATAATATATGGAAATATTCATTATAATGAGACCGTCATATATAATTATAAATAAGAATTGAACGATGTATGATATTATAAACAAATTGAATTTGTATTTATAATACCAATATTATGGTTTAATATGGATATGGGAATGTTTCCCATATACATACGATTATCAATGGAGAAAATATAAAGAAATATTTCATATACATATGTTGAATTATGAATTTATAAAATGAATGAAAATAACAAATAACCTGGAGTGGTGCCCATATAAGATATTATAATATGTACGGGATAATAATATATGGAAATATTCATTATAATGAGACCGTCATATATAACTATAAATAAGAATTGAACGATGTATGACATTATATACAAATTGAATTTGTATTTATAATACCAATATTATGGTTTAATATGGATATGGGAATGTTTCCCATATAATAACTATATGATATACTATACAATATGATTTTCAGAAGCCATTTCATTTCATATGATATGGGGAATATACTTAGCCGTCAATGTCTGATATTTTATATGGATATATATTTGTTAACATATATGAATAATTCTGAAGTTATAATAAAGTGTCTTGTA